>CM040125.1:287353055-288049067 GCA_022559845.1 Amorphophallus konjac | reverse complement strand
TTAGGGTTGGATCGAACAGGCTTATTTATAGGATTTTGGAAATCCTATTAGGGTTAGTGATTGTGTGGAAGTAATACTTCCATGATAGAGTTATTACCATGTTTGAACTCTTTCTAATGCTTATCACTTACCCTGGATAAGCTCCCAGTTCGAACGGTTCATGAACTGAATTAACGACTTTGGTCAGGTCGTCGATTCTTGAATTGACGATCTGGTTCAGGTCGTTTCTTAAGAAGCGCCTTTCGTTAGGGCGTTCCTTTGTTTAAAACACGTCCAAGATAGGGGCGTTTCTTGGCCTTACCGTTTTTGACGTTGGAATTTGACGCCGTGTGGTCAGGGCGTCACTTCTTGAATAACGCCTTATCTAGAGGCATTTCTAATTTGAATAGCGCCTTTATCCGAGGCGTTATTTTATATTGTTTTATTTATCTATTTATTTGATTTATTTTAAAATCTTTATTGTTATTAATATTTTATCAGGAATGCTACAAGAACTACCCAATACATGATATAGAATTGGCTGCGGTAGTGTTTGCATTGAAGATCTGGAGACATTACTTATACGGAGTGCAGTTCACTGTATACTCCGATCACATGAGTCTCAAGTATCTTTTCTCTCAGAAGGAATTGAATATGAGGCAAAGACGTTGGCTAGAATATCTCAAGGACTTCGACTTCACAATACAATATCATCCTGGAAAGGGTAATCCTGTAGATGATGCCCTCAGTCACAAGCCAAGAGTAATATTAGCTAATTGTATGATTCAGGAGTGGAAGTTTCTAGAACAGTTCACTAGACTTAATATAAGCATGGATAAGGAGAGTAGGTGTGTCACACTATCCCATATGAGCATACAACCTGTATCTACTCTCAGAGATACAAGGACTGCAAGATAATGACCCGATATTAGTGGAAATCAAGGGAAAGATGGAAGAGCAATCTGATTTCAAATTAGCTTCAGACGGAAGATTGTTATTCAGAGATAGAAATTGCATCCTAGATTGTCCAGAGCTAAAGAAGAAGATCTTAGATGAAGCTCACAGATCAAGGTACACGATTCATCCAGGATCTACCAAAATGTACCAAGATTTAAAAAGGACCTTTTGGTGGCCCAATATGAAAAGAGAAATAGCAGACTTCGTGTCTCGTTGTCTCACTTGCCAACAAGTCAAGGCGGAACACCAAAAGCCCGTCGGTAAGTTACATCCTCTTGATATTTCCAAGTGGAAGTGAGAGGATATCAGTATGGACTTCATTATGGGTTTGTCTAAATCTAGAGGAGGACATGATGGAATATGGGTCATCATAGACCATCTGACCAAGTCGGCCCATTTCTTGCCAATCAAGAGCCGATGGTCAATTGACATCCTTGCTGCATTATACATTAAGGAGATAGTCAGGTTACATGGAGTACCTGTCTCAATCGTGTCTGACAGAGACCCTCGTTTTACATCTCACTTTTGGAAGGGTCTACAACATTCGCTGGGGACGAGACTTAACTTTAGTATAGCTTTTCATCCTCAAACAGATGGTCAGACCGAGAGAACCAATCAGGTAGTAGAAGATATGCTCAGAGCTTGCATCATTGATTTTGCTGGAAGCTGGCATGATCACTTGCCTTTGGTTGAATTTGCATACAACAACAGCTACCAGGCAAGTATACAGATGGCACCTTTCGAAGCCATATACGGAAGGAGTTGCCGATCACCCTTGTGCTGGGATGAAGTTGGCGAGAAACAACTATTAGGCCCAAACATGGTAAGGGATACCACCGAAAAGATTCAGATGATTAGGGAGAAACTTCAAGTAGCTCAGTCTAGACAGAAGGCTTATGCTGATACAAGAAGAAGAGATCTCAAATTTCAAGTCGGAGATCACGTATTTCTTAAAGTATCACCTGGACGTGGAATAAGGAGATTTGGTGTTAAGGGCAAGCTTACACAAAGGTTTATTGGACCTTTTGAGGTATTAGAAAGAGTTGGTAAGGTTGCTTATCGCATCGCTTTGCCTCCTCAATTGTCCGATGTCTATAATGTATTCCATATATCCATGCTGAAGAAGTATGTGCACGATCCGCCCACTACAAGAAAAATCGCGGATAGCGACCGACCTAGCGGTCGCTATTCAGTCGTAGATCGGTCGCAAATCTCCATTGCGACCGAACAGATACTATCTAGCGACCGAATATGTCGGTCGCTATATAATAGTCGCTATATAGCGACCGACATAATTCGGTCGCAGTATCAGTCGTTACCAGAGACCGATTATAATCGGTCGCCTGACCGGTCGCTAATTAAGTCGGTCTCAATTCGGTCGCTATTCGGTCTCGAATTATGTTGTATTTTTAAAAATAAAATTAACCTATCGGATTTATTCGGTCTCAATTCGGTCGCCAGTCGGTCGCAAAGTATAAAAGAAATATAACGTATAGTCGCTATTCGGTCGCAATTCAGTCTCCATGCGGTCGCTAATTTTGCATTATTTTTTTTTAAAAATTTATTTAAACTGATAAATAAATTACCTGATAAATAACAAATTCATAACATAAATATAAAATCAACTACACAGACAACAATATCGACAAATCTCAAATTCATCACATACAAACACCTGATAAATAACAATTTCATAAAACAATAATAAATCAACTACACGGATCACAATCTCCACGAACCTCAAATTACACACAATTAAAATAAAATCACAAATTAATCATACATCCATAATAATAAAATGACAACATACACAACTAAAATAAAATCACAAATCCTCCACATATGTCTCATCCTGGTCGTCGTCTCGTCCAACATCATCCTGGTCGTCGTCTCGTCCAACATCTCGCGACGGATGATCCTGTATATCATTTAAAAAAATTATAATCAAATCCTTAATAAAGAAATCAAGCATTAACAAGACTTAATAAAGAAATCAAGCATTAACAAGAGTATGCCAATAGTTTAAGCCAGCTCATTTTCATATATATAAATACACACACACAATATAAGTTCAAATTTCATCTTGTATTTTAAAAATGAAGTTTGAGCGCCGAGCTCAAACCGGGCATCCGATTTGGATTCCGTCAGTTCTGACAAGTCACTTTCATCTCCCCGGTCGTATTGGAATGATCGGCACGGCCATCCGACCGGTATTTCGAATTTTAGACCCCCGGACCCGTCCTAACAGTTCATTTGAACTAAGTGTATTTTAAAAATGAAGTTTGAGCGCCGAGCTCAAACCGGGCATCCGATTTGGATTCCGTCAGTTCTGACAAGTCACTTTCATCTCCCCGGTCGTATTGGAATGATCGGCACGGCCATCCGACCGGTATTTCAGATTTTAGAACCAAATGCCCCGTCCTAACAGTTCATTTGAACTAAGTGTATTTTAAAAATGAAGTTTGAGCGCCGAGCTCAAACCGGGCATCCGATTTGGATTCCGTCAGTTCTGACAAGTCACTTTCATCTCCCCGGTCGTATTGGAATGACCGGCACGGCCATCCGACCGGTATTTCAGATTTTAGACCCCCGGACCCGTCCTAACAGTTCATTTGAAATAAGTGTATTTTAAAAATGAAGTTTGAGCGCCGAGCTCAAACCGGGCATCCGATTTGGATTCCGTCAGTTCTGACAAGTCACTTTCATCTCCCCGGTCGTATTGGAATGACCGGCACGGCCATCCGACCGGTATTTCAGATTTTAGAACCAAATGCATAAGTTGCTGCTTCTCGCTGCCTCCATTCAGGTTTGTTAATGTTTTCTTCTATGAATGGCATAACAAGAGGCACAATGTCATCTCCCACGGTCCGTGCAACCAAACCCAAGCATGTTCCTCCAGCCATTGCAAGATTCCAAACTCCTTCATCCTGATCTTGGTCGTCTTCTTGCTTAAGGAGTGTCTCCAACAGCATAGGGACAAGCGCAGGTAGTGCCTGCTTGATAAAATAAAAGCAAGGGGTGTCAGAATCAGCAGAAAAATCGCCTCCGAGCTCCTCGAAAACTACTAGAAGGTTTCTGGTTGGCTGTAACCAGGATCGCGGCACGTGATACCTGGGAAAGCATAACACGTTACAACTAGTGCAAATTGTAAACTTGCTGCATGGAAACCTCGAAATTGATTTGGATGGTAAGCACCATTTTGAATGACGAAGGACAGGGATGTGCATTAGGTAGTCCCACACAAAAGAGGGAAGAATCTTCAGAGGATCATCCATTAAGAAAAAGGAACATAAAAGTGCTAAAGAAATTAAGTTCAACACAAAAAAGCAATACAATTTAGTTAATGCTCCCTTACCACCGCTGTGTAGGCTGACCACAACCAGTCTGACACTTTGGAGGCCGATATGTTCCGGCATAAGTACACCCGTTACAATTGCCATTTGGTGCATATGCGTTCCAATATCTTCCTATGCTTTGTCCATTTATCCATATTTGGCCCTTTCCCATGCTACCCATGTCCAGGGCCAATGGCTCGTCTCCTCCAGGTGCATTGAAGGAAGCCTGAAAAAACTTAAGACATAAACTCTAGTTGCCAAAACAGTTGTAATTCAGTAAGAGCGAGTTGATGCCCATATGTTACCTTGTACCATGTTAATGGTTGCTGATGTTGAGCTGCAAATGCCCCTTGCATCCATTCCACTGATGAAGTTCCCTCTAGAGAGTTGATATTCATAGCTTCCCCTTTGAGACCAACCTATGTTAAAAGAAAGAAAGAAAAAAAACGCAATGAGCTCATACGACTTCCAATTTATGAATGCATAACTGTTCAAAGAAAAATAAAAAGGACCTGATAGGACCAGTTCTGCCATGTTAAGTCTCTTCTTCCTTCACTCAGACCATGAAGAACGACTGGACCTAGAACTCCAGTATTCCAATTCTCATAGTGTGTTCCAACATTCTTCATTAAAAAAGGGGAAAGACAGATTAATGTAAGTTTCTTCCCCAGTGTGTAAGTTTCCTTAAAGTCTAGCTTCTGAGTAAAACAACAAACATAGGTAGGAGTTACTGACTGGCAGTCCAACAGCCACGCTCAGCAGAGCGATTCTATTTGATCCAGCACGCAGCTTCACATTACCATTATAGGTAATCCTCCTATTCTCCCTGTTCCCATAAGTGGATCCTGTTGGAATCACAAAATCAGAACTTGAATGTCCTTGTTTTTATAAAATTTACTTGTAACACTTAATAATTTGGCCAGAATGGGAAATTAGTAAATCCACCTGAGAGTTCCCCATTGACGAAAACATGCAAAGCATGGCCAGCGGACTGCACGATGATATTTGGAAGTTGGCCTCCATTGAGAAAAGCTTCTGATGCACTAATGTCGACGCTGGAATCAAAGAATTTTAAATAGGAGGTCACCGAAAAATCCTTGCCAAGGTGAATATGGCTGGTGTATCCAAATCAAGACTAGGCAGTGCAGAGATCCGTAGCATTCTGACATTAGAGCATTCGGTACTTTCATCATCCAGGAAGCATAAATCATGTTAAAGAGTGATGAAATGCAAAGGCGACAAGTGGAGGAAAAAGGAATATAGAAACTAAGGTTACGAATTCTCCAAATATACCCATTTTAGCAGGATATTTATGCTGGTCCTGATGCTCACCTGGTAATGTACCACAAATAGTCTGTCATATCCCTTGTCACATTTATCTGCTCTAATAGTCCAACTGTGGTGAATAAAGAATTATCTCCCATGGAAATGATCTCCTCATCGTACCTTTCCCATGACAGTGATAATTCATTAGTTGCCATCATTTGCATTTGTGACGTTTGAACTCCGACCTATATGGTGAAAGGAGAGTTAGCTTAAGCAATATACAAAAAAATATATAACTATTTGGTAAAATGTTTAGGAACAGCAAAGCATGCTGAACATAGCTTCGCCATGCACATATGATCTAAACTAGACACAGGAATTGATAGTGCTGTTTATTCTATTTACACTATGGGGTACACATGAAGCCACCAAGAAATCCAAAATGGGGACGTAAAGAAAATTTTATGCAGATGATTTACAAGACACGATTAATAATGAGAAAAAACATTCTTCTCCAGTGGTTTGTATCACATACCTTTGCAGTATTAAATACTACATTTCTGCAGTCAGGAAGGATGCTGCTTGACCAGGGTGGCAAGGTGTAATGCATGTTGTTAAACATAACTCTCACGATGGAATTAGGATCATAGTTAGAGAGGAAAGCAGCACAGTCTCCAGTTTGCGAAGAGAAAACATGAGCCTGCCAACAACATATCATAAGAATTTAAAAATTGATGAGTATATTTCCAGGCATTCAGAGTGCTGCATCAATAATCGGAAAAGAAGGCTCATAACCTGTTGATAGCTCCCTAGAGATGTAACAGTTGGATTCGCAGAAACCAAAGCTTTTTCACACAATTTAATGGCCCTATGCAGCTCTTTCAGATGTCCATACTTTGGTTCCCTGATGAGGCCTGCAAATTTGCCACAAGTAGCAGTAATAGGAAAATGTTAGTGAGCAAAAAATGAAGTTTTATGAAACAGGAGTATTTTGGGACATACAACTATGAGTAATAGAAACTTTCAAGGGTTATACAAACTTAACCAGCTTCACAAACTTTGGTTTTTCACTGACAAAAATACCGTGCCAATTGGCTGTTACCAGATAACAAAAAATGAAAATGAAATTGAAATGTTTCACTCGGTAATACAAAATATCTAGAGCAAAATTTTCAGCCAAGGTTTCAGGTTCTTCATCTAGGACAAAAAAGATTAGTCATACATCTCACCATATTCGTCAATTGGAGCATCATAATCATAGCTTGTTGTGATAAACGGGCCTCCAGCTGTGCGTCCAAAATTAGTTCCACCATGGTACTGTTTGTTCATGCAGAAGAGAAAAAAGTACATTAGCTTCAGCAAGACAGCAAAACAATTTGAAAGTCCAGTTGCTCAAAAAGAATGGAATGCCAAGAATTAAAGACATGCTCCAACCATGTAATAATTGATGAATGCACCCCCATTCTGTATGAATCGAGCCACGGCAAATGCCAAATCTTCAACTGGTCGCTTGTGAATTGTGCCTCCAAACTCTGTGAACCTTCACAGAGAGGATAAAGGTAGAAGAGGTTATGAGCTACGAATTCCCACCTCTACCACCAACACCCACACACACCAAAAGAAGCTTCAAGGAATAACAAATCCATTAAGAGCTAGGAACTTACCAGCCACTCCAGGCTTCAGTCCACATCTTAGGTTTGTAAGGTCTGTTGGGATTGAAATTGTCACAGTAGAAGCCATTGCAGGTGTTTATCTGTTCCATAAATTTTAGAAAAAAAAGGAAAAAATGTGCTCAGAACTTCTGTGGCATAAATTAAAGCCTACGGGAGAGAACACAAGCATCATGAATGAACAATAAGAATGACCATCAACCAGCTTTTCCTTAGCCTTAGTCCAAAACAAAGAAGCCATCAACATGAGCTGGTCAATGTGAATTAAGCTGAGCGAGGGGTCCAACCGCCTTGCTTCCTCCAGAGCAGAACCAGAGCAGAAATATAGTAGACATGCAGATCAAGTAACACAAGTCTCTCACCACTGGATCTGGGGCATCGTCCTCCTTGCACATCACCCACGGAACACCCGTTTTTAGTCCGACAGCCATCTCCGCAGCCCAAGTCATATATGAATGACCAGCGGGCCCAAGTGACCTACTCTCTGGTCCATACTCATTTTCAATCTGCCAATTGAACACTTCCAAGTCAGTAATTCAGACTAATTATGCTCTCACAACTGTTTCAACATTCTAAATCTTCCTGCTTGCAAGCACAAGCAGTAGAAACTGTTTACGCATACCCAAAAGAGGGCAAAGACAAGGGCAGCAAACAGAAACATCTCACAGAAGTGTGTGTTTCATGAATGAAAAGCATAGAGAACAGCTGAACATGCCCAGAAAAAAAAAAGAGCATGCCTGGGAGAGGATAATAGGACCGCCTTGGGATTCAAACAGCGACTCAGCCTTCATCATCTGGACAATCTTCTGGACAAAGCCTTGCATTGCCGTCTGCAACATAGAACATCTAAGCAGGTGGTTGCATGGAGATGTACTTTGGTTTCTACCATCGTTCAAGAACTAAGAACCACATGAGTGTGCAGAAAACTGGGAGGAGAAGGGAGAAGGGACCTTGAAAGGCTCGTTGTCCGTCCTGAAGCTGATGCCTGGCACATACTTCAGCCACACAGGAAGCCCCCTGCAAAGCAAAATAGCCCAACAAAATGTTGGTGCAAAATCCTCGGAACAAAAAAAGTTTCAGAGACGATCCTCCACCAAATTTACCCATTTCTGCTGTCTAAATCCAGTAAACTGAAGCGAAACAGAAGAAGAAGAAAGAACGGTTCTTGGCTACTCAGACACAGCCCCAGAGATGGAAAAACAAAGAAAGAAAAAGCAGAGGGATAGAGGTACCCAAAGTTCCACTCTGCACAGACGTAAGGCCCGATCCGGAGAACGACATAGAGCCCCGCGTCCTTCACCGTCTTCACGAACCTCACTAGATCATACCTCCCGTCGAAGTTGTACTGCAACAAGGCATCGGGAAGAAGAAGAAGAAACAAATAACGGTTTTGAGAGGAGATGGAGTAGAAGAAAGAGAGAGCAAAGCAACACATGCGGTGGTGACAAGGTACATTGCCAGGCGACGGCTCGTGGCCGTCCCAGAACACGTAGGTCTCAATGGCGTCCAGCCCCCCGTACTGGGGGGATGGGGAGGGGGCTTCCGATGGCATTGGGAGGGTGAGACGATTCCGGTGGTGCAGCACAAAGGGGAGTTGGTGGGGGGTTTCCAGAGGTGGAGGGGGACGGGAAGGGGAGGGGGAGGCAGAGGGGGACACGGGAAGGGGAGGAAGGGAGGAGACCGTCGGAGGCAGAGGGCCGGGGGAGGCGGAGTGGGACGGGAAGGGGAGGGGGATCAGAGGGGTCAGGCCGGAGGGGGAGGGGCATGGGGATGGGAAGGAGATCTGAGGGGGACGGGGGCGCAGGCCGCAGGGGGGAGGGGAGGGGAGCAAGCCGGCGACGGGGCCGCAGGGGGGAGGGGAGTAGGCCGGCGGGGGAGGGGAGCAGGCCGGTGACGGAGGGGGAAGGGAGAGAGAGAGAGAGAGAGAGAGAGAGAGAGAGAGAGAGAGAGAGAGAGAGGTACCTGCGGAGGGCGACGACGGCAGGGCGAGCGGCGACGGCGACTCGACGCGAGCGGCGCGGCGACGGGCTCCGGCGGAGGGGGGCTCGGGCGGGAGGCAGCACGGGGAGGGGGGCTCCGGCGGAGGAGGGGGGCTCGGGCGGGAGGGCTCGGGCGGAGGGGGGGCTCCGGCGGAGGGGGCTCGGGCGGGAGCGGGGAGGGGGGCTAGGGCGGAGAGGGGGCCGCAGGGGAAGGGGGCTCGGGAGGGGGGGCTCGGGCGGGAGGGGGGGGGCTCGGGCGGGAGGGCTCGGGCGGGCGGGGGTCGTAGTAGGAAGTATAACGGCATCAGCGACCGACTGGAGACCGAAGTTAATTCGGTCGCAATAATAGCGACCGATTAGCGACCGATATACATGCGGTCGCTGAAACGGTCTCGGTAATGCGACCGATTATTTCGGTCTCCGAATTGGTCTCTATTTGGGACCGACTAGCGACCGATTAAATCGGTCGCTAATTCGGTCGCTATAGCCACTTTTTCTTGTAGTGGCCACATATCATCGATCATGGAGACCTGGTGATTCAAAAGGATCTCACATATGAACAAAAGCCTATGAAGATCCTCGATCGTGAAGTTCGTATACTAAGAAATAAGACAATTCCCATGCTAAAGGTGCAATGGAGTAAATGCTCAGAGCACGAAGCCACATGGGAGACCGAGGAGTCTATGAAGAAGCGATTCCCGGATTTATTCTAAAGAGGTATGAGTCCTACACTCTCCGTAAATATGTGCGATTGAATTTGGGGACCAAATTCTTTTTAAGTGGGGGAGGGTGTAGCAACCCTGGTAAATTAAAAGAATAAAATCTTAAATATAATAAAAGATTTAAAACCAATGATAAAAAGTTCAACTCATATACACTTAAAACATATAACAAAAAGGGCCAAGATAAATAACACCTTCGTTAAAGTCGTCATTTAATTGAAGACTATTCACGCAGGCGCTAATTTAAGAATTGACGCCCTCTTGACAGGTGTCATATAAAAGAATTGAAGACTGTGACAGAGGTGTCATTTTTAAATAACGCCCCAACCTTAGGCGTCATTTACAAACAGAACCGTTGGTGTTTGGTTCGAACAGGGATGTTATCCGGGGTAAGTTTTGATTAAGAAAGGGATTGATACGTGTATATTTAAGTTTAGTAAGGATTCTATCAAGGAAATTTTTGTTCTAATCGAACTCCTAAAAATCTATTAGGATTCCTTCCCTATAAATACCCCCTCCCATCGAGCCAACCTGTTGGCTCTTTTCTTCATCAAACCTACTGCTGTTGTCGATCGTCCAAGCATCAGGGAGCCTTCCTCTCCATCCTGTTGTTGATACGAGGAGGGGTTCCCATCATCTTCCTCTTCGTCCTGCCGTGGAGAACGTGAAGAACGTAGGAATTCTTCTTCTTCCTCTTCCTCCTGCTGCTTCATCCGTTGCCATTGTTATCAAGTTCCTCTGTTTGAAATAGAGTATCGGATGTGGTTATTATTCTCATCTTCTTCATCGTTCTATCAACCAAAGGCCATCCAAAGCATCAAAAGGTAGGTTTTCTCAAGACTTAGCAAAACCCTATAATTCCTAGGTTAAAAACATGCATATAGGTCTGTAAGAGTTACAGATTTCATTTCTGGATTGTGTTTTCTCCGTTTACTACATAAATGGAAATAGCGACCCAAGCAAGGGCGCTATTTGATTCAACGACCGTGCAAACAGTCGTCAATTTCTTAGATAATTAATAATTATACAATGTTCAAAATTTAATAACTATGAACCCTTACATGTAAACTAATGTATGATCATGTCCATAAATTCCTGCTATTTTTCTGTATCTGTTTAGGTCTTTAGAATCTTGATCAGACATACTCCAAAAACCATGTGTCTGTGATTGTACGTGCCTGGTGCAAATCATATGACAAAGAATTAGCGACCCAGATTAGGTCGTCATTTCAATGAATGCCCCTATACATGGGCGCCAATTTAGTGATAAACTGTGAATTATATAAATGGTTATAATATTCCTGGATATTGAAATGACGACATATACCCTGCCCTTTAATTTGATATATGACGCCCCTGACTAGGGCGCTGTTTACAGAATTGAAGCCTTCATGAAAGGCGTCATTTTTATAATAATCAAAATTTGAAAGTGTTTACAGATATTAATAGTTACATAATCCAGATGTAACGACTGAGTGAACAGTCGTCATTTACTGAACTGATGACCCTGACAAGGGCGCCAATTCAGAAAATGAAGACTTAATCTCAGGCGTCAATTTACTGATCTCCTGATTTCCTCATTTTTGTGGTTTTCTATAACCCTTGACCATGGGTTGTGTACACTGGCACTATATTTCATTTCCGTAAATATAGCCCCACATTTCATAATGTTTTATCGATTACCCACTATTTCTCGGTGATAGATGAACCCTCCATGGGACATTCCGTTCCTTTGGACCGGTGACTTTATCATAGAGACCTCCGTAAGACTTCGCTAGCCTTGGATTCCCTCAAGGCAGCCGAACAGGTTGTACCATCAAAAACCATGACACTACTTGATTTCCATGTCACTCTAAAGAAACATGGTATACTGACCCTCATGATATGCTATTTTGTTGTCATGAGAATACTCTTTAATGGAATGGGAAATCATGCCATTAATATTGCTTAAGAATGATGTGCCATACTTGTGGACACTAATTCTATCTACCTTATCATGTACAAGAACGAGCGATCATTTCTATATGAGCGCTTATTCTTAATATCATGGCACCTATCTAGGGAGCCGTTTCCACCTAGTTTTATCGTTAATCGTGGTTACACCGTTATTACCTTCCTTACGTATCATGTTCCATCCTTGAAATCCTAATCTCTATGATCTACCTTAGAGTTCCTACAAGCTTGAATCCCTTTGGATTTCTGTATTGGCTATAACTATAGTGGATGTCGAAATACATGATCAATGCCTGCGCATATAAGGGCCCGATCTGGTCCTGGGAGGAGCACCCAAAAGTACTAGTGCCCATGGGAGTTGTAATGATCACGGTATGGCATTGTATCGAAGTGCATGACTAGCTTGAGAGATATTTCACAAATCTTGTATTTGACTTGACTTGACATGACATGACTTGCGTGACCTGGAAAGGGTATTTATTGTACTTGCTTAAAATATGATAGCCAATTCTTGACATGACATGATTACTTGACATGATAGATATACGTGCTTGATTATCTTGCTATCTTAACATGAGTTCTTGAAAGACTTGCTAGTTCACTCACTATCACTTGATATACATTCTCTATTATCTTGTTATACATTCTCTATTGTCGTTTTATGCGAACATACATAGCTAAATTGCATTCATCTAACTTGTAATTTACTTAAAGCAAGCTAGCTCTTGAGATATAATCCCTACTGAGCGTTCGCTCACATAGTATTTTTCCCTTATTTTTCAGGTAAGTCCGAGGACGAAACTCTTTCGGATGGGGAAAGTCAAGAGTGATGAGATTAGAGCTACTCTAACTATCCAAGCATTGTCTAGTCTTGACTTTTCTACATTCTTGAGTCAATCATTATACTTTTTCATTTTATTGAGTCTTCGCACTAAGAGGATTGTAATAGAAGTACTTTGAAGGTTTTGATGAAATAAAGGATTGGGTTATCTTTACTCTTGCGCGCTCTATCTTTGTGTTGAATACACTAACGCTCTGATTGACATGATCGATATAAACTCATCACGCGTCTCCGGGTTCCTTCCAAGCTCAGGGCGTGACAAGCGGTCTCCCAAAGGGCCGCCAAGGACACAATGCGGTCGAAGGTAGACCACTAGCTCGAACCGACTTAAAACCGTTTACCAATATTCGAATGAAGCTTAGCGGTCATCCTTGAACCGCCACAGCTAGCCTAGCGATCTATGGTACGACCACTTAGCCAAACCGACATACTAGACATAGCTTAATGGTCTCCAAAAGACCGTATCACAGAGCATAGTGGTCCTCCAATGGGCCGCAAGCCAATGAAAATAGTCTATCGCATGACCGCTAAGACTTGAACCGACTTAGAACTGACAAAGAACCAAACGATCACCCAAGGACTACTTGAGAGGTGAAAGCGGTCTCTGAAAGGACCGCTAAGGCGTCACGGCGGGAAAACCAGGGGAATGGCGAAAACTCGGCCTTTTCACGCCCCGTTCGCCCTAAAACGAAGGGGAAACAATCCTAATGACGATATATGCCTTCCACAAGCCGGAAGGGATCAAACCAAGCCCAAAAACCCAAGAAAAGGGCAATTCCCATGAATCGACCCAAAATGAATCACGGGGATAGTCGGGCTCATATCGACTCCGATTCTCGACCAAATGCAATAAAACTAGCGGGAATGGATTCCCAACATGCTAGGGGTTCAAATGAAACCAACTAGACTGAAAACTATGGCTTGGAACGGCGAGCTCTGCTCACACCCCCCGAGGCATGCATCGCCCTAAACGAAGCAAAACCCACTTGTATACGCATCGTTCGGCTCCTAATCGTGAGGGAACGCAGAAGAGAAGTAGAGCATCCATCTCCCTACCTCCACCAAAGTTCTCGCATGTCAAAGCGACTAAACCAAGCCGAAAACCATCTCACAAACCAAACCACGCCGGCTTTGAATCCACCGAGGGATCGCGCCAACGCCACGCTCCATCCTTCACACCAACATGCTCCACAACAACTCCACGACGTTCTTGCCTCGCCCACCTCGCCACGGTCGCGTGCCCCGCGGAGAGAAGAGAAGAGAGGAGAGAGAATGAGAGGGAGAGAGTGAACGGCGGTGAGGAGAGAGGAAGGAGAGAGAGGGTTAAAATAAAAGGAAAATAAGAATTTCCTAATTTTCGTGAAATCTAATTTTTAGCCTGAAAATGCACTAATTCAGAAAAATATGAAAAAATAGTCCAAACGATCCTCGGAAGGAGCATAATGCAACTGTAGCGTCTTTGAGTCGATGAATTTAATAATAAACTCTCTACTGGGTTCCGTAACTTGTACGAGAGAAAAATCTGCGTGAATCGTAAAACACAACTCATGACCCACAAAAGCGATCCGAAAGCTCTTCGATAAAAGATCTGAAAGAAACCAGGGTATTATAGCCTCCCCTCCTTAGGAAATTTCATCCTCGAAATTAAAGGAGCTAACATGAAGAAGCAGGGAAGAACAAACCCAACACTGGCCACGCTCTTCAAGCATCAGCCAAACCTCAAAACATAAAGCACGATAACATGATTTTCGAAAAACATATATCAAAGGGACACTGCCAGACCATACTCACAAGCACACGCTCTGGATCTCAAGACACATCGATCCACAGAATGAGCATGGCACACAAGTGAAGACAAGTCTGACACCTCCGAAACACCATGGCATTATCACTTACGTCTCACAGAGAAAAAAGACACGACCCATGCCACGAAATAGCTACCGATAAGACATGACAGACACAACAAGCATCAGCTTAAACAAGGAAACACAGTCCTCTCAGCTGACAGCTCGAAATCATCAGCTTCTGTGCCAAGAACTACAAATCTAGCACGCAGAATGCCAACGACAGCACTGGACCATGAGCACAATCACGTCAGTCCTCACTCAGACATTACATATGATTCGAGTCGCATGCCAAATCTATCATGACAGAAGAGTACAGCAAAACTAACCAACAAGACCTGGGTCCACACAATGCCACATCAGACTCACTGGGAACTCCACCCAAGCTGAACACAACCACCAACGAACAACAACAACCACAACACTTGTAGAATCCCGGCTCCGTTCTCAACACAGAACCACGGGACATAACTGCAAGCTAGGTCACATCAAGGTACAGTTACAGCTGAACACACGGCTAAGATATACAAGCCACACTGCGAACAGCTCACCAACAAGGAACCACAACAACAATAATAATCTCGGAGAACGCATCTCAAGGACTACAATATGTCCCGAGAGCACAACATCCAAGAAAAAGTTACAGAGAGGCATAGGGTACTCAACCAGCAAATATGCCGACAGATTCCTCTAATCCTCACACATGCCAGAGTAGACAATCATGAGGCCTCCAGTAATAGCACGGCAACCAACAACATCAAGGGATAAATAGCCAAGATCATGTCACATCGAGGAAAATAAACCTCTCAACCGGTCAGAATCTTCTAGCCAACAATCCTCGAACAGTGGGTTACAAGCCCACACGCTTCCGCTGCACGCTCAACACACGCACACAGGCATCACAGACAACTCGGCATCCGCATCTCAGCACATACTTGGCACCATCGTAATTCATGAAACAGCAATATACCATGCCTCGAGTATCGATCCTGCTAACAGCCGATCACAAGTCGCCAAAGTGAATACCATGAAGAGCACCAGCTTCAGCACAAAGCACAAAGGAACGCTAATCTCAGCCTATCCTCACACCCTAAAATGATTACTGAACCTTCACAGCACAACAGCCACCAAACACGGCACGCTAAACACGGTGCACAATGGCCCCCAAACACAAACACTAGGTCCAAAGCCAAGCAACCGCCGAACAAAGAGAAGATCAGGTTCAGAATTAACACAGTCCACACTTAAGCAGACATAGGACAAAGGCTTTACCAAGACAGCACTTCCAAGGCTTACCTCGAAAAGACGCCACCAAATAAGATGAGAAGAATCAAGCTCCACTAACAGTAGCTCACCAGGAAAGAAAATCCTAGGTTCGCCCGAGCATTCTCTCAAACAAGGCATCTAATCGACCACCTCAACACAAACTTAACACCTGAGGGGCTGAAGAAACCTCAAGCTAGGATGACCAAAGCAACATAGGAATGTGCACGTCCATCACACCAATGATAAAGTCACGAGCCACCTGAACAAATCACAGAAAAAGCTCAAACACCACACCCTAGATTCATGCATGTCGGCGAACTCTGCCAAGCGTAGCACAGTTGAGACAAACATCATAGCAAAAAAAGAATACTCCGTCACATCTTGACGAGAGCAAAACCATCTCGCACAGTGCCAGCACAGCACGTACAAGACCACATGCAAAAGCAAAGCGATAAACAATCGTAAAACTAATGCCAGTAGCCGACTGTACTGGACCTTAAGGACTCTGAACACTGTAATATCATGAATTCCCATGTACTTTCACATAACCATGCTCTGATACCAACTGTGACGACCCAAACTCCAGATACCGGGTAAACCCGATACCACTTGGAACCTGTGAAGGCTCCCAAGAGCGGTAAAGCTCCAAAGGGATAAAAGGTATGTGTGGAGTACATTGAAGTTCCAGGTAAAGCAGTAAGCAATTAATATTTTAATGATCAGGATTGCTAAAGTAGCAAAGATAAAATTACATTTTCAATTAAAAATTTAAATTATAGAGTCCAATCCAAATACAGACAAGTACAGTCCAACATAAGAGAACGTATTCTCAAGTCAGGGGAAGCCCGACACTGGCAAAGTTGGCAACAACGAATTGACGCACCGCGCCATGAACCACGAGGAGGAAGAACGACTACACTTGAAAAGTAGGGGTGCGCCTCGTGTCACTGGCTCAGTAGGGGTCCCGTAGATCCCCACTAGAAACAACACAATAACACGCAAGACAATAGTGCTAAACAGTAAAGCAGGAGCAGAAGTAATAGTAGTGCTAAACTACAATAGTAAAGTTATAAAAGCTGGAGTAAGAACAGCTAAGGGAAAGAGAAAAGTTGCAAAGGATAGAAACATGGCAGCCGATCAAACCATGGCTCTCTTAGCTACTCCAAACAGCAACAGAAAGGTGAATCCTGATCTCACAAAGTCGGGTGTTAGCGATCCATCGTCAAATCATGAAACCCGATCATGAAAAGCCTAAGCCTACCAAAATAGGCAAAAGCCTACCAAATACCTACACAGTCAAAGGCACGAACATACACGAACTCACAGTTGTGTACGCTACACAAGACTAGACCTCGAGTGAAGCCACACACAGGCTACTCGAAAATCGATCACGAAAACACAAGCCACAAGAGTCATGTGTCAAGTGACAGAAGCACCTCTTCACTAGAAGAACAATCAGATGCATCCAGTGACATCTTACACTGCGCCTCAGGTATCTCATACTCGCCCAAAACGGCGATAACTGAGACACTCACAAAGAACCAAGTACAAGGAACAATAGTACCAAGTACATGGAGCAACAATAATGAGTAACTAGTCAGGGTCACGCCCGTCGATGCTCGTCCAAACGCCCCTGACCACGTGTGCTAGTTTCCCACCCCCCAGTAGAACGCTACCACAAGGCAAGGGGGCCAACGAAAACTAGCCTAAAAACTGTATATCGGGAACTCACCGTGCCACCACTCCCAGGTGGGCCGACACACAGAAAAGTGTCGTCAGGCTATGACTAGTGGAGTCTTACTAGACACAGAGACTCTGAAACATCAGTGTTGAAGTATAGATAGGCTAAGATGCACTATTACATGAACTACGAAACACTGAGCACAAGACATAAGGCAGAACACCTAGCTGCCACCGGACTCAGGACAGACAACTAGACCTGCTGACATAACGATCCTTGAGTCTTACGACGTGGGTCAAGATCGTCGCACAATAGCGGTAACATGCCGCCAATCAACCTAATCCCTAAGCCAAAGTCGTGGTAAAACACCGATAAAGGAAATGGCATAGGATTGTCGGATCCACACATCCACATAACACAAATAATAGAGACATGAGGGATCACCAGGACCCTCAAAACACCTAGACACGTAAATCGAGGTAAGACAGTATCTCAAGGCGTCCAAAACCATGTCTCGATCCATACAGGATCCCCAAGACATTCACGAGGTCACGTGCCAACCACTGGATCACACCGGGTTGACCAGAAACCAATAATGACTGTATTGCAATACGGAACACCACTCGATATAATGGCACTCCTGGCCACCCGACAACTTGGTCATAGCCCTCATAGGATATCTAAGATATCCACGGGGCAACGGGCAAAACACTAGGTCAAGCCAAGACAATTGGAGGCCAAAACATCAGGAAAATAGAATTCTAGGAAGGAAACGGTCACATGCCAGACCGCTTGATAAACCAAGCGGTCAGCCAAAGGGCCGCTACCCTCACACAGAGAACACAGGCAAATGACGGTCACCAAAGGGCCGCACAAAGCCATAAACGGTCCACCAAAGGGCTGCCATCTGAGTGAAACGGTCGTGGGGATGACCGCTACACTCAGAGACCCGAACGAACAAAACTACAAAAACATAAGGGGCATGCGGTGTATCGAAGGGCCGCAAGATGACTGTAGCGGTCATTCACCTGGCCACTTAGCCCAGTCAACCCCCGAACCGACTTAACCTATCAAACCAGCAAACGGTCTTTCTTGAACCGTTTCACCGAGCCTAGAGGTCTCCCAAAGGGCCGCCAAGGACACCATGCGGAACCGACTTAAAACCGTTGACCAATATTCAAACGAAGCTTAGCGGTCATCCTTGAACCACCACACCTAGCCTAGCGGTCTATCGTACGACCGCTTAGCCAAACCGACATACCAGACATCGCTTAACGGTCTCCAAAGGATCGTATCACAAAGCTTAGTGGTCCTCCAATGGGCCGCAAGCCAATGAAAATGGTCTATTGCATGACTGCTAAGACTTGAACTGACTTAGAACCGACAAAGAACCAAACGGTCACCCAAGGACCGCTTGAGAGGTGAAAACGGTCTCTGAAAGGACCGCTAATGCGTCACGACGGGAAAACCAGGGGAATGGCCAAAACTCAACCTTTCCACGCCCCGTTCACCTAAAAATGAAGGAGAAACAATCCTAATGATGATATATGCCTTCCATAAGCAGGAAGGGATCAAACCAAGCCCAAAAATGGAAGAAAAGGGCGATTCCCATGAATCGACCCAAAATGAATCACGAGGATAGTCGGGCTCATACCTACTCCGATTCTCGACCAAATGTAATAAAACTGGCGAGAATGGATTCCCAACATGCCAGGGGTTCAAATGAAACAAGCTCGGCTCACACCCCCCGAAGCATGCATCACCCTAAACGAAGCAAAACCCGCTCGTATATGCACCGTTCTTCTCCAAATCGTGAGGGAACACAGATGAGAAGTAGAGCATCCATCTCCCTACCTCCACCGAAGTTCTCGCGTGTCGAAGCGACTAAACCAAGCCGAAAACCATCTCATGAACCAAACCACGCCGGCTTTGAATCCATCGAGGGATTGCGCCAACGCCACACTCCATCCTTCACACCAACACGCTCCACGACAACTCCACGACGTTCCTGCCTCACCCACCAGGCCACGGTCGCGCGCCCCGTGGAGAGAGGAGAAGAGAGGAGAGAGAATGAGAGGGAGAGAGTGAACGGTGGTGAGGAGAGAGGAAGGAGAGAGAGAGGGTTCAAAGAAAAGGAAAATAAGAATTTCCTAATTTTTGTGAAATCCAATTTTTAGCCCGAAAATGCACTAATTTATAAAAATACAGAAAAATAGTCCAAACGATCCTCGGAAGGAGCATAACGCAACTGTAGCGTCCTCGAGTCGATGAATTCAATAATAAACTCTCCACTAGGTTTCGTAACTTGTACAAGAGAGAAATCCGCGTGGATCATAAAACACAACTCAGGACCCACAAAAGCGATCCGAAAGCTCTCCGATAAAAGATCCGAAAGAAAACAGGGTATTACAGGGTCATAACAAGAAACAAGGCTAGATTGGTAGCTAAGGGGTACAACCAAGAGATAGGTATTGACTTTGAAGAATCATATACCCCTGTAGCAAGATTGGAAGCCATCAGAATCCTCTTAGCATTTGCATGTTCTCTATGCATTAAATTACAACAAATGGATGTCAAAAGTACCTTTTTGAATGGCTTGCTAAAGGAAGAAGTTTTTGTAGAACAGCCGCCTGGTTTTGAACATGATGACTTTCTTAACCATGTGTATAAATTGAACAAAGCTTTGTATGGACTGAAGCAGGCCCCACGTGCCTGGTATGACAGGTTGAGTGAACATCTGGGCAGCAGAGGCTACATCAGAGGTAATATTGACAAAACTCTTTTTACAAAGGTAATGAATGGCCATATCATCATTGTGTAGGTATATATAGATGATATAGTGTTTGGTTCAACTGATTCAACAATGTCTAAGCAATTTGCTGATCTAATGACAAAGGAATTTGAAATGAGCCTCATGGGTGAACTCCAATTTTTCCTTAGACTGCAGGTCACACAGACTAAAGAAGGTTTCTTCATAAACCAGTCCAAGTATACATTGGAGATTCTAAAGAAATTCAAAATGAAGGATGCCAAGCACATCTCCACTCCCATGGGAACTAATGCTTCCCTAGATGCGGATGAGAATGGTAAATCTATCGATCCTAAAACATACCGAGGTATGATCGGGTATCTTCTATGTCTCACTGCTTCTAGGCCTGATATATAGTTTAGTGTAGGCATGTGTGCACGTTTTCAAGCTAATCCGAAGGAATCCCATCTAATTGCTATAAAAATAATTCTGAGATATGTTGCTAGCACACATGACTTAAGGCTGTGGTACCCATCATCATGCTCTTTTGATTTGATATCTTATACTGATGCTGATTATGCTAGATGCAAACTTGATAGAAAAAGCACTAGTGGCTACTACCAATTCGTTGGTGGGTGCTTAGTATCTTGGGCTTCCAAGAAGTAGCACTCTGTTGCACTTTCCACTGCAGAACCTGAGTACATTGCTGCAGGTAGCTATAGAACCCAAGTGCTATGGACAAAGCACCAACTCTAGGATTACGGAGTAGATCTTGGATGCACACCCATCATGTGCGATAATACCAGTGCCATTAACTTGACCAAGAATCCCATTCAGCATTCTCGTACAAAACACATTGAAATAAGACATCACTTTCTCCAGGATGAGGTAATCAAGAAAAATTTTAAATTTCACTTTGTTGAATCTGAGAAACAAATTGTTGATATCCTTACAAAACCTCTGAGTAATGACATTTTTTCTACTTTGAGAAGAGAATTGGGTCTGTGCAGACCCCCCACTTGATTGATCTTGATAAGCTCATTCTAGCATGAGAGGCCATTATTTGCTGTTGATAGGGAGAGTCCATCATGCATGTTTAGCTGGCTGCATCTCAATAGTTGCATCTTAGTCCACATGTTGTACTTTGTGTTTTTATGTACATCACCCTATGATATATAAAATGGTGATGTGTGAAAGGGTAGGCTCAGTCTGCTTGGGAACACTCACTATGCGTGAGACAATTCCTCTGCCAGGTATCAAGGGTATTTTCACACTGCATTTTAGTATGCATGGGTTGAGGGGGAGCTTATAATATTTTCTGAGGTAGGCTCATTATCAGATTTGCTATTTTTCAAACATTCCGTCTGTCTGGCTTCAGTAAGTCGACGCCCTGATCAGTGTGCATCGACGCCATTATTCTATTACCCGCTTTTCATCATTCTGTGAGGACACTCTGTGTCAACAGACTGAGCAACATAAGTCGACACACATGTGAGCATTTCAGAAATCTTACTGTTCCTTCTTCTCTTGTGTGTTGCTCTCTCATACCTTAACCTCCAATTTTTCTCCACATGCATACATCTTGTCATCCAAATCCTTGCACTCACTGAGGGGGAGCATGATACTTCACGGAGAGATTCTTTTCTAAGATCGATTTTAACTGACTGACCACTCTCAAGAAATTCCTGTACTTAGCATCATGGTTGTTCATTGTATTGAGGGCTTAAGCTCAACAACCTTCTGAAATCTGAAGACAAGCCTGACAGGGGGAACTCCTCAGGTTTACTCTTGTTGATATGCCATGTGTACCATTTTCTGGTGTCCCACTATCTGCTTATATTCATCTAGCGACAATCTTTATTAATAGACTCTATGTTGAGTATTGTGATCAGACAACCAATTCTGTTGAGAAATTGTTCAAAGCACTTTTTGAAGAGCATTGGTTGAGACCTGCTGAGTAACCAAGCGCACTTCACCTGAGACGTGAGGTGGTTCACGTCAAAAGGCACTCTCTTGACTAACTCTGATCTGGTACTATATTAAAAAAATGTTAAGCAGAAGGATTTCTACAAAGCAATAGCCTTTTCCACTGAGAATCTACACCCCTTCACCAATGAAGTGACAACGGGTCAGGCATGATGTGGCAAGCTAACTCTGGTCTTCATGAGGCAAGAGTAGTAAACTGCACTGAGTAACTGGGGCAGTTGCTTTGAACAAATGTGACTCTTCACTTAAAAAGGTGTCAGTTCAACTTGATTGTCAATCTAATTCAGTGTTGGATACCAAAGGTGCTTGCATTCAAGATCTCAATGTCCTAGCTTGTTTGTCTTTAATACTTTTGGTAGTTGCTCTTAACAAGTCACTAGATCCTATGTGACAGACTGAATCGGGAACATTAAGAACCTTGGTCCATCAAGGTGTATCAGCTTTAGTAATCTTGCTTGAACAAACCCCAGTTAGTTACTTGGATTCTGCTATTTCTATTTGTTCTTGATTTTAATCCTTCAATTCATCCTTTATTGTCATAACATGTTGTTGTGTTGGGAAGCTTTTCTGTGCATTAAATATTGGTCTAGTTCTAATCAGATCTATCTTAGACCTGCATCCCTCCTCTGAAATTTTCTGCCCGTCTCCAAATCCTGGCTCCTTTGTTCTCACCCCTCATGTTTTGCTGATGTCAAAGGGGGAGAGAGTTGTTGATGAGTCATTAAGGGGAGTCAGCCTTCATTCAGCCTTCATTGTTGATGAGTCATTAAGGGGAGTCAACCTTCATTCAGCCTTCATTGCCTGTTACATGCATGAGTGTTCTTGCTTGCATATCATGTTCACAACATATCATGTTCACAGCATATCCTTTTGAATGTTTATGCGCTATAGTTCAAAAAATTAATTTGCTATCAAATGTGAGCACAATGACTCATAGTTGCCATCATCAAAAAGAGGGAGAATGTTGTATAAATGATGTTTTGATGATGTCACACTATAAGTCATTAGCCAATCAGTTTAGAATCTCATGCAACATCTTCAAATGGGCTAGGTATAAAGAAGACTAACATAGCTTAAAGGCTGCATCGACCATAGAGTGAAGCTACGTCAACGCCATCAGTTCTAGCAGCATACACATTCACATGAGTTTCAATTAGCTCTCAGCCACAAACAAGGAAGACAAATGGTAGCTGCGTCGATGCAAAGCTCACCCTGCGTTAACGCAGTCAAGTGGAAACAACTCAAGTATACGCAAGGCTGGAAAAAGATCAAAGGCGACTGCTTCTAAGCGGCTAAGGTTGACAAATAGCTCATCTTGGGAGACAAATAGCCTTTAGCGGTAACAAATAGATATACAAGTGGGAAAAATGGGTTACGTAGCCGAAATGAGCAAAATCAACACAGGCTGCATCAACACAATGGCTCACTACGTCGACGCCATCCAAGGCCAGCTCACCATCCACTGCAAGACGCATGAAAGTTGCGTCAACGCCCTTCGTATGCTACATCAACACACAACATACCCTTCTCCAAGCGGTTCACTGAAGTGTCGACCCCAAGAGTCGACTCTTATTTTTCCACGTTTTGTTTAGGAGCAGCTCAGCCAGCTACGTCAACCCTGTTCTCTCAGGGCGTCGACGCAGGGGGTCTTCCAGAAGCCGTCTATAAAGCCACCGTCAACAGCTGCGTCGACGCATTGGTGAAGCCACATCGATGCACCCAAGGCTCAACTGAATTAATTCAATTAAACCTATCTTTTTCACAAACCGTACAGAGACTAAAAAAGTCCGACGTAAACCTCTAGAAACATGGTTTTTGAGGCTTGGAAAAGGTTCCTAGGACAAGCCACTGTCCATGTGATCATTGGGTTACCATATCAGCCCTTTTGGTCAATGGTGCTGATAGTTTACAAATGGGGGAAAGGTCCCTTTCAAGGCTATTTGCCTTTTTGCATTTGACCAATCAGAAATACTACCCAAGAGATCTTCCAGGACAGAAGGACATCCTTGGTGCTGGCAGCCAATGAGGCAGTAGATGCTGTAGGTTTGATTTATTAGAAGAAGTATTTCTTTTCTCCAGCCAATCAAGTAGCAAGACCTTAGAGGGAAAATTGTTGTTGCTTGAGCCTATAAATTAGATGCCACCTCTTTGCATGGGGCTGCTACTGGAGTTGCTGAAAAATATTGAGAAGGCTTGAACGTGAGAGTCCAAGAGAGAAAAGAGAAGAGTGCAGTTCTAAGACAAAAAGAAAAAGAACAGAGAGTGTCTAGCCAGGCAACTAGCTAGCCAGCTAGCCAAGATGCTTCTAGAAGAGTGTTTCTCATTGATGTCCACGCTGAGTTCTTTCATCCTGCAGTAGTGTATTGTTCCTCCATGCATTTGTGTTTTCGTTTTGAGTTTCTATTTTTATCTCTATCCTTTTGTGTGTGGGGCGTCATCCCCATCATGAAGTTGTGAATCAGCAGTAGCAAGCTGTAAGGCTTAGCAGTAGCAAGCTGTGAGGCTCGGATGTTGTAAGGGATTGGTTCCCTTGAAGCTGTGGATCAGTAGTCAAGCTGTGTGTCAGCAAGAAGCCTTACCGGGTTAGTGAGGGTTGGACGTAAGCGTGCTAGGTAGCAGCCGAACCACCTTAAAAATCTCTAGTATTGTGGTTTGAGTGCACTCCATCTCTTCTGGCTCCTTCACAGGTGATTTTGTCTTGATTGGGTTTCTTCGCAGCATTATATTTCTTGTGACTTTCTGCACTAGAATAGAACCATGGAAGAATCTTGATTAGCCTATCTTACTGTTTCCTGCTAGTTTTCTTTTACTTATATAAATTATGTGCCAGATCTATTCACCCCCCCTCTAGATCCTCTCACACCAACCAACAAGCCTACTATCTCACTCTTCTGTGGCTCATATATATGCCTCGCTATCCTAATATCTTTTCTCCTATCTGGCCCGCTATCCCAATATCTTTTTGCCATCCTACCTCTTGGCTTAGCCATGCCGGCCAAAGCCCGCTGATACATGTTTCGGCTATCCTATCTCTCTCGGCCTAGTCATCATGGCTAGAGCCCACTATCAAGACTAATCCATCTGTCCCACCGTGATCTCCAATATCCTCCGGATTTATAGCCAGCTTATAACATCCTTCGGTTTCATAGCCTGCTCCCAATATTTTTTGACTTTATAGCCTATTTCTGACATCCGTCGACTTTATAGCCTGCTTCTGATATCCTCTAGCTTTATAGCCTACTCCCAATATCTTTCGGCTTTTACATCCTGCTTCCAATATCCAGTGGTTTTCGCAGCCCGCTTCCCACCACTCCCTAGCTTTTGTAGCCTACTTTCCTGCTATCCATCGGATTCTACAGCCCGCTTCCCGACATCCCATGGATTTCATAGCCGGGTTCCCAATACACTTCAGCTTTCACAGCCTGCTGTCCTAACATCCTTCGGCTTCTATAGCCCGCTTTCTAATATCTTGTGGCTTTTACAACCTACTTTCCGATATCTTGGCTCGCACAGCCTTCTTCCAATATCTCTTGGCTCTATAGCATGCTTCCAATATCCTTCGACTTTATAGCCCGCTTCCCAATACCTTTTGGCTTTACAACCTTCTTCCAATATCCTTCTACTTTAAAGCCCGCTTCCCAACATCTTTTGGCTTTATAGCCTACTTTCTGATATCTTTGGCTTTCACATCCCGCTTCCAATATCCTTGGCTTTATAGCCCACTTTCCAATATCCTTCAAATTTTGTAGCCCGCTTCCCAACATCTCATTGCTTTCGTAGCCTGCTTCCCAATAACTTCAGCCTTCACAGCCTACTTTCCTAACATCCATCAGCTTATATAGCTTGGTCTCCTAATATCTTTTGGCCTTTATAGCCTGCTTTCCGATATCCTTTGGCTTTTAAGGCCTGCTCTTACAATATCTTGTGGGTCTTATAGCTTGCTTTCGATACCCTTTGGCTCTTATAGCCCGCTGCCTAATGTCCTTTTGACTTTTGCAGCCTACTTTCCCCTTTGGCTCTTATAGCCCGCTTCCTAATGTCCTTTTGACTTTTGCAGCCTGCTTTATGGTATTCTTGGCTTCTACAGCCTGCTTCCCAATATATGTCGGCTTGCATAGCTTGCTTTCCTGCTACCCTTTGACCTAACCGGTTTGCTTCCCCAATGTTGACTTATATAGCCCACTTTCTCTGACTTTGGCTTAGAGGCCAGCTTCCCCTAATTTCGGCATAGACCTCCCATTGAAGCCCGTTTCATCTTTTCTGCTTAGGCTCTCTATTAAAGCCCCGCTATTCTATTTCCAGCTAAGGAATCCAGTCAAAGCCCATTGCCCTATCCTTGGCCCAAACCTCCTTTGGTTAACGCAAACCCCTTAGCCCCGCTGAGGCTTACCTCAACACATAAAACCCTTCCCCCCTTGCTTCGGATTTGATTTTATACACACATAATATACATACATAACGATGATACGCGCGTATGCAAAAAAAAGAGAGAAAGAAACAACAAAATCCCTCTTGCATGCTCCTAGTTTTGAATGCCTGATTACCTTGCTGGCTTGCTTACTTATAATATAGATTAATACAGTTCCTTTGAATTTTCTATGACCTTGCTTCCTTGCTAAATAATAGTGCCCTGATTCCATATGCATGTGCGTCACGAGGTACGCTAAGGGGGAAAACCCAGTCATGGTGGGTGCGTGTGTCAAGGGGAAGAGTCATAGCTAAGTCGTTAGCATAACTCACAAGATACACCCGGGGCAATACCCCCACACTTTACACATAATGTGATCAATGACTTTTGACCATAGGGATCGCGGATCTTCTTCCTAGCACTCTATGGACGCTTAAATTCCTGCACTCACATGGAAGGTAATCGTTAGGAAAAAGCTGCCTGCCCCTTTTCAAAAAAAAATAAATAAAAAAATGATGAATAAGTGAGCGTGAATCCGAGTAGCCGGGAATCTCCACTGAAACAAATGAGGAGACTCGCGTGAAATGGTGAAGCAAATTCCGATAAGAACGAATCCTAGTAGCTGGGAATCCCCATTGAGACACGTGAGGAAACTCGCGCCGAACAGTGAAGTCTAGAATTATAAATAAATAAGGGGGCTGTGTGAAGCTACCAAAAGTCGAAAGCCTTAAACGCATGTGTAGGCGCTAGAGTAATCCTCGAGTGTTACTTGGAAAGCTTGCATATCCCTATGCTTAGGGCTCTTGGTCCACGTACCTGTACTTTAACACTATGGAGAAGTTGTCTCTGGTGAAGATTGTAATTTAAGCTATGTACACAGGCTATGCGATATCATCATGACCAGTGCATAACCCCTTCAGTTGTGCTTCGGGGGCCGCACTCTAGCCGTAAGTCATAGGCACTTTTCATATCTTATCCCTGATAGAGGGGAGCTATGCTATGTATATCTATGTTTGTGTGCTTGTTGTCAATCGATGCCTGTGTGCTTGAATAAAAAGATACTAACAAAAAAAATGAACAAAAATAAAATGAATCAATGAAAACTCTCCAAATTCTGGCCCTCGTGGCCTACTCTCCAAAATTCTGACTCTTGCAGCCTACTCTCCAAATTCTGGCTCTCGCAGCCTACTCTCCCAGTTCTGGCTCTTGTAGCATGCTCTCTCAATTTCAGCCCTTGTGGCCCGCTCTCCCGATTTTTGGCCCTCACATCCTGCTTTCCCAATATTTCTCGGCTCTTAAAGCCTGCTCTCCCGATTTTGGCTCTCGCGGCTTGCTCTCCCGATTTAGGCTCTTAAAGCCCGCTCTCCTAATTTTGGCTCTCACAGCTTGCTTCCCGAATTTTAGCCCTTACAGCCTGCTCTCGATTTCGGCTCTTAAAGCCTGCTCTCTCGATTTCGGCTCTTAAAGTCTGCTCTCCTAATTTCAGCCAATACGGCATGCTCTCCCGATTTTGGCTCTTAAAGCCTGCTTTCCCGACATTCTTCGGCTCTTAAAGCCTACTTTCCCATTTTAGGCTCTCAAAGTCCGCTCTCCCATTTTTGGCTCTCAAAGCCTGCTCTCCCGATTTTGGCTCTTAAAGTCTACTCTCCTAATCTTGACTCTCGCAGCCCACTTTCTCAATTTTGGCTCTCGCGGCCTGCTATCTCAATTTTGGCTCTTAAAGCCTACTTTCTCAATTTCATCTCTCGCAGCCTGCTCTCCTAGTCTTGGCTCTCAAAGTCGGCTCTTCCAATTGGAGTCCTCGCGACCTGCTTTCCCAACATCGACTCTCGAAGCATGCTCTCCCATTCTCGGCACTCGCGGCCCGTTCCCCCATTTTCACCTCTCAAAGCCTACTCTTTCAACTTCGACTCTCGCAGCGTGCTCTCTCAACTTCAGCTCTCGCAGCCCGCTCTTCGGATCACGATAATAAAAGTAGTTAATACTTTCAAATGGACTGCACCCGCAGGCCCCGCTTCCTTGTCCCTCATTCGTGACACCTGCGGGTGGGGGGCATTTGTTGACATGCTAAAATTAACAGTTAAAATAACTCACACCTCTCCCGGCATGCTTAAAAAAACTTGTACTTCTCTAAAGGAGACGCTTATTAATATACGTCCCATTTCCCGACGCTAAGTCACAATTTTGCCCGTTCCTTATTTTTCAGGGATGGGTAATGAAGAAAAATAAGAAAATACAAGATGAAGAAGAAGAGAATGAAAAGGGGGTGAACAAGCTTCCCCCTTTAGCCCAAGTGAATCGGCCAAGGTTCCCCCTCCATGCATGTTGAACCGGCACGGCCCCCATGGGCTATTGAACCGGCGGCCAACTCCTCCAAACCCAAGTGATACGACACGTAAGAGGCCTCCCTAATGGCATGAATCGGTGAGGCCTATCCTGCTCCCTGAATCGGCGCAAGTCCACACCTCCTTGCCTCTTGATACAACGCGACTCTTCATGTGAATCGGCCAGCTTTAAGCATGATCCGGCATGCTCTCCTCTCTCCACTTGAACCGACGTGAGAAACATCCCATTGCCAACACGGGACCCTATTTTTGCACTAGTTCACACCCATCAGAATTGGGGAAGAAAAAGGAGGGAAAAAGGGGTTTGAAGCCCACGCCAGGAGGCTCTCAATAAGTGGTCATGCCATCTACACAACGGACCTCCATACATCCCCTCGCCTGGCTAGAGGCCTACCTCTATCCACTGGCTGCTCCCATGTAAACCGTCCGTAGAGATCGCCCATCTGCTCATATGCCCCAAAAGGGCAAACTTCGAAGACCGGTGCAAAGCTACGAGCGGCGCCTCTGCATCAATGTCGCCTGGACCAATCTCAGGAGGGCACCCAGCCTCCCTCCTACTGTCCCTATGCATAGGGTCTTCAAAGACTGCGAGCGGGTGCAAAGAGAAGAAAAAGAAGAGAAGAGGAGTGGGGAGTTCGAACCCCTCCAACCTCCGCTCCCTATAAAAAGAGGCAAGCCCCGTCGAAGTTGGGGTTGGCGACTAGAAAAGAGGCTAGCTGAAGAAAAGAAGAGTTTTTCGCCTGTGCTCGTGGAGGGAAGAGGAGAAGAGAGGAAAAGGAGTGAGCGTGAGAGAGGTGAGATTTAGGGGGAGGGGAGACAGTCCTCCGTTCTCCCCCCACCTTTGTATTTTTTTTTCTTTTCATTCCCCCTTCATGTTCTTTTTTATGTTGTATACCTCCCCGTGTTGTACACTTCTATGGCGAATAAAAGCCCGATTGTGGCAAACATTATGGGTTTGATTTCTGGATCCCCTTATCTCTCCCCTCTCGAGCATGTTCTTCCCCATCCTCTTCACCCAAGTCCGAGTGTGTTGTCATCTTTTTACTATTACTGTCGTTTTGTCTACGGTGATCACTCTGGGCCTCCAAGGGCTTACTTCTAGTTGTGTCCCCTGGTTTTGATGATAACAAACCACGAATCATTATTGGAAGTTTTAGCTTGAAAGCCTTGTTGTTTGTCTAATTTAATTGTAGAAGAGTTCTTTAGATATGTTCAAGTCTGAAATGATCAGAGTGTTGACCTCACAAGTTCAGAGTGTCGACATCACAAGTTCAGAGTGTCGACACTACAGAACAAATGAAGAAAATTCATGGCTCTATTTGGGTTCTGAAATTCTCAGAGTGTAGATACTACCAACTGACAGTGTCGACACCACAGTTCAATTGTGACAGACAACCGTCTCTATCTGGCGTTCATGGCTCGACACCAACAGGGTCAAGTGCCGACATGGCGGTTCAAAATGCTTGCACTCGTGGTACCCGTGTCGACCTGTAGGCTCAAGAGTGTCGACACCATGGTGAAGAACGCTACTTTCCCTTAAGTAATCAACATGAAGTGTCGATACTTCAGCTAAAGAGTGTCGACACTGTCAATCACGCACAGAGCGGATCTGAATTCGATAGCAACCTGTTTCCATGATCCGCAATCATTCGTTAGGATCCATTTCTACACGAAAGATGCTTCTGGAAGGTCACTTTTTAAGGAGGAATCATTGGGTGACAGCGGCATCTTCCAAAGTGGTCCCCACTGCAGGTATTATTCCATTTCTACTAATGCTCTCAGTGTGCACAAGAGAAAAGATAAGAAGGAGGTACGTATAAGAAAGAGAAGGTGAGAGGGACGTTCGAAAAAAGCAGAGCCCATGGGTGATAGCTTGGGTAAGAAGCTTTCGAAGCCTCATCCTCTCCACAAGTTGGAGAACGGGTTGTAGGAGACAGGGTAAGCAGGAGATAGGGCAAGCGGGAGATCCACAGAAATCTGATCATCCCTTCCTTCAAGCGGAAAAGCTTCGCGGTAGATTTCTCTTTAGTTCCTGAAGCCCAGCCAGCAGAGAAGAACACTTCTCAAGACATCTCCGTAGTTGCTGAAGACTCTTTCTACATTTCCTGGAATTCATGCTGAAGATAGCACAAAATTGGAAGCCGCCTCAAAGCGTCATCCAGTCCAACAGACAGGGCATTTCCTATCCGTTGTCATCGATTCATACCGTCTATTTTGCTAGTTTTTTCTTGTGTTTCTTTTGTCAAACTCAGACATCCATATTGGTCCCTACATGTGTGTAGGAAGACAGAATGAGTAAAGCTCAGTTCTATGGGTCTGGCCCTTGTGTGCCCACAAGCTGTTAGTTAGCCAGTTGGGGAGTCTTTTCTCTCCGTGTGAAGCTGTGAAGCAGCAGTTGGTGCTTAGGCACTAGTGAAGCCTCACTCAGTTGAGTGAGGGGTGGACGTAGGTCTCTAGATAGAGACCGAACCACCTTAAATACATCTGTCTCCAGTGGTTTGTGTGATTGCTTGCTTCCACGGTAGATGCTTGTTTAGGCACGAAGTTCCATTCCTCTACTTCCATTTAGCTTAACAGAAGTACTTAATCTTCTTCTATAGATGCAAAGTTTTTATCTCTAGCTTATTCGTGAAAGAAAAGGGCTGATCTATTCACCCCTCCCCTCTAGATCCGCCTATCCCATCCTATCATGTGGTATCAGAGCTAGTCTCTCTGAATGTGGTCTAATGACCTTGAGAGAAACGGTAGAATGGTGCCTAAGGGTCACATGCCCGAAGGGCATTCTATTAATAGACCACCCTTCATTACTGGGTCTAATTATTCTTACTGGAAAAATTGTATGTAGGTATTTATCCGCGCCCAGGATCATGAGATATGGCGTGTGGTAAGCAAGGGTCCTTATGAGTTGCCCGACGATGAAGAAACTTGGACCAAAGGGCAAATCAGAAGATCTACATTGAACTGGGGTGCCAAGCATATCATGCAGTGCTCCCTCCATCATGTGGAATTTTCAAGAGTATCGACGTGTTCCACGGCCAAGGAGATGTGAGACCGTCTTGAGGTAATCTATGAAGGAACATCCCAGGTGCGTGAAACCAAGGCAAATATGTTAATTTCAGACTATGAGAAGTTTAGAATGAAGCCTGATGAATCAATATCAAACATGTATACTCGGTTAACTATGCTCATAAATAGTCTGACTGAACTAGGAAAGAGCTACTCTGAGCAGGATATTGTGAGGAAGATTCTCATATCTTTGACCCCTGCGTGGCATACCAAAGCTACAGTAGTTGAAGAGTCTAAAGATTTGGCAACTACTAAGGTGGAATAGCTCATAGGATCTCTAATGACCTATGAGATGAACCTGAAAAACAAGGAAGCTGAGGTAAGTAAGAAAAAGCCTCTGGCTCTAAAGGCTGGACCAAGCAACCAAAATACCTCTGATGAAGGTGAGTCTTCAAGTAGCAACCAAAATGAGGATGAAGTAGCAATGCTTACTCGGAAGTTTAGAAGATTCCTAAGAAAGGAAGGTAAAGGCTTCACAAAAAGGAAGCCTCAGGTAAAGAAAGGTTTCAGATGAAAGTCTAAAATTTGAAGAAATCTGCTAGACTTGTTTGTTACTTATGCAGGAAGCCAGGGCACATCAAATCTGAGTGCCCTGAAGGAGTAAAGAGGGTTCCCACCAAATGGAAAGGAAAGAAAAACAAGCCAATGGTGCCTACGTGGAGTGATGAGGAAGAAGAAGAGGAAGAAACCTGCTCCACAGATGAAGAAAAGGAAGACTTATGTCTGATAGCCAAAGGAGATGTAGAAAGTGAGGTAAATTCTCTTTTTGAACACTTTTCAACTAGTGATTGGGGAGAGGCCTTCTTTGAAGTAATGTACAAATATGAGAAGTACAAAAAGGAAAACAAGACCTTAAAAAGGAAAATTGACGCTTCTGTGCATGATCATGCTTCAAATGAAAAAAATGCTTCCCTAGAATCTGAAAACTAAGATCTAAGAAAAGTGATTAAAAATTTAGAAGAAGGAAGAAATGAAATGAAAGATTTGGAAGCTGAGAATGAGAGTTTAAGAAATGAAGTTGATGAATTAAAGTTAAAAATGCAATGCTACGTTAGTGACAACAAACTGTGCAATGAGAAATTTGATGCAATCAAACAAGTGAACACTCAACTTCTTGAAAATATTGAAAAACTCTAAAAAGACCTGGAAGATAAAGAAAAGTCTCTAGAAAAATTTGTGGATGGATGTGAGAACTTTAATGCTTTGCTGGGAACTAAAATGAACTTCAACAAGGAAGAGCTGGGATATAATCCCACCAAGAAAAAGCAAATTGGAATGAAAACCATAACTTTTGTTCATCTTCTGATGCATCAACCTCTAAAACAAAACCCAGCCAAAGCCAAGAAAAAGCTAACAACAAAGGAAAAGAAAAAATGGAAGAGCCAACGAATAAAAACCATGAAGTCCATAAGAAAACAACTCAGAAATTCCAGACATGCCAACCCAAACCACAGCCCAATTCTACACAAACTTAGGGTAGAAATGGTCCAAAGAACAGCACAGATCGACACTACCCTCAGTAAAGGTCGACACCTTCCTGGTCATCACCCCGTCAGGCGGCTAGAAATGTTCCATCTGGTCAATACTTAGGTTACAGGAGGTCGACACTCCCACCAAACAGAGACCGTTATACATGGGTAGATCAGGGGAGAGGTCGACACGCTAGTTACTGGAGGTCGACACTTCCATCAACCAGAAGCCATTATGATTGGGAAGGTAAGGGGAGCGGTCGACACTCACACCTATACAGGTCGACACCATTCTGCTCTTGGGGCAATTATGAGTCATACTTTCACAGACCAAGCCAACCTCAATACCCTAAGAGCTATAACAACTTTTACCAATCTAAACCCAATCATTGGACTAAATGGACCAAGATACAATCCTTTTCTAACTTTCACCAACCTTCAAAAGCTCAAAACTTCTCTAAACAGAAAAGTAATGTGAAGAAAGTGAATATGAATCAAAACTCTCCACCAAGCAAGGAAATCTAGAATGTAAAGAATATATGGATTCCCAAATCCATGTTATCATGCTTTGCTGAAATGAAAAGCTTATGGGGACCCAATTATCCTTGGGTTCCAAACATTGTTACTTAATTTCTTGTGCAGGAGTGTCTTATAGCTGTGCATAATCGATGATATCTTGAGAGTGACTGTTCAAGACACATGACTGGGGACAGAACAAAATTTTATCTCTTGGTGGAAAAGGAAGTAGGTCATGTCACATTCGAAGGAAATAATAAAGGAAAAAATCATTGGTTCAGGTAAAGTTGGTAAGAACCCCTCCAATTCTATTGAGAATGTTTTGCTTGTTGATGGTCTAGAATACAACTTGTTGAGCATAAGTCAATTATGTGATAGAGGTCACAATGTTGTGTTTGACTCTAATGAATGCATGAACTTGGAACCACATTCAAAAGAAACAAAATTTTTTGATAAAAGAGTTAACAATGTGTACATGATTGACTTAGATGATCCAGCACATTTAAATCTCTGTCTTGCTTCACCTAAATCAGATCTTGCATGTTTATGGCATCGTAGGCTAGGTCATGCTAGCTACAATATCTTTCATAAACTTTTGAAGCATTCAATTGTAAAAGGATTGCCTGAACTTAAATTCAAACAAAATAATAAAATTTGTGATGTATGCACCCAAGGTAAACAAACTAGGAAATCATTCAAGAGTAGAACTGAAAGCTTAGCATCTAAACCACTTGAACTAATTCATATTGACTTATTTGGTCCAACCAGAACATCTAGCTTAAGTGGCAAAAGATATGGCTTTGTCTTAGTAGACGATTTCTTTAGGTTCACATGGGTGTTCTTTCTTGCACATAAGAATGATACTTTTGATGAGTTTCAGGCACTCTACATGAAGGTGAAGCAAGATGGTGAGTTCAAAATTTCCAATATACTGTCAGATCATGGTGGTGAATTCAATAATGCTAACTTTGATAATTTGTACATGATATTGAAGGTATAACTCACAAGTTTTCATCACCAAGAACCTCTGAACAAAATGGGGTGGTTGAGCAGAGAAAAGGAACTCTCATAGAGATGGCACGAACAATGCTAGCTGAAAGGCAACTCCCAAGAAGGTATTGGGCAGAAGCGGTTAACACTACTTGTTACATCATAAACCGCTTTATGGTTAGGCCCTTCACTAACAAAACTCCTTATGAGCTGCTAAAAGGTAAAAAGTCATCCCTCTCACATATGAAAGTTTTTGGTTCTAAATGTTTTATTCACAATAATGATAAAAGAGAGTTAGATAAATTTAAGCCCAAAAGTGATGAAGGATTTTTTTCTTGGATATTTTGATAGGTCTAGGGCTTACAGAGTCTATAATCTTAAGACCCTATGTGTGGAAGAGTCACCCCACATCACATTTGATGAAACTGATGATGATAAACGTTACAGGAAGGATGATGATGGGGAGTTCTTGAACTTAAAAGAAAAAGAAGATCTTCCATAAGTGGAGACACAAGGAAATGGTGACCAAGGAGAGTCAAGTAATGCAAGGGTCACGGCTACTGATGGAGGTAACAATCTTACTGATATACGAGTACTCAAAGACCATCCATTAGAAAACATCATGGGTAGTCTACATGACCCACCTAGAACTAGGTCTCATTTCAGAATTATGGATGAACTTGAAGAACTTGCACTTGTCTCCCAAACTGAACCGAAAAATATTGAAGATGTGTTGAAAGATGAAAACTTGATAAATTCCATGAATGATGAACTAAACCAGTTTGAGAGAAATAAAGTGTGGCATCTTGTTCCTAGACCCCTAGAAAAATCTATCTTAGGTACTAAATGGGTTTTTAGGAACAAATTCAGTGAAGATGGAAAAATAATCTGAAATAAAGCTAGATTAGTGGCTCAGTGTTATAATCAGGAATTTGGTATTGATTTTGATGAGTCGTTCGCCACTGTAGCCAGATTAGAAGCAATTAGGATCCTACTTGCATTTGCATGTTCATACAAAATCAAGTTGCAACAAATGGATGTAAAAGGTGCCTTTTTGAATGGTTTAATAAAATAAGAAGTATATGTTGAACAACCCTCTGGTTTTGAATGTTCTTATCTTAAAGATCATATGTATAAGTTGGACAGGTCTCTTTATGGATTGAAGTAGGCACCTAGAGCCTGGTATGATAGGCTAAGCTCATTCCTCACTGAAAAGGGGTACACAAGAGGTAATGTAGATCAGACACTCTTCACAAAGAGACAAGGTAAAGCTATCTTATTAGTTCAGATTTATGTTGATGATATTGTGTTTGGATCCACTAAACCTCAAATGTGTAAGGATTTTGCTAAACTCATGACTAATGAGTTTGAGATGAGTCTAATGGGTGAGCTTCAATTTTTTCTTGGTTTGTAAATCAATCCGAGCAATGAAGGATGCTTCATCAGTCAAGCCAAATATGTCAAGAAGCTACTAAAGAGATTCGACATGACAAATTGCAAGTCAATTGCAACTCCTATGGGGACAGCTACATCAATGGATGCAGATGAAAAAGGTATACTTGTGGATGCAAAGAAGTATAGAGGTATGATTGGTTCATTACTCTATTTAAGTGCATCTAGACCAGACATCGAGTTTTGTGTATGCCTTTGTGCTAGATTTCAGTCTAGTCCTAGAGAATCTCACTTGACTGCTGTCAAGCGCATCTTCAGATACCTTGTCGGCACTCAGGATTTGGGATTGTGGTATCCTGCATCATGTGAATTGTCTCTTATTTCATATTCAGATGCAGATTATGCCAGTTGCAAGCTGGATCGCAAGAGCACAAGTGGCTATTGTCAATTTCTGGGAGGGTGTTTAGTTTCTTGGGATTCCAAGAAACAGCACTCGGTTGCCCTCTCTACTGCAAAGGCAGAATATGTCGCTGCAGGGAGTTGTGACACCCAAGTGTTGTGGATCAAACATCAACTCCAAGACTATCTGATAGATCTTGGATATGTCCCGATCTTGTGTGATAACACGAGTGCAATCAACCTTGCAAAAAATCTAGTCATGCACTCTATGACTAAGCACATAGAGATGAGAGATGAAGTCATTAAGAAATTTTTTTAGCTTCACTTTATTGAATCAGAAAATCAGGTTGCTGACATTTTTACCAAGCCATTGTGCAACGACAGGTTCTCAACACTAAGAAGAGAACTAGGTCTGTGTAGACCTCAGTTCAATCAAGTTTGAGCTACCTGTTGACTTTCTTATTGTCTATATGATTTGTGATTGCAATAATGGCTGCAAAAATCCCTGATTTATTTTGAAATGATTTGTTCAATAATTGAATTGCTCATGTGATGATGGTTACATTTAGGGAGAGATTATGTTATGGTATCAAATGATTACTCATGAGATGATGTTGATTTATTTTGAAATGATTGCCTTCATTTTTGCACACTGACTGCTCTGCATTCCATGTCATCTCTTGACTTCATGGTATATCAAATGGCGAGTTGTTGAAAGACACGTTAGGCCTGTCCGGAAACTCTCTCTATGCGTGAGGACTAACCTCCGCCAGGTACCATGAGTCAAAGTTGCATTTAGAATAGGAACTGCATGTTAGTCTTTAGTGCATAGGCATACTTAAAGTTTCTACATCAAATAACAACATCTCTTAGGCAAAAATAGGAGGATTTTTTTTTTGGTGATTGAAATCAGAGTGGTTGGAAATGTCAAAACTTCAGAAGTTGTCAGATTATCTTGAAAGTTGATACAGAAAAGAAAGAAAGAATGTCACAGAAATTAGCTAAAAAGTTTGATCAGAAGAGGTTGACACTATCTGGAGAAGTGTCGACACTACAATCAAAAGTGCTCAAAACTACTATTCTAGTTTACATCAGGAGGTCGACACTGCTTGAAGAAGTGTCAACCCGCCCTAGTGCTGGAGTGTATTCTGACTATCCCTATTGGCTTGCTTTGTCTTCTTGATTTGGAGAATCATCTTCACTTTTTCTAACCAATCTCTCATCTCAAATGTTTCATATCTCCTTAAGGCTCAAGAACTCATTTGAACCTTGTTTTGTCACCGGTCATCAATTCAGGGGGAGTTGAGAAGGATTCAATCCTTAGTACATCCTTGGTTAAGTCATCTCTGTTCTACCCATGTTAAGAAAATGGTTTAAAGTTTATAAGCCTCAATTTTGTTGACTAATTGTTTGTTGGAATGTACCCAACTTGCATTTGAAATAGGGTTAAAACATTCTATGAAGAAATTGTCCAAAACCATGTTCTAATATTCTGAAAGTTAATTGTAAAAGGGCTAGTTTGGTTGAAGAACCTTGAGCTTGTATTGTCCCTAAACAAGTTATCAAAATTGAAGCATGCTAGAGAATACGTCTCAAAAATAAAAAACAAATTAATTTCAGAGCAATGGCATCATTTTTGGAGAAACTGGATCATGCATCAATAAAATGCAGTAAATCATGTCAAGATGAAGAATGCCAACTCTGTTCAAAAAGAAACAAAACGATGAGCTACACTAGGTAACCGGGGACTCTGGCGTCTAATCAACGTGTTTCCTTGTGTCAAAGGTAATGCTACATCAGACTGTTCATTTAATAAAAAAAAATTGAGGCTGACTCTTTATTCTACTTCAAATTGACTAGTTTGTTTATTTTCAATACTTGGTTAATTTTCTCCCAGATTGGCCTAATGAACTTAATGAGTAAGATTGATAGGCATGGGTAAGGCAAATTGCTTTAATTCTCAATGTTCTAATTCTATAGCTTTTGCATAAATAGTTTTTCTTAAATTATTATTCTTCAAAATTGAGCTTATAAGCTCTAAACTGTTAACATCTTAATAAAAGGGGTATTTCAGATTTTTCCTAATTAAAGGTGTTATATTTAAATAGAATATCTCACATCCTTTACCCTTTTTAATGATTGGTGCGAGACTTTTTCTCGTTTCACCATCTTTTTCTCTCTTCATCGTTTTTCCTCCGAAGCGCCGTGAGTGCCCTCTTCATCCGAGTGAGGTCGACAGTTCGACCCCATCGCCCTTTGTTTTCTTCCTCCATGCAAGGTCTGCCCAGGTTGTCTCAGAAACCTTCGTCTTCCAACCCTAGCTCCTTCTTCTCCTCTCTCCGTTCTAGAGATGACTCCGCTCGTCACCCGCATAAAGGGCAAGGCTGCAGCATCGGAAAAGCGAGCACCTATCCAGGCCCTCAACAAGATTGAACCTCGCTCCAAGCATGCTAATGACCCACCAGCCATGTCTGGGAAGAGAAAAGAGGCACCGCCAAAGGATTCTCACAGTGAGAAAGGGAAAACGCTGGAACCGCCGGCCAAGAAAAGAAGCTTACTGCAACAGAGAAAGGGAAAGGGAAGGCAAAGGATGTCCAGTAAGCTTCAGCCACTACTCAAAGAGAAGAAGAACAAAGTGATCTGACTCGGATCTTGTTCCCTAGGTTTGTGGATTTTCACGACCACAAGATTCTTGAAGCTTTTCCTGAATTTCTGCCCTTATTTACTTTTCAAGGATGGAAAAGGTTCATGAGTAGATACAGAGTCTACTATCCCTCCTTAGTGCAACTATTTTATAAAAATCTATTTTATGACAAGGAGAAACAACAACTTTGGTCAGAAGTAAAAGGAATCAAAAATCACTTGAAACCAAAGCTCTTGCATAAAGCTTGGCACATTCCTTTGGACGGTCTATTGGAGTACAAGTTTCGGTATGATCAGCTTGCTGCATACACTATCTTAACTGGGAAGCCCAGTGACCCGGCAGATTACACTCACACTCATGTCACAACACTCAACACCAATAGGTTTCCTCCTCTCCAGCGTCTCCTACACCATATGTTCACCACAATCATCACACCTCAAGGGGGTGGTAGGAGTAGGCTCACTGAAACACAAAGATTTCTATTTTATTGCATGCTTAGCAATTTGAAGGTGTGCCTGTCGGATATAATCCTACAGATTATGGCTAGCTGCACTGGCCAGAAAAGAAATTTGCCATATGCCGCACATTTAACAGGCATCTTCACAAGGGTAGGAATTTCTTTAGAAAATGAACAAATGAAAGAGGTTTCATCAACAAATGTCTACTCCATACGGTTCATCGAAAACTTTATGAAGTTTAAAAAGGAAGGAGGCAGAATTGTAAGACACCTCCCTGGTGACACTGCTGAGCAGCAAGCAGCAGCACATGGTCAGCCACCTGAAGTACAAGAACAACAAGCAGCAGCACATGGTCAGCCAGATGCAATACATGAGCACCCAGTCGACCAACATCATATGGATGAGCAGATTGAGCAGGATCAGCAGCCACCGCCCGTTCATGTGGCACAGGACACTTACTTTGGTCCAATGATGCCTTTCGGAATTCTTCCCCCTCAATCTCCTCATGATAAATTCAATACTGATGATGGGCCAAGAATTTTTGCTGAGTCAGATGCTCCTCTTGAGTTCCATACTCAGGCTTCAACCTCAACAGGAACAAGGTTTGCTGGACATGAAGGCACCATAGGCATTCACCCTACATTGATAAGGTTTTTGGCAGCCCAGTTTGCAAATATAAATTCCTTAATCATGCAGCTGAATCTGAATGTCGAGAGACTTGATGTCAGACTAGCTCTTGTGGAACAGACTATGAACAGCCGCTGGGAACTCTTCAGGCATGACAAGTACAAATCTGACCAAAAGTTGCATCAATTTATGGCATCAATTTAACAATTATGTGAAAAGGCTGGAAAAGTCATGAAACATCTCAGAGAGGTACATACTGAAACACAAGAAAAGACAACATACATGCTTATTCACGCATATGATATCCGTGATGAACAACAAAGGTTGTCTCTCAAATATGCAAAACTCATTGATACCTCTACCAGGATTGAAGAGAGAGTGAATGCTGAATCGGCAAAGATGATTGATGCTTCGACCAAGATTGCAGATAGAGTGAATGTTGTATATGACAAACTAGATCTGGTGGGTGATGAAATTATAGAGATGATACGTCTACTCAAAGCATAATTCCCACCTAATCTAGAAGACTCAGGTGAGGCATGGTACCCACATCCGTCCGAAGCCACTTCATCTTATGTACCGGAAAGACCCTCACAGTAAAAGGCTAAAACTGAGTACATATGTTAAATGCTACATGACTAGCTTCTAGACATAAATGAGAACAACAAGAATCTTCACTGGTTTGTTGAAAGAAAGGATCAGCACTGACTGACAAAGTTGAAACCGTGGCAGCTACTGTAATCCAACTACAGCAGCAAGATACAAATTCTCAAGCTTTTCAATTTCCTGGCAGCTCCAGTTCTTTGCCTCCTCAGCCACACGCTACGACAGAATCACCCCCTCCTTGCGGATGACAAGGGCGGAGAGAAAGAGAGCACTAACTCATCAGAGCAGAGAAGAGAGAAAGAGAGTAGATCATTCACAGTGTTAGAGATCATTCATAGTTCAATGCATTGCATATACATAGCATTGCATACACACTTGTCGTTTTGATTAGTTGATCTGTATGAAACTCTTTTGTTGTGTATAAAGCGTTGATTTGAACACTCTGTGTCAAAAGTTTTTTTAATGACAAAACTCCTAGTTTTTCTTTCTGCAAATGAAATACCATGTGAATGATTGGGTAATAATGACTCATTGTTGTCATCATCAAAAAGGGGAGAATGTTGTGTCCCCTTGTTTTGATGATAACAAACCATGAATCATTATTGAAAGTTTTACCTTGAAAGCCTTGTTGTTTGTCAAACTTAATTGTTGAAGAGTTCTTTAGGCAGGTTCAAGTCTGGAGTGATCAGAGTGTCGACCTCACAAGTTCAGAGTGTCGACACTACAGAACAAATGAATAAAATTCATGGCTCTATTCGGGTTTTGAAATTCTCAGAGTGTCGACACTACCAACTGATAGTGTCGACACCACAGTTCAATTGTAACAGACGACTGTCTCTGTTTGGCGTTCATGCCTCGACACCAACAGGGTCAAGTGCCGACATGGCGGTTCAAAATGCTTGCACTCGTGGTACCCGTGTCGACCTGTAGGCTCAAGAGTGTCGACACCATAGTGAAGAACGCTACCTTCCCTCAAGTAATCAACATGAAGTGTCGATACTTCAGCTAAAGAGTGTCGACACCGTCGATGACGCACAGAGCGGATCTGAATTCGATAGCAACCTATTTCCATGATCCGCAATCATTTGTTGGGATCCGTTTGTACACGACAGATGCTTCTGGAAGGTCACTTTTTAAGGAGGAATCATTGGGTGACAGTGGCATCTTCAAAGTGGTCCCCATTGCAGATATTATTCCATTTTTGTTCATGCTCTCAGTGTGCACGGGAGAAAAGACAAGAAGGAGGTATGTAGAAGAAAGAGAAGGTGAGAGGGACGTTCGAAAAAAGCAGAGCCCGCGGGAGATAGCTTGGGTAAGAAGCTTTCGAATCCTCATCCTCTCCACAAGCTGGATGATGGGAATCGACGTCGAGCATTGATATTTTTATTTTACATTTGTGTCCTTTAGTTTGCTTTTATATCCTTAGGAAAGTATATGTGTAATTGTAAGGCTTTGTAAGCCAATGTGTCATTCCCTAGGATTATATGGGTTTTTATGCAAATTATCAGTAGGTCCAGCAAGGGGGCCCTCACTCCTTCTCCATTGGTCCACATAAGCCATATGGGTCCATGTGGGGCTGGTCAAAGTCCTAGGTTGCATCTAGAAGGTCAATTGGACACATGGGAGACAAGTGGTTGAAAATGTCAAAGGGAGGCCACCTACCTTACCTACCTAGTCAAATGAGTGTCCCCTCCATATGTAATTTATTTATTTTGAGTTTTTGACCACATAGGGGAAGAAAATAGTCTATTTCTCACGAAATTCCCAGCCCCCCACCCCTTGCCATTCTCTATATAAGCCTATGTATAGTGTCATTAGAGATTAATGAAGGAAAAATTGGTATTTTGCCCCAAAAGAGCTCTTGGAGGGTGCGCCCCTCTCCCCCTATCTCCTTGATGTTCTTCCCCTTCCTCCAGAAATCTAGGGTAGGAGACCCTTTCTACCTCCCCCTCTCATCCTCTGAGATCTCTTTCTGAAGCTGCCGCCGCCGCCGTCGCACCACTGTCGCGCCGCCGCCACCGCCACCGGAGTTCTATCTCCATCAAGACAGAACCCCACCTCCGTGGATCTATATTTTTATGTTGTTGTTTGATCGAGCTGAAATTTTGAGATGTTGTTCCTCTTTTTGTTATCTTTCCATCCATATATCTTATGCCCCATTCTGATCTCGTTTGATATTTTTTCCGTAATTTCTATACCACCCCTGTCAATCTGTCATTCTGCAGATCTACAGTACAGAGTCATCTTATAGTAATTTCTTCACCCACTTATAAAATTTTAGAAAATCCCAAAAAATTACCCAGTGTTCCTCTCGTATACCACCTTCCACCATAATTTTATTTGAGTAAAAAAAAATCGTTTTCCATTCGGTCAAAGGTGTGTTTCAGGCAGATTGCTTGCTGCCCTGTGTGTCAGTCAGTCTGGGTCAAAAAAAATACAGTCATACAGTCATTTTCATTTTCAATCCGTACACAGGATGGATCTGAAGAAAATATATGTTATAGATCTCTGAGTCCTCTTTCCATCAGTACCATCCACGCCTCGACCAGCCTCCAAATCTGGGCATAAGCATTTTTACCGTCAAGGCCTGCAGATCTGTCCTGTGTGCAGGTCCGAAATTACAGTCTGAAAAAAATTCAAGAACAATTGTGAAAGTCAAAATCAGGAGCCGCCCCTTCAGGGAGTCGATCAGGGACATCCCGCCATCATCCCAGCCAAGCGGTGCCTCCATAAGACGTCAGGAAGGCAGCGTTCCTTTGGAAGCCATTGCTTGCTGTCCACCGAGTTAGCTACCGAGTTGGGTCAGCACCGAGTTGGAATAGTGCCGAGTCGGACCAGCAGGCCGAGTTCGTGCCGAGTTCGCCTCCAGATTGCTGCCCGTCAACCCAGGATCGATCCTCCCGGGCCAACCTGTATCATTTTACCTCCCTACGTGTAGTGGGCGATAAAATTTAACTGTTGTTATTAAGTTTTTCTACTGTTAACCGGGAGTTACCGTAACTGGCCGGGAACGTCTTCCCCACGCCCGGAGCATGGAGGTACACTCGCTCCCCACTCTTTACCGCATTTGCTTATCTTGTATAGCTTTGAATGCCGCTGCGAGTGTAGGTTTCTAGCTTGTTATTCTATTATCACCGCTGCGAGAGAGCAAGATTGAGTGTACCATCCCGTGACTCGATCCGAGTCTACACGGAAAAGCCGATACCCATGACTCACGGCCGATTTCTTAACCGTACCCGGTCCCACATTTCCCTTGCTAAGGGACAATCGCGAGCTCGTCTAGAGTCCGAGGATCGCATTTCTAATTCGAGTCGAGTTCGTGGTCCGTCCCGCATCACTGGAGAATGGGTTGCAGGAGACAGGGTAAGCAGGAGATAGGGCAAGCAGGAGATAGGGCAAGCGGGAGATCCACATAAATCTGATCATCCCTTCCTTCAAGCAAAAAAGCTCCACGGTAGATTTCTCTTTAGTTCCTGAAGCCCAGCCAGTAGAGAAGAACCCTTCTCAAGACATCTCCGCAGTTGCTGAAGACTCTTTCTGCATTTCCTAGAATTCATGCTGAAGAGAGCACAAAATCAGAAGCCGCCTCAAAGCGTCATCCAGTCCAACAGAAAGGGCATTTTCTATCCGCTATCATCGATTCATACTATCTATTTTGCTAGTTTTTTCTGTTGTTTCTTTTGTCAAACTCAGACATCCATATTGGTCCCTACCTGTGTGTAGGAAGACAGACCGAGTAAAGCTCAGTTCTGTGGGTCTGGGCCTTGTGTGCTTGCAAGCTGTTAGTCAGCTAGTTGGAGAGTGTTTTCTCTCCGTGTGAAGCTGTGAATCAGCAGTTGGTGCTTAGGCACTAGTGAAGCCTCACTTAGTTGAGTGAGGGGTGGACGTAGGTCTCTCGATAGAGACCGAACCACCTTAAAAACATCTGTCTCCAGTGGTTTGTGTGATTGCTTGCTTCCACTGTAGATGCTTGTTTAGGCACAGAGTTCCATTCCTCTACTTCCATTTAGCTTAACAGAAGTACTTAATCTTCCTCTATAGCTGCAAAGTTTTTATCTCTAGCTTATTCGCAAAAGAAAGGGTTTGATCTATTCACCCCTCCCCTCTAGATCCGCATATCCCATCCTATCACTTCCTAATAGTATGGTCCATGGAGAACTCCGCTTGAGAGTGAACAACAACAACCGTCATATGCCTGGCAACATGCTAGATCCATGTCCCGAAATTTTAGAAATCATGGCCTATGAGTCATAGGAATCTTTTGAGGCTAGTCCTTAGGTTTCCACGCTCACTTTGGGTCACGGGGTAGCTATCATCAGCTCACTCATGATTCTGGAGCTCGTCTCGGATCCTTCCGTGGACGGGTCTCCCTTTTACACCCACAAACCCCAGGTCCGGGGTAGGTGCTGTCAAAATCCTACTAGGAATGCGACTAATAAATGAAGCATGCGACTGAATAGTGTTAACTATGAGAATAAGATTAAAAAAATAGAATAAAAGGTCCCTTAGAATCATCAAAAGGTTGTTGCAGTGGACAAATTTCAGAATCATGCAATGTAATGACTGTAACAAAAGAACAAACAGAGACCCTCTGCATTTTTGAACACCCCTTTTCTCGTATATGTTAAGGTATAGTATCATCATGGGCATAAACCTGCACAAAAGAAAATCTCTGCAAACTCCATGCGTACCTCGAGCTGCATCAAAAAAAAAAAGTAAAAAAGAAAGTATAATGGAATTCGGGTCTGTCAGCTACTGCGTCGACGCCGTGCACGGCTGGAGTGGACTCGTCCGGTAACCCCCCCTGTTTCTGGGAGGTTTGGTCGACCTAACTCCTTAGTTCGACCGACCGAACTCCTTATTTTAAATAAATAAATGGGGAGTGATCCGGCGTGCACGCGGGTACGTCGGATCACCGCCTCCCATCTCTATTCTCACGTCGATTCATTCCCTATTGTATATAAAAAAAAACATAAAATAAAACCAAAAACAAAAGGGGCAGAGAGATGATCCGGTGCGCAAAAACACGCCGGATCCCCCTCCCCCCCTGCCGTTTCATCTCCCATCCCTTTCTTAAAAAAATATATAAATACTCACACACACGTTCACATAATACATAACACACTCAAACACACACTCACATGCACACTTTGCATGGCACACATGCACACTCTCACACCCATTAACACATTCACGTAACATGTAACACACTATACATAATCCACAAACGCAATTGCTCATGCCATTTGAATCGGCAGGGTCACTGTTCACCTAGCTTTTTAACTCGCTTCTCTTTTTATTCCTATTAACATATTTTGTTTACAAAAAAAGAAAATAAATCAAAACAACAAAGATAATATAACAAAATAAATAAATAGATAGATAAATATATAAACAATAACAAAACAACATTAAAAAATAATAATAAATATGTATAAGAAAGCCAAAATGATAAAAAAGAATAATATAATAATAGCGAAACAAAAAATGATGAAATTAATGAACCAAAAAAAATGGAATGATGAAAATAAAAAAATGATAATACAATGATGAAAGTGGTGCCATGAAAGCATGATAATAATAATAACAAAAAAATCAATACGAACAACACCCTTAAAAGATTAATGGCAATTGATCCAGGTCTCTCACCCTCTCAGACCCGGCGTGAAGGGAATATCAATGCCGCCCCGCTAAGTCAGATTTGGACCACGAAAATCATCTCGATATGGCCACAATCTGACATTGCCCGGGCCAATAGCTCATTAGACCTGACCCATTTTCACTGGGATCTAATCCTGCATTCTTATCAAACTTGCCGTATATTCGGCATGTTGGGGGTGCAAGACATGGAATCAGAGGGGGGGTGAATGAATCCCATTTAAAAAAAACTATTACGGAAATAAAATATTGCCAACTAAGCAACTCGCAGTCACCAAACTGGTCAACCAATCAAACTACTAACTCAGCAGACAAGAGCAAAGGTACGCAAGCTCACTGAACAAACCAAATAACGTTGTAGGCTAATAAACGAATCAAGTGAGACAACCATCAACCATATAGCGATCATGAAACATCCTGCGAAGGGTGGTAAAAGATATGGAGTAGAACGCAAAAGCAAACCACAGAACACCATGATTTTTTAGGTGGTTCGGCCAGACCTCCAGTCTGTCTACCTCCACCCCTCACTCCAAATCGGAGTGAGACTTCCCTTGCAAATGCAAGAACAGCAGACTCAGTCTGCAACAGACACTGCTTAACAGCTTGACAAATTGAGGGAGATAAATCCCTCAAACCAAGCTCTGCAACTCGCAGAAGCTTGGCACCTGGACTTGCTACCCACAAGACCAGAACCGGAGACGAATCTCCCTTCCTCCTCACCGGAGGGGAACCGCTAGTGACACCCCATCACTAGCAAACCAGAGGTCACGGACCTCTCTTCCTCCACACCAGAGGGAAACCACAAGTAGCACACCACTACTTGCAACCGGAGACTACGTCTCCCTTCCCCTGAGTCCACAGGAGGAACCCCGATCCCAAACAAGGGAAACGGAAAGCACTAAGGATATGAAAAGAACAAAACGAAAAACAAACAAGAGAAACAAAAACAGATATAGCTCCGAGGTGCACAATGACTGTGGATTTGATCCACGAGTCAAATCATGAACAGATCTTTAGGATGTACTGGCTACACACTCTTTCTCCTTCTCACGATTTTCTTCTCTCTCACTCTGGCTCTCAGCTTCTTCTTCTTCTTCTTCTTATTCTTATTCTTCTTCTTCTTCTTCTGGCTCTCCTTTCTTTTCATCTGGCGGCCTCTCTTCCTCCACTGCCTTATTCTTCGAAGGATAATGTAGCTTTATATATGAACAGGGGCTTTGTATGGATCAGGCAACAGAACCCTTTATCCACGAGCCAGCCTTCTACCATTTCAGTGATCACGTGCCTCTTTTGTGAACGAGATTACTCCCTGTAAAAGAAAGGACAGAGTACAATTTATGCCTTGAGTTCTTAAGGAATGCATAGACTATATAGTGTATCGATAAAACATGCACAAACCTTCCATTGAAGGAACATGACAGTGCACGGACCATGAAATGCGTACATACAAAACATGCACCGACGCTACTGTGAGCCTAAGGCTGAACATGCATTGGTTTGAACAGAGAATTGCACGGACTTCATGTGCAAAGAAGAGAACGTGCACAGACCCTCATTCCTGTGCTACAGGGATTAGCACGGACCTTGGTATGCTTAGAGCTGAAATGTGCATAGATGTTATCTGCCCAGTGCAAAAGTATGCACCGACCTGAAGCACTCACAACAAAGAATATGCACGGACCTACATGCGTGCGCATGACAAAAATGTGCACCGACTTGACATCTGCACCGACCCTTGCATGCGCAAGGCAAACTATGCACCGACCCATATATGCACGGACCTTCAGATGCAGCACAGTCCTATATGTATGCACCGACTCTGTAAAGTGCAAACCTGCACTGACTACGTATGCAAGAGGCAAAACTAGCATTGACGTGAATAGTAAATTGCATGGACTCTAGTATGCATGACGAAGGCAAGACTAGCATCGACTTGTGCTCGGAGCAAAAGCTGCACCGACTTCGTTGCTGCAGTGATTTGCATCGACTTGGTGTGCATGGAGCAAAACGTGCACAGACCTGAGCTATAGTGATTTGCATCGACTATGTGGTGAGACTTATACCTACGTTTAACCAAAAGTTGCACCGACTTGGTGCAAACCAAACCTTGCACCGAGGCAAACCTTGCACTGACCTGAATGTGCTTGAGGGAAGAAATGCACTGACATAAATGATGCATGGACCTAAATGCAGTGCTATAGGCAATAGCACAGACTTTGTGTATGTTCAAGATAAAATCTGCACAGACCTAGTCTCGCATAATGCACAATTTGCACAGACGTTGTATTAAGGAGGAAAAACATGCACCGACTCTATAGACTCTATGCAGAACCAAACATGCACCGACTCAAAAGACATGTGAGTGTATAGGAATGTGCAAATATGCACAGACTATGTTACGCCCATGAGACACAAAATAGCACCGACCTCGTATGTTCATGTGAATAGAGTGCAAAAGTGCACAGATCTATGTATGCAAAATACAAAGACTTGCACTAACCTACATTGCACCAACCCTATGACCAAAATGAACGTGAAGGCTCATGAATACAAACTGTTTGATAAAATGACTTGTTTCAGTATGAAGGTGAAAGCATTACCTGATCAGTCTGTGCATTGACCTTACCTGTCACTGAGTTGACTTTGACTTGGGTTGACTTCCTTTTCATGACTCGTGAGTCATTCTTAAACATGTTCTGACAGTTTCTCATAATACATCAGGATCATATCATCAATGATATAAATATAAACATAATGAGACATAATATTTCTCATCATCAAAACTCCAAAATCACAGGGGACACAACAATCTCCCCCTTTTTGATGATGACAATATTATGAGTCATTGCAATAGATTCATCATGATGATTATGAAATATCAGTATGAAATATGAATGTTGTTGGGTCCCACAGTGTAGTGGCACAGATCTAGAGGGGGGTGAGTAGATCCCTCTCTAAAAATTAAGACCAATTAAAATGACGTGAAAGGCTTCTCAATCAAACCTCACCAAACGTGTAGGTGACAAGATCACACACGGAGAATTAGCAATTTGAACTAGCCATATACATTGACAAATTTAGCATCGATGTGCAACACAGTTCATAATCCATCCTGTGAATGGTGGTAGAGGATAAGGAACAAACACACAACCAATCACACATGCACAAAGATTTTTTAGGTGGTTCGGGACCACGACGGGTACCCTACGTCTACCCCTCACCACCTCGGTGAGGCTTCACTAGAACGCTACTGAAGGTAGCACACGGGGACGAACCCCAATACACCACACGTTGCACGATGGTAGCAAACCACACACACACGAGGGCAAACCCTCAACACGGTGCTCAGCACCACACACACACAACAAGACAGGGACGCCCCCCAACAATGATTCCACACTCGGAGACCCCGCTCCGAACACACACACAATATTCTTCAGTTTAAAAGATGAACACAGATATACATTTGTAAGCTCACTAGACATAAACAAGCATGAATAACTCTAAACAGGGATGAATATTGAGTTGAGCAAACACCTGATCATAAATGGTGAAACTTGGCTCCTTGATGACTTCCGGGGATGAACAGATTGAAGGAGATGTCCTCACGAAGCTTCTCTGGTTCAGATCGGAAGAGTGGATGCAGATGATTCAACCCCCTTTTTTTTGCTTCTCTTGACTCACGATCAAAACCATGGATGAGGAAGAGATGGTTCAGCCATCCTTCTTCAACACAATGGCTTCTGGAAGGTGGAGGACGATCATCCTCAACATTGAATCGAGCTAGCACAACATGGGAAGAAGCTTCAACACCGCTCCGACTACTCTGAAATCCCGTGATCAATGACACCCAAGAGGGGGGTGAATTGGGTGATTACCAATTTTACGAAAACTTTTGGCCTTTTATAAAATATGTGATACAAAGCTAGTTAGGAGATTCAAAGCTATTTGAACACAAATTGGATTTAACAAACTTTATACGATAACATATAGATTAAGCAAGATAGACGAAGATAAATCCAGAACAACAATTTAAACTAATGTTTATGTAGAATGGAGATAGAGGAAATGGAGCAAACCACACAATACAAGCACAATGCACAGCGGTTTTAAAGGTGGTTCAGATGCACGACGGCAATCCTACGTCCACCCCTCACCAAACCCGGTGAGGCTTCACTCGGGGATAAATCCCCAAACGGAGACAACGCTCCAACCACACACGCAGGACGGCACCTGCACACACACACGGGGACGCGCCCCAAACTACACACGGAGAAAAGCTCCAACACACACACACACGGAGATGAACTCCAACATGATCCGACAACCGGATCACAACCACACACACACGCTGCGACAAGTGCAGCAAACCACACACTAAAACAACTGGATCTAAGAGATCCACACACACACACGTAGATCTAGGAAGATCTACGCACACACGAATCAAAAACAACACACACACACGACCACGGATCCAACACGATCCACACACACACACACACAGATTCTTCAGTTTATGATGAACACAAATACAATACCCAAAAACATAAATATGATGAGGCTTAGTTTAGAAAACTCCTGTTTTGGGTTCCCCTTGAATGCATGTTACGGATCTTGAACATATCTTCAATCTTCACTTGAACACCTCCTCTTGATCTCCACTTGAATCCCCTTGGATGGCTTACTTGCTTTCTTGCTTGCTTCTTCTTCTTTCTTCTTTGAGTAATCTTCCTTTGAATCCTTTCTTCCTTGCTTGCTTCTTTTCCTTGGAGGATGTTGGCTTCAGATCTACCTTCAATAGGTTGAGGATGGATGAAGAACACTTGCTGCACGGAGTACTGTTCACAGCTACAGTACTTCTCCTCTTCTTCCACTTGGATAGCCTCTCCTTTGATCTCCCTTGAAGCCCTCTTAGTTGATTAGGGTTTGTAGCACCAAATGAGTGTTTTATAACTCTTGAATGGCCCTTTGGACAAGCCCCATACCAGATCCACGAAATCTGGTGTAATTGGGGGCAAAAGAATTAAAGAAATGGGTGGAAAGACCACCCTTCGAACTTGAACCAAAAGTCAACAAAAGTAGGCCTCGGGTCTGGCGGTCGACCGGTGGAGGGCTAGCGGTCGACCGAAATTTTACAGGTTTCAGTCCGTTGCTTGCTGGGAAAAATGGTTGACCGCCCCTATCTGGGCGGTCGACCGCTGCTGGCGGTCGACCGGTCCTGGAACGGCGGTCGACCGCTGGCAGGGGAAGCACCAGGTTTCTCCCGTTCAGCCCTTTAAACCCTTGAGCAGCTCATTTACGTTTGTGCCATCAAACTCCTTCGACCTTGAGGATTTGTACTGAGTATATGGACCTGCAAACACATGGATAATTGATTAGAACTATAGCTCAAACATCCATATGATAAAACCTTAAACTCCATGCAAACCATTGATTATGAAATCAGAATTTGTTCCGGGGGCTCCGCCCCCAGAAACCCCCACAAGGGGCGCTGCCCCCTTGACCCCCGCGACCTGACCGGGCAGGTTGATCCCTGCGACCTGACCGCGCAGGTCGATCTGTGGGCGAGGGCGCACGATGGCCAGAAGGGTTTCATGTCGAATGTGCATGAATGAGGTGTATACATAAGATACAAAAGGTGAGATCGATGCTAAGCATGAGATACACAAGGTAAGAGTCTCACCAATGGTTCTTGATAGTAAATGACATATACCACATGTTTTGGATTGTAGAGGAGCAGGGTGCTTATCCACAAGTTTAGTTCACCAGGTGACTGCCATGTTTGATCCTGCAAGCAAGATAGTTAAGGTTAATACCATGCTTGTTCACATTAAAGAGGTTATGAAACCTCTTGCCTCTTGTAAAAACAATTCAATCAAGCATGAATCAAGACCATGTACCATTACCATTTGTCATCTCAAACATATTTAAACATGAATGTGCAATCAACCATAAGTTTAATTATCATCACTCAATCACACATTAAGTTTAGTTATCATCAAAACCATAACGCCAACAAACATCAAAATCATAACTCAACATGCTCTTCCTGCAAAACCCCAAAAAAACATATATCATTCGATGCTTTTTCTCTCCTTGAATGGAAACCCTATCTCATGTGATATATACCCCAAGGGAATGGAGGCCTACGTGGAGGATAATATCCCCCAAGGGCCAATCACAGACGGGCACAAAAAGAGGGGATCGAGCTAGGGCACTGGCCGCTGCGCGAACCGGCGTATTTTCCGGTCGTCGAAAAGTGTCGACCCACAAGGTCGACACTCGCAATCAGGCAAGACAAAACAAAGGCCGAAATAGCACCCATCAAAGAAAGTGTCGACCCATGGGGTCGACACTTTCTGCCTATGACAAAGAAACAAGCCACGGCAGAAAGACTTGGAATAAGTGTCGACCTTGTGGGTCGACACTTATGTTCTGGATTCTGAAAAACAAACCCAGACAGAACCTTGCGATAAAAAGGTCAACCCATTGGGTCAACTTTTTATCCCAACGTTCAAGGACATAAGAGGGCCGGATGAAAACTGCTGACCCCTAGACAAAGTGTCGACCCATGGGGGCGACACTTTTCCTGACATAACAAGCTATAAGTAAACACACAATGGGGAAAATCTGAAATCATGACACATTAAAGATAACTACATGATGGGAGAAATTAAGTGACTCTACCCCTATTATTACCGATAAACTAAGTAGAAATAGATATGGAGTTACCTTGGGGTCTGTTCATCCAAACAACACACGAATTCTCCTTCAACCAACCAAACAAAATAACTTACCATTTTGTTGGTCCATATGCCTATAAAGATCCACTTGGAAGATTTCCAATGTAGTCTATATGTTCATTCCATTCTATACACCTGTCACAATACACACTGGAAGTTAGTCTTCCACATCATTCAAGTTCTAGAAATTGAAATCTGTCTTTCATGATTCACTCAATTTCACATTTGAGACGGTAAGGTGATTTCATGAATTGGTTTGAATCACTCCATGTCTTCATCTCTCCCTGTGCAACATCCAAGACAATGTCAATCTATTTCAGCACATAATTCATGAATTAAAAAGCATCCCATTGAACAATTGCAAGGATATGGGAATGAGCTTCATTCAGCCATGAAGAAATTAAAGCATATCATTCCTCATCCATAAATCACATATGCATTTATTTACATGGAGCACAATCTCATGGTATTTAGTTCATCATCAAAATTCCTTAATATATGGTTATGCACGGGGTTCAACAATCTCCCCCTTTTTGATGATGACAAATACTATGTGCAATTAGACAAAATAGTGTTGACAGATAAAGAGTGTTTCAAAGAATTTGACTCACATCTAGCATTCTAGACAAGAAACCATGCTTAACAACCCAATGATTCCAAGCACACTCATTCTCAAAATGTAGTTCTTTGAACACAATCATGGATATGATGCATTTTAACCATGAATTAAGATATCAATAGCCATCCATCAACGGGATATATTCATTCCATCATAGATGATCATTCCACAAAATAACCACAAGTTCATAAAATATGACATTCACAAGATAACTCATTATTTCAGCATTGACCAGTAGCCATCCACAAATACTGTCCATATTTGGACAACCATGTCCATATGCCATAAACAAACACCATAATAAAGTTCTCCACAAAGTTAAACACAAGATACAAACTATCCTCATGACAAGACATGCAACCAAACACAAGAACAAAATATCTACCATAACAGATAGCAGATAGCCCCAAGTCATCTCCCCCTTTGTCATCAACAAAAAGGAGTGGGAAGGGGGAAGAGGTCAATCAGTTTGGTCATGAGAAGAAGGGTACAGGAGATCTAGGCCTCAAAGAGAGTCAGGAGGCGTGCGAGGATGCCGGAGAAAATCAGAGAGATCGTCAAACTTGGAGTTTTGAATGCCAATAGCGGTATGTAGAGAATCAATAGAGTCGGCCATGGCAGCGAACTTCTGAAGATAAGTAACATGTTGAAGCTTCATCTCCTTGACTTCCTTGGTGAGGGCATCCACAGATTCTTTAACATTGCACACTTCATCAGCTAATTCATCAAATTTGGCGTTCATTGATGGAGTCGCTGAAGATGTAGCTTGTGAAACTCTGGTTCGGTCAGTTCTGCTGATGGGTTGTGCTTGATCTTCACCTTCACTCTGCTCAGACCCTGTTGCGGGGGCTTTACCTTTCTGTGACGGAAGAGTACGAACAAGAACACCATTTTTCAATTCATATCCCATGTTGTTGCAGATTGATAGAATAGTATAGATGTCAGCATCCTTAATTGGATGACTGACCTGCTGACTCAAGTCAATTTGCAAGGACTAAAAAATTGGTGTTAAAGCAGCTGCATAAGGTAAATTCCAGTTCTTGGACTTCCTACAGCTGGTTATGTACTCCATCATCACCTTTGGGAAGTTAATCGGTTCTCCACTCATGATATGTACAAATAGGAATTTGTGCATGTCAGTTACTTGTTCCCTAGACCCTGATCTTGGCAATAGAATAGTGGTCATCATGTGATGCAGAATTCTCTGAAGGGATGGAATTCATTTGCATTGAGCTTCGGTACGCACCCTGGTGTTGCTACCTTATCCGTCATTAGTTCATATGCAAGTTCTTCAGAATAAATGGCTTCTTCATAAATCACCCCACTATCCGAAGGCAAATTCAGGGCATTTCCTATCAACTGAGGAGTTAAAGGAACAGAACGCCCATTTATCTCAGTGTACAGTTCATCATTTTTGACAACCATATTTGCATAGAATTGATGAACTAGGGAATGATAAACTCTTCGGTGATCTAACATGAAGGAAATTAAATTTAGCTGCTTCCTTAAGAGTTCGACTAACCTTGGCAGATTCTTTTCTATGCTGCTGAAATCAACCGCACGAGGGCGCAACACTTTCCTTTCAGCCAACATCTTCGTCTCAGAGGCTCTTTTCCTTCTTTCAACCTGGGCTTCCTTGTCTTTACGCCTTAGCTCAGTTTGGATGCGGGCTTCTTCTCGTTCTAGCATAGACCTTTTCTTGGGTGCCATGGATGCAGACTGTGATGCAGCTTGGGACCTCTGAATGGCTGGTCTTCACCCCACAAACAGCAACAACTCCAAAAGAATGAGCTTGGAAGGAGGATGCCGCGATAGCCTCAAGTGGAAGAAAGGGGGTGAACGCCGCCGCTCGCCGGAGGAAGCCCTTGGAAGAGATGGCGATGGAGGGACTGCGGAGGGCGCCGCGATGGCTTCAAGTGGAAGAGGGAGGTGGTGTGGACATAGAGGAACGGGGGGTGGAGGAAGAAATGTCGACTGCGGAGTTGGGAGTCACGGACAAAGGTTAGGGCAGGAGGAGTGGGTGGTGAATGGGTTTTAGAGGTGGGGAAGGGGTTTTAGGTTCAATGGGGTTCAACCAAAAGAGGGAGTCAAGCCATTGGTTTGAGCCATATAGGAGAATGGCGTGAGAAGTGAGCCCTGTTGAAGTTAGATGGAAGGCTCTATCACCACAGGATGTGGATCTAGAGGGGGGGTGAATAGATAAACTGGCTATTTAAAAATTAGGCCTGGAATCAAATGCGGAATTTAGAAGAACACTAAATGAACACAGCCAATGCACCGAATGAAACACACAAGATCTGCTGAACAAGCAATCAAACACACGAGAGGCACAAGGCTTTTAGGTGGTTCGGTCAATCCGACCTACGTCCACCCCACATTCAACTCGAATGTGGATTACTGCTGATACACAGCTTCAATCAGCTGGGCTCTACAGCTTTCCAACAACGGCTGGGGTTTACAGCTTATCCCGACCAGAGGAACACCCTCTGCAATAGCTGAGCTTCACAGCTTGCTCTGCTGGGCACTACAGCTTAGCCGACCAGAGGAACACCTCTGCAACCCGCTGCCTCACAGCTTGAAACCGCTGATCAACAGCTTGATAGAACAAGAGTTTTCAAAGAGAAAATAGCAAGACTGAAAATAAACAAAACACACAATCGAATGGAAGAAAACCAAAATGACTATAGCTCAAAGTTGAGCAATATCAGCTCTGCTAACTGGACCAAGAGACTGATTCACAAGCTCTCACAATAACTCTCTCAACTCATCTCTCTTTTTCTTCTTCTCTGATTTTCTTCCTCTCACACTGGATCTCGGTGGCTGCTGCTTCAGACTGGATGTATAGACTTCACCAACTTCGATCAGCCTTACAGAAGATAAAGATTGCTATATATAACAGCAGCATGTGGATAAGGGCGCGTGGCTTCCACAGTTCCCGCCCAAGTGAATTCGCCAGATCCGAGGCAATTCCATCCACGTGTCAGCATCTGCACACCTCGTCCTCCTGGGATCACGAGCCATGTCAGCAATCTCAGTAGAGAATCCCTGTCAGACAGAGTATCGGATGATCAGATTAAATAACAACTCTGTATAGACTTATTAGAAGAACTGCATTGTATAGACTTCATATAAGTGAAAGCTATGTACAGACTTGCTGTATGAAGCAACCGTTGTACAGACTTAGGTGATATGAAGACTATCAATGTATAGACTAAGTGAAGATCAATGCAATGTACAGACTTCGCAAATGAAGATGCAATGTGTAGACTTCATGAATGAGATGCAATGTGTAGACTTCATGAATGAAGATGCAATGTGTAGACTTCATGAATGAGATGCAATGTGTAGATTTCAGTGAGACTCAAATGAAGACAGACGAAGTATAGACTTCAAAACTGATGCACGATGTACATACTTCATGAGACTCGAATGAAGACAAGCGATGTATAGACTTCACGATTGATGAATGCAATGTACAGACTTTGCAAGATGTGAAGGATTTAAGTGTATAGACTTCACGATGTGAAGACTTGTCAACAAGGACCGTACAGACTTGAGGTGAAGACCTATGTATAGACTTTCTAAAGGAACGGCTGTATAGACTTGAAGCAATGGAAAACATCGACTGTATAGACTTTGAACTGCAACGTAGGTAAAGGCATCGATGTATAGACTTCGAAGCTGAACGTAGGTAAATAACCCAATGTGCAGACTTTGAATTGCAACGAAGGAACAGATGCCAATGTACAGACTTTGGCAAACAGCGATGTACAGACTTGGCCGAACAGTCCAATGTATAGACTTGAGGCATGGAGGCCAATGTACAGACTTTACCTCGTGCAAGCTACAGTGACTGAGTGTATAGACTTCGAACTCTTGAGCTCTGCATAGACTTTGCAGTCAACAGGCGATGTATAGACTTTGGAGTCTGAGAACAATGTACAGACTTTGTAAAACAGAAGCCTGTATAGACTTGGAAGATCAAGACGCTAAGGAAGACGGTCATTGTACAGACTTAGATGCCATTGACAAATGCATGCTACAGTCCAATGTGTGGACTTACATGAGACGCTCATTGAGACGCTCAATGTACAGACTTCGCCTGACACCGTCTAATGTACAGACTTTGCCTTAGACTCTAAATGAGATGGACAGTGTATAGACTTAGCCAATGCAATGAGTTGACGCAACAGTGTATGTCAATGCAATGAGTTGATGCAGTCCAATGTACAGACTTTCAAGCCTGAAGGCCAATGTGTAGACTTGCACAGTAGCTTCAAAGTATAGACTTGATATGTGTGCTTCGACTGTACAGACTTCACTCTAGCAGGTAATGTAGCAATGTATGTACATTGATCTTGAACGTGCAGTGTATAGACTATGCAATGCACTGTGGATGTATGGACTTTGCAGTCGACGGGCAATGTGTAGACTATGCACAACCAGATGAGTCGACTCATGAGAACAGGGGGTCGACCCATAACAATGTATACACTTTGCAATCGACAGGCAATGTACACACTTGCTAGGATGCAGCAAGAGACACAGACAGTGTACAGACTTACGTTACTGTGGCAATGTATAGACTGTGAGACTTTGAGTGTGTGTTCAGCGTGAAAACAAGATAAAATGCATAACACACAGACAATCTGATAAAAGTAATTTCATCAAAACATAAACAGTGTTGCCAATCAATCAAAACAATGTGTTGCCATATGAAGTAAAGTTACATGTCAACACCATCAACACAGAGGAGTCACAACAATCTCCCCCTTTTTGATGATGGCAACCCCCTATCATATAGAGTAGTAACATTCTGTCATACAGATGCATTTTTTGATGAAGGACATGATTTGTTATTCAGATTGTTATGCAGATGCATGTAGATGCTATGAATGACATGCTGCATGCTACAAAATGTAAGCAACTCCCTGTTAACAAAATTTCCCCCTTTTGCCATACCATGATGCAGGTGCATACACTCCCCCTGAATGCAGAATTCTCAATTCAGAATTCTCCCCCTGAACTGAAGGAATGAATTCAGACAATATTCTCCCCCTTTGCCATCAACAAATAGGAGGGAAAGTGAGTGCAAGGGAAGGAAAAAGAAAGTTCAGCTGACTGGCATTCTTAGTAAGTAGTTCAGAAATTAAGCAACTAGAGCACATAACCTTCAGTCATATGAACTGAGAAATGGCTTAGAAATTGAAATTCTGATTTAAAGGTTATAAAAATGAGAGTTCATGCATTACATTCATCGGATAAGGTAGATGTGCATGATAAAATAATAAACCAGAGTCATATTTACATGAGAGATTCAGTTTCAGAATATCTTACTTTCATAGACTCAGTAAAATGTGTTAAGAGAAACCAGGTCATGTATTGAAATTAAACAATTGACATCCATGAAATTTCTTTGAAGGAACAGCATTTTCAATATTATTTCATTTAGGGCATTCAGGTACCAAAAGTCTTTTTGCGTAAGGGTATACGTTTATCAGACGCCAATACCCCTAAATACTCAACATGATGGACCATCTTGCCTATGATCAAACTCAATAGAATTGATTGACACCTTTTTGTGTGAGGGTACACGTTTATTAGACGCCAGTTACCCCCAGATACTCAGTGAAAACAACCTACTGTTTTGATCATTTTATACAGAGATAGCTGATACACCTCATGACATGAGTGGTGTCCACTTCTTTGATGGATCACTCAGTTTCTCAGTGATTTACCAGTCATTGCTCTGTCAACGCTATTTTTCAAATAATTTTCAATGTTTTTCAATATCTTTCTTAGCTGCCCTTTATTTGTTTCAGAATGACTTGTTTAAGGACAATACACATACTTAGCTTCTCTAACATGATTTCAGATGAGTTTTCAGATTTCAGATATAATTAGCTTTGTCTGACATGAATTAAGATAAGGTTGAGAGCTTTATCAATTTTCAGCATCCGTATTTAGTGATTGTAGTCTTTCAACTCTAAAGATTATAAACTTTAAACCATTTAGTCAGTCTTTAAGCAATTGAAGTTCTTATGAAAGAAGAAATCTATTTTCTATTGCTTAATATTAGAACTGACTAAAAGATTGACATACTGTCAGACTCAACTCTGAATCATATGCAATACTCCCCCTGTCTATGTGCATGTGGTTTTGCGAATAGTGTCTGAACAAATGATTTTGAACTTCATGCTTATTCAGACCTATTATGCTATATTATGCAGAGAAATGCAGTGCAATACAATCATGCAGAAATATAGACATATCATGCATCTAGACATATATATGCAATGATGATCATGAGTGCAATAAAAGATATGAGAGTCATGCATTATCATAAGTCTGTTGCACAATGTTTATTCAATCTATCAACAGCAAGTCCAAATCAGAAGTTTATTCAAAGCAGCTCAAAAGTTTTATTCAAATCAACAAAGAGTTCATTCATTATGCTGAAATTTACACAAGCCAAGTTCTCTTCTAAAAAATTTAAAATTTTCATTTCCAAGTGGCTTAGTAAAGATATCAGCAACTTGTTTGTCTGTTTCAATGAAGTCCAGTTCAATTTCCTTTTTGTTCACAGCATCTCTTAGAAAATGATGTTTTATTTCTATGTGCTTAGTCCTAGAATGATGAACAGGATTTTTAGCAAGGCAAATGGCACTAGTATTATCACATAGAATTGGAATACATTCCAGTTTTATCTGATAATCATCTAGTTGGTGCTTAATCCAAAGTACTTGGGCAGCACAATTACCTACTGCAACATATTCAGCTTCAGTTGTAGACAATGCTACAGTGTGTTGCTTCTTCGATGCCCAAGATACTAGACAGCCACCAAGGAATTGACAATAGCCACTAGTGCTTTTTCTATCTACTCGACACCCAGCATAATCAGCATCAGTGTAAGCTAGAAGCTCTAACTCACACCTAGCAAGATATCATAATCCTAGCTCTTGGGTGCCTAGCAGATATCTAAAAATCCTTTTCACTGCTTTAAAATGATTTTCTTTAGGACTGGCCTGAAACCTAGCACATAATCCTACAGCGAATTGAATATCAGGCCTAGATGCTGTTAAGTAGAGAAGGGATCCGATCATACCTTTGTATAACTTCTGGTCAAATGGGTTACCTTCATCCAAGCTTGTAGAGGTACCCATTGGAGAAGCTATCTCTTTAAGGTTATCCATCTTGTATTTCTTGAGTAGATCCCTTGTGTACTTGGACTGAGCTATAAACATTCCATCCTTTGTTTGTGTGACCTGCAGTCCAAGAAACAATTTGAGCTCACCCATTGAGCTCATTTCAAACTCATTAGTCATTGTTTTAGAAAATTCCTCACATAATTTGGGGTTAGTTGACCCAAAAATGGTATCATCCACATAAATCTGTACAATAAGAATTTCAGAATGACTCACCTTTGTAAACAAGGTCTGATCAACTACTCCTCTAGTGAAATTCTGATCAGTGAGGAACTTGCTCAACCTGTCGTACCAAGCTCTGGGAGCTTGCTTAAGACCATAGAGAGTTTTATTTAATTTGTAAACATGATTAGGGAAATCTAGACATTCAAACCCAGGGGGCTGTCTAACATAGACATCCTCATTAATTTCCCCATTCAAGAATGCAGATTTTACATCCATCTGCTGGAGGATTATACCTAGGGAACATACATAAGGTAATAAAATTCTAACAGCTTTTAATCTAGCTACAGGGGTAAAAGACTCTTCAAAGTCTATTCCAAATTCCTGATTGTACCCCTGAGCTACTAGTCTAGCTTTATTTTTAATAACATTTCCTGATTCATCAGATTTATTTCTAAACACCCATTTAGTCCCTATGACTGTTTCATGATCAGGAGGTGGAGCCAAATGCCACACCTTATTCCTGTCAAATTGGTTGAGCTCCTCATGCATGGCATTTATCCAATGCGCATCTTGGAGAGCACAGTCAATGGACTTGGGTTCTGTGTTTGATACAAAAGCATAAGCATTCAGTTCATGTTGAATTCTCAGGTGGCCTCTAGTCCTAGGGGGGTCATGCAGATTTCCAATTACATTATCTACAGGATGATCTTTAAGATATCTAATGTTAACAATTGAATTGTCATGTGTTTGATTTACCTCCCCCTGAACTGTAGGCTCCTCCTCATTAAGTTCTGTATGTCCTTCTTCATCCTCGGATTTGTCTGCAGGATCTCCTTCCTTCAGAATTTCACCATTATCTTCATTCCTGCATTGACCAACATTAGAATTTACCAAGGATTCATCAAAAACTATGTGTGGAGATTCTTCAACAATTTTAGAGTTCAGATTGTACACTCTATATGCTCGGGTGTTTTCAGAATAACCAAGAAAGATTCCTGGTTCACCTTTAGGTTCAAATTTATCAAGGTCTCTTTTATCATTTATATGAATAAAACATTTACATCCAAAAACCTTGAAATGAGCAATAGAAGGTTTCTTACCCTTTAAGATCTCATATGGTGTTTGCTGGGTAGAAGGTCTTACCATGGCTCTGTTATTTACATAACAGGCAGTGTTCACTGCTTCAGCCCAAAATTTCCTTGGTAGACCACCTTCAACAAGAAGTGTACGACCCATCTCCACTAGGGTTCTGTTCCTTCTCTCCACAACTCCATTCTGCTCAGGTGTCCTTGGTGAAGAGTACCTATGGTTGATTCCATTTGACCTGCAGAATTCATCAAACTGTGAGTTTTCAAATTCACCTCCATGATCAGTCAAAATGTTTTCAATTTTCTAATTTATTTTAACATAGAACTCCTGAAATTCTGAGAAGACATCACTCTTATTAGATAAGAAATAAAGTCAAGTATACCTAGAAAAGTCATCTACCATGACAAACCCATACCTCCTCCCTGATAAGCTGACAGATCTGGTTGGCCCAAAAAGATCCATGTGTATCAGCTCATAGGGTTTGGAAGACAGATTTTCAGTTCTAGACTTAAATGACTTTCTAGTTATCTTTGATTGAGTGCATGCATCACAAATTTTATTTTCTTTCTTGAAGGAAACTTCAGGAAGTCCTCTAACCATGCTATGCTTGTTTAGTTTATGCAAAATGGTATAACTAGCATGGCCTAACCTACGATGCCATAAAAATGCTAAATCTTCTCTATTGGCAGTAAGACATAGGTTAGAATGCTGAATATCATCTAGATTTATCATGTATGTGTTATTTATTCTTTTTTCAGAGAATTTTACAATTTCTGAATCAGGTTCAAAAACCTTGCAGCATTGAGAATCAAATAAAACCTTATGACCCTTATCACACAACTGGCTGATACTAAGTAAATTGTAAGCTAACCCTTCAACCAGCATAACATCATCAATGCAGCAGGTAGAACACTTACCTATCTTACCTGATCCAATGATCCTACCCTTTGTGTTGCTTCCAAAGGTGACAAGGCCTCCTAGCTTTTCAGTTAGCATGCAAAACTTGGCCTTATCTCCTGTCATATGCCTGGAGCAGCCACTGTCCAAGTACCACAAGTTGCTCTTGGCTGCCAGGCATACCTGCACACACAATTAGGGCAAAGAGTTTGGAACCCAAGTCTGATTAGGCTCCAATGCAGATGAAGTGTAAGTAAAGAAAGAGAGCATGGTTTTGGGAATCCACATTTGTTTGAAGCAGTTCTGTTCAGTGGATTTTCCAGATTTCTTTTTGTTTTATTTTTTCTTGTTGACTTTCTTCTTATTTGCATCAACAGAGTTATTCACAGAATTGTTGTTATTGTGCCAATGCTTCAGCCAGGTTGCATTCATAAAGTTTTGGCCATAGTAGTTCCTGGGCTGGCTGTGGAAATGTTGGTAATTCCTAGGCATCCGACTACCATACCCATTTTCCCAATTTCTGACATAGGGTCTGTAAAAGTGTGTAGGTTGATGAACATACCCTGTATGCATCCCTTGAGTTCTAGTCCACCCACACCCATTAGGATAGATTGGCTGTGTAGGGTAGTAGGACTGAACTTTAGGTGGATTGAATTTGTTGGGCTGACTTCTGAAAATATTTTATCTTCCCTGCACCCTTGACCCTGCTGACCTATTCATAGATTTTGGTTGGGTCCTTTTCTGTGATGATGGTGGTGAAGACTTTTTGGCATTGACATGGGTTTTGTTTACCTGAGCAGGGTGACCCCTAACCTTGGGTTGAGCACTAGAGCTAGGTTTGGAAGTCCCAATTCTACTAGGCTCACCTACTTTCTGTTTGCCCTTCTCCTCTGCATTTAGCCTTTTTAGATTCAAATTTGTCTTTACAACATTATTAGAATTCATGTTGATCAGAGGTCCTTTATCCTTTAGTGCAACAAAGGAAATAGTTTTCATTCCAAAGCTTTTAGTTGCACTAGAGTTGAATCCTAGGCCCTCTCTTCTGAAATTTACCTTTGACCCCAATAATGCATCTAAATTTTCAGATCCTTGGGTCATTTTCTCAATTGTTTTTAGCTTATCCTCATTATCTTTCTGAACTTCATCAATAGATTTTTTCAACTCATTATTCACATTGAGGACAACTTCATATTTTTCAGAAACAATTTTTATCTCATTTTCATAATTTTAAATTTTCAGTTTCCATGCATCAATTTCATTGTCTAATCTCACATTTTCTTCCTTAGAAATTTTCAGTTCTTTATTGATTTCTTCAAATTCAGAACATGTGAGTTTCAACTTACTGTCCTCAGTTTCTAAGCAGGTAATTTTATCAGACAATGAAGTATCATTTTGCATGATTTTAATTTTTCTTCGTAGATGCCTGTTTTCTTTTCTTATCTACTCTATCAGTAAGTTCATCATAAGCAACCATCCAATCAGTAATAGTAAAATTTTCATAGCGAGAGGATACCTCATCAGATTCTTCCTCTCTATCTTCTGAGCTGGTTGCCATGAGACAGATTGGCTTCTCAGCTTCAACTTCACTGTCCGAAGTGACGCTCAAAGATCCCTCATCCTCATCACTCCAGGTACTCACCATAGCTTTCCCCTTTTTGTTCTTCTTCTTGGACTTGTCCTTGAGATTCTGATTTGTCGGACATTCAGCTTTAAAGTGACCCGCCTTCCTGCATTGATTGCAAACATTAGTTTCAGCTTTCTTTACAGGATTTGATTTATACCTTGTGTCTCGGCGGCCACTGTTGGGATTTCTTCGGCTGAATCTTCTTCCTTCCTTCTTGAGAAATCTCCGGAATTCCCTAGTAATCATGGCAATATCAGCATTTGCCACTTCTTCTTCAGACAAGCTCTCTTTAGTTGATGATCCGTTGGGGCTGGATCGACTGGATCTGCTAGCACCAGCCTTCAGAGCTATAGGCTTCCTCTTTCTGTCAGCCTCCTCTATCTTCAGCAGATTCATCTCATAAGCCATTTGAGATCCGATCAGCTCATCTACCTTAGTATTGTGCAGATCTCTTGACTCTTCCATAACTGTGGCCTTGGTGTGCCAAATTAGAGTCAAGGATCGCAAGATCTTCCTGACTACATCATACTCAGAATATTTTTTCCCGAAGCCTCTGAGACCATTTGTGATAATAGTCAGCCGAGCATACATTTCTTTGATCGTCTCATTAGGCTTCATCTTGAAAGCTTCGTATTTTGAAACCAGTAGATTAGTCTTAGTATCTCTGACTTGTGAAGTCCCCTCATAGATGACTTCAAGTGCATCCCACATTTCCTTCGCTGAGGAGCAGGCAGATATTCGTGAGAACTCGGTGGGATGCAGAGAGCACTGGATTGCATTGATTGCACTCCAGTTGAGCGTGGACCTTCTAATTTCCTCCTTGGTCTATACATCTTCATTTGGGGACAGCTCGAAAGGTCCCTTGCTAACCACCTTCCAAATTTCATAATCTTTAGCCCTCAAGAATACCTGCATACGGTGCTTCCAGTATGCGTAGTCGGTTCCATCGAAGTACGGGGGCTTGGATGTGGAGTGTCCTTCAGCTATCATCCCTCTTCCGTCCATCTGTGCTTATCCTCTTCGGGCGGTAAGTCCCTGTAGAAGAGTCTAGCTCTGATACCAAGTGTTGAAGTTAGATGGAAGGCTCTATCACCACAGGATGTGGATCTAGAGGGGGGGTGAATAGATCAACTGACTATTTAAAAATTAGGCCTAGAATCAAATGCGGAATTTAGAAGAACACTAAACGAACACAGCCAATGCACCGAATGAAACACACAAGATATGCTGAACAAGCAATCAAACACACGAGAGGCACAAGGCTTTTAGGTGGTTCGGTCAATCCGACCTACGTCCACCCCACATTCAACTCGAATGTAGATTACTGCTGATACACTGCTTTAATCAGCTGGGCTCTACAGCTTGCCAACAACGGCTGGGGCTTACAACTTATCCCGACCAGAGGAACACCCTCTGCAACAGCTGAGCTTCACAGCTTGCTCTGCTGGGCACTACAGCTTAGCCGACCAGAGGAACACCTCTGCAACCCGCTGTGTCACAGCTTGAAACCGCTGATCAACAGCTTGATAGAATAAGAGTTTTCAAAGAGAAAATAGCAAGACTGAAAACAAACAAAACACACAATCGAATGGAAGAAAACCAAAACGACTGTAGCTCAAAGTTGAGCAATATCAGCTCTGGTAACTGGACCAAGAGACTGATTCACAAGCTCTCACAATAACTCTCTCAACTCATCTCTCTTTTTCTTCTTCTCTGCTTTTCTTCCTCTCACACTGGATCTCGGTGGCTGCTGCTTCAGACTGGATGTATAGACTTCGCCAACTTCGATCAGCCTTTACAGAAGATAAAGACTGCTATATATAACAGCAGTAGGTGGATAAGGGCGCGTGGCTTCCATAGTTCCCGCCCAAGTGAATTCGCCAGATCCGAGGCAATTCCATCCACGTGTCAGCATCTGCACACCTCGTCCTCCTGGGATCACGAGCCATGTCAGCAATCTCAGTAGAGAATCCCTGTCAGACAAAGTATCGGATGATCAGATTAAATAACAACTCTGTATAGACTTATCAGAAGAACTGCATTGTATAGACTTCATGTAAGTGAAAGCTATGCACGGACTTGCTGTATGAAGCAACCGCTGTACATACTTAGGTGATATGAAGACTGTCAATGTATAGACTAAGTGAAGATCAATGCAATGTACAGACTTCGCAAATGAAGATGCAATGTGTAGACTTCATGAATGAAGATGCAATGTGTAGACTTCATGAATGAGATGCAATGTGTAGACTTCAGTGAGACTCAAATGAAGACAGACGAAGTATAGACTTCAAAACTGATGCACGATGTACATACTTCATGAGACTCGAATGAAGACAAGAGATGTATAGACTTCACGACTGATGAATGTAATGTACAGAATTTGCAAGATGTGAAGGAGTTAAGTGTATAGACTTCACGATGTGAAGACTTGTCAACAAGGACTGTACAGACTTGAGGTGAAGACCTATGTATAGACTTTCTAAAGGAACGGCTGTATAGACTTGAAGCAATGGAAAACATCGACTGTATAGACTTTGAACTGCAACGTAGGTAAAGGCATCGATGTATAGACTTCGAAGCTGAACATAGGTAAATAACCCAATGTGCAGACTTTGAATCGCAACGAAGGAACAGATGCCAATGTACAGACTTTGGCAAACAGCGATGTACAGACTTGGCCGAACAGTCCAATGTATAGACTTGAGGCATGGAGGCCAATGTACAGACTTTACCTCGTGCAAGCTACAGTGACTGAGTGTATAGACTTCGAACTCTTGAGCTCTACATAGACTTTGCAGTCAACAGGCGATGTATAGACTTTGGAGTCTGAGAACAATGTACAGACTTTGTAAAACAGAAGCATGTATAGACTGAACACTTCACTGATCTCAAGATTAGAGCATGTTAGATTCACCAAATGCAATCTATTAACTCTGTGCATCAGAAATCATGGTCAGTGAGATATGAGACAAGGTCCGAGGAGTGGACACACTGTTAGAGCGGTAATTCAACGCACAAAATAATTCAATCAGAATTTGTATTCCTTTCAGTCATCACAATTTTCAGCTTGACACGTGAGAGTACTTCTTACCAGCTAAGTTCCACAATCAACCAGTCATGGTTGTATTTTCATAAAAATTCATTTCAGAATTTGTTCAAAGTGAGTTGCATGCTTCAATTATGGGGGTTTAACAATCAAGTTCTCATTGTGCATTCTAAGCATGCAGGTAGACAAGCAAGCATACATTGATATAAAATCAAACACGAAGGTCCCTTAGGGACGGGTATAAGAAGAATGCAGTAGGTTTGAGCGATTATGACATTGAACCATATTAACATGGTTGTGATTATAATTAGACGTACTGCTTGACCATTGATGATCAACTAATTCAGGAATTACATTCAAACAATCAAGCTCAGATTCAACATGAGAACAATGAATAATGACCTTCAAAGCAATATGGATAGTCATATGTTCTACGTAACACTAACAAGAACCTCTACTCCCTACATTTCAATACAAAATGCTCGGCTTTTGGTAGCTTCGCACAGTCCCAAACAATTTTATATTTATTAAATAGCAACATGACTAACCTTTTGACACGAGCCATGCCCTTTGTCTCAGGGGCAATTCCCGGTTACTCGATATCGTCATTTATGATAATGTGGATAAGACACTTTTCAATGCGAGTTTCCTCCTTTATTTCAGGGGGGATTCCCGATGTACTCGATGTCAAATCACACTTATTCAATTTTTGGAGCGACTGACAGCTTTTTCCTCATGAGTCATTAGACATTAACGTAGGGATTTAAGAATCCTTAAAAGTGTTGAGTGGAATAACAGAGATCCTTATTGAATGAAGTCGGTTGTATCAAAGTTCCATATGAAGTAAGTGATTGAATATATAGTAGAACATGAATTAGCCTTTTCAAGGTTTTGTCTCCCCCTAAGTGTATGCACGGTTGAAAACAAAAAAGACCTTGTTAACATGTGTCATGAGTCATTCATGCCTGAATCAATACAAATTTATTTAACAAGGTTGTTCAGTCGTAGAAGAGTTCAAAAAGAACCGGGTGTATATTATATACATTCAGGCAAGTCAAGATGATGTATTCAAGCAATTTGATTGCTGGTACGTGGCAGAGTAAGTAGCTCCAAAGACCACACTCACGCATGATAAAAGCTTCTAGGTGGACTTAATCTACCTTTTCACTGACACCATTTTATATACCGGTTAATCATGGCATTCATGCACACGAATATGAAATGTATGCGAGTCCGTGCAACAGGATGACAGATGATTAAAATTTTATTTGTATTCACAAGTATGCAAAAAGATGTGTGTGCTCTATGTGTAAAATTCAACTTTTATCCACACAAAAAAGATGAGTATAGCTAGAAAAGACTTTGTGAACAACTGTAAAGTTATAGTTATTCACACAAGAAAACATGAGTGAAAGTGGATAAACTCTATGAACAGTAACAGAAGGTTGTTATTCACATGTGAAAGTAAAAGTGCCATGCATTACCACATAGGCTCATCAGTTTGTTGCCTTGGAGGAGTTTTATTCTATTGACAGTTTCTTCCATCACAAGGCATTCCTGCAAGACAAAATCTTTACTTTGATGTTTTGGGAACCCAAGCCATCTTGGGTCCCTGGGGGTTAGGTGCATCACGATTTGTGGCTCTCCACAATTTCCTTGCATTCATATCATCAAGGTGCAAAAATGAACAACCATCCATTAGGTGTCCCACATAACCACAATAATGACAATACACATGTTGTTTCAGTTTCTTTGGTTGAGCATAACCATTGGACTTTTGTGCATGTCTGGGGACTCTATGATTTTGATTGTGAAATTTTGGTTTCACATTTAACGACCAATAATTTTTCATAGTATGGCCCATTCTTCCACAATGAAAGCATTTGACTTTCCTTTTCTCATCAACTTGAAATCTTTTGGTATGCATCTTAGAGGCATTCAAATCATCCTCTTTCATCACACTACAATCATGAATTAAATGTCCAAGCTCAACACAATAGTGACATGAAGCATTGTTTTGTTTTGGAGATTGGGATTTCACATCAATTTTCTTTGCATGCATAATGGGCTTTTGTTTGACAGATGAAGAGATATTTGGTGTACTTGAGGAGCTAGAAGCATGCACAAATGAAGTTTTTATTTTTAGATTAAATGCTTCCTTTTTACTAGGATTGTATCCTAGACCTTCCCGTTGGAAGTTCACCTTAGTTCCCAAGAGTTTGTTTAGATTCTCTTCACCACTCACAAACTTGCCCAATGATTTGTTCAGGTCAATGATTTCACTTTGAAGTGAAGCAATTACAAGTTCACAAGATAAAATTTCATTTTCACAAGAAGTGACCTTTTCATTTAGAGTGGCATTTATCGTCTTGTAAGATTCTATTTCTGTTCTAGAATACTTACATTCTCACTCTCTTGAGTGACCCTGGACTTACCTTTTTCAAATGTCAAAAGTCTTTCACACATGGTCGTATTTAATTGTTTCAGATTTTCAAGTTTAGATTTCAACAGATCATTTTCTTTTTCAGATTTCTCAAGGTACTTCAATCTTCCCTCTAGTAAAGAGATTTGAATGAGCAAAACATCGTTGTCCCCTTTTAGCTTTTCATTTTTATCCAGAAGGGACTTGGCATCTATTTCAGAATCACGAAGTTTATCAAAGAGTTTATCATCATCAGATAGAGAATCTAACTTGTTCCTTAAACTTTCTTCAGTGTTTTTAAGCAATGAAACTTTGCATGTCAACCGTTCATTTTCTTTTTCCAGTTCTTCAATTTTTGAATTTTGATCAATGCATTTCACACAAGAGGAATTGTCATGAATACATTCATTAGACTTTTTCTTCAAGGCTTTGTTTTCATGCTTCACCTTTTGGTATTTTTCTGACAATTCTTCATAAGCATCTACTAAATCTTCAAAAGATAATTCATCTTCATCTGATTTAGAGCTTACCTCCTCAGCACTTTCATCACAAGTTTGATAGATATCATCAGCCATTAATCCCTTTAGTCCTTACTTCTCTTGAGCTTGCATCAATTTATCCATAAGTTCTTTGGCGGTTCTACAAGAGGAGACAAACGTGAACCTGTTAGCATTGACAGAATTTTTCATCAACCTTAGAATTGTAGCATTTTCATGACTCTTTAGTCTATCTCGGTTGGACCACTTGGTCTCATCCCGAGGCAACTTATGAGGACCATCATTAACTAATTTTCACAAATTTGGATCAATTGAATTTATGGTCCTACACATTCTTCCCAGCCATGAGTTAAAGTCATCACCATTATAAAAGGGTAAGGAAGTCAAAGAAGCAATATCTGAAGAAGCATTCATCATTCAAAACTACACTAGGATCCCTCTGAAGATCGTTTGATCTAATATAACAGAGCTGGGCTCTGATACCAATTGTTGGGTCTCACAGTGTAGTGGCACGGATCTAGAGGGGGGTGAATAGATCCCTCTCTAAAAATTAAGCCCAATTAAAATAACTTGAAAGGCTTCTCAATCAAACCTTACCAAAAGTGCAGGTGACAAGATCGCACATGGAGAATTAGCAATTTGAACTAGCCGTATACATTGACAAATTTAGCATCGATGTGCAACACAGTTCATAATCCATCCTGTGAATGGTGGTAGAGGATAAGGAACAAACACATAACCAATCACACATGCACAAAGATTTTTTAGGTGGTTCGGGACCACGATGGGTACCCTACGTCCACCCCTCACCACCTCGGTGAGGCTTCACTAGAATGCTACTCAAGGTAGCACACGGGGACGAACCCCAATACACCACACGCTGCACGACGGCAGCAAACCACACACACACGAGGGCGAACCCTCAACACGGTGCTCAGCACCACACACACACACACACCAAGATAGGGACGCCCCCCAACAATGATTCCACACTCGGAGACCCCGCTCCGAACACACATACAATATTCTTCAGTTTAAAAGATGAACACAGATATACATTTGTAAGCTCACTAGACATAAACAAGCATGAATAACTCTAAACAAGGATGAATATTGAGTTGAGCAAACTCCTAATCGTAAATGGTGAAACTTGGCTCCTTGATGACTTCCGGGGATGAATAGATTGATGGAGATGTCCTCACGAAGCTTCTCTGGTTCAGATCGGAAGAGTGGATGCAGATGATTCAACCCCCCTTTTTTTTGCTTCTCTTGACTCACGATCAAAACCATGGATGAGGGAGAGATGGTTCAGCCATCGTTCTTCAACACAATGGCTTCTGGAAGGTGGAGGACGATCATCCTCAACCTTGAATCTAGCTAGCACGACATGAGAAGAAGCTTCAACACCGCTCCGGCTACTCTTCCTGCAAAACCCCAAAAAAACATATATCATTCGATGCTTTTTCTCTCCTTGAATGGAAACCCTATCTCATGTGATATATACCCCAAGGGAATGGAGGCCTACGTGGATGATAATATCCCCCAAGGGCCAATCACAGACGGGCACAAAAAGAGGGGATCGAGCTAGGGCACCGGTCGCGGCGTGAACCGGCGTATTTTTCGGTGGTCGGAAAGTGTCGACCCACAAGGTCGACACTCGCAATCAGGCAAGACAGAACAAAGGCCGAAACAACACCCAGTGAAGAAAGTGTCGACCCATGGGGTCGACACTTTCTGCCTGTGACAAAGAAACAAGCCACGGTAGAAAGACCTAGAATAAGTGTCGACCTTGTGGGTCGGCACTTATGTCCTGGATTCTGAAAAACAAACCCAGAGAGAACCTTGCGATAAAAAGGTCGACCCATTGGGTCGACTTTTTATCCCAACGTTCAAGGAGATAAGAGGGCCGGCTGAAAACAGCTGACTCCTGGACAAAGTGTCGACCCATGGGGTCGACACTTTTCCTGACGTAACAAGCTATAAGTAAACACACAATGGGGTAAATCTGAAATCATGACACATTAAAGATAACTACATGATGGGAGAAATTAAGTGACTCTACCCCTATTATCACCGATAAACTAAGTAGAAATAGATATGGAGTTACCTTGGGGTCTGTTCATCCAAACAACACACGAATTCTCCTTCAACCAACCAAACAAAATAACTTACCATTTTGTTGGTCCATATGCCTGTAAAGATCCACTTGGAAGATTTCCAATGTTGTCTATATGTTCATTCCATTCTATACACCTGTCACAATACACACTGGAAGTTAGTCTTCCACATCATTCAAGTTCTAGAAATTGAAATCTGTCTTTCATGATTCACTCAAGTTCTAGAAATTGAAATATGAATGTGCATGAACATTCACAATAGAATAGCTCTGTCAGAAATGGGCATGTAAAGCAGCATGTGTGCAACATCTGACAAGAGTTAAAATTGATAATGCAAATGATGACTCAATGACTCACAAAAGTTCTCCCCCTTTGACAACATCAAAAAGAATGGAATGATCATTGACTGTTGAAGGATCTATTATGCAAACTGAGTTACTGCCATCTAAAACTCCCCCTGACAAGATACTCTCCTGTATGACAGAGCAGGAGGGGTGGAATGAAATGAATGATCATTGAACCACATGGACATGCAAAAATTCTCCCCCTTAGATGGATAGTGATTGGAATAAAGCACATGGGTAATTATGGACAGATAAAGTAAGGACATAAAGAAGTCAATAGTTAGGTATGAAATAGTGGAGTCCAATTTGAGAAAGCAGGCATTCAAAATGAATGAGAAAGGTTTTCAATGGGATATCAATTTCATAAATATGATTAAATAGATATTTCAGACTCTTCAATTATAGAGATTTATGAATGATTCTTCATTGACTAGTCAGATCAGAATATGTTGTATGCAAGGCTTGTTCATACACTTTCTGTACTCATATCTGAAATCAATTTTCTTAATAAAAGTGAACCACGCTTTCATATTGAAAGTCTTGTTTAACTTTCTTCTTTCTTACTCACTCAATTTCAAAGATTCCCTTAAGAGATGCAATCAATAGTATTGAGGTTAAACACATAAGATAAACAGTTGTTTCTGTCAAGGGTTCAAATAGAATTTTTCTTTTGCAAATATTTTCAAATGATACACTAGATCAGCAACAATTTTCATAACAATCTTCATGAGCACTTGAGTTTAGTACACCCTTGTAACTAGAGGATATACGTTGTTTAGACGCCAGTATCCCTAAGCACTTGGAAGGACTAACTGTCATGCTTCATAAGAACAGAGATAGCATTTATACTTCATGACACACTACAAATCATTTCTTTGATGAGTGAGATGTATTTCTCAGTGTGCATATCATTGCTCTGCCAGATTTTTCAATCAATTTTTTAAGCAGAGTTAACTATGGCACTTCATGACACACCTCAACTCATTTCTTTGATGAGTGAGATGCGTTTCTCAGTGACCAAAGACATTGGTCTTACTATATTTACCCTTAGACATGTTCCAGATTCTCAGATGTTTGAAAATAATACTTCTTTCATACCTATCAGTCAAGGAATATCATGATTTCAGAATTTTCAGAATTCATAAGAGTTTAAATGACATAATGTGAAAAAGTTGGTTAAAGTTTATTAAGACTAACACAGATATTTTCAAGATATGTTCATAAACAAACACAAGACATACATGAAACTTCAACCGGTTAAAAATTTCAAACATTCATAGTCCTATATAATAGAAGATTCCTCTTTAAATTATTTTCAGATTTGTGATCAAGATATGCACAAAGAAATCTTTCTGAATTTTCAGGGAAGGCCGAAACATTTTAAGGAGCAGCCAATTCAACAGATACCAATGGATAGGATGAGTGATAATGGCTGATAACAGTTGAAGCAGGAAGCTGAGATGTGATGCATGGGTCAGTAGTTCAAACAAGATAGGGTCAAGTAACCATTCAAGGTTAGCAGATAAACAGTGTTTTCAGACAAGAAGTCCAAGCAATTGACCATTATTGATTCGAAGCTTACAACCTTAGATGTATAACAGTGATAGTCAAGAAGGCAAGAGCAGATAGTTCCAAAGAGATAGTCACTAAACAAAAGATATGAGATAGTGACAACAATCAGTTCATCAATCAAGGCAGTGACATGATTAGCCGAAAGACAACGATACCATCTACTCACAAACCTCAAGGAACAGACCAAGAAGAATGTCGACTCATGATGTCAACACTTCCAATCAGAACAAATGAAAAGTGCAGCAGCTTGTGTCAAACATTTAGAGGGTATGAGAATTGATTTAGCATCAGTGAGCTAAGAACAGTACTGGCAGATGATCAAAGTCCAGAAAAGAAATTAAGACAAGTGAGACAAACTCATGACAATGTTTTGCTCCCCCTGAATACATGCACGCAACTAATCTTTTTGGAATTTTCAATATGTATGACATGCAATAAAATTTGAAACCAGTATATGTATTTAAGAACATGTATGCATATGCTTTGATTTCCCCCTAACTAAATACATTGAATCATCAAGAATGACCACAAGGATCCAAATATTAGACTTTCAAGTCAGGGAATGCAGTTCTAATTCAGTCCAATCAGATTTTTAATAAATTCTTCAATAGATAAGCAATCTCATTCAGAGGATTTTCAGGCATCATTTATTTCAATGACAATCTACTCGATAGATGTATATATATATGAGCATTTCATGCACAACACAACATGCAAGCATCAAATTCAGTCAATTCAGTTTTTCAGAAGTGCATTTTTTTGTTATCACCCCAATATTTAGACAGATATTTTAACATGAGTATTGAAAGACATGAAACTTCACAGTGTGCAAATGATGACAGATATGCATGAACATATCAAACATGATATGCATTTTACTCAAAGAAACAGACCTGTGAGCATACGAAAATGGGGTTTTACCATAATCAGGTGCCTTGGTTTATTAAACCCCTTTTTATTCTTCAGCTTCTAAGGCACACCTGTAAGACACAGATCTCCTTTTGTGTTTCTAGGTATCCAAGACTTCTTGGGTCCTACATTGTTAGTAGCACCTCTAATGGGTGCCTTCCACATCCTTTGGACTTTCACATCATCAAAAATCATTAGAGAACAACTATTCATGGAGTGCCCAACTTTCCCGCAGTAATGACATGAGACAACAGGTTTTAAATTTCTTTTCTGCACATTAGCATTATCATGGAAAATTTTCTTTTTATTTCTATCAAGCACATTCTTCCTAGCAGGGTATCTAGCATATTTAAAATTCGCATTCCTACCCTGGATATGCCAACAGTCCTTGACTGTATGGCCATGCTTTCCACAGTGAGAACAAATAGAAGAGGTTCTCCTATGAGAGCCTAACCAGCACTCAATGGCCCTATGGCCTGGCTTACCACAATTGAAGCACACAACATGCTGGTTCTCATGAGAATTTACATGATGAGAATGAAACTCACCTTTACCTTTAGCTGACCAGCATTCGGAGGCACGATGGCCTGGCTTACCACAATTGAAACATGCAAGAGAATTTTCTTTAAGAACAGATTTATGTCTACCAAAGGCATTTTGTTTTGCAAGAAATTTGACAGATTTAGAATTGACTTTTCTCTTTTGAGCATGCCAACAGTTAGCTGTAATGTGACCTCCCTTATCACAATAGGAATAGTAAGTTCTCTTTTTCTTAATTGCATGATATTTTTCATGAGAATTACTAGCATGCTTTGCACTTGCATCTATGTCATCTTGTTCCCTCAACCTACACTCATGCATCAGATGACCAAATCTATGACAGTAATGGCATGAAGTTTTCTGTTTGTATGCATGTGTATGTGTGTGCGTGGATGATTTTTGAACATCATGCAGTGAAGTGGCATGAACCTTTTTATTCTTTTATGGATCAGTTGGTTGTATGGTTTTCTAAACCGTAAACTGAAGAACAAGTGGGTTCTGAGAAATGTGAGAAGTAGAGTTAGAAACAAAGGATGTCTGAATTTTATTTTCAAAATTCTTTTTATTTAAAGGGTTATAGCCTAACCCCTACTTTTGAAAGTTGACCTTTGTTCCCAGTAATTTGTTCAGATTATCTTACACACTAACAAATTTAGACAAAGAACTTTTCAAATCCTGAATTTCATTTTCAAGAGATGCAATGTGTATTTCATAACTTGCAATCTCTTGTTCACTGCAATTGACAGCTTCATTCAAAACTTTGTTGGTAATTTTGTATTCTTCGATCTCCTTTCTAAACTCATCAACCCTTTTAGATTCATTTTTAAAGACAGTTTTTCCTTTTTCCAATGTGAGAAGCCTTTCAGACATAGCATTGTGTAGCAGTTTTAATTTTTCAATTTCTTCTTTAAGCTTATCGTTCTGAACTAATTCATTTATTAGAATTTGATCATCTTAATTGGCTTCCTCTCTCCTTTTAAATTCAGAAGTTTCCTTCAGATCTTTTTAAAGTTTTTCAATATTTCTTTGCAACTCCCTGTTAACAGATGTAATAGCATCAAATTTCTCGGCAAGTAGGTTCTTCCCTTGTTTGAGTTTCTTACATTTTCCTTCATTCTCAATGACAGATTTTCTGAGAGACTCATTTTCAGATTTGAGTTTGTTCAGTTCTGAGTTAGCAAGTTCAAGATCTTCTAGTGATTTTTTATTTTGAACATGATCATTAGCACAGAACTGATTATCACTAGCTGAGCTAAGCTTCTCTTCTAGATCAGAGATCTCAATTGCAAGTTCTTGATTTTCAATTTTTAACAATTCAATTTGTTTCTTAAGCATTTGATTATCAGACAAACAAGCATCATGAGATTGTTTCAATTCCATACATTTTTCACAAGAAGACAAATTTGAGCTATTAAATCGAGTACCCTTTTTCAATTTTTTATATTATTTTCTCAACTTGTCATGTGACTCTAATATGATGGGGACATCTCCGACCACTCCATATTTTTTGAGATTCCCGATGATCGCCGGCAGTGCTACATCTTGTTCGTCGCCTTATTTCGAGTCATATGATGTATTTTTCATTTGCTTATTTGAGTCTTATCATGTAATTTTTCTTTTATTTGAGTCCAATACCTAGGTTAGGTAGTTATTTATCTAAGTCTTGAGTCATTATGTTGGTTTGATAGGTTAATGGGCCCAATTATATGGGCTAGGCCCAGGGGCGCCCCCTTCCCCTTGGTTTAGTGTTATTTGTCCACAAGTCAGGGACTTTCTGTAAAATGTGGGTTTCCTATAAATAGGACCCCATTCCCTCATTTGAGGGCTAATGAATGATTGAAAGAAAAATTGAAATTCCACTACAATTGTGAGAATCTCTCTCTCTCTCTCTAAGGGGTGGATTCCCCTCTCTCTCTCTCTCTCTAAAGGGGGCGAACCCCATTCTCTCTCCTCCCCATCCCAATTTTGAAATTCTCTCTCTCTCCTCCCCATTCACCTCTCATTAAGACCCCTCCCCCTTCCCCATACACTCATTCAATTCCCCTCCAACCCCTAGGTGGAATTCCCCTCTCCTAGGCACCTCTCCATTCTCCCAAGCAACCCTTCCTCTTCCCCAGGCAACCATTCCTTTCTCCAAGCCACCCCTTCCCTTCCCCAACACACCTCTCCATCTCCCAACACACCCCTTCCCATCCCCAAGACCCCCATTAACAACCCCCATTAAGTCACATTCCAACCTTGGGAGAGATCTCTCCTTCCCTCTCTCCTTCCCAACCCAAATTCGCAGCTCCCCCTTCCTCCACCTGCTAGACCATCTTCCAGCCCCCATTCTGCCCCTCCCACACCTTGGATCACCCTCTACCAGACCCCCACACAGCCCGGGGTCACCCCCATACCTATCCACCCCATCTCCCATCCCATCTACCCCGTTTCCCATCACCTATCACCTCCCGGTTCATCTCAGTTCGCAGGCAGCAGTCAAGGGTCGAGTTGCAGAGGCAGCCACATCTTCACTGCGCATCTTCTGGAGGTGTATCATATATTGCCGGAAAGCTCTTCCAGTCGGCTTCGTAGGCAAGGTGATCCCGCCTACTTCCGAGGTTGGTGCCATCCGCGACGTCCGTTCTTGCCCGACTGCGCATCCAACACCTGAGCAGAGACCAGAGCCTCAGTTCAGAAGCTTCTGCAACCACATCCCGGCTCCCCATGGCGCACCATTTGACCGGGATGAACCTCTATTAGTCCCCTATCCATCAAAACAAGCGGAGCCGCGTTTGGAGTTCGGAGTACCCCGTTCCAATTATTTTCCCTCAGGTACGCAGGTCTGGCCAGTCAGAGACAGTCCTGATACCCCCCCACTCTTCGGTATGGTTCTCTAGACTCCGACCTCCTCTGGTTCTCTTCTTGGTTACGGATCGAATAAGACTCGTTCACGCTCACGTCCGTTCTAGTCCCGCATCATTCGGATCTCGGGGGAGTTCGTGCCGAGTTTGTCAACCTGCTGCAGCGTCCTGGGACCAGTCAGAGCCAGAACAGAGCAGCACCGGTCCAGCACCTGCCCCGGCCGTCAACGACAACTCGAACCCACAAGAAAATTCAACAGCCCTCCCAGATCAGTCAGTGAAGATTGAGCGCTGGTTTTGATGAATTCCAAGTTCGGGAGAACCCGTGGCAGCGCCAACAGCGAGTACCTATCAGGCAGTTCCAGAAGCGGGCATAATCGGTGAAGTCCTCTTTCGGCGACTCCTTTAGCTCTCCGTCCGATCTTGCCTGGCCGGCTGACCGCCCCTCCCTGCATGGAGGTAGTTTTGATTGTAATTAATCATCCCCACCCCTAGTCCACCCTCTCTGTGAGGGCGTAGTGATTGTACTAGCAGGTAAGCAGCCGAAGCGTCATCGGCGCGGCGTGCGGGTAGCCCACGCTTCCCCACTCGCCCTCGTCTCCGGCCGGGATCGGCGTCCTCATGCTGATCAGGTGAGCTTCTGGTCACTTCCTTTGCTAGTTTTACTTTTGCTTGTCTTAGTATCGTTTCTAGTTACCCGTGGGCGGTGAGGTGAGCACCCGATCTCAAACTCCATTGAATTGTGTGACCACCGCGGAGTGAGTTGAGAGTGCGACCCTACAACCCACGCCCTTGGCGTGCTAGTCACCCACGGAATTGGGAATCACAGGCCCTTAGGGGTTCAGCCCAAGCTAGTCAAATCTCCGGAAAGGCGAGGTCCCTCCTCGGACCCTCTCCACTATCACCGGTCCATCTACGGATCCGAGTGTGCGCTACGCGGGTGAGTCCGCTAGAGTGGGTTCGTCGATCGATTGCTTGCTTGCGAATATAGGTCCAAGGTGCATTGGTCAAGTGGCTGCCACCTCCAATCGGTCGTGTCACATCATAATAAGTCAACATATGCATTCTCCCAGTCATCTACAGTATAGTTCTCAAAAGGGTTTACCTCATCATCGTCCTCTTCTTCATTTTGGCTACCACTTTGATTACTTCCGTTAGCCATCATGCAGCTGTCCTCATTTCTCTTGTGAGCTAGGTTCAGCTTATCCAGAATGTCCTAAGCGGACCTGCTGTCATGAAAGTAAGAATGTAGGGCCTTGTCAGTAGCTGCTTTCATTAGATTGAAAACTTTCTGATTTTCTCCAAGCTTTGATCTGTGACTGTTAGTCCATTTGGACTCTTTCTTTGATAATCTGTGAGGACCGTGTGAAATTAATTTCCACAGATCAGGATTAATCAGTTTTACATAATTATGCAGACTACTAAGCCACGAATCAAAATTAGATACATTGAAAACCGGTGGATGAGCCATGGTGATCAGTTCAAGAGTAATCCTCGCGATAGACTGAGAACAAATGGAAATGCACCTAAAATAGGATAGCAGGATCCTCTGCAGATCGTTGGATCTGATGAATCAGAGACCCGCTCTGATACCACTTGTTGGGGGTGCAAGACACGGAATCAGAGGGGGGTGAATGAATCCCCTTTTAAAAAAACTATTATGAAATAAAATATTGCCAACTAAGCAACTCTCAGTCACCAAACTGGTCAACCAATCAAACTACTAACTCAACAGACAAGAGCAAAGGTACGCAAGCTCACTGAACAAACCAAATAACGCTATAGGCTGATAAACGAATCAAGTGAGACAACCATAAACCATATAGCGCTCATGAAACATCCTACGAAGGGTGGTAGAAGATATGGAGTAGAACGTAAAAGCAAACCACAGAACACTAGGATTTTTTAGGTGGTTCGGCCAGACCTCCAGTCTGCCTACGTCCACCCCTCACTCTAAACCGGAGTGAGGCTTCCCTTGCAAATGCAAGAACATCAGAATCAGTCTGCAACAAATGCTGCCTAACAGCTTGACAAACCGAGGGAGACAAATCCATCAAACCAAGCTCTACAACTCGCAGAAGCTTGGCACCTGGACTTGCTACCCACAAGACCAGAACTGGAGATGAATCTCCCTTCCTCCTCACCGGAGGGGAACCGCTAGTGACACCCCGTCACTAGCAAACCAGAGGTCACGGACCTCTCTTCCTCCATACCAGAGGGAAACACAAGTAGCACACCACTACTTGCAACCGGAGACTACGTCTCCCTTCTCCTGAGTCCACAGGAGAAACCTCGATCCCAAATAAGGGAAATGGAAAGCACTACGGATATGAAAAGAAAAAAATGAAAAACAAACAAGAGAAACAAAAATAGATATAGCTCCGAGGAGCACAATGACTGTAGATTTGATCCATGAGTCAAATCATGAACAGATCTTCAGGATGTACTGGCTGCACACTCTTTCTCCTTCTCACGATTTTCTTCTCTCTCACTCTAGCTCTCAGCTTCTTCTTCACTCGCTGACTACCTCTCTTCTTCTTCTTCTTCTTCTAGCTGTCCTTTCTTTTCTTCTAGCGGCCTCTCTTCCTCCAATGCCTTATTCTTCGAAGGGTAATGTAGCTTTATATATGAACAGGGGCTTCGTATGGATCAGGCAACAGAACCCTACTGAAATTCTATTGGTCTACGTGTTAGGGAATAGAATGTTCCTTTTCTCGGATCACGTGCCTTTCATTTGCCCCTTTATCCATGAGCCAGCCTTCTTCCATTTCAGTGATCACGTGCCTCTTCTGTGAACGAGATTGCTCCCTGTAAAAGAAAGGACATAGTACAGTTTATGCCTTGAGTTCTTAAGGAATGCATAGACTATATAGTGTATCGATAAAACATGCACAGACCTTCCATTGAAGGAATAGGAAAGTGCACGGACCATGAAATGCGTACATACAAATCATGCACCGATGCTACAGTGAGCCTAAGGCTGAACATGCTTTGGTTTGAGCAGAGAATTGCATGGACTTTAGGTGCAAAGAAGAGAACGTGCACAGACCCTCATTCCTGTGCTACAGGGATTAGCACGGACCTTGGTATGCTTAGAGGTGAAATGTGCATAGATGTTATCTGCCCAGTGCAAAAGTATGCACTGACCTGAAGCACTCACAACAAAGAATATGCACGGACCTACATGCGTGCGCATGACAAAAATGTGCACCGGCTTGACATCTGCACCAACCCTTGCATGCATAAGGCAAACTATGCACCGACCCATATATGCACAGACCTTCTAATGCAGCACAGTCCTATATGTATGCACCGACTCTATAAAGTGCAAACCTGCACTGACTACGTATGCAAGAGGCAAAACTAGCATTGACGTGAACAGTGAATTGCATCGACTCTAGTATGCATGAAGGCAAGACTAGCATCGACTTGTGCTCATAGCAAAAGCTGCACCGACTTTGTTGCTACAGTGATTTGCATCGACTTGGTGTGCATGGAGCAAAATGTGCACAGACCTGAGCTATAGTGATTTGCATCAACTATGTGGTGAGACTTATACCTACGTTTAACCAAAAGTTGCACCAACTTGGTGCAAACCAAACCTTGCACTGACCTGAATGTGCTTGAGGGAAGAAATGCACGGACATAAATGATGCATGGACCTAAATGCAGTGCTATAGGCAATAGCACCGACTTTGTGTATGTTCAAGACAAAATCTGCATAGACCTAGTCTCGCATAATGCACAACGTGCACAGACGTTGTATTAAGGAGGAAAAACATGCACCGATTCTATAGACTCTATGTAGAACCAAACATGCACCGACTCAAATTACATGTGAGTGTATAGGAATGTGCAAACATGCACAGACTATGTTACGCCCATGAGACATAAAATAGCACCGACCTCATATGTTCATGTGAACAGAGTGCAAAAGTGCACAGATCTATGTATGCAAAATACAAAGACTTGCACTAACCTACATTGCACCAACCCTATGACCAAAATGAACGTGAAGGCTCATGAATACAAACTGTTTGATGAAATGACTTGTTTCAGTATGAAGGTGCAAGCATTACCTGATCAGTCTGTGCATTGACCTTACCTGTCACTGAGTTGACTTTGACTTGGGTTGACTTCCTTTTCATGACCCGTGAGTCATTCTTAAACCTGTTCTGACAGTTTCTCATAATACATCAGGATCATATCATCAATGATATAAATATAAACATAATGAGACATAATATTTGTCACCATCAAAACACCAGAACCACAGGGGACACAACACGGCAGACATCGGAACGAGTTCTTATATCCATCTTCGTCGCGCTTTCAACACGGACTTTCGTCCGAATACGAAACGGACGATAAGCGACCAACATGATTTTAACGTTTATACCCCGACGCAGGGCATTCTAACGCAGTTCAAGATTTTATTATCTCATTTCATCAATGCTCATTTCAGGCCATAGGGCCCCTTTTCCAGACAATCAATCAGGGGTTTTCTCCCCTCCGGGGAGATGTAATTAACGTTCTGACCTTTATGGCACGGCGGATTTTTGTCCCGACACGAAAACTCACTATCGTCTGATCAGTCAGACTGCGCACGTACATTGTGACTGGCACATTGTGATTGGAACGTCCACCCACCAAATAAATCAAATAAATAAATAAACAAACGAACAAGCGAATATATAAAAGATGTTCCAAAAAGGCCGTCCATAGGAGGGCTAGCAGGCCTAAAAGGGGGTCGACCCCTATGCAGATTACTGCACTAGGTTGGCCCCGGGTAGGAACACCTACAGGCCTCGAATTCTATTTGATCTCCTTAGAGCATCGAATGCTCAAGGGATAAAATGTATGCCATGCGCAATTGCTCTTGTGCATAGATTTCTGTTTTCATGTGGGAAGTCTAATTTCATGTTTGTTGGCCCAAATTAGATGGCAGACAAGAAGGGGGGTTGAATTATCCCCCAGTCAAGATGGCGAATTTTTATAAACAAACTACTTAATTACAGTGGAAACAAAATTAACTACGTTAATTAAACCAAAAACCAAAGTGAGATAAATGTCATCTCAATCTTTCCGATTTCACTCGAGAAATCTAAGCACTGAACAATTTAACGTACAACAAACACGAATAGTAGAAGCAGTAATGTGTAGTGGTGTAGTGAATAAAATCTCTAAATTGACCTGTGAAGGGAGATAGAAGAAATGGACAATCACACAGGCATGACACAAAGAACACGAAGATTTTTAGGTGGTTCGGGACCACGAAGGGCTCCCTACGTCCACCCCTCACCGAACCCAGTGAGGCTTCACTATCATGCTACAAATGTAGCAACCATGGGGACGAACCCCAACACCACACACGCTGCGTCCGCAGCAATCCACACACACGAGGCCTAGCCTCAAGACGCTGCCACCGCAGCACACACTCACATGAACTCAGGGAACTTACCCCGCAATAAACCACACACAGAGATGCAGATCCATCCGCACACACAGTGATATTCGGAGTTCAGCAAGATAAAAGGATTTACAATATATGCTCAACATATTATAACCCAAGGAGAGTATCATAAAGAAATGGATGAAGGATGTAGAATGTTTCCCCTTAGTTCTCTATGTTGAGTTATGGTTTTGATGAATGTTGTGTTGGTTAAGTTATGGTTTTGATGATAACTAAAACTTAATGATGGCTTTAATGATGATAACTAAACCTGTGGTTGATTACACATGTTCTTGATGATTGTGTTCATTCATCTTGCTGTTTATGTTGGGTTTGCAAGAGACAAGAGGTTTCATAACCTCTTTAATGTGAACAAGCATGCAATTAACCCTGACTATCTTCCATGCAGGATCAAACTCATGGCAGTCACCTAGTGAACTAAAACTCTGCTCCTCTACAATTCAAAACAGGTGGTATATGTCATTTTCTGTCAAGTACCATTGGTGAGACTCTTACCTTGTCTTAGCATCGATCTCACCTTGTGTATCTCATGTTTAGCAACGATCTCACCATGTGTATCTCATATACATCTCATTCATGCACATTGAACATGAAACCCTTCTGGCCAGCGTGCGCCCTCGTCCGCGGATTGACCTACGCGGTCAGGTCGCGGGGGTCAAGGGGGCAGCGCCCCTTGCGGGGGTTTCCGGGGGCGGAGCCCCCGGAACAAAATTTAGAAATGCTCAAAGCATATTCTAAGTTGAATTCAATTCCAGAAATCATGGATTTGGTATGGACATGAAGCCCTTGAATTATGGACATGTTTCCTTGAGCTAAAACTTCATTTTTGCAGGTATAGGTCTTTCCGGTCGACGTACACGCCTTGGCCGGTCGACCAGTTTTGCCAGAGCCTAAGAATTCCACATTTTACATGTTTCGGTCGACCGCCACCATAGGGCCGGTGGACCGGTTTTGCCAGAGCCTAAAAGTTTCGACTGCAGTAGGTTCCGGTCGACCGCCCCATGATTCCGGTCGACCGCCAGCCCTGAGCCCCCTTTTGTTGACATTTGTGTCAAGCTCGAGGAGAGGGGTTTCACCCCATTTCTTTAATCCTTTTGCCCCCAATTACACCAGGATTCGTGGATCTGGTCTGGGGCTTGTCCAAGGGCCACTCAAGAGTTATAAAACTCTCATTTGGAGTCACAAACCCTAACCATCCAAGGGGATTCAAGAGGAGATCAAGAGGAGGCTGTCAAAGTGAAGAAGGAGGAGTAGTGCTACTGTAGCATGAACAGTAGTTCGTGAATCAAGTTCCATCCAGTAGCTAAAGATCCAAGATCCTTCTTGAAGCCTTCATCCTCCTATGAGCTGAAGAAGCAAGCATCCAACAAGAAGAGATCGAAGGAGAGCCTATCAACCAAGGAGCCTATAAGGAGAAGAAGAAGAAGGATGCTACAAGGAAGAAGGAGCCATTCAAGCATCATCTGAAGGTACTCTAGCTCCAGTTGAAGTCAGTAATCTCAAAGGAAGAGAACAAGCTCACAAGCATCAAGGAGATACAAGGATTGTCCAAGTGAAGAAGAAGGGTACTGTAGCCATGAACAGTACTCCGTGCAGCAAGTGTTCTTCATCCATTCTCAACCCGCAGCATGCATTCAAGGGAACCCAAATCAGGGGATTTCTAAACTGTGTCTTATTGTGTTTTAAGTTCATGTTCGTGTTTTGTATAGACTGCAAAAACTTGTGTGTGTGTGGATCGTTGTTGGATCCGTGGTCGTGTTTGTGTGTGTCGTATTTGATTCGTGTGTGCGTGGATCTTCCTAGATCTGCGTTTGTGTGTGTGTGGGTCTGTTTAGATCCATTTTGTCACGTGTGTGTGGATTGCTGCACTTGTGGCAGCGGGTGTTTGTGTTGTTGATCTGGTTGTCAGATCATGTTGGAGACTTTGTCTCCATGTGTGTGTGTGTGTGTGTGTATTGGGGCGTGTCCCCGTATGTGTGTGCAGGCGTCATCCTGCGTGTGTGGTTGGAGCGCCATCTCCGTTTGGAGATTTATCCCCGAGTGAAGCCTCACCTGGTTTGGTGAGGGGTGGACGTAGGATTGCCGTCGTTGCATCCGAACCACCTTAAAAATCGCTGTGCAGTATGGTTTGAAATGTGTGGTTTGATCTATTTCCTCTACCTCCATTCTACATGAGTGTTAGTGTAAATTATTGTTCTGGATTTATCTACGTATATATTGCATAATCTATATCTTATCACATAAAGTTTGATAAATCCAATCTGTGTTAAAATAGTTTTGTATCTCTTAACTAGCATTCTATCACATATTTCAAAAAGGCCAAAAGTTTTCATAAAATTGGTAAACACCCAATTCACCCCCCTCTTGGGTGTCATTGATCGTGGGACTTCACTCTAATGGCCGTTTGAAGATGTTTCTTGAAGTTCAACTTGGAGAGAGTTGTAACTATAGCAGGATGGAGCAACCGGTCCTCCTTCTTGAAGATCCAGACTTGTCTGCGACTTCAGCAACTTGTACAGGATATATCTTTTAGATCTAAGCTCCAATCTCACCTACAAACATCAGAAAATAATAAATCTCTCAAAGCCTTCTCCTCTCCACCTTGTGGCCGGACTCACTATATTTCCCTTGTTGTTGTGCTTTCTTAGGAACCCGAAATCACAGCAATACAAAATGCAACTATTACAAAACCATTCCAAACTTTAAGCAATGCTTCAAATAAAAGCTTGGAAAGGAAAGATCAAGATAGTAGATATCCCCTTCAATTATGCAGTGGGTCCCGTCCATTGGAAGGTAGGGTTGCGCTGGAGTTGATCCTCATAGTGGAAGCTAGCCAAGCACGCAGGAGACACCCAAGGTAAAGCATTTAGATCGGCATGGTTTGCAGACGGTGGTCTCCTGATGTTCTTCTTCCTCTTCCTCCAGATGAGCACGCCTTTTCCTCGTTCTTCTTCACCTGCAGCAGATAGAGCAATATTAGCACCAGGGATATTCTCCTTCGAAGCATACCGCAGCACATATATGCGGTGGAAAAGGAAGCATAAAAGACTTAATCGCCCATGCTAAAAACCTTTTACAACCTCACCCAAACGAAGGGTGAAACCCTAAGGGTAAGGGTGTAAAAGCCCCAACAAAATGGACCACGAAATGGGTACATCAAAATTAGATCCACAATCGTGATCCAGACACGTCAGGACAAGTGTCGACTCTTGGAGTCGACACTTTGTTCAACGTGTTCTATTCTGGTTAAATAAAACAACCCACAGGCGAAAGTGTCGTCTCCCTGAGTTGACAGTTTTAGCCAGAAGTTCTGTTCCAGTAAAAACAAGAGACCCAGGCTAAGAGTGTCGACTCTCTTTGGCAAGAGTCCTAGCAGCAACAAAAACACGCCACAGCCCAACAAGTGTTGACTCACAGAGTCGACACTTGTTGCCTGCTGCACCAAGGCAGCAAGCAGGCCAGCAAGTGTCAACTCTGTGCGTCGACACTTGTAGTATCATTCCAGGAAAAGCCTTGGGAAAACCAAAGCAAGTTTAAAACCATTTAATCCCCTTTGAAAAATTGATTTTGCCAATTAAAAGACTTGCTATAGAAGGTCTTAAAACACCAATCAAACCAGGGTTCCATTAAGGAATATAGGAAGCTAAATCATCGAAAAGGCAACCTCATGACAAGTAAGAAGAGCATGCATGAGACTCATGCAAACCCAATTTCTCTAAACAAGCAATGAGCATAAAAGCAAGAATTCTATGCAATGCTTACCAAAACTCCACCAGCAACCAATCATTAATAATGCTCATTCTTACCATTTGCATTTATGCAGCGGTTTGGATTTCTATTAATCCTTTGACGAACCAAGGGTAGCTCAGTTCATACTTAGGAGATAAAAGTATGCCATATGAGCAGGTGTCTATAACGTGAACCCTTGTACAGTCACCCCTGTCATACATGAATTACAAGTTCAGTCCAAAAATTCCAGTCAGACTTTAATCAAGGCAATTTATAAGTACAACAATCTTGCATTATGTCCTTCACATGAATTTTCCAGCCTATACTAAAAACCTTGTAACATGATCACAAATACCACAAGGAAATTTGATTCACTTACTTCCAGCCCATTTAAACATAACCTTCACTTTCCTTTCTGTAGTGCCCCAGAATTTTATATAAATAATTTTCTAGAATTTATAAAGGCCTAAATATATTAATAAATGAATTCTGAGACTAATAAATCATCATAGGCCCAATTAGGTGGAATAATTAACCAAGCCTATTTACACATCATCTAAAAGGGTTTAAGGTCCAAAACAATTTAGTTTGGCCCATGTTCTAGAAGGTTATTAAGCCTATTCTCGGATTTTTAAGGATAAACACCACTTAATATGACAATTTAGTGGATAATGGATAAAAGAGTTTTATTAAATTTAAAAATTTAAATACGATGACTATAACGGTCTATCGTAAGACCGCCACAGCCGTGTAACCCGACAAGGTTCGACCGTCACAGCCTGCGAATTCCGTGAGTGGAAGAACTTGCAAAAAGATTGGAACTTGATGTTCCTATCCATAAGAGACCTAATTGCAACGATGTATAAAGACCCTAAGGACTCTTAGAAATCAGGTTTTAGTAGATTAAGGACTCTAGAATCGATATAATCCTCAAACCCTAGCTAGAACCCTATAAATAGGACCTAGTTCTGAACTGCGCGACCCCTACTTTTGCTCGCGTGGTATCAAGGTAAAGAGTCATAATCTCGGGTAAGTTCTTTAGAATAATTTGTTCACAATACTATAGACTAACTCCTCTCAAAATTTCACATCTTTAGGTTGTAGACGGCAAGATCGTCCACCCTCGGGGGAAGAACAATAGTAGATAAAACAATTATGGAAAGGTGATCGCCAGAAAAGTGGAGACGGCAAGAGTCGTCCACCCTCGGGGAAGAACAATAGTAGACAAAACAATTATGGAAAGGTGGTCGCCAGAAAAGTGGAGACGGCAAGAGTCGTCCACCCTCGTCTGTCCTAAGAGATGGAGGCAACGAGATCAACTCAAGGAGAGAGAAAGATAGAAGAGAGAAAGGAAGGAGGGATGCGGAACGGACTCCGGTACGTGGCGGAGATAGGGGTCGGAAGACCCTCTCGCGTAAATTGACCCCTTTCCGGTAAGCTTGACTTACCGTTCCACGAGCAGTTTTTCATATACCGGGAAGTCCGAGAATCGATGTAACAGAGATGGAAAGATACGTAGACTCAGAAGTTGCAACGGTATATCGTTCCCCAGACCATTATAAGGACAATGCAAACAAAGACGTACCACCATAGGACATTGGTCTTTGTGGGGTTCTAACAGCAATGCAATAACATCAACACTAATGAATATATATGTACATATTAAGACCACCACAAGACATTGGCCTTATGGGGTTTTATTGTAGCATAAAGAATAAATATTATATGTACATACTGCCGCGGGACATTGGCCTTTGCGGGGTTTTTGCAGCGATATAAATAATAAGTATAACTATATACAAAAGACCACCGCAAGGTATTACCCTCCGCGAGGTTTTTATTATAATAATTATATATATATATATCAAGAAAAGAAAAGGGATCAAATAAACCGCCGGGAGATGTTACTCTCCGTGGGGTTTTAAAGCGATGATAGGGGGATGCGAAAATTAAATGGTTAGGGGTTAGAGGGTTAGCGTGCAAAAATTAAATTACTGGAATGAAAACAGTCGCGGGAGACGACCCACCGCACCAGTTAGATGAGACCACCGCGAGGAACGAGTTCCTTGATCGTGGTTGGAATTAAAAGCGCAGAAAAGTAAACCACCGCAAGGAACGAGTTCCTCGATCGGGGTTGGAACTAACGTACAGGAAATTAAACCACCGTAAGGAACGAGTTCCTCGATCGGGGTTGAAACGAAAGTAAGGGGGATTAAATAAACCGCCGCGAGATGTCACTCTCCGCGGGGTTTTGAAGCGATGATAGGGGAGGGTTAGAGTACAAAAATTAAATAACTGAAATAAGACGGTCGCGGGGGATAGCCCACCGCACTGGTTAGATGTGACCACCGCGAGGAACTGGTTCCGTCGACAGGGTTTGAACAGGTTAGGGGTTAGAGTGCAGAAATAAAACGGTCGCGGGAGACAGCCCACCGCACCCGTTAGATGAGACCACCGCGAGGAACTGGTTCCGTCGACGGGGTTGAACGGAAAATAAATAACAAAAGGGGAAAGGAGGTGTGATCGCCAGGGGCTGAGAACCCCACTGGAAATGTCTTGATCGCGTTTGCAGCCGAAGCGGGAGCAGTGCGGGTCCTTTCTTCCTCTTCGGTCGGACCGGCCGACGAAGAGGGCCTTACTTTGGTTACCCTAATTTTATTATCCTTTTTTTGTTTTACCTTTTTGTTATTATATTTTTTTGGGGTTTTGTTGCTTTTATTGTTTTTTTGTGCTTTTATATCTTTTTTAAGAGAAAGTTGAGAAGGTAAAGAGAGAAATCGAGGGGTGAACGGTAGAATAAGATAGTATAATATAGAGGAAAACTATTAGGAGAATATAGATAGAGTAAGAAACTTATTTTAGATAAAACAGAGAAGAACGGAGGTGGAGGTTTAACGATTTACGATGATAACAAGGGAGAAGAGATAGACTTATTTTTAAACAACACGTAAAGGATGATGGAGATGACAATTTAACAACAAATAACAATGATGAGGAAAAAACCAGAATAGATGAGGGAGACGATAGCCGGGTACCTCAAAATAGGAGGGATGGCCGCATTTATAGCCCCGAACTGAGGGTACGTGAGTTGCTCCTCTACTCTTTTGGTCGACTGAAGAAGCGGACTTCCGGACTGTTAACCCTGCACGAAAAATAAACGAAGAGGAACAACCAAATAAGAACGACGGAGGTGTAGCACCAATTCTTTAGAAATTGACATAAAAAAATAACATAAACGAGTACTAACCTGGTTGGTAGTATTCAAAATCCCTTTTAGAATTGAAGGATGGGGGAATGATATGATGGAATGCACCGACACGAAGACACTCATAAACTATGCCCTCTCAGGGAGAAAGGCGTGGCAAGGATGCTAAATGATTCGTGTGATGTAATTAAGTGACTAATTAAAAATACAAAGGGGAGAAAAATTTATTGGGGAAGACCGACGACGAGCTTTGACAAAGGCTTCAACAGCATGAGCACAGCACGACCAAGGAGCTTTCAAAACGGACTTCAGAGACTGCTCAGATGGAGAACACAAACACACGTATATATGTACGAGGTGAGAAAAGATATGCAAACATATATAAAAGGTGGGAGAAGATGGTTAAAGATGTAAGTAAATAGATAATAAAAAAATACTAATGATATGTGGAAAGATAGAGGGGGATTAGAGAGCGAGATGAAAATCAAGAGAGAGAGAGAGAGAGCTCTTTTTTTTTTCTTAGATTTTTTTTTGTAGTTTATATATATATATATATGTATACTATATATATGCACCTAAAAGATATATATATATATATATATATATATATATATATATATATATATGTATATGTATATGTGAGAGGATGAAGGAGAGATAGAGAGGATGAGAGAGGGTGTGAGAAGAGAGGGAAATTGAGGGGGGAGAGAGATGTACGGGAGAGAGAGATAAAAAAGGAGAGAGAGAATTTTTAAAAAAAATATAAAGAAAGGAAGAGAGGGGGGATATGAGGAGAGAGAGGGTGAGAGGGGATAAAAAAATAAAGAAAAGAATGGGAGGGAGAGAGGAGACAAGAGAGGGCTGGTGAGAAGCAGAGAGAGGGAGAGAGGAGAGAAGGGAGAACCGAGAGAGAGATAACCGAGAGAGGGAGAGGTTAAAAAAAAGAAAATCAAAAGGGGAGAGGGGGGTAGAGAGGAAGAGAGAAAGTGGAATTAAAAATTAAAAAAAATACATAAAAAAAGAGAGAGAGATCGGATGGTGAGAGAGAGACAGAGAGAGATGGAACGGAGAGAGAGAGAGATGTTGCGGGAGGGGGAGAGAGAAGGAGAGAGGAGAATGAGAGGGAAAGAAAGTGAGAGAGAGAGGGGGAAGTGAGAGAGAGAGTGAGAGGGAGAAAGGGAGAGCAGAGAGGGGGAGGGGGTGAGAGAGAGAGAGGGAGAGAAAGAGAGGGAACGAGAGGGGGGAAGAGAGACAGAGGGAGAGAGAGATGGGGAGAGAGAGGGGGCGAGGGTGTCGCGGCGGTGGGCGGGCGACGTTGTGGCCCGAGGGGGAAGCGACAATGGCGAGGGCGGCGGCGTCGGGCATGCAAGCGAGCGAGCGGCCGGAGGCGGGGCGTGCTGGCGAGGGCGGCGGCGTCGGGCGTGCAGGCGGGCGGGGCCGTAGGCGGGGCGGCGTCGGGCCGCTGCGGGCGGCGGTGGCGAGCGGCGCAGAGGCCCGTTGTGGGCGGCGGTGGCGAGCGGGACAAAGGCGGCGTCGGGGGCGCTGCAAATTCAAAGTGGGGGGCATGGGCGACGAGGCCCCCCCCTTGCGAACTACCTTTTGAGCTTCTTTTTTTTTGTTAGAAAGAGATTGAGGGAGGGAGAGAACAGAGGGAGAGAAAGAGAGGGAGTGAGAGAGAGAAGAGAAAGAGGGAGAGAAAAGAGAGAGAATGAGAGAGAGAGCACCAGACGGGAGAGAGAGGTGGAAAGAGAGAAGAGGGAGAGAGAGAATCAGAGGACGGAGTGTGCATGCGGGAGAGAAAAAAGGGCCCGAGAGGGAGAGGGGAGATGGTTGTTGGAAGAGAAGGGGGAGAGGGAGATGATGTGTGTGCCGTGTGAGTGAAGGTGAGCACAGTGTGTGGGGTGTGTGTGTCGTGAGAGAGAGGGAAGTGAATAGGAAGATCATTAGTATTAATTAAAGATTAGCAATGATAAAGATTAGATTAAGGATAGGATTAACATATATATATTATATTTTTTTATTGATATCTCTTTATATATATATACATAAACAAGATTGTTTATCATTATTTTTTTATTTTATTTTTATCATTTATCTTTAAAAACGTTTTCTCATTATTTTTAAACTTCCTTCAATTTTTCCTTTTTTTTTTGTATTTTCTTATGACCCTTTTTTGATTATTTATGTTTTTTTAGCCCTTACCCATTTTTTTGTATTTTAACATCTTCTCGATTTTTATAATCCTTTTCAATTTTTTAGATTTTTTTGTATTTTTATATAAAACTCGAGCAAATGTTACGGCGGCCCTTGTGGTTCGATCACTTAAATTAACCGTGTTAGCCACTCTGGGGCATCGAGGTGTAATATGAGATTTACTCACGAAAAATGTGAAAATAGCGTGTCTACAGCTGCCCCGCCTTGGCATCTGCTTTGGAGGGATAGGACATGTAATGAAATGGAATGTAATGTATGGAATGGAGTGGAGTGGAGTGAAAAGCAGGTGCCAAGGTGTGATGAGACACGCCTTCATCATTTTCCTGATGAGCATCTTTCCCGAATTTCACCGAAGTAACCTTGGAGAAGGTCCTCCGAAATCAACGATTGTTTGGATGGTGAACAAACTAGAAAGGACATTGCGTGCGCTAGGGCATAAGTAGACTAAAAGGACCAACTTCACGGTGCGGAAGTACCTGGGTCGTAAACCTCAGGTTTCACCCTTGGGGAGCGTTTACCAGCCATTGTGGAAGTGCTGCAGCCAATGTGGGTCAGGGAAAATTGAAATAAAATGAATTAAAGACCAATCCAAACAATGGTTTCTTTCAGAGAAACATCCCAAGGCAACCTCGTGAAAACTCAGTACTTGACTCATAATGGAATATCTCATATCTAAGCAATTAAGCATAGTGGCTCACACAATCAAAGTAAGTGAATGATTTTCCACAATGAACTCAAAGTCCTACATGAATGCATGCTGGGTTTAAAAGAAAAATATAAAATAAAAGAAAATAGAAGATATCCAAGGATAATATTGTTAAGGTGTGGAGACTGGGTCAGGATACCGATCCGATGAGCTGATACTGAGCCGGAGGCCCGTTTATCCACATACCGACACACCGAACGGAACCGTCATCCCCAAGCTGCCACATCCTAACGGCCTATCCGTACATCATGAATTCCTCTGAAGTCATCACTGTTTTTGTTGAAGGGAACTCAAACTCTAGATTTGTCCAAGACATAAGGTCCTTGGTACGATCTAATAGCGTAGATATCATATAGTAGGATGCATGACACAATGGGGCCGATCACCGTAGTGACTAAGGGTGGGACAGTGTGATCCCATTTTTATTTTATTTTATTATTTTATTTTTTATTTCTTTTTGATTCCTGCAATCAGCAGTTAGCAGACAATCATCGCATAAGAAATAAAATTGCATTCCACTATACAAAGGAATCCACACACCAAAGTGATTTACAGAGACTACCAACACACCATGCAAAGCAAACCATATTCCCTCGGTCAAAGTTCGTGACGGTAACTTATCATTAATGTTTTTACTTTTACCATTTTACCGCCTTTCTTCCTATAAGTACCTCCCTAGGTTCTTAACCAAATGTATTCAATGGAGGTCATGTGCTTTTGAGATGGGAAGAGAGAGTTCTCAGTCTGTGGAGATGGAGGGTGAACCTTCCCGTCCTACCAAAAGGGGGAGGTTTGATCAAGGTTTCAAGAAATTGACCGACATCGGAGGTCATTTGTGCGAAAGGATCTGCTCACGGATGGTGAGTTCAGCCAGTTCTCTCTTTTTTCATGCACGAGTCTTTTCTTATACTTTTCCTTTTCTTTCTTCTTAGCCGTATCCTCTCTTTCCGGGTCCTCGAAGATTCTCCAGACTACCCTGGCTTACAAAGCTCACTTCCAACATCACTACCGACATGAGAGTTTTTATTTCAAAGTGGCACCTTCAAGGCCTGGTTATCCATGCCAAATACTACAATCAGATTTACATGGATTGGGCAGCCATGGGTGCACTGATAGAGGTTTGGCACCCTGAAACTCACACCTTCATCTTTCCAACTTTTGAATCGACAATCCTTCTAGAGGAGGCAGAACTCCTACTTGGCTTAAAAAGATTCAGCAATGGTGGCAAAATAAAGATTTTACGCCTGGGGAAGAAAGTATCCCCTGAGGAGATTATGGGAAGCTTCATGCCCTGTGAAGCTGTTAAATGCGTTCAGACTCAGAGGGGAATCAACCTACAGAAGCTGGCAGATTGGACTATGAACGGTTTGGAAAGACCGCCAAGCGACGAACATTTAGAAGCACTCATGAAGAAGGGCCAATTGCGGGGATAATTCTCTCTCTAGATTCTAGAGTGAGAGACTCTGGTTCGCATTTTCCCGCTTTCTTGGGTTTCCTCCCTCCCAGCCGGCTATGGCCGATGCGGCGGGGTTTCTTTCTGGTTCTTTCATGCAGGGGGCTCCATCGGAGCTAGCAGGGGGCAGAGATCGTCCAGGGGGCGGATCGTCCTCTTCTGGCGAAATCTTCCGGCGATCCTTTGCTCAAGTGATCATGGAGAAACCAAGGTCTACATCAATTTCTATACCGATTAAGGAACCTGCTTTCACTGAGCAAGGAGAGCCAGCTGTATATTTCTCCAAGGCAGATCTTCAAGTTTCTGTACAGATTCTTTCCTTTGCAATCGTGGCAAAGTGCTCATACGGTAGGCCTTCTTTTGCTGAAATAAAATCCTGCCTGGTGCAGCGATTGGCAATATCAAATGGTTTTATTATAAGCAAGTTGAATCCCAGACATCTCCTTATTAGATTTGAAATAGAAGAGGATTTCCTGAAACTTCTCTTACAGAAAAACCTGTACATAAATGGTTTCCTATTTCAATTTTTTCGGTGGACTCCTAATTTTAATTTTGAAATGGATCCGCCGACCGTTCCGGTTTGGATTGGATTTCCTGCGCTCCCGGCTAATCTATACCATGAAGATTGCCTGCGGTCCATTGCTAGAAATTTTGGCCCAGTTTTGCGAATTCATGAGAAGTCACTAGCCTTGACTGACACCTCAGAGGCCCTTGTATGCATAGAAATGGATATTCAAGCCCCGCATCAGGAGAGATTGTGGATCGATCTGGATGGAAAAGGATATTGGCAGACTGTCAATTTTAATCGAGCTCCAGCTCTTTGTTCTTTTTGTCATAAACTTGGTCATACTGCTGAATTTTGCAAGAAGAAGCTTGGGAAAGCTAGTCGTCAGCCGACTGTCACAAAGAACCTTACTCAGACCTTTAAGCCTCGGCCTTCTGGTCCCCATGTTTTAGAATCAAATGGTTCTAAAAATGCACTAAATGCAGATCCACAACATGTTCGACAAGTGGTTTCAGAGGAGAATAGATTCGCAGCATTACAGAATGTTGATGAGGTACTCATAATTCACTCATCTGAATTTCCCCAAGCAAGCAAGGAAGATGCTCAGGAACAAACAAGTATAATAAATCCAAGTACTCATAAATATTGAGGTAGACAAGCAAGTTATATCTGATAGAAAGGTTCAGCAGGTACAAGAGGAAACTCTGTTATGTTAGAAGGATATTTCAAATCCTGAATGCAGTAAGCTCCAATCAGTTGAAGCTAAGAAGAATATAGACTCTTCAAACACTTTCAGTTTCCCTGCTACTGAATCCTCTTCAATTTTATCAAGAAGATATTCTGAATGGCAAGGGGATTCTGAACGGCCAGACATCCAGAAGCTATTAGAGATTGGAAATTCTATTGCTGAAAGGGCTGAAAGTGATAATTCCTTAATGAAATTTGTTGAAGTAGGAAGGGAGGCCCTTGCTGGAAGAGCTCTTTCAAAAAAGGGGATTATCACACGATCTAGAGCTAGATCGGTTGAAGCTCAACCACAGGAATTCCAATGTTAAACACAACCCTTATTTGGAATATCAGAGGAGTAGGGAACCAAGGTTCTCGGAGATGTTTAAAGAAGCTGATTCAAATTCATAAAGTGGACCTAGTTGCTATTAGTGAGCCAATGTTGGATGCAGAGAAAGCTATGAAGCTTGGAAGGTTTATAAAATTGGCAAAATTTGCTGTCAATTCCTTAACTGATTCTAAAGTCTGGGTTTTTTGGCATGACAGCTTTAGGCTGGATGTTCTTGGTTCATCTGCCCAGCATATTACTTTGGGTTTAAAGGAGGATAATAGACTTAATAGTCTCTTTTCCTTTGTGTATGCTTCCTGTGATTCCCATCTTAGACTTGATTTGTTCAATGAGTTAGTTACTTTTGATGGTACAGTGACTGTCCCTTGGATAATAGGAGGGGACTTTAATTGTGTTCTCAAGCCTTCAGAAAAGAAGGGTGGAAGTTTTCCCTCAATGGCCAATATGGCTGAATTTAATGCCTTTGTTTGCTCAGCAGGGCTCATGGATGCAGGCTATGTTGGTGAATCAATGACTTGGAATAATAACCGAACTAGAGCTGCAAACATCAAAGCTAGACTGGACAGGGTCTTTATTAATACAGAATGTCAAAAAGCTTTTTCCCAGTTGGTTGTGAAACACTTAGCAAGAGGTCCTTCTGATCACACCCCGATGTTATTATCATCTTATAATTCTTCTCATGCTCTTTCCAGGTTCATTTTCCAAAAGATGTGGTGCACTCATAAATCCTTTAACCAAGTTGTAGCTGATGCTTGGAAGCAGTGTACTGTTCAACATCCAAATGCAATGATAAGATTATCTACCAAATTAAAGGCTGTGAAAATGTCTCTTCGCCAATGGAATAAGGAGATCTTTGGAGATGTGACAAAGAATTTCAAATTAGCAGAACAGGAAGTGGAAAAGAAACAAACTGAATTTGATATCTCTCCTTCAACTGAAAACAGATGTAAATTGAATGCTGCTATGGCAAATCTCCATCAGGCTTTGTATAGGGAAGAAATTTTCTGGCATCAAAAATCCCGCACAGATTGGATTGAAAGTGGGGACAGAAATACATCATTTTATCACTCTCTTGCTCAACAAAATCGAAGAAGAGGATTTATCTGTAGGTTAAAGCTGGATGAATCTGATAATTGGTGTGAAGACCAAGCTATTCTTGGTAGGCAAGCAAACCAATATTTCCAGAAGCTTTTCTCATCTGAAGACCATAAAATGGACTGTTCCATACTAGATTGCATTCCTCAATTAATCACTAATGACCAGAACAGTCTCCTTTGCTTTGTTCCTGAAGGTAATGAGATTAAAGAAGCAGTATGGTCTCTAAAAGGATCCAGCACCCCTGGTCCGGATGGTTTTCCGGGAGAGTTTTATAAGCATGTTTGGGACATTATAGGCCAAGATGTCATCTGTGCAGTGCAAAGCTTCTTCATGGGGTTTCCAATTCCAAGAGGAATGGCATCTTCAATTATTGCTTTAATCCCAAAAATTCAAGTGCCTAAGTCCTTTAATGATTTTCGGCCAATAAGTCTCTGTAATTTCTCCTACAAAATAATCTCCTCAATCATTTCAAGGAGGCTTGCACCAATTCTGCCAACCATTATTTCCAAGGAATAAGGAGCTTTTGTTCAAGGTCGTAATATTCTGGACAATGTTGCTATAGCAAGACAACTTATCGGAGATATTGATAGGAAAGTAAGGGGTCATAATGCCATTGTCAAGCTGGATATGGCCAAGGCCTATGACAGAATTGAGTGGGACTTTTTACTGGCAGCCTTAAGGAAATTTGGTTTCAATACTAGATTCACTTCTTACATTGGAATGATTCTAACTAACTATTGGTTTTCAGTTAATTTCAATGGCAATATGGTAGGTTTCTTTAAATCTAGCAGAGGTATTAGACAAGGTGACCCTCTTGCCCCATATCTTTTTATTCTAGCCTCGGAAGTACTAAGCAGGGGGTTGACTGTTCTATTCCAATCAGGAGCTTTGAAGGGTTACAATGGGCCTAAAAATATTACCCAAATATCTCATCTGCTGTATGCGGATGACACACTTATTTTCTTGAATGCTAGCAAACACAACATAGCGGCACTGCTGCACTTTATCTCAAGATATGAAAATAGCTCAGGGCAGAAAATAAATGTTGGCAAGAGTAGCATAATTGTTTCAGACAAAGCCCCCTATCAATAAAGCAATCTATACAACTGCAGACTGGTTTCAGAATTGCTTCTACTAGTTTTAATTACCTTGGTATTCCAGTGAAGAAAGGTAGATACACATGCCAGGATTTTAAGTACATTGTGGATAGAGTTCAGCAAAAGTTAGAGGGATGGCAATCCAAACTACTCTCACAGGATGGGAGGGCAATTCTCATTAACTCAGTTCTCCGAAGCATTCCAATATACCTGGCATCTGTTTGCTTCTGCCCTAAGTCAATTATCAATGCCATTGACAGACTCTGTGCCAACTTTTATTGGCAGGGTTCTGAAATTCTGAGGCGTCGCCATTGGATCTCCTGGAAAAAAATCCAAATGCCTAAACTGGAAGGGGCCTTGGTATTAGAGATCTTAATCTCACCCAGTTGTCGCTGGCTACTAAATGTCTGTGGAGAATTATTTAGGGGTCTTCTCTTTGGTCTCAGTATGCCAGACAAAGGTTTGTTAAAACAAATCTTTTTGACTGCACAAGACCTTTTCCAGCTGGGATGTCTCAAGGTATGTTTCAGCAAGCTAAGAAGTTAATCATAAATAATTCTAGATGGATAATTGGGGATGGTAAGGAAACAGATTTTTGGAAGGATAATTGGACTGGCAGAGGGCCGTTAATCAACAATATACCTTCAGGCAATTTCAATAATATATAGAGGCAGCCAAAGCTGACAGTTAGAGAGGTTTTTCTTGATCCAAACCATCCAGTTTGGTCCCTACTCAGTAACTCCTCACTACTTCCTAAAGTTCAGTTGAGTAATAGGCCAGATCTTTGCATCTGGACTGGTACAGTAGGTGGTGACTTTAGTGTTCAGTCTGCAAATAATCTGCTGAGACAAAGAGGTATACTAAGGCAGCCTTGGGCCAAGTTATGGCACTCTAGTATTTCTCCAAGGGTAGCTAATTTCTATTGGAAGCTGCTTCATAGAGCAGTTCCAGTTGATGGTAGAATTTCTGAGTGTGGAATTTCCTTAGTCTCAAAGTGCAGTTGCTGCCTATTCCCTTCTCAGGAGGATTTAGATCACCTGTTTGTTAAAGGAGATCTAGCTTCTGCTTTATGGAAATGGGTCTCCCCCTTGATTAGTACTAAAATTAATCTGAGTGAGCGCATTACAATTCATGGCTGGAATATTTTGACAGGCTCCAAGCTGCATTCAGCATTCAGCTATTCTGGTATGCATGCTGTAGTTCTAATTGTATGGGAGATTTGGAAGGCCAGATGTTCTGCCAGGTTTGAAAATGTGACCATCAACATCTCAAGTATCAAGAGGAAAGTGGTGGCAGGCCTCTCTCAAGCCCTTGATAACCATTCCTTTCCAGATAGTAGCTCGGCAGATCAAATAAAAATCCTGAATCAGTTCCAACTGTTCCCGAAGATTATTTCTAGGAGGATGCCAATGATTGTTTCATGCAGTCTAGCTCCTCTTCATTTTACTCTTCATGTAAATGGAGCTTCAAAAGGGAACCCGGGAAATTGTGGAGGTGGTGGTTGTGTTAGAGATTCAGCAGGAAACATGATCATCAGCTTTGCCTTTTATTATGGCTTTGGGAGTAGTTTCCTTGCAGAAGTAAGGGCTCTCTATGATGGGCTGTCAATAGTTAATAAGGGAGGACTGAAAGTAGCTACAATTTTTTTCAGAGTGTGCCTTTCTAGTGGAATCCATCCATAAGAAGAAAGTTCCTATCTGGACTGTCTATCCTTGGTGGAGTGAAATATTGGAAATAAAATCCTCAAGTGGCTGTCCGGTGAGACATGTTTATAGGGAAGGCAACCAGCTGGCTGATGCATTGGCCTCTTATGCTAGCTCTTGTCAGTCAAACTCCATTTTTACCCTTGTAAGTGATCTGCCCAAAAGGGTGAGGGGAGTTTATAGGATGGACAAAGGAGGCTTGCCTTCCTTTCATTTCTGTAAATAGAGTTTTTGGCATCTCTTTCCAGCTTTGGCAACTTCATACAGACAGGGGAATGACCCAAAGATCATATATCACGCGCATACTAGCTGCGTCAACGCCACTCGGGCAGCGTCGACGCGTTTGCCTCCAGAAGCCCAAGATAGAAAACTGTCTTCAGATTATCTTCACTCAGCGTCGACGACACCAGCTACTAGCGTCGACGCAGCGGCTGCCTGAAGCTTAAACTGAAAGAAGCCTAGAAGCAACCTTCACGCAGCGTCGACGCATCCAGATGCTGGCGTCGACGCACCCAGTCCCAGACATCATACATCGTCAACGCATCCAGATGATGGCGTCGACGCACTCAATCCCAGACAAATACTAGGGCAGATGAACTGGATAAAGGAGGCTTGCCTTCCTTTCATTTTTGTAAATAGAATTTTTGATATCTTTTCCAGCTTTGGGAACTTGTATAGACAGGGGAAACCCCCAAGATCATGTACCTCCTTTATTCAGAAAATCTAATAAAATCTTAGGCCACAGTTTCATCCTGGGGGAGTGAGAACATGTTCCCCTGCTGGGGGGATATGCACTCGACTAGTTGATGATTCTGAGGGCCGGTGTTGATTAAAAAAAAAAGCACTCATGAAGGGGTTCGTGATTTGTTTGGCGGGAGCTCTCCTCTTCCCCAGTATGGACAACATCTTGGAGGAGGATCAGTTGGGTGTGATCTGCGAACTCTGGGAGGGCAAAAGAGTAGGACCAGCCGTCCTTGTCTACCTTTACAGTGGTCTTACGGCTTCCAGTATGGGTCAACCTCCTTATGGGTGCATGTTTCTCCTCAACTGTTGGATTGATCTTCACTTCAAATTTGATCGTGGCGAGGAAGTGCGAACTACTTCCAGAATTTTCCAACAAAGCCCCCTTTATCATATGGCGGATGTGTTGGGCTTTGGCAGGAATGTGATCAATCGCATGCCTCGACTGAAGTCACGTGGAGACTGGTGCATTTACTTCAACACTTTGGAACGGGATGCGTTTACTCATGCACCAACATGCTTACTTGGACGTGAGCTTCTCACGAGGTCCTCTCCTGATATGGAACTCCAGCTTATCGGTGCGACCGAGTTCGTTCTTTACAGCTCACACCGGTGTTGCCTGCAAATCGGCCTTCCGCGGCACTCTTTTTCTACACCATCCGATCTCCTTTTGATTAAGGCGAGGGATTTAGACACGGAAGGTGATGCCAAGGATAGGAAAGCTATCAAAGCAGCGTGGAAGGCAAGCGTTCCACGGAAGACGATGGTGACTGTGAGTGAGGATCGTGAGCTGTTGAAGACTTATGTAATGGAACTGGGGAATTTGAGGCCTGAGGTGCCCTAACCCTAATGTATCTCGTTTTAGAATAAATGCCAAGCCTTAATGTCATTGTATGTTCCTTGAATCCCCTTTTCCCCTTTTACTTTTGGTATCGGCTGCTTGGAGTGGCAGACACCAGACGACGGCTAGCTGTCATCGGCCAGGAACCGAAGGACCAGAATAACTCTAGCACGAGGGGTTGCCCTGAGGCGTCCTAGAGCTGAAGGTTTCTCTCCGGGTGTCAAGGAGAGATGTAAGGGGGAAGAGTGGAGGGAGACAAGGATGGAGCGGCATCGAGGTTGGCACAAGGAGGGCAATGAAGCTTTGGGAGAAGCAGCGAATGGACGCATCAATTCCTTAGAGTCGTTACAGATTAGGGCAGAATCGGAGCTCGCAGTGGAGGAGCTCCTGAAGTTGGTGCAGTCTCCTTCGTGAAGCAGAGGGCAGCTCAGCCAGCGGCCTTGACTTCGAGAACCTTGCGGCCATCCGAATCGCGAGAGAAGCAAGAGGATGATGAAGAGCACCGCCAAAGAGCCGGTGGGAACTTGCGGTACGGCAAAGCGATTGCTGCGTCGTGGGACTATAGAAAGCCTCCGAGGGACTTCTTGTCTTCGGAGAGAAGAGAGAATAGGAGTGACCAGGAGGGTGACGAGGGTTAATGAATGGCTTGTACACCAACTCCTTCCTGATAATAGGCGTGGACCCTTATATAGATGTGTGAGTGGAATAGCTCGGTTCAAGAGCGGCTTGCCTGCCTAGGATGCGTTCCTTCTGGTATACGCATCTTCTTCAACACGTGGGTCATGCTCGATGAGTCATTTCCTTGAAACATGGGGTAGTGACTTGTGATAGCCATGATTGTCAAAGGGAATCTGCCACCGCCTTCAAAATGACGGCCCCCTAGCTAGTACTCTATTCCTACGTGAGTGTCCCAATTTTCGTTCTTTGCGCCGTAAGGGGCCGCAATTGGACAAGGGACATAGGGAATCTTTAGACCGTGTCATGGCTCTTATGCATTCGCCCGACATGGCAAAGTGGCATCCGAGGGCACCTCGACCGTGGCTTGCAGTGGAAGCCATCACTAATTTCAATAATGTTGGCCCCTGGCCCTGTTTTCTCGCATAAATGTCCCCCGTTTTCTTTCGTTGCGCTAGCAGTAGTCGCAACGGGACAATGACCACGGGGAATCTTTGGACCAAATAGGAGGACAAGTTAACAAATCACACCTCCGAATCCATCACTCCACATGGTAGAGTGGCCGTAAAAGTAAAGAGAGGGTGACTTGTCATAAGAGCTGTTGCTAGGGGTGATAGTGATAGATCCAGATCACCTTCTTTCCGATCTTATAAATACCTCCCATTTCTCTCGACCAGGAAGCACCAAGGTCCTGAGAGCAGACTTGAGGAGTGTAAATTTGTAAGGAAGGGAGGTTGAGAGTGTTGTTCATTTTTTCAGGATGGAGGGTGAATCCAACTTCAGAGCAGAAGGTGAGTCTTCCCGCTCCTCGAAGAGGAGCAGATCAGGTAGCAGTTCCAGGAGACTCTCAGAAGTCGAAGGACAACTGAGTGAGATGACGCGATCACAGCTTGTAAGTGGCTTCTTTGGTTTCCTTCCTTCATCCTTTTCTTCTCCTTTCTTGCTTAGGAATCCTCCCTTTTTTCACCTCTTGTATATGTTCAGAGCATGATGCGCTCGCATATCTCGTGGGAGCTGGTAGTGGCAGCATATCGCGGTCTCCCGGACTTCCAAAAGGCCAGGCTAGACGTGATGGGGTTCGGTGCCTTCCTTCGAATTGAGCCGATAAAGCTCGACCTTGCCCTGATCCAAGCATTACATGAAAGATGGGATCCGGCGAGTCGGGCTTTCCTGATGCCTTGGGGGCACATGGTGCCCAGTCTAGAAGATATGGTCCGCATTACGGGCCTCAAAGTGGATGGAGAGGCAGTGACCGGCGTCACTTATGCGGATTACCGAGAAGGTGCCCAGAAACTATTAGGACTGGAACTCGATGGACGGAAGAACAGGTCAGTAGCCAAGACATCGATCCTGGAGGTGTTAGGGCTTACTGACATCCGTCCACGGGATGATGAGTCCTTGGAGGAATTTATGGAAAGGGCAGAGAGAGGTGCCCGTGCTGTATACTGTGCAGATGCCAGCAACTGGGAAAGGACCAACATGGACCTGAGGAGGTTCCTCTTCTTTCTGCTGGGTAGGCTGCTACTGGGCTCCATGGGAGACAACATACACTGCCGCTTCCTGGAGCTGCTTGTGGACTTGGAGAGAGTAGGACAATACGCTTAGGGGCTGCCGTACTAGCGCATCTATTCACAAGTCTGTCGCAAAGGACAGGCCGAGAGGTGACAATAAATGGATTTACACCCTTCATCTAGGTAAAATATTATTTTTTTGTGGTTTTTGTTTTATGCTTTTTTTTCTAGTATTTGTTGATGCCAATGACACATGATGGTATAGCTATGGAGCTACTATTATATTCCAATGGGGAGAGCTCGACACTATCGGCCAGTGACGATCCCGTTGGCTAGGCGGTGGCAACCCATCATGAGTACATCACCATTATCCTACCAGCTGACGGTATCGAGACGGGAGCTACAAGAATTCTCTGCAACGATGGTAGGATATTTTTTTTATTTTGTTCATTTTTTTACCATTTTTTTATATTTTTGAGTAATTAAGAAGATATGTACAACCAACATAGGTGAACTGGAAGCCTTACTTGAACATGATCGATGCCGACCAGCCATGGGTAATTGGAAGCCGTGCCCGGTTTGGACGGGACCTCTGGCTTCATTGTTTGAATGAAATTGAGCCACTAAGGCTACGATTAGCCATGAGGACTCTCGGGCTTGCCCAGGAATGGGTGGATATAACCTCCTCACCCAGCGTCGGGAAGAAGACGCGTGGGCCGGTAACCTGCGTTGATTGGAGGGTGAGCTTCCCCGAACAGTATGAAGACTGGCAGCGGGGTGGCACGCTCGTGGAATCGCAAGCGCAAGATAGTGAAAATTACCTACGGCTCTATAGGGCAATGTATTCGAAGAGGCTCTGCTTGGAGGGCTTATAGAGGTAAAGTAAAACACCATTTTTTTGTCTTTTAGAATTTCCATTTTTTTTATTTTTATTTGTGAACTCAAGAGCCATGGCTGTAGGATGCCCGTGCCACCATAATAACGAACTTACAAGCTCGTTTAGCGGACACGGAGCGAGAGTTAACTGACACCCGAGCGGCTCTGGGTTCATCAGTAAGTGTATATATACATACTCCTGGCATGATTTGAAATTAGTGGCATTAACCATTTAATTGTCACCTCTCGTATGTGTACGCAGCGTGCCCAGCTCGATGTAGTTTCATCGGCGATGGGGGCAGATGGCATTTCTTCCAGTCTATGGATTCCCACTTCAGAGTTAGATCTACTCCACGAGCAGCTTGCTCATGCCACCCAGCGGGCTGCGGAAGCAGAAGGGATGCTTTCTGTACAGGTGAGAGCCTCACCATTTCATATCTTTTGTTCAAGTGTTAAAGCCTGAGATGAAACGTTTGGCAGGAGAAAGAAACGGAGGAGGCACTCGCGCATGCCGCCCAGAAGGAAGCTAGAATAGCCGAGCTAGAAGAGGAACTGCAGCGTCGTCTAGGTGATGACTTTTCTAGGGACGCTATAGAGCTGAGGATCACCTTTCAGCTGGAGAGGGAAGACAGAGCGAGAGAACGTGCTGAGAGGGAAAAGGCCAAGGAATGAGAGAAGGCCAAGAGGTCGACCGAGAAAGAGGAGAAGAGGGCCCTGGAGGCCCAAATATTTGAATTGAAGACCAGTCTCGGCCTCGCCGAGCAGTGGCTAAAGGACGGTGAGGAACGCTACCGAAGAGCACGAGAGCGTGGCTTTCGTGTCAACAGCTTCTTTGGTGCCCCCGCAGATCGGCACCGGGGAGTAGAGATAGAAAGAGGCTCACAAAGCGGTAGAAGGACCGCATTCCATGATTGGATAGCTCCCTCAAGAGTGTCTCACCCGGAGGGTGGCGGGACAAGTAATGTGGAGAGAGAAGGTGAAACCTGATATAGACTTCTATTTGTTTTTAGTTGAGAGTGGAATAAATTAGTTCGTGCTTGGTTCTCTGCTTTTCTTGATCACTCTAGTCCCTGCATACACTTAAGCAAACAAGTTAGCATCTCTGCTCTGACTTGCCCCTTGCTCAATAAATAAACATGATTTGAGCTGTCATTGATAACGAGTCAAGGGGCAAGCCTTTATTAACAAAGGCAATAATAAAGGATAATGAATGTGACAGACAAGCACACGGATGCAAACGAGAATTTAAAATGAATGGTGCATACAAATGCGATCATGCGAAGATGTGATTTTCTTTGTTTTTGTAGGTGTATTCATTTTTTTTTGTATTTTGTTGTTTGTTTATTTTTTTTTGGTCTTTTATATTTCCATTTTTTTGTGCATGTACATTTTTTTACTTTTTTTAGATTTTTGGATTTGTTATATTTTTGTTTGTTTTTGGTTTGTTTATTTTTTTGTTTTTGCTAATGCATGATGACCACTTGATATAACATCTAACCTACATGAGAACGAGGGTTTCTTGCTAACCTCCCAGGCATCCTAAGTGCACGTCTAAGTTGATTTGGGCCTCTAGACTCCTCGAATGATAATCCCGCCGGTTAAGACTTACCCTGATGACAATACCGTCATGCCATGCTTAGGCTCCCAGTTGCTTCCGACCACAGGGATTCACCCAAAAAGTGTTCGAGGTAAATGATTTACCCGACCCAGGTCTATTTCCTCACAACTCTAGATGATATGTAATGGAACACCCTGGAACCCAAATGACCAACCGCGCGACGCTGACCCGGAATCAGACGCCGTCGCACCTATAGGTGACGCGCTTGCATTGGTCTAAGCCCGAGGTTAGGCTAAGAAGACATCTAGATGGTAGATAAGGGTCTTAACCGGCCAGAAACACGGGGACTCCTTCACGACAACGTCTTTGACTTTTCAAAATGGACAACCATATGTTTGTATTGAAATGAGGTTACAAGCTTGGGCAAGCCTCACCCTTCGGGAACTCCATTGAGCCTTCTTCTTTAGGGGAAGAAGGAAGAATATTGGGGGCAAACCTCCTGAGAGGATCGGCAAAACCGTTAACCCGGCGAGCCAGTAGGGGCGCACTTAACTTCCCCTCTCGGGCAACTTCAGACCAAATCTCGAGCATTTACATCTGATGACCCCTTTCGTATAGAATTTGACTTTGAGTCAAAGGAGTTTCGTTTGTGGGATCAGGCACGGTCACGACCAGGCTTATCACTTGACTTTGACTTTGTTCTTTTATCTGATTTTTCTTGATAGATTTTTGTGAGGGACATAGGATTTTGACATTATGGAATCCCTCTTAGATGCCTGCGGGCACACTGCCCTCTTCTCGTGCTCTGACCCATGCTCGAAGAATTAGGCCCTACTCTTGCCCTAAGGGTTGTGTTCGTGTTTCCCATGCTCAGCGTTTTAAGGGCGCCGGCTATCTCATTCGGTCGAAGAGAGAGAGAATAAAGATTTAAGCCTTTTGGAGACCCTTTGGGTGAGGCCTCACCATAAGCGATGCTATCGATCTTTCATGCCTGTTGCCATCTTTTGAGGGGGGCATAAGTCGAACTAGTCGGACAGGAATCTTCACGGTTCTGGCAAACCAAGACCCGGAACCTACCAAGTCTTAATAGGCCCTATCCCAACATGGAGGTTGAATGCGATGACTTAACTGTATGGTGGTCTCCAGGCATTGGCATTTTGAATTTTCTATATTTTTTTCTTTTCATTTTTCCTATTTTTTTTTACTTTTGTTGTTGGATATATACATATATTTTTTGTTATTTTCAATTTTTTTCAATTTTTGTTATTTTTCGTTTCATCATTTTTTGACACTATGTACACTTATCTAAGGATAGTACTTCTTAAGATAAAGCCCATTCCAAGGGTGAGATAACTCGACTCCTTCAGCATTGACTAACCTGTAGGCGTTGCCAAGATGCACAGCCTGAATCACGTACGGTCCTTCCCAATTAGGTTGGAGTTTAGAACGTGGGCCACCAGGTTTTACAAAGATTCTTTTCACTACCATTTCACCAACTTGAAATTTCCTTTCAATGACCTTCTTTTGATAAAAACGTGTGGGTCTATTCTGATATACACGTGCATGTTCGGCAGCGGCCAGCCGTTTCTCATCTAAGAGTTCTAATTGGGCAAGGAGTGAATCACGACGTTCGTCGAGGGGGAGGTCCTTATCCAATTGTACTCTTAGAGAGGGAACCAGAATTTCGTACGGAACTACCGCCTCCATCCCATAAGTAAGGGCGAACGGAGTTTGCCCAGTGGGGGTACGGATTGAGGTGCGATAGGCCCATAGAGCCTCGATGAGCTTTTCTGGCCAATCCGAGAACTTGTTAGACTCACATGTCTTTTTTATGATTTTAATCAATGTTTTGTTAGTGGCCTCTGCTTGTCCATTACCTTGTGGATAATAAGGTGATGAATGATGTAATGTAATTTTATACCTTTTGCAGAGGTCTTGAAGGTCTTGAGAAATGAATTGCGGTCCATTATCAGTGATGATCGTGTTTGGAATGCCGAACCTGGCGATGATGTTCTTCATGATGAATTTGCAGACTGTTGATGCTTTAACTTCCACGTAAGCTTCGGCTTCGGCCCATTTGGTGAAGTACTCCGTTGCAGTAAGGATGAATGATTTTTGCTTAGTGAGGGAGTAAGGATTACCAAGAGGACCAATAACATCGAAAGCCCACATAGAGAAAGGCCATGGGGAAAAGACTGGATGAAGTGAAGAGGATGGGGAATGAATTTTATCGGCGTGAAGTTGACACTTGACGCACCTACGGACATAGATGGCACAATCTTCTTCCATGGTGGGCCAGTAAAAGCCTTGCCGAAGGATTTTCTTGGCAAGCATTTGGCTATTCACATGGCCACCGCACACACCAGAGTGTGCTTCCTCGACGCATTTCCAGACCTCCTCTTCGTCGAGACATCTTAGAAGAACACCAGTAAGACTTCTCTTGTATAGCACTTCTCCGACCAGCACGTATCTCTGTGCCACCCTCCTTCTGGCTTTTCTATCTTCCGATGTGGCTTCTCCAGGGTAGGACTGATCTTTGCAATACTTGGTAATTTCGTAAAACCATGGCTTCTCTTCATCAGCCAATTCTTCTTCTAATTCCGCCAACAAGACTTCCCTCTTCTCAAGGATTTCTTCCTGTAGGGCCTTTCTCGCTATCCTGTCCTTGATATTTACGTATGAAGCGTCATCGATTGCAGGGGCGCGACGCTTGTAGACGTGAATGGTATCAAACCATCTTCCTAGAGGGAACCTTAAAGATGATGCCAACGAGGCGAGGGCATTGTCCAGAATGTTCTGATGACGAGGGACATGGACAAAGATCAATTTGGTGAACAGTTTGGCAAAGGCAGCAGCGAGTTCTTGGTATGGCTTGAGCTTGGGATCGCGAGTGCGATATTTAGTGAGCACCTGGCGAAGAATGAGTTGACTATCACCTACGACTCGTAATTCGGTGATACGAAAGGAATGAGCGAGTTCTAGGCCAGCTAGAAGAGCTTCATATTCAGCTATATTGTTGGTAACGAGGAATTTGAGCTGATATACCAGTGGGAATGTAAGGCCTTCAGGCGATAGGAGGGCAATGCCGATTCCTTTCCCTTGGGAATACAGAGCTCCATCAAAATGTAACGTCCATATGCAATCATCTGATTGGTTGATGGACATTAGTTCCTCATCTGAAAACTCTGACTGGACAGGATCGAATCTGGGAAGAGGATGGTGAGCGAGATGCTCAGCTATAGCATACCCCTTAATCGCCTTTTGCTGGATGTAAACGATGTCAAACTGAGAAAGGAAGCTTTGCCAGCATGCTAATCTGTCCATAAGGATAGATTTTTCTAAAAGGAACTTGATAGGGTTCATTCGGGCAATCAGATGGACTTCATGAGCTAAGAAGTAGTGTTTCAACTTCTGCACTACCCAGACAAGGGCGGCACAAGTTTTCTCCATAGTCGTATACTTCTGCTCACATGAGTTGAGGAGTTTGGACAAGTAATAGGCCGCCCTTTCCTTTCCCGCTTCATCAGCTTGTGCCAGGACAGCTCCCACGGAGTCGTCTAGGACTGAGACATAAAGGATTAAAGGTCTACCTGGCGTGGGTGGAATTAGAACGGGTGAATTGGCCAGATACTCTTTCAATCCTTCAAAAGCTTTTTGGCATTTAGAATTCTAAAGGAATTCTACTCCTGACTTAGTTAACTCGTAGAAGGGTTTGCACCTTTGTGAGTGCTGTGACACAAATCGACGAATGAATTGTAACCTTCCAATTAACCCTCGAACTTCTCTTAGATTTCTCGGAGGTGGCATCTCCCTGATTGCTTTAGCTTTGTTGGGATCTATTTCAATACCCCTCTTACTCACAATGAAACCAAGCAATTTTCGTGACAAAACACCAAATACGCACTTTTTTGGATTCATTTTCAAATTGAACTCTCTTGATCTTTGCAGCACCTTAGCTAGAACTTTCGGGTGTTCTGCCCTAGTCCTAGATTTGACCAATAAATCATCCACGTACACCTCTAAATATACATGCATCATGTCATGAAATATTGTCATCATAGCCCTTTGATAAGTAGCTCCAGCATTCTTCAAACCAAACGGCATGACTAAATAACAGTAAGTTCCCCAGGGTGTGGTGAATGACGTTTTCTCCTGATCCTCTTCCGCCAAACGGATCTGATTATACCCCGAAAATCCATCCATAAACGAGAGAGTTTCATAGCCTGCAGTGTTATCGACCAACACGTCGATGTGAGGCAAGGGAAAATCATCTTTTGGACACGCGTGGTTAAGGTTCCAAAAATCGATACAGATTCTCACATTTCCATCCTTTTTCATGACCGGGACAATGTTTGCCACCCATTGAGGATATAGGACGACTCTAATAAACCTGACTTTGTGGAGCTTATCGACTTCCTCCTTCATCTTCAAAGCCATCTGGGGGTGGAAACGTCTTAACCTCTGCTTGACCGAGATGGACCCTGGTTTTAGCGTTAAACGGTGTTCGACCAGGGTGGAATCCAATCCCGGCATATCCTCGTAGCTCCATGTGAACGTGTCCCTGTACTCCTTGAGAACCTCGATCAATTTTTCTTCTTCAGATGGCGGCAAATTATTGCTTATGAGGACGATCCTAGGGTCTTCCTCGGTCCCCAGGTTAATTTCTTTAGTGGGCTCTTCTATAGCGACTGATGGTTCGTCAAACCTCCTCATTCCGCTAGCATATGCGTCGGCCGCGTCCTCATATTCTTCATCCCCTTCTTCAATAGGATATTCTTCATCTGTGAGCTCATAAACTCCATACCCCTCATCAATTGTGCAATCCTCCTCACATTCTAACTCCGGCAGATGGATGGGATTTTCTAGCAATTGCAGAATGGCTAGAAAGGCTTGACACCTATTGACTAGATCTAGAAGGAATCGGCGAGGAATTTCCCTGCCCTTAGATTTTCTTCTAGGTACTACCCTTGACTCGCTATTCCTAACCTGACTGACTTGTTCTACAGACGAAGAAGAAGTTGAAGAATGTACAAGAAGAGACCCTTCGATAGAGGGGTAAAGAAGGTCGCTCAAGGGACCTTGAATGAGTGGCCCGTAAGTCGGGGCACACTCGTGAGAGATGTAGGAGGTCTCCTCAAAGGAGATGCACTGTTGAGGAGTTTGAAAATCGACGTTTTTGTTTCATTTTCATTTTCAATTACAAAACAATTGAAAGAAATTAGAGAATGTGAGGAGGGAACTATAGGTAGGGGGTTGCATGGCTCATTGAGCAGATCATGGTTGAAAATTTGGCATGGGCTGAGAAACCCATGCAACAATGTGAGTAGAGAAGGGGACCTAGGAATATCATCAGATAAACATCGGGTCCAAGAAAGAGTCAGCAGCAACGGCTGAGGAGAATGATCAGATAGAATGACGGAAAGTGATCCGTCAGTGGCAACTGCCTCTCGGCGAGGAAAACTTGGAATTTCGGCAATGTCAACGACATCTTTTGGTACCTCGGAGATCAAAGGCGGCCCCTCTAAGTTTGGAGGCGAGAACATCTGTTGTAGAGCAATGGAAATATCCTATATATCAAACCACTTGTTCCACTCACAATCTGGGTCATCGTGTTTCCCCTTCTTTGCAGCTCTCGAGCAACCTTCAGCCAAGTAGGCACTATGCAATTTCCCGTGTGATTCTTGCGGACAATCTCCCATCTGTATCACCGGCCCCTTTTTGAAATGGGAGTACAAGGTCCACGTGAGAGGTTCCTCATATGCTTCAAGTGGTCCTTCAAAGCCTAGGCCAGCTCTAAGGGTTAGCTTTGTCTTCTTTGGCAGCCTCAGCCTCCCTTGTAACTGTACCCCCAAACCTTTGCCATGTTGGTAGCCAATGTTGCTCATGATCTCCCATCCCTTAGAATGGGAAGGGTGACATGACTTTGATGCCTGAAATGGCTTTTGTGTTAAAGGGGCTCGGCGAGGGTCACACACATCTAGCAGTGAAAGAATTGGCCGGTGAGTCGGCCAAACAGAAGGCAAAGAGGTATTGATAACATACACTGTAGAAAAGATGGGCATGCTATTTACCTTGATAATCCAAGCCTTGTATGGAAACTTCAAGCACTGATGATTGGTGGAAGGCACCGCATTCATAACCTCAATGTAAGGGCGGCCCAGTATGGCCTTGAATGTGGGATCCATATCAAGGATATGGAATTCCGTGAAGACTGATGTAGGGCCCAATTCTACATTCAAGATGACCATCCCCATTGGCGGCTTTTTGCTATTATCATAGGCCGTAACCGTGATTGATGAAGGCCTTATCTGTTCCGTGTTAACCCCACATGATTAGAGGGTGATCATAGAGATCACATTTATAGACGCACCAGTGTCCACCGAACACGGGTCTACAGACACCCCATTGATCTTGACTGCAATACACAAAGCATATTTTCGAGCCTCCTTGGGGGAAAGCTCATGGTGGTAAAATATAATAGCCGGTTGTCTATCAGTTGGCGTCAATACTGACGAGATTTTCTCCACTGGGAGATCCTCATTTACCATAAGCCTCTGAAGATACTCCATCAAGACGTCTTGATGGGTTTTCGACCTCTTGATTAGCTCGAGAATGGAGATCCGAGCTGGTGTTTTATCCAAGTGTTTCAACAGGTCATATTGTGTCCCGGGGATAGACTCCTCTGGCTCTTCTTCGGTGTCTTTCTCCGGCTGAGATTGCTCGGGGACTTGACTGTTTTTGGGAAAAACCCGATGGAACATCCTTCCACTACGGAGCACCATGGCTTGCGGTTTTGGTGGCACATTTATGGAGTTAGATATGGGGTTTAGCAGGGGTTCAAGGGGTAGTGGTGGAGGAACAATTGATGAAGCAGGGGCAATAATAGGTGTTGGGGCTCTGATGAGTGGTTTGTTAGGTGGAGGCATGGTGGGAGTGGATGAAGCCTCAGATGGACGGTGAATGATAAGGGGTTTAAAAGGTGGAGGCATAGTAGAGGTTGATGGGGCCCCGAATGGGTGATGAATAATGAGGGGTTTCGAGGGTAAAGGGGTTGTGGTGGAGGTAGATGGTGCCTCGGAAGGGTGTTGGACAATAAGGGGTTTATTTAGTGGAGGCGGAACAAAGGTGGATGACGAAATGGAAGCGTGAGAAATGATGAGAGGCATTGAGGGTAACGATGTTATGGTGGAAGTGGAGGGCACCTCGGAAGGGTGTTGGACAATGAGAGGTTTGTTTAGTGGAGGTAGAATGAAGGTGGATGTCGAGGTGGAGACATGAGAAATAATGAGAGGCTTCGAGGGTAACGATGTTATGGTGGAAGTGGAGGGTGTTTGCTGGGGACTCGAAGGGAGGTCATCAGCAGAGACGCGGATGAGAGGACGTGATAGCAGTGGAAATGAGTGAGGTATCACTGCGGGTTGTGCTGCGGGTGGAGAATAGACAGGTGCGGGATGAATAAGGCGTGGGGATTGGATAGGAACGTGATTGGTGACAAGGACAGAGCCGCTTTCCGTATGCCAATCTTGCCCTCTTCCAACTTCCGGAAAGGAAGAGATGGGGTTGACTTGGTGGTTAGGTTGTTGGTGCGCCGGTAATGGATTTTGGAGGATGCCCATATTTGGTTGTTGTTGTGGTGCCTGCTGAGGCTGTTGTTACTGCTGTTGTTGTTGTTGTTGTTGTTGCTGTTGTTGTTGTCTAAGAGGAGGTATCTTGGCCTTCATCATGGTGACGCATCGCCTCATTTCATCCCAATCTATTTGATGTTCATCGTTCATATCATAGATATAATCTCTGAAATGAAAACAGTTTTCCACTGTATGACCCGGCTGTCTATGGAAGACACAATATCTGGAAGTATCGACATTCGTGGGCCATATGGCTTTTTCCTTAGGCAAGGTGAGGAAATTAGCAGCCATGAGAGCATTAAAGATGTCTGATAATGACTCCGGCAAAGGTGGGTAGTGAGCTCTCCTAGGGCCGATCGGCCTTCTCTGTTGTTGGAGGCCATAATCCCCGGGTGGTGGAACCTGATTATGTTGAGGAGGTCGCTGCTGTTGTTGTTGGAGATGGAGCGGTTGAGGCATATTGTTCTGGAAGAGATTATTTTGTGGGGGAGGATGATAGGGTTGCTGACCTTGTTGCTCCTGATGAAAGGGGAATTGCGGAGCTTGTGGGGGCCTAGGGTTAGCTTGCTGGTTGGGATGGCCAACCGCGCCCACTTGTTCATTTGTTACAACCCCTTCTGTCACCCCACCTTGGGCGCCCGTGCTCGGCTTCCTAAACACTTTTGGCTTTGGTGGCTCGAACATATGCATGAGAGGAGAATCTTTCAGCTATGTTTGGATATATCGAGCTCTCTCATACAGTTCCTCCATAGTGGTAAGTTTGTTCATTGCCAGGACGTGTCTAAATTGTGGAGTGGCATTAGACACGACCATCTTTACTTGCTCCGATTCTGAAATGGGGTCTCTCACTTTCTCTGCCAAGGATCTCCATCGATCGACAAATTGGGTGAAATCTTCGTCCGGCTTCATTTTTTTAGCCACTAAGTCGGTAATAGAGAAGGAGGGAACGACCCTATCCCGATATTTCTGTATGAATTTCCGTTGCACTACGTCGAAGTTCTCAGCCTCACTCGGCTCTATGGAATAGAGCCATTCTAAGGCGGGACCATCCAATGATCTCCTGAAGAGGTATGCCAAGGATCTTTGATCATTCTGCCAAAACGAGGACTCATACATAAAGTCCTTCAGATGAATGAGGGGGTTGCCTGTGCCGGTGTACCGTCGATACGTTGGCATTTCAGAAAGAGGGAGATGGAATACTGGAAGGATTGGTAAAGAGATCTCAGGCGCGGATTTGACATCCATGATCTTTTTGAAATCTCGGAACTATTCATCCATCTTGTTCATCCTATGAAGGAGAGATTGAGTGACCTCATTGTAAGGAGCAGGTTGTGGTGGCCACTGAGGCCTTGCAGAAGCCTGAGAAGGGAATTCCGGATGAGAGAGACGTTGTGACATATCAGCAAATGGAACTGACTGAAATGTCGTATGAGGAATTGGTGGAACTTGAGATTGGGGAGGTAATTGGAAAGGGGGAGGTTGCAGACGTGGCATATCAGTAAATGGAACTGACTGAAATGTTGGATGAGGAATTGGTGGAACTTGAGACTGGGGAGGTAATTGGAAAGAGGGAGGCTGCAAACTTGTCTGCACAAGAGGGAATGAGGAAGGGATTTCCTATGCGGGCTCTTGAATAGAGAGAGCAACTGGTGTTGGATTTTGAGGAGTAGAATCAACAGATTTCCCTTTTAAGACGGCCTGAAAGGCTCGGATCTGATCAGAATTGAGCTGTGTGTTCACGAGAACACCTAGCAAGGAGGAAATATCTTGCGGCGGGGATGCTTCCCCGACGGCGGCTCGCACCTCATATGAGGGCTCACGGGAGGAACCTGCGTCCTCAGCAGGGACATGTGTCCCCTGGTGACTCGAGGTTGGATTCTGACCGTTCCCGGACATTTCTTGATCTTTTTCGGAACGTGAGATTTTGCCAGAACGCAATATCATACACACTCAGACCAATAACAAAGATTAACAAACAAGTTGATGTTTAACGTCTTTTTTTATGTTTTCTTTTGTTTTCTCTTTTTTCTTTTTCTTTCTAATCAGAATGTAATAACATACACACTCAAACCATTAGCAAAGATTAACAAACAATGTGATGTTTAATGCCTTTTTTTTCATTTTCTTTTGGTTTTCCCCTTTTTTTCTTTTTCTAATCTAATGTTCACACCACAGGAGGGACCTTAGTTGCAATATTGATTTTCGCCGTGTGATCTAAGGACACTCGACTCACCACGAATGGGTTAACTATCTCCAAGGAACTTCAGTGGTACAACCAGCCCAGTGAACGAAGAGGGAATCCTTCGATGTCGGGGACTTACGGAGGTCCCGATGGAAAAGATCCTAGTCCGTCGAGAGGAATTCCCGATGGAGAGTCCTTCCTTCACCAGTAAAAGGTGATCCTAAAAAAATGGAACAAAAGAAATAAAAATAAAAGGGAGATGATATGCAATGCAGTGCTGAATTTTAACAGGAGATATATAAACAGACAACAAATATATACAATAAAAGAAATTAAACAAACATCACAACACTCCTTTTCTGCAATGATACGAATCTCTTTAGACTTCAAGGGGATTCTAGAGTAATGCACGTAGTGCACGAGGGGTGAAATTGGAATGCCAAGAGTGATAGCGGGAACACGAATATAGCGCACGCGGGCGCAATCAGGAGGGGCACACGTGGGTGCCGAGTAGAGGGGCACACGTGGGTGCCGATGGCACGAGTGCTACTGGGAGCACGAATGTAGCGCACGCGGGCGCAATCAGGAGGGGCACACGTGGAAGCCGAGTGGAGAGGGTGCTACTGGGAGAACAAATGTAGCGCACGAGGGCGCAATCAGGAGGGGCACACGTGGGTGCCGAGTGGAGGGGCACACGTGGGTGCCGAATGGAGGGGCACACGTGGGTGCCGAATGGAGTGCTACTGGGAACACAAATGTAGCGCACACGGGCGCAATCAGAAGGGGCACACGTGGGTGCCGAGTGGAGGGGCACACGTGGGTGCCGAATGGAGGGGCACACGTGGGTGCCGAATGGAGTGCTACTGGGAACACAAATGTAGCGCATACGGGCGCAATCAGGAGGGGCACACGTGGGTGCCGAGTGGAGGGGCACACGTGGGTGCCGAATGAAGGGGCACACGTGGGTGCCGAATGGAGTGCTACTAGGAACACAAATGTAGCGCACACGGGCGCAATCAGGAGGGGCACACGTGGGTGCTGAGTGGAGGGGCACACGTGGGTGCGGAATGAAGGGGCACACGTGGGTGCCGAAAATATTTGGGTAACCAGAGGAAACAAAAGATGTCCCACCGTGATCGCCAGAAAAGTGTAGACAGCAAGATCGTCCACCCTCGGGGAAGAACAATAGTTGACAAAACAATTATGGAAAGGTGTGTTGGTTTTTGTGTCTTCCCTAAGCGTTTTGATGATGAGCAACACTATGTTAAATTTTTGTTATTTCTGATCAGATTTCTTGCACTTGAATTATCCATGTTTTACAAGATAAAAGCTGCTAAGAGGTAATACTTCGTGTCCTTCTGTACCTCGTGTTGGTTCAGTTGTGTGCTGATGGTCTTCGAGCTGTTCTTCTGAAGTAGCTCGGTCTGTTCTGATGAACTTCGAGTCGCTTCTGTATGGACCTCGTGTCGTTAGCATTTATGTTGGTCATCTCGAGTCAGTCTTCTATGATTGCTTCTGAATGAACTTCGTGTTGTTTTCCTTCACTTCGTGTCGTTCTCCATGCTGTCTGTCACTTTGTGTTGTTTTCATAATTGTGTCTTCACGTTACTCTGTGTATCGTGTCTTCGTGTTGTTTTCGTAGTTTCCTATTTAGTTTGGCCTTCGTGTTGTGTCCGTGATTTTCGTATTAATTCAGTAGCTATGTCTTCGTGTTGGTTTTATGTACTCCGTGTCGTTTTCTTTGTTTCGTTCTGTTCTCATCTCACTTTGAGTCGTTTCTTTGCATTCTGTCTTCGTGTTGGTTTTTCGCTTTAGACTTCGTGTCTTTCTCACCTTGACTACACTTCGTGTCGATTCTTGAGTTTCGTCTTCATGTTGTTTTCAAAACTCGTGTCGGTTCCTGTTTCACTTCGTGTTGTGTTTATGAACTTCGTGTCGTTTTCTTTATTTCGTATTGTAGACATCGTGTGTACCTCGTGTCGTTATTTCTCACCTCGTGCTATTCTTCTTATTTTTCCAAGGGTTATTCCACTTCGTGTCGGTTTCTGTTGTCAGCCCGTGTTGACCTCGTGTTGTTGTTGCATTCGTAACCTCGTGTTGGTCTAGCATTTGTGTCTTTTTTTGTTGTGTTTATTTTCGTGTCTCTCTTGCTTTATAAACTGTCTTCGTGTCGTTCTTCGTGTTGTGTCTGCGTGTCGATTTTGTACTTTTGCGTATAGGACATTGCAGCACCTCGTGTTGCTTCCTGTGCCACCTCGTGTCGTTCTATGTGTAGTGTGTGTTTTGTCCTATACACTTCATGTCATTTTTGTTATCTCTGCTTCAGCATGTATCTCGTGTTGTTCTTTTCTTATCTCGTATAGTAGTCACGTCATGTTGTTATTATATACCTCATGCAGTTTTTGGTTTTTGTGGCCATGCAGCGTGTTAATGGATTTACTCTCATTACAGGTCTGAGGAAGAACATTCCACACACCTGGGCTGCACGTGATCCGAGACAAGAGGAACTAATCTGATAAAGGCACGTGGCAGGAAGCTTCTGGATCGAGCGTGGGAGGCACACGCGTTTCGTGCCCTATCCACCTGCTGTTGATGCTATAAATAGAACCTTTCGTCCTCAGATGAAGGTGATCGAAGAAGAGAGGAATAGTAGAAAGAGCAGAAAAACAGAGAGTCCTTCGATCCAGGAAAAGAAAAGAAAGAAGAAAAAATAGCAGAGAGAAAGAGAGAGCAGAAGAGTGAGAAAAGCAGAGAGAAAGAGAGAGCAGAAGAGTGATCAGAAGAGTTGTTCTGACTTGCGGATCAAATCCGAAGTCTATTGCTCTGTATTGAGCTACATTGTTTCCATTTTTTGGCATTTGATTTCCTTCGTTCGTATTTTTCGTTTATTGTTCTTATCTTTCTTCAACTGTCCTTGTTTGTGTTTCCGATCCTCTGGATTGAGGTCGGGGTCCTCCTGTGAGATCAGGAGAAGGGAGATTCAATCTCCGGTTTGCAAGCAGCAGGTAGGCTGCTTGTGGGTTCCCTCCGGGTTGGGAGGAAGAGGGGTCTTCGACCTCTGGTTCACTAGCAGTGGGGATACTACTAGTGGGGTTCCCTCTTGGTAAAGAGGAAGAGAGACGTGAGTCTTTGGGTTCTAGTGACTGTGGGTTGCTAGAGGTTCCCTCCGGGTAGGAGGAAGAGGAGAGGTTGTTCTCCTGGGAAGCTGTGTATCAGCAGTTGTTTGACAAGCTGTGTTGCCCAGCCGTTAGTGAAGCCACACTCGGTTTGAGTGTGGGGTGGATGTAGGTCTGAAGGACTGAACCACCTTAAAACTCCTCAGAGCATTTGTGTGATTGCTTGTGGTGATGTTGTGGTGTGCTTTCTATTCACTCGAGCCTTTGTCTGCACTGCATTTTTGATAGTTCGAGTTCGATATTATTTGCTTTTAGCGAAATACACTGCAGTAATTTTTAATTCTTCGAAAAACTGTGATCTATTCATCCCCTCCCCTTCTAGATCACATCACATCTTACTTATCAGTTGGTATCAGAGCAGGTTTTTCCCAGAATGTGGTCCAACGGCCAGGGAAACGGATCCACTGGTCCTCGCAGTTTCATAGCTGATGGGCAGTCTATCACCCGTCCCCCTTTCTTTGATGGTAATAATTACTTCTTTTGGAAGAACATGATGGAAGTCTTTATCAGGGCCCAAAGTCACAAGCTATGGAAAGTTATTACAGATGGTCCATGCACCCTTCCACCGAACGAAGATATGTGGACAGAAGATCAGGTTAAACTCTCCGCACTGAATTGGACAGCTCTTAACATCATACAGTGCGCCGTCCACCCGGAAGAGTATTCGAGGATCTCAGCATGCGAGACTGCAAAGAACATGTGGGATGATTTGCAGTTAATTCATGAGGGCACATCTCAGGTGAAAGCTACCAAGATCAACATGCTTACAACTCAATATGAGTTATTTAAGATGAAGCCAGAGGAGTCGATCACAGAAATGTATGCCAGATTATCTGTGATCGTCAACAGTCTGAAAGGCCTTGGAAAAGATATTCAGCAAGAAGACATAGTCAGGAAGATCCTTAGGTCTCTAACTTCCATCTGGGACACTAAGGTGACTGTCATAGAGGAATCAAGAGATTTATCCATCATGACAGTAACCCAGCTGATTGGATCTCTCATGACCCATGAAATGAATTTCAAACGAGGAAACGATGGGCATGACAGAAAGGGAAAGAATGTTGCTCTGAAGGTCTCACGACATACTAAGAAGAGCAACAACAGTAGCAGCAGCAGCAGTGATGATAGCAGCGAAGGCTCTGATGGACTCTCAGAGCTGGACAAGGACGAGCAAGCTATGCTCACCAGGCAATTCAGAAAGTTCCTAAGAACTAAAGGAAGATTCTACAGGAGGAAGAAATTTAATGCTGCAAGGAAGTCTCCTGAACGAGAATTTGAGAAGAACCGGTTTGCTAAGAAGATCACTTGCTATCATTGTCAGAAACCCGGTCACATGAAAAGTGAATGTCCAGAGCTGCAAGCTAAGGCTCCTGGACACCAGAAGAAGATGGTGCACAAGAAGAAGAAGGCCATGCTGTGCACATGGAGCGATGAGGAGGAAGATCCAGAAGCCACTTCATCCAGTGAAGATGAAGAAAAGACTTGCCTCATGGCCGACCATGAGAAAGAGGTAACAAACTTATTTGAGAATTTTACGTTGGATGATTGGGAGGACTCCTATGGTGATCTGTTAAGTAAATATAATTGTTTAACCAAGGAGCACAGAATGCTTAGACGTAAGTTTCATTCTCTTTCTGAGGAACACTCTACTGTTGTCACTGATAGCTTGAAAAACAAGGAGATGGCCATTGAGCTAGACCAGGTTAAAGGTGAGATTGAGAGGTTGAGAATGGAAAGAGAGGAGAGTCTAGCTAGGATGAATGCGCTGAAGTGCAAAGCTGAAGAGTGTAAAGGAGAGATTAGAATGATGGCTGAAAAATATGAGGCAGTTAGAAAAGTAAATCAGGAACTCCAAGACCAATGTAATAAATTTCAAAAGGAGATTGAGGACAAAGAAAAAATACTTGAGAAATTTACAGAGGGGAGAAACAACCTGAATGCCCTTCTGGGGTCGAGGGTAAACTTCAATAGGGAGGGATTAGGATACAATCCCACTAGTAAAAAACCCTTTGAATTTAAAACTACCATGTTCTGCCCCGCCAAGGGCAAAGAGAAACTGGAAACACCATCCAGCTCCAAATCTGTCTCTACTGTGAAGTTTTCGACCAGCAAATTCATTCAATCCACTGGTCAGCAACCTAAGTCAGGAAATCCTGAGACAAGAACTGCTCCTGTGCAACAGGTGTGGAACAAGGGTTCTCACAGGACCAGTCCTATTGATGTCACTAAAAAGGTGAAAAATTTTGTTAACAAAGCTCATCATGCTAGTCATCAAGGAGAGCATGCCAACATTCACCATTTTCAGCACCATTTTCATAGGAATAAAAATGCTTACATGAATTACACTCAACACACACACACATCCTCTAAGAGGCCAACCGACAATGTTTTTGCTCAGAAACAGCATAGCTCTAATAGGAATAGGTTCATTCAACACCCACCAAGAAATGCCAAAAGGGAAGAATCAACTCACATGAAACCACTGAAGAGAACAGTAAAACAAATGTGGGTTCCTAAGTGCTTTTTGCATAATCTGAAAATTGGTTTTGGGCCCAATTTGAATTGGGTCCCACATTACTCTGTCTGAACTTTTGCAGGTCAGCCTGGCAGCTGAGCATAACAAGTGGTATCTTGACAGCGGCTGTAGCAGGCACATGACAGGAGACCGGTCCAAATTCAGCAAACTAAAAATAAAGTTTGGGGGCTTGGTCAAATTCGGTGGAGAAAACAGAGGAAGAATTATTGGAATTGGTACGGTTGGTAAGTCCTCTACTAACACCATTGAAGATGTGTATCTTGTAGAAGGACTTCAGCACAACTTGGTAAGTATAAGTCAACTTTGTGACAAAGGACATAAGGTACTCTTTGACCACAATTCTTGCACGGTTTTTGAGCTGAATTCTGATAACATCATGTTCAAAGGTCATAGAGTAAATAATGTGTACATCGTTGATCTGGATGATAATTCTGAAACAAACTTGTGTCTGTCTGCTAATTCTGAACAGGTTGCTTTTGAATGGCATAGGCGTCTAGGCCATGCTAGTGTGTCTACTTTGAATAAACTGTCTAATCTTAACCTAGTCAGAGGTTTGCCCAAAATAAAATTCCAGTTAGGGTCCAAGCTCTGTGATGCTTGTGCTCAAGGTAAACAGACTCGTGCAATTTTTAAGTTGAGAGCTGAGGGTCTCTCATCTAAACCACTACAGCACTTGCACATGGATCTCTTTGGTCCTACTCGAATACAAAGCCTGTCAGGTAAGAGATATGGTCTAGTCATAGTTGATGACTTCACTAGATTTTCTTGGTTGTTCTATTTAGCAAATAAAAATGATGCTTTTGTTCACTTTGAAGAACTTTTCAATAAAATCAAACTGTAAGGTGAACATAATGTCATTACAATTCAGTCTGACCATGGAGGAGAGTTTGAGAACTCCTCATTTTCTGAATTTTGCTCAAGAGAGGGAGTGACTCACAGATTCTCTTCTCCCAGGACACCTGAGCAGAATGGAATTGTTGAGAGAAGAAACATGTCAATAATTGAAATGGCCAGGACAATGCTAATTGAGAGTGGTCTTCCCAGGAGATTTTGGGCAGAAGCTGCAAGTACAGCATGCTACATTTTAAATCGAGCTTTGGTAAGACCTACTCATAAGAAAACTCCTTATGAACTCCTCATGGGTAAGCAGCCAAACATTTCTTACTTCAAAATCTTTGGTTCCAAATGTTTCATCCACAATAATGGTAAGAATGCTTTGGATAAGTTTGAAGCAAGAAGCTATCCTGGAATTTTTCTTGGATATTCAGAAACCTCTAGGGCTTACAGAGTTTTCAATAAAGATGAGCAAACTGTTGAAGAAACACCTCATGTAGTGTTTGATGAGAATATTCTATCTAACAAACTGATAAATGATGACAGGGAGCCATCTCATGAGGGAGATTTCTTGGAGAAAATTGAAGAAGAAGAGATGCAGCCAGCTGCTCAACCAGAAAACTTACAACAAGAAGGAGCAACTGAGGTAGGTGAACCCTCAGGTGAGGTAATATTTCACAAAGACCACCCTAGTGAAAATGTCATAGGTAATTTGCATGATCCCCCTAGGACAAGGTCTCATTTTAGAATTATCCAAGAACAGGACTTAGCTGCTTTGACATCTCAGGTAGAACCCAAGACTGTGGAAGAAGCTTTAAAACATGATTCTTGGGTATCCTCCATGAGTGAGGAATTAAATCAATTTGAGAAAAATAATGTATGGAAACTAGTTCCTAGACCTGAAAACACTCATGTCATTGGCACTAAATGGGTTTTCAAGAATAAGATTGATGAAAATGGAGCTATCTCTAGAAACAAAGCAAGACTTGTAGCTCAAGGCTACAGTCAGAAATTTGGAGTGGATTTTGATGAATCCTATGCTCCAGTGGCTAGGATGGAAGCCATAAGAATTCTGTTTGCATTTGCATGCTCTAGAAACATTAGGCTACAGCAGATGGATGTCAAGAGCGCATTTTTAAATGGGTTATTGAAGGAAGATGTATTTGTTGAACAACCTCCTGGGTTTAATTTCTCGGTTCAGCCTAACATGGTTTTTAGGTTGAATAAAGCCCTCTATGGATTGAAGCAGGCTCCCCGAGCCTGGTATGAGAGACTTTCTGAATTCCTTTTGAGCAAGGGCTACACTCGAGGTAAGGTTGACCAAACCCTCTTCACCAAAAATCTCGGAAAAGACTTAATAGTGGTCCAGGTATATGTTGATGATATCATCTTCAGATCCAATAATTCAAAATTATGTAAAGATTTTTCTGAGTCTATGTCCCAAGAATTTGAAATGAGTTTAGTTGGCGAACTAAAATATTTTCTTGGGTTGCAGGTCAAACAGATGGAGGATGGTTGCTTCATAAATCAAACCAAGTATACTCTGGAGATGCTGAAAAGGTTTGGAATGACCAACCTCAAGACAATCTCAACACCCATGGGTACCAGCTCCTCACTAGATTCAGACGAAAAAGGTAAAGAGGTGGATGCTAAATTATATAGAGGTATGATCGGTTCACTCCTCTACTTAACAGCATCCAGGCCTGACATTCAATTTAGTGTAGGGATGTGTGCCAGATACTAGGCTAGACCTACTGAATTGCATCTAGCAGCTGTAAAGAGAATCTTTAGATACTTATCTGCCACCCATGATCTAGGCCTCTGGTATCCTGCATCATGTAGTTTAGATCTCATTGCATACACTGATGCCGATTATGCAGGATGTAAACTGGACAGGAAGAGTACTAGTGGTCACTGCGAATTTCTAGGAGGGTGCTTAGTCTCTTGGGGATCCAAGAAGCAACACTCTGTGGCTCTCTCTACTGCTGAAGCTGAGTATGTGGCAGCAGGGAGCTGTGGCACACAGGTTATATGGATAAAACACTAGCTTCTGGATTACTCGGTTGAGCTAGGTTGTACTTCTATCTTTTGTGACAATACTAGTGCAATAAACATTGCAAAGAATCCTGTACTTCATTCTCGAACTAAACACATTGAAATCAGGCATCATTTTATTCGAGATGAAGTAGCTAGGAAGACTTTTGAGTTGATCCATGTTGGCACTAACTCACAAATTGCAGATATTTTCACTAAGCCACTGGATACTGAAAAATTTAGCACTTTGCGCAGAGAACTAGGTATTTACAGAATTTCGTGATTGAACAACTGATTTCTGAATACCATGTCATGTGTTCTTATGCTTATCATATTCATTGTCTGTTGCTGAAAAATAACCTCATTATGAGTGATTGCTGACTCACTCCGTTTTGTTTGAATAATCTGTTCTGATATCATGGTGTTTTTGAGGTGTGTTTTGGTTAAGTCTGTGTTGAGGTCAAGGTCTCAGGGGGAGCTAGAGTTATAAGAGGGGTCTTGTCCTTTGACCTAAGCTGAACATACTTTGAACGGCATCTTGCTGACATTAAAAGAGAATCAGGTTGAGCAGGTGTATAAAAGAAAGTGTTGAATGCCTTATCCGTTAAGACTGCTCATCTAATTTCATGTTGGAATTTCAGCTGTTAGTCCCACTGAGATCAAAATCTGAATTCAAAGATTATCTTCCTACACGGTAACTGTCTTCTGATCTAGCCAGTATAGCATACCTACTTAGTCAATGTTGAGTCCGAAATGAGGTATTTTGTGCTTTAGTCTGAATCACCTTGGATCTGGTGTATTGTTCTCAAACGGACTCAAGCTTAATTAACAAGGTTTTAAGAGCTGGTTAATAAAAACAAAAATTTCATAAAATTGTTATCAACCTTGTTAACTGCTCATTGAGAAACTGGGATTTTCATCAATGAAGTGAAAAAAAAAACATCCCATGTCATGAGATGGCAGTACTTATCTGATTTTTTATTAATTGTCTTGATCATACAGAGCTATGGTACATATCTGGTTAGTAACTGGGGTGTCTGGCCTCTGATAAAGGTGTCACCTTAATGTCAACACCAGTTAGAATACTATCTCTGTCCTATTGTCAGAAGGGGTAATGTGGTCCTGCCACCGAGTAACTGGGGTTTCATGCCTCTAAACAAGGTGTCTCCCTAATGTCAAAGGTGTACTTGACAGACTTACCTTTGATCTTGACCATCTTCAAAGATCCTGCTCACTTGGAGTATAGCTCTTGATTTGTTTGTTCTCAATACCACAGGTCTTTGTCTTCTGACTGTCTTACTTCATACTCTCTAAGTAAAGACTTACTCTGACCATTCTGGTATCTTGTACCTCACTTGCTTAGAATCTGGTTCTGTGTATGGAGCGAATCCTTATTCACAGTTTTTGCACAGTCTGACTAATTGTTTTTCAAAATCCTCACATAAAATTAATGGCTTTCTTAATTGCCTTAACATCTCAGTATCTTCCATTTATTTGCCTTACTCTGTCCTGTTTTTCTCTCTACAGTCAGCAATCTTCCTTTCTCTGTATCTTCAAACTTGCCCCTAGTTTTGATGATGACAAAGGGGGAGAGATTTGTATTGATAGGTTGCAGAGTTTTGTTGCCAAGGTGTTAAAGGGGTGTGTATGCATGCCATTGTGTTGAGGGGGAGTTAAGTGTTGAGGGGGAGTTAAGTGTTGAGGGGGAGTTAGTTATCCAGTCTGAGGAAAGCTGTTGCTGTGTTCAGGGGGAGTGTTCTGGAGTCGTCAGAGGAAGCAAGTGCGTTGAGAGTCTGCATTGTCTGCATTGTTTAGTCTGCAAATTTCTTGGCATGTTTACATTTCTTTTGCATTTCATCTCTTACACTTAATATAGTGTTGCCATCATCAAAAAGGGAGAGATTGTTAGTTTTTGTGTCTTCCCTAAGCGTTTTGATGATGAGCAACACTATGTTAAATTGTTGTTATTTCTGATCAGATTTCTTGCACTTGAATTATCCATGTTTTACAAGATAAAAGCTGCTAAGAGGTAATACTTCGTGTCCTTCTGTACCTCGTGTTGGTTCTGTTGTGTGCTGATGGTCTTCGAGCTGTTCTTCTGAAGTAGCTCGGTCTGTTCTGATGAACTTCGAGTCGCTTCTGTATGGACCTCGTGTCGTTAGCATTTATGTTGGTCATCTCGAGTCAGTCTTCTATGATTGCTTCTGAATGAACTTCGTGTTGTTTTCCTTCACTTCGTGTCGTTCTCCATGCTGTCTGTCACTTTGTGTTGTTTTCATAATTGTGTCTTCACGTTACTCTGTGTATCGTGTCTTCGTGTTGTTTTCGTAGTTTCCTATTTAGTTTGGCCTTCGTGTTGTGTCCGTGATTTTCGTATTAATTCAGTAGCTATGTCTTCGTGTTGGTTTTATGTACTCCGTGTCGTTTTCTTTGTTTCGTTCTGTTCTCATCTCACTTCGAGTCATTTCTTTGCATTCTGTCTTCGTGTTGGTTTTTCGCTTTAGACTTCGTGTCTTTCTCACCTTGACTACACTTCGTGTCGATTCTTGAGTTTCGTCTTCATGTTGTTTTCAAAACTCGTGTCGGTTCCTGTTTCACTTTGTGTTGTGTTTATGAACTTCGTGTCGTTTTCTTTATTTCGTGTTGTAGACATCGTGTGTACCTCGTGTCGTTATTTCTCACCTCGTGCTGTTCTTCTTATTTTTCCAAGTGTTATTCCACTTCGTGTCGGTTTCTGTTGTCAGCCCGTGTTGACCTCGTGTTGTTGTTGCATTCGTAACCTCGTGTTGGTCTAGCATTTGTGTCTTTTTTTGTTGTGTTTATTTTCATGTCTCTCTTGCTTTATAAACTATCTTCGTGTCGTTCTTCGTGTTGTGTCTGCGTGTCGGTTTTGTACTTTTGCGTACAGGACATTGCAACACCTCGTGTTGCTTCCTGTGCCACCTCGTGTCGTTCTATGTGTAGTGTGTGTTTTGTCATCTACACTTCATGTCGTTTTTGTTATCTCTGCTTCAGCATGTATCTCGTGTTGTTCTTTTCTTATCTCGTATAGTAGTCACGTCATGTTGTTATTATATACCTCATGCAGTTTTTGGTTTTTGTGGCCATGCAGCGTGTTAACGGATTTACTCTCATTACAGGTCTGAGGAAGAACATTCCACACACCTGGGCTGCCCGTGATCCGAGACAAGAGGAACTAATCTGATAAAGGCACGTGGCAGGAAGCTTCTGGATCGAGCGTGGGAGGCACACGCGTTTCGTGCCCTATCCACCTGCTGTTGATGCTATAAATAGAACCTTTCATCCTCAGATGAAGGTGATCGAAGAAGAGAGGAATAGTAGAAAGAGCAGAAAAACAGAGAGTCCTTCGATCCAGGAAAAGAAAAGAAAGAAGAAAAAATAGCAGAGAGAAAGAGAGAGCAGAAGAGTGAGAAAAGCAGAGAGAAAGAGAGAGCAGAAGAGTGATCAGAAGAGTTGTTCTGACTTGCGGATCAAATCCGAAGTCTATTGCTCTGTATTGAGCTACATTGTTTCCATTTTCTGGCATTTGATTTCCTTCGTTCGTATTTTTCGTTTATTGTTCTTATCTTTCTTCAACTGTCCTTGTTTGTGTTTCCGATCCTCTGGATTGAGGTCGGGGTCCTCCTGTGAGATCAGGAGAAGGGAGATTCAATCTCCGGTTTGCAAGCAGCAGGTAGGCTGCTTGTGGGTTCCCTCCGGGTTGGGAGGAAGAGGGGTCTTCGACCTCTGGTTCACTAGCAGTGGGGATACTACTAGTGGGGTTCCCTCTTGGTAAAGAGGAAGAGAGACGTGAGTCTCTGGGTTCTAGTGACTGTGGGTTGCTAGAGGTTCCCTCTGGGTAGGAGGAAGAGGAGAGGTTGTTCTCCTGGGAAGCTGTGTATCAGCAGTTGTTTGGCAAGCTGTGTTGCCCAGCCGTTAGTGAAGCCACACTCGGTTTGAGTGTGGGGTGGATGTAGGTCTGAAGGACCGAACCACCTTAAAACTCCTCAGAGTCTTTGTGTGATTGCTTGTGGTGATGTTGTGGTGTGCTTTCTATTCACTCGAGCCTTTGTCTGCACTGCATTTTTGATAGTTCGAGTTCGATATTATTTGCTTTTAGCGAAATACACTGCAGTAATTTTTAATTCTTCGAAAAATTGTGATCTATTCATCCCCTCCCCTTCTAGATCACATCACATCTTACTTATCAAGGTGATCGCCAGAAAAGTGGAGACGGCAAGAGTCGTCCACCCTTGGGGAAGAACAATAGTAGACAAAACAATTATGGAAAGGTGATCGCCAGAAAAGTGGAGACGGCAAGAGTCGTCCACCCTCGTCTGTCCTAAGAGATGGAGATAACGAGATCAACTCAAGGAGAGAGAAAGATAGAAGAGAGAAAGGAAGGAGGGATGCGGAATGGACTCCGGTACGTTGCGGAGATAGGGGTCGGAAGACCCTCTTGCGCAAATTGACCCCTTTCCAGTAAGCGTGACTTACCGTTCCACGAGTAGTTTTTCATATACCGGGAAGTCCGAGAATCGATGTAACAGAGATGGAAAGATACGTAGACTCAGAAGTTGCAACGGTATATCGTTCCCCAGACCATTATAAGGACAATGCAAACAAAGACGTACCACCACAGGACATTGGTCTTTGTGGGGTTCTAACAACAATGCAATAACATCAACACTAATGAATATATATGTACATATTAAGACCACCACAAGACATTGGCCTTATGGGGTTTTATTGCAGCATAAATAATAAATATTATATGTACATACCGCCGCGAGACATTGGCCTTTGCGGGGTTTTTACAGCGATATAAATAATAAGTATAACTATATACAAAAGACCACCGCGAGGTATTACCCTCCGCGGGGTTTTTATTATAATAATTATATATATATAACAAGAAAAGAAAAGGGATAAAATAAACCGCCGCGAGATGTTACTCTCCGCGGGGTTTTAAAGCGATGATAGGGGGATGCGAAAATTAAATGGTTAGGGGTTAGAGGGTTAGCGTGCAGAAATTAAATTACTGGAATGAAAATAGTCGCGGGAGACGACCCACCGCACCAGTTAGATGAGACCACCGCGAGGAATGAGTTCCTTGATCGTGGTTGGAATTAAAAGCGCAGAAAAGTAAACCACCGCAAGGAACGAGTTCCTCGATCGGGGTTGGAACTAACGTACAGGAAATTAAACCACTGCAAGGAACGAGTTCCTCGATCGGGGTTGAAATGAAAGTAAGGGGGATTAAATAAACTGCCGCGAGATGTCACTCTCCGCGGGGTTTTGAAGCGATGATAGGGGAGGGTTAGAGTACAAAAATTAAATAACTGAAATAAGACGGTCGCGGGGGATAGCCCACCGCACTGGTTAGATGAGACAACCGCGAGGAACTGGTTCCGTCGACGGGGTTTGAACAGGTTAGGGGTTAGAGTGTAGAAATAAAACGGTCGCGAGAGACAGCCCACCGCACCAGTTAGATGAGACCACCGCGAGGAACTGGTTCCGTCGACGGGGTTGAACAGAAAACAAATAACAAAAGGGGAAAGGAGGTGTGATTGCCAGGGGCTGAGAACCCCACTGGAAATGTCTTGATCGCGTTTGTCGCCGAAGCAGGAGCAGTGCGGGTCCTTTCTTCCTCTTCGGTCGGCCGGCCGACGAAGAGGGCCTTGCTTTGGTTACCCTGATTTTATTATCCTTTTTTTGTTTTACCTTTTTGTTATTATATTTTTTTGGGGTTTTGTTGCTTTTATTGTTTTTTATGCTTTTATATCTTTTTTAAGAGAAAGATGAGAAGGTAAAGAGAGAAATCGAGGGGTGAATGGTAGAATAAGATAGTATAATATAGAGGAAAACTACTAGGAGAATATAGACAGAGTAAGAAACTTATTTTAGATAAAATAGAGAAGAACAGAGGTGGAGGTTTAACGATTTACGATGATAACAAGGGAGAAGAGATAGACTTATTTTTAAACAACACGTAAAGGATGATGGAGATGGCAATTTAACAACAAATAGCAATGATGAGGAAAAAACCAGAATAGATGAGGGAGACGATAGCCGGGTACCTCAAAATATGAGGGATGGCCGCATTTATAGCCCCGAAATGAGGGTACGTGAGTTGCTCCTCCTACTCTTTTGGTCGACTGAAGAAGCGGACTTCCGGACTATTAACCTTGCACGGAAAACAAACGAAGAGGAACAACCAAATAAGAACGACGGAGGTGTAGCACCAATTCTTTAGAAATTGACATAAAAAAGTAACATAAATGAGTACTAACCTGGTTGGTAGTATTTAAAACCCCTTTTAGAATTGAAGGATGGGGGAATGATATGATGGAATGCACAGACACGAAGACGCTCATAAACTATGCCCTCTCAGGGAGAAAGGCGTGGCATGGATGCTAAATGATTCGTGTGATGTAATTAAGTGACTAATTAAAAATACAAAGGGGAGAAAAACTTATTGGGGAAGACCGACGACGAGCTTTGACAAAGGCTTCAACAGCATGACCAAGGAGCTTTCAAAACGGACTTTAGAGACTGCTCAGATGGAGAACACAAACACACGTATATATGTACAAGGTGAGAAAAGATATACAAACATATATAAAAGGTGGGAGAAGATGGTTAAAGATGTAAGTAAATAGATAATAAAAAAAATACTAATGATATGTGGAAAGATAGAGGGGGATTAGAGAGCGAGATGAAAATCAAGAGAGAGAGAGAGCTCTTTTTTTTTTTCTTAGATTTTTTTTTGTAGTTTATATATATATATATGTATACTATATATATTCACCTAAAAGATATATAGGAGATATATATATATATATATATATATATATATATATATATATATATATATTTGTGAGAGGATGAAGGAGAGATAGAGGATGAGAGAGGGTGTGAGAAGAGAGGGAAACTGAGAGGGGGAGAGATGTACAGGAGAGAGAGAGAGATAAAAAAGGAGAGAGAGAATTTTTAAAAAATATATATAAAGAAAGGAAGAGAGGGGGGATATGTGGAGAGAGAGGGTGAGAGGGGATAAAAAAATAAAGAAAAGAATGGGAGGGAGAGAGGAGACAAGAGAGGGCTGGTGAGAAGCAGAGAGAGGGAGAGAGGAGAGAAGGGAGAACCGAGAGAGAGATAACCGAGAGAGGGAGAGGTTAAAAAAAAGAAAATCAAAAGGGGAGAGGGGGGTAGAGAGGAAGAGAGAAAGAGGAATTAAAAATTAAAAAATATATATAAAAAGAGAGAGAGAGATCGGATGGTGAGAGAGAGACAGAGAGAGATGGAACATAGAGAGAGAGAGAGATGTTGCGGGAGGGGGAGAGAGAAGGAGAGAGGAGAATGTGAGGGAAAGAAAGTGAGAGAGAGAGAGGGGGAAGTGAGAGAGAGAGTGAGAGGGAGAAAGGGAGAGCAGAGAGGGGGAGGGGGTGAGAGGGAGAGAGGGAGAAAAAGAGAGGGAACGAGAGGGGGGAAGAGAGACAGAGGGAGAGAGAGATGGGGAGAGAGAGGGGGCGAGGGTGTCGCGGCGGTGGGCGGGCGACGTCGTGGCAGGAGGGGGAAGCGACAGTGGCGAGGGCGGCGGCGTCGGGCGTGCAGGTGAGCGCCGGCCGGAGGCGGGGCGTGCAGGCAAGGGCGGCGGTGTCGGGCGTGCGGGAGGGCGGGGCCGTAGGCGGGGCGGCGTCGGGCCGCTGCGGGCGGCGGTGGCGAGTGGGGCAGAGGCCCGTTGCGGGCGGCGGTGGCGAGCGGGACAGAGGCGGCGTCGGGGGCGCTGCAAATTCAAAGTGGGGGGCACGGGCGACGAGGCCCCCCCTTGTGAACTACCTTTTGAGCTTCTTTTTTTTTGTTAGAAAGAGATTGAGGGAGGGAGAGAACAGAGGGAGAGAAAGAGAGGGAGTGAGAGAGAGAAGAGAAAGAGGGAGAGAAAAGAGAGAGAATGAGAGAGAGAGCACCAGACGGGAGAGAGAGGTGGAAAGAGAGAAGAGGGAGAGAAAGTCAGGGAGAGAGAGAATCAGAGGACGGAGTGTGCATGCGGGAGAGAAAAAAGGGCCCGAGAGGGAGAGGGGAAATGGCTGTTGGAAGAGAAGGGGGAGAGGGAGATGATGTGTGTGCCGTGTGAGTGAAGGTGAGCACAGTGTGTGGGGTGTGTGTGTCGTGAGAGAGAGGGAAGTGAATAGGAAGATCATTAGTATTAATTAAAGATTAGCAATGATAAAGATTAGATTAAGGATAAGATTAACATATATATGTTATATTTTTTTATTGATATCTCTTTATATATATATACATAAACAAGATTGTTTATCATTATTTTTTTATTTTATTTTTATCATTTATCTTTAAAAATGTTTTCTCATTATTTTTAAACTTCCTTCAATTTTTCCTTTTTTATTTATTTATTTTTTTTGTATTTTCTTATGACCCTTTTTTGATTATTTATGTTTTTTTTAGCCCTTACCCATTTTTTTGTATTTTAACATCTTCTCGATTTTTATAATCCTTTTCAATTTTCTAGATTTTTTTGTATTTTTATATAAAACTCGAGCAAATGTTACGGCGGCCCTTGTGGTTCGATCACTTAAATTAACCGTGTAAGCCACTCTGGGGCATCGAGGTGTAATATGAGATTTACTCGCGAAAAATGTGAAAATAGCGTGTCTACATAGGTCAAGAGGTCGTGGATTTAGAGCCCAAGGAAGTTGCCGGAAAGTCACAGGAAGAAGGGAACTAGGGTTTGGTTTTCAAGCCCAAATTGGAAGTTTAAAGCCTAGACAAGAGGTAGGTTGTCTCATGAACGGCAAAAACAACTTGATAGGACTATAAGCCCTCTGGTTTGATTGAATTTCATGCATAATAGAGCATCAATTTCATGTTTTACTAGTTCTATGCATTACATGCATCTCTTAACCCTAAATCGAGAACTTGAAACATGTTATTCATCTATTCATGGTCACCTATGCATGTAGATAGCCTATCCTTCTTTATCATGCCTAGAAACTCATGGTGTTTTGATTATAGACATGATGTGAGTTAATCTCTTGTGTTTCATATTGATTACTGTTAGCAGACACTCTGACGCGTCACAGTAGGACCCTCACATTCATGTAACGGCCTTACTATGAGCCGTCACAGTCTCTGTGGTATATGAGTTACTCTGTTAACTCTAACGCACCAATACAGATGCGTTACATAAGTGTAACGGCTGTTCTCTGACCGTCACAATCACTGTGATGCCCCACTTCTAGACCGTCAGAGGCTATGTTCTGTCAACCCTAGACAAAATACGATTTGTCAATATTACTTATTATTAAGCATAGTTACCTAAGTTTTAAACCTAATTACGTGACTTCGAGATTATTTAAGCGTTCATGATAGGAAATGCATGTTTAGATATCTCACTATTACTTTGAGTTATATTAATTTCATGAACCCAAAACTCTATAGTTTTGTAATTTAAAGCATGATTTTGAATGATGTATCAATAGAGTTTTTATCATGGTTTCGCATCGATATATGTCTATATATATATTCTTTTCCTATTTATAGAGTCGTTTCTATAGGTACATGGCACATACTCCGGTGTGTTAACCATTAGTTCACTTTTGCACTATAGGAACACAATCTTGGACATGAGGACATCTCTATTGGATATTCCTTCCAATGGACTAGGAAATCTTGTTTCAAGCCCTCCGTAATTCATCGCGAGCCTGGGATTCCCACTAGGACGCCGAGTTGATTGTACCATTAAAACCCATTAACTAGAATACACTATCGTTGTTTTCTGATTCTAGTAATGTAATGGCCTTGTATTGGACTGTCAGGCTCATGTAACGGCCCAATATACGACCGTCACATTCATCTGAGGTTGAATTCTTGATTCTAGATTCAGACAAATGTAACGGTCCTATACTAGACTGTCATACAATGTAACGGCCCAGTGAATGACCGTCACATGACTTGAATATCTCAACCCAAGGTTTGACCAAGGGTTGACATTTCAATGTTTCTAGATAAGCCTTGATGATCTAGAACCTATCATATTGCTTAATAGACTTAATATAATGAATGAAAGTTAAGAGAATATACTGTTATGCTGCTGATTTATTTCCATAAGCATAGCATAGTCTAAGTCATTCTTGATCTCATATATTCAAATTGAAGCGTTCATTCATTGATTTTCATTATTTGGAATTGTTATATTCTTGGCCATACATTACTGTTACATGCGTGGAAGTAGCTTAATTTATACCTGAAGATGCGATCAAGCACTGATTGTGTTCAAGGGCTCTATGCTAGTCCCCTCGGCTGATTGCTGGAAACATACTATTTTATAAACTATGGGGTATGATGCTACTGGCGTCGCATTGCGCTGGGAGTACTATTTCTATAAATAAGTGAAGATCCACGACACGACATGACATTCTTGCTTGATTTTTCACAGAAATTCACGAAGCAGTTGCTCATAAGCATAAGATGCTAAAGTGTTGATTATGTGGCTTGCTAGTACACTCTCGATATATTCTTTTTCATGAAAGGCCAATATCATGTTCTTGTTCTATTCTTGTTCTCATTCCATCTTATATGATTGTCTTGTTACTTTACTTTAATCGGGTGATCATCGCATTGCATGATTTTACCTTATTTCTTTAGAGCAAAAATATTAATTATTTTAATAGTGCCTTCATGTTGATGCGAAGATACCTACTGGGCAAGTGTGCTCATTACCTATTTCCAATCTTTTTCAAGAAATGAAAGTGAGTCGGGTTCGGATTCAGATTATTCAAGTAGCGGATCCGAGAGTGATTAAAGATGAGCAAAGACTTAGGAAGTCTATAATGTCTAGATTGAGTCAATGTAATTTTCCTATTTCTTGAGTCTAGTAGAATGAAAGATGATGGAAAGTGGTTGTATTTTGAGTATTGATCATTTATGAAATAAAGTTGGAGTTTGATTAAATTATGTGTAATTGCATTTATGTGTGTGATTGTATTATACTCTGGTCATTCTTGCTTGCAATAGGCTTACCATGCCGGCTGTTTGCGCTCCCCGAGCGAGTCTTCCGCTGTAATAAAGGCTCGGGACGTGACAGTTAAGTTGGTATCAGAGCCTAAGTCTCAGGACTTAGGGAAAAGAGTCATGTCATAGGATAAGTCCAAGGTTTAAGGACCCCTACCTATGAACTAAGGAAGAAATTTTCATACCCATGAGAGAAGTGGGTAGAGCCCGGGATGAGAAAGTTATTAGCTTTAAGATTGATTTTCTTTCAGTCTCACGAGAAATAACAAGTTGTTATATTTCTCTCAGGTACCTTATTATTCTTATCATGGCTCATCGCGTTGACTGGAATGGCATGCAACAAACAGTTGCCGGCCTCACTCAGGCATTGCAAACTATAGCATAAGGTGGTGCAGGGGCAAGGGCTGGTGACCTACATCGTAACTTCCGGAGTCTAAATCCTCCGCGATTCTATGAATCTTCAAATCCCGATGAGGCAGAAAATTGGATCGATGAAATGAATCGTATATTTGACGTTATTCAGTGCACTGATCAGGAGAAGGTTCATCTAGCAACATTCCAATTAAATAAGGATGCCCGTACTTGGTGGAAATCGATTCTGGCACCTCCGGCCGATGCACCTCACACGTGGGATGGTTTTCTCACTTTATTTCATGCCAAGTATTTCTCCAAACATGTGAAGGAAAGGAAGGCTATGGAGTTTGCCTCCCTTCGTCAAGGAATGATGTCAGTAGCAGAGTATGAACTGCAGTTTTCAAGACTAGCACCATATGCACCACACCTTATTAGCACAGAATTATTAAAGGCAAATCGATTTATGGACGGGTTACGGCCTGGATTCATTCAGCAACTTGGGACACAGAATATCCGCACTTATGCGGAGATGGTTCAGAGGGCATATCTATGTGAGAGGACCTTAGAGAAGGTCAAAAAGTTGAAAGGAAAAGGAGAAGAATCTAGCCGGCGCTCAGATCGGCATTATAAGAAGGAGAAGTTTAGCATCACGGGACCCTACAAAAGCCGTGATAACCAGAAAAGATCAAGGAGCGGGAACGGTGTAAGTTCCCAAAGGAATAATAAAAAGGTTAAGGAAGAGAAGGAGCAAGTCGCCGCGGCGTGTACGTTTTATGAGAAATTCAGCCACTCGGCCGAAGAATGCTGGAAGCACCTTGGTGCTTATTTGCGTTGTGAAAGTAGGGAGCATCGTGTGCCAGATTGCCCCCTTATGAAAGATCAATCAGCTAGTGGAGGACGTAGGAGGCAGGCTCGCCTCAATGCGGTTATAGATGAGGAAGAAGCACCCAGGGATCCAAAGGATGGGCTCATGGAAGGTACTCTTCAAATCTGTTCTCGCCCTGCATTCGTGCTATTCGATACTGGTGCTTCTCATTCTTTTATCTCAATCACGTTGGCAAAAACCTTACCAATTACATCAGTTCCCCTACCTTCAGGTCTTGCTATTACTACACCTTTAGGACCTGGAACTAAGCTTACCAAGTATTATCCTGATTGTGAGGTAGTGGTAGAAGGACACAATCTCCCCGCAAACCTAGTATGCCTTGATATGAAAGGTTATGATACCATTTTAGGGGTAGATTGGCTTGTAGACCACGATGCTTATATCAACTGTCGAAATAGAATTATATCTTTTCGAAAGCCCGATCTTCCAAGATTTTTTTTATTGGCATCAAATAAAAGAAACATCCTACCATTATATTTTCTCTTCACACTTGCAAGCTTATCTCGCAAGGATGTGAAGCTTTTCTTGCTTCAGTCATTATCTTCGAATCTAAGGAAATTGTCCTAGCAAACATTCCCATTGCGAATGAGTTCCCAGACGTGTTCCCATCTGAACTACCTAGTTTATCGCCCAAGAGGAAAGTAAGCTTTACCATTGAACTCATTCCAAGAGCAGCACCTGTTTCTATAGCCCCTTACATGATGTCCCCCATAGAACTCAAGGAACTAAAAAGGCAGCTGCAGGAACTATTAGACAAGGGTTTCATCAGACCTAGCACATCCCCTTGGGGTGCGTTGGTTTTATTTGTCAAGAAGAAGGATGGTTCTCTCAGGCTATGCATCGATTACCGGCGACTGAATCAACTGACAATTAAAAACAAGTATCCATTGCCGCGTATTGATGAGCTCTTCGATCAGCTTTCGGGAGTAGAATATTTTTCTAAGATTGACCTCAGATCAGGTTATCATCAGCTTAGAATCAAAGAGGAAGATATTTATAAATCGACTTTTCGAAGTCGTTATGGCCACTATGAATTCGTGGTAATGCCATTTGGGTTAACTAATGCCCCAGCAGCATTTATGCAACTTATGAACAGTGTCTTCCAGCCATACCTGGATCGATTCATTATCGTCTTCATCGATGATATCCTGATATACTCCAAGACAAAAGAAGAACATGAAGAACATTTGAAAATAGCTTTGCAAAAACTTAGAGAACACAAGCTTTATGCCAAACTCAATAAGTGTGAATTCTGTCTCGAGGAAGTCTCATTCATAGGCCACATTATTTCAAAAGAAGGTATTACTGTGGATCCTTCTAAGGTAGAAGCTGTCAAGAATTGGAGTCGACCTACGACTGTGTCTGAAGTAAAGAGCTTTCTGGGTCTAGCTGTTATTATAGAAGATTCATTAAGGACTTCTCAAAGATAGCAGTTCCTTTAACTAGACTCACCAGAAAAGAAAATCCTTTTGTCTGGTCAGAGGAATGTGAGAAGAATTTCCAAACTCTTAAGAATCATCTTACAACAGCCCTTGTGTTGTCACTACCAATGGAGGGTGGTTGATTTGAGGTATATACGGATGCGTCTGGAATTGGCTTAGGATGTGTCCTCATGTAAAATGGGAAGGTGATTTGCTATTCTTCAAGACAATTGAAACGTCACGAAGAAAATTATCCTGTACATGATTTAGAATTGGCAGCGGTTATTTTCGCCTTGAAAATTTGGCGTCATTATCTTTATGGAGAAAAGTTTACGATCTACTCAGACCACAAGAGCTTGAAATATTTATTCTCTCAAAAAGAGCTTAACATGAGGCAAAGGAGGTGGTTAGAACATCTCAAGGACTTTGATTTTGCTATTCAATATCATCCTAGCAAGGCAAATGCTGTAGCAGATGCACTCAGCAGAAAACCAATGGGTATGTTATCAAGTCTCATGATTAGTGTAAGTAACCTTATTTCTAAATTTGCTAAGTTGAATTTAGATGTTGACATTAAGGAAGAAGATTTCTTCATAGCTAATATCCGAGTTCAACCTAGATTAATAGAGGATTTGACCAAGTTACAAGAGGATGATATTGTGCCCTGTGGTTTTGATGATGGCAATTGTGGTTTTGATGATTGGTTGTTGATGTGAGTTAATCAAATGTTCAGTCATCCTGTGGTTTTGATGATGGCAATTGTGGTTTTGATGATTGGTTGTTGATGTGAGTTAATCAAATGTTCAGTCATCTTGCTGCTCAGTTTAGATTAACATATTTGATGTTCAGTCTTGCTACATGTTAAACTGATGCATAAAGCATTCATTGCTGTGGTTTTAATGATTTATCTGGTTTTGATTATTGGTGTTTGATGTTAATCACTGTGAGTCATCCTGCTGAAATGTTAATTCAGGCCTTCATATGCTCAGTCAGTTTACCTGCTGACATTGTGCTTTGATGATAGCTTCATGATTGTGAGTTGTATATCATCTGGAGAATGCACGTGTATGACTGATATATTGTGTGTGTTAGTCTTCTGGTATGTGCATGATCTATACATCGCCTTCAATCTTCAAGTCTATACACTGGTTTATTCTTCAAGTCTGTACATCCACAGTTAGACTTGAAGTCTGCACATTGGTCTTCGATCTCAATGTCCATACATTAGGCTTTTACATAAAGTCTACACATTGTTGTTTGCAGTGAAAGTCCATTTGGACTGTTCATCAAAGTCTGTACATCATACTGCTATAGTAAGTCTGTACAGTGAGTGATTCATTAGTGAAGTCTGTACACTTATTTGAACTACAAGTATATACATTGCACTGTTCCCTTCGTCTTTGTGTCATTCCCTCTACTGTGTCTTCGTGTTACTTACTGTTGTTCTTCGTGTTGTTTTCAGTATGTGTCAATTTCATCTTCGTGTCGTTTTTACCTCGTGTCGTGTTACCCCGTGTTAATTACTGTTCGACTTCGTGTTGTTTTCAACCCGTGTCGGTTACTGTTGTTCCTTGTGTCGTTTTATTCGTTTCATACTGTTCTCATAGCTTCATCACGTGTCGTGATAAGCCGTGTCTTTTTTTCTGTCCCCGTGCTGTCTTTCCTAGACCCCGTGTCTGTCTTGTGTTATTCCTACACTCCGTGTCGATTTCATCTTTTATCTTTGTCTTGTGTTTTCAAGACCTCGTATCGTTTTTCCTCTCATAACTCCGTATTGGTGTTTCCACACTTCGTGTCATGCTTCGTAACCACACTTCGTGTTGGTTACTGATGTTTCTGTGACTTCGTGTCATGTTTCCAGACCTCGTGTCGTTTTCACTCCGTGTCAACTTCGTCTTAAGTGTTGTTTTCATCTTCGTGTCATTTTTCACTCCGTGTCGATTTCAGTTTTTCATCTTCGTGTTGTTTTCAACTCGTGACGGTCTCTGTCATCTGTCTCCATGTCGTACTCACTCTGTGTCATTTTTGTTCCACTGCGTGCAGAACATTGCAGCACTTCGTGTTGCTTTCTGTGCCACCACCTTGTGTCGTTCTCTGTGTAGTGTGTGTTTCTGTCACCACTACACTTCGTGTCGTTGTTCTGTACTTCGTGATGTTCTTCGTGTCGGTCTTTCTCATTAGACCTCGTGTCTTTCTCGCCATGACCACACTTCGTGTTGCTTTACGTGGACCTCGAGTCTTGCTTGTTTGCAACCACTTCGTGTCGGTTTCTGTTGCCAGTCCATGCTGTTGTCGTGCCGTTCTCTTTGATGTTTATTACGTCGTGTCGTTTTCTTTACTTCGTGCCTTAGTCATCGTATGTATCTCGTATCGTTCTCCTTGTTGCCATTTCATGTCATTCTTGTTTTACTTCGTGTCGGTCTCTTCGTTGTGTCTGTTCTGTCACAATGTATCTCGTGTCGTTCTTCTTGTTACCTCGTGTTGTTCTTCATCTTCTTCGTGTCGTTTTTCTTCGTTGTGTTATCTCTGTTACAGTGTGTATCTCGCGTCGTTCTCAGTGCATCTAGTATTGCTACTACATACTTCGTGCAGATCTAGTTATTGTGGCCCTCAGTTTTAATGGCTTTTCATCTCCTTGCAGGTCCGAGGAAGAACATTCCACACACCTGAGCAGCACGTGATCCGAGGCTGGAATGAAGCCTGCTAAGAGACTGCCACGTGGTCCGAATAATTAGGGCTGGAAATGTGGAGGTCACATGTAGTGGCTGATGATGCTGCTGCTGCTATATATATGAGCCTTCTTCCACAGAAGAAGCTTGATCGAGTTGGCGAGAAGAAAAGCTCATACAGAGAGCCACGATCTAGAGAAGAAGAAAAAGAAAAGAAGAAGAGAAAGAAGAAGAGAAAGAGAGTGAGAGAGAGAAAGAAAGAGAGAGTGAGTAAGAGATTGAGATAGCAGAGTGTGAAGAGAAGAAGAAGCAGAGAGTGAGAGAAGAGCAGAAGAAAGAGAAAGAAAGATAGAGAGTGAGCGAGAGAGCTCGTGGAGAAGAAGGAAGATCTTACCTGAAGATCCGTCTACTGGACCATGGATCAAATCCGGGCCAGTCAGCTCCGTTGAGAGCCATATTGCGCATTTCGTTTTTCAGCTTTCTGTTTTGCTGAAGTCTTTTTCGTTTATTGTTTTTCCTTTGTTTTCTGGTTTGCTGTGTTTCCGATACTCTGTAGAGAGGTCGGGGTTCCTCCTGTTAGTTCAGGAGAAGGGAGATTGATATCTCCGGTTGCAAGCAGCAGGTGGGCTGCTTGTGGGTTCCCTCCGGTTTGGAGGAAGGGAGACTTGTCTCTGGTTCTGGGCTTGTGGAATCAAGTCCAGGGGTTCCCTCCAGGTCTGGAGGAAGAGAGACCGTGTGTCTCTGGTTTGCTAGTGACTGGTGTCACTAGTGGTTCCCTCCGGTTGGGAGGAAGAGGGGAGGTTGTTCCCCTGGTCAAGCTGTGTGGCAGCACTTGTTGCAGACTGAGTCTGCGGTTTCTAGCGTGAGCTAGTGGAAGCCACACTCGGATTGAGTGTGGGGTGGATGTAGGTCTGCTGGACCGAACCACCTAAAAACCTCTGTGCAGTGGTTTGATTTCTCTATATGTTTTTGCTTCCGCTAGATGTTTGCATAGGGGCGCTCCAAGTGTTTGATCACAGGTTCATTAAATGATTTAATCAGATCTTGTTCTGAGTGTTTAATCTGTTGAGTGAGCGAAAGTTTATTTGAGTGAAAGAATGGTTTGAATGAATACTTAGGTGCGCTTTGCTTTGGTTGCTCACTGTCTGTTTGTTGAATTCCGCTACTGCTAATTAGTCTTTCAGATTTGATATATCTGTCTAGTTAGCATTCTAGATAGTTAGTGAGCATCATATTTTCAATTGGGTGAAGGCTTTTAAATAGGTTATATTCATTCACCCCCCCTCTGAATACTGCACCTAACCCAACAATTGGTATCAGAGCAGGTCTCTGATCTATCTGATCTAACAATCTGCAGAGGATCCTGCTGGTTTGTTTGGTGTTTTTTTCAGAGTGTGCTTTTTGTGTTCGTAGCTTTGATTCTCCGTCTTAGTGCTTTGTCTTGCTTATTTGGTTTAGGTGCTTCAGTTTGTTCTGAGCTTTCAGATTGTTTGCAATGGAGCCAATCGTGCTGAAGGCTAGCTCCAGCAAAGCAAACAGATCCAGCCACAGTGGATCATCAAGCAAGAAAAGTAGCCTCTCGCGGTCTGAAATTGATGAAGACCACATTGGAATGATGGTTAGTAACTTCAGGAAATTTCTGAGAAAAAGAGAAGGAAAGCTTGACGGTAGCAAACAACAAACAAGGTATAACTCTAATCCTGCCAAGATTGCTGACACTAATGTTTGCTACAAATGCAGGAAGGCTGGCCACACAAAGGATGATTGTCCAGAGGTATTGAAACTCAAAGGGAACACCTCGGACATTGATAGAGAAGGAAGAAAGTCCATATGCTTAATGGCCAACCGGGGAAGTGATGGTGAGGAAACCTCATCTCAGGTAAGCTCTGAATCAGATGGATACACTTTTGATGAATTGATAGTAATGTATAAAGATCTGTTCAAAGTATCCAAGAAATTAAAATCTGAAAACAAGAAATTGAGAAAAGAAGGAAAACTTTAAAATCTGAAAAGGAGCACATTAGAGAAGATAATTCTTGTAAAAGTTGTGCCATTCTCGAAGACATAATTAATGAGTTTGAGTCTGATGACATTCTTCAAAAAGAATAAATAAAATCTCTAAAAGAAGAAAATGTCTACTTAAAGGATCAAAATAAAAGGCTAATGGTTCTTAATACTGTCTTATCTGAGAAATAGCTGTCAACTGAAAAAGGAAAAGCTGTTTATGATGAAAATTCAAAAAGTTTGAACAGTCTAGAACAAGAAATTGAGAAGTATAAAACTGCAAACCAAGTTCTAAGCGAATGTGTAAATTGCAGTGAACAGGAAATAGCCAGTTATGAACTTCACATTGCTAACTTGGAAGATAAAATTCATAATCTGGAAAATTCAGCTATTGAGTCTGCCAAGATTAAAGGAAAAATAAAAACTGTTGAGAAGAGGAAGGATGATAACTCTGAAAGGGGAACAAATTGCCGTTCTGATGTTAAGAAAAACACTAAAAACCAGCTATATACAACCTTTGTCCAAAGCACTAATGTAGCTGGTACTTCAAGGCAATCCCCAAAACAAAATGAAAAACAGAAGTCACCTTCAAAATCTGTCTTTCAGTTTAAAGCTCAAAAAATTGAAAAGCAAACAAAATCTATTAAGAATAATCAGAGATTGAAAAGAAAGAGTCAAACAAAGAAGGCTAAGAATATTTCTGGTTGTACTCTGAAATTTGCTAGTTCTGCTGAATCTGATGGGCCAATACATAATGCTCATGCTTCTTGTACTCGTTCACATACATCTAGGAACTCACATGATAGAAACCATGTTCCTAGGAAATCTGATGCCTCTTGTTACTACTGTGGCAGGCATGGTCATTATATGGATGACTGCAGAGTAATGATAAGGGATGATATGATGCATGAAAAAACACTTCCAAATAATCATCACCACCCCAAAAGAAACATGTCTTCCTCAAACCAACATATCATTTGTTACAATTGTAACAGACGTGGTCATAAAGCTGTTGAGTGTTGGTTTAGGCCTTCATGGGGATTTACTGGCTCAAGAGGTAAGCATTCTAGGTGCATTGAATGTGGTAAGTATGGGCATGTAGTCAAGGACTGCTGGTTTGTTCAGGGAAATCATTTTAATTCCAAATTTGTAAGATTCCCTCCAAACAAAAATCTCTTGGGCAGAAATAAAACTAGTCTTAAAGAAAAGACTCTTGCTTGTTATGAATGTGGAAAACCTGGCCACCGAGCTTCTGAATGCTGGTGGGCAGGTAATGATAAATCAAAAATTCATGCTTACAACAGAACAATTCGTAGTGCAGGACCCAAGACTGCTTGGGTCCCTGCAAGATCATATTGATTGACTTGCTGCAGGTGGTGCCTTGGAAATGAATAAGAGGGGTTAACCAAGGCACTCAAGAATGAAAAACCCCATGATTGAACTTTTCAGGTCGGCTCCAAAACTCTGTGTTTAAATTCCATTATCTGAAACTATGAGCATGAAAAAACGTGAGCTTCATGTTGACTTGCTTGATTGATCGTTGATGATCTCTTCATGTACTGAGCTTTACTGTGCATATATCTGATGCTTTTCTCTCACTGATTATTGCACTGAGAAAATGGACTGCATGCTTGTTGTTGAATGCATAACTTGCTGATTGTGTATAGTTCTTCAGTGTATGGAGTAAGTGCATGTGTCTTGTGTCAATACATTGCATGCTTGAGTACATACGTGAACTGAGCTTGAATGGGTCAGTTAGTGCATACAGTCAATGCATGTGTCTAGTATCTGCATACATCATATGCATGACGGTCAATGAAGTTGCTCAAATGCATGTAGGACTGCTTTATGTTGCATTGTCCTTGTTGACCCTGGTATATCAAATGGTATGTTACTAAAAGGCAGGGAAATCTGCCCGGAGGTTCCTACCATTTGTGAGATGGTCTTTGAGACCAGGTCCTCCGCCTAGTACCATGGGTCTAGTCTGCATGTAGAACAGTCTAATGCATAGCATATCTCTTGCATCATGATGTCAGGGGGAGCTGAGAGTTCTATTCAATTCATTGAATCCTATTCACTTCTCAGTATTCTCATTCAAATGATTCATAACTTTTGACATCAGATGTCATTGGACCATATTGCCAATTGCTATCCTTTCCCCATCATTTTCACTAAACAACAGCTTTGCATCTGGTTTAGTACATTGAATGATGATTATTGCAATTGTTCACTTATAAGAATCACTCTTACAAATTGAAAAGAACTAAAGGTTTAACCTTTATAAATTGAAGAGTTAAGTGTCTGCACTTCAGAATTTGAGATAAAAGAAAACTTTTATAGCTCTTAATCTTTGTCTCATGGCTAAAATAGAAAAAAAAATTTTAATGCCTAAATGTGTTAATCTGGAAATGTCCAGAACAGGTGAACAAGAGTGTGTAATGTTTTTCAAACAATCACTCTAAAAGAATTAAGGGCAGCAGTAAATAAGATCATTAATGTTAAGAACTGAACATAGTGACAGAGCAATGGCTGATTGCACTGAGAAACTGTGAACTCCTCCAAAGAGACAGGAGATTTCACATGTCATGAGGTGATTCAGAATATCTCTGTTCATTGGGTCAAATCTATAGGGGGAGTCCTCACCAAGTAACTGAGGGTACTGGCCTCTAATCAAGGTGTACCCTTAATGTCAAAAGTGAAGACTATTCCTTGTGGGTCTTGATCTGAAGTACATCTTGTAGTTTATGCCTAGTAACTGGGGGTGCCTGCCTCTAATCAAGGTGTACACCTAATGTCAACAGCATAAATGCCACTGATCTATTTACTTAGTTCAGGTTCTGGAATTTGAAAAATGAAATCAAACTGCTGTAACCCTTCGAATATCAAAAGTCATTGAGTGAAAATTGTTTTTCTCAATACATGTTCAAGTTGCCTCTCTTGAATTTCTTTGTTTTAATCACAAAAGGGTATTATTTTAGACTTATCTATTAATACCATGTGCCCTAGATTCATTGCTATAAATGGAATCTAAAACTCTTTGTCAGAGGTCAGATCTTTTACTCTAGGTTTATCACTGTTAAACCTGATTTTTTGTCAAAATTATATGTTGCTGATTCTTATACCTTAACAGTTGTTTATAATCATGCTTCCTTTCTGAACCTATGATTCAGCTGTTGTCAAGTGACCCTCCTACTTTCTCTACCTTGTTTATCTGTTCATACTCCTTCTCAAAGGGGGAGCTTTTATTTAGGGGGAGAAATAATTCAGGGGAGTCTTACATTCAGGGGGAGAATGGTCTAGAGGAATTTGCATGCATATTGCATTTTGCACTCATATGTTTTTACTGTTTTTTCTCTTTTTGACCATGTCAAAGGGGGAGTATTGTTGCATATGCATGATTGCATAAGTTATTTGACAAAGGGGGAGACTTGTTTTTAATTGCGACTGATATGGTGTTACCCTCATCTGCTGAACTACCTTGTGTGTCTCATATGACATCACTGGATTATCTTTCTCAAACTATTTTCTTTTTGATGAAGTCAAAGGGGGAGAATAGTTTGAGTCATCAGACTGACTCACTGTGTAGTGTTGCCATCATCAAAAAGGGGGAGATTATTGTGCCCTGTGGTTTTGATGATGGAAATTGTGGTTTTGATGATTGGTTGTTGATGTGAGTTAATCAAATGTTCAGTCATCCTGTGGTTTTGATGATGGCAATTGTGGTTTTGATGATTGGTTGTTGATGTGAGTTAATCAAATGTTCAGTCATCTTGCTGCTCAGTTTAGATTAACATATTTGATGTTCAGTCTTGCTACATGTTAAACTGATGCATAAAGCATTCATTGCTGTGGTTTTAATGATTTATCTGGTTTTGATTATTGGTGTTTGATGTTAATCACTGTGAGTCATCCTGCTGAAATGTTAATTCAGGCCTTCATATGCTCAGTCAGTTTACCTGCTGACATTGTGCTTTGATGATAGCTTCATGATTGTGAGTTGTATATCATCTGGAGAATGCACGTGTATGACTGATATATTGTGTGTGTTAGTCTTCTGGTATGTGCATGATCTATACATCGCCTTCAATCTTCAAGTCTATACACTGGTTTATTCTTCAAGTCTGTATATCCACAGTTAGACTTGAAGTCTGCACATTGGTCTTCGATCTCAATGTCCATACATTAGGCTTTTACATGAAGTCTACACATTATTGTTTGCAGTGAAAGTCCATTTGGACTGTTCATCAAAGTCTGTACATCATACTACTATAGTAAGTCTGTACAGTGAGTGATTCATTAGTGAAGTCTGTACACTTATTTGAACTACAAGTATATACATTGCACTGTTCCCTTCGTCTTTGTGTCATTCCCTCTACTGTGTCTTCGTGTTACTTACTGTTGTTCTTCGTGTTGTTTTCAGTATGTGTCAATTTCATCTTCGTGTCATTTTTACCTCGTGTCGTGTTACCCCGTGTCAATTACTGTTCGACTTCGTGTTGTTTTCAACCCGTGTCGGTTACTGTTGTTCCTTGTGTCGTTTTATTCGTTTCATACTGTTCTCATAGCTTCATCACGTGTCGTGATAAGCCGTGTCTATTTTTCTGTCCCCGTGCTGTCTTTCCTAGACCCCGTGTCTGTCTTGTGTTATTCCTACACTCCGTGTCGATTTCATCTTTTGTCTTTGTCTTGTGTTTTCAAGACCTCGTATTGTTTTTCCTCTCATAACTCCGTATTGGTGTTTCCACACTTCGTGTCATGCTTCGTAACCACACTTCGTGTTGGTTACTGATGTTTCTATGACTTCGTGTCATGTTTCCAGACCTCGTGTCGTTTTCACTCCGTGTCAACTTCGTCTTAAGTGTTGTTTTCATCTTCGTGCCGTTTTTCACTCCGTGTCGATTTCAGTTTTTCGTCTTCGTGTTGTTTTCAACTTGTGACGGTCTCTGTCATCTGTCTCCATGTCGTACTCACTCTGTGTCATTTTTGTTCCACTGCGTGCAGAACATTGCAGCACTTCGTGTTGCTTTCTGTGCCACCACCTTGTGTCGTTCTCTGTGTAGTGTGTGTTTCTGTCACCACTACACTTCGTGTCGTTGTTCTGTACTTCGTGATGTTCTTCGTGTCGGTCTTTCTCATTAGACCTCGTGTCTTTCTCGCCATGACCACACTTCGTGTTGCTTTACGTGGACCTCGAGTCTTGCTTGTTTGCAACCACTTCGTGTCGGTTTCTGTTGCCAGTCCATGCTGTTGTCGTGCCGTTCTCTTTGATGTTTATTACGTCGTGTCGTTTTCTTTACTTCGTGCCTTAGTCATCGTATGTATCTCGTATCGTTCTCCTTGTTGCCATTTCATGTCATTCTTGTTTTACTTCATGTCGGTCTCTTCGTTGTGTCTGTTCTGTCACAATGTATCTCGTGTCATTTTTCTTGTTACCTCGTGTTGTTCTTCATCTTCTTCGTGTCGTTTTTCTTCGTTGTGTTATCTCTGTTACAGTGTGTATCTCGCGTCGTTCTCAGTGCATCTAGTATTGCTACTACATACTTCGTGCAGATCTAGTTATTGTGGCCCTCAGTTTTAATGGCTTTTCATCTCCTTGCAGGTCCGAGGAAGAACATTCCACACACCTGAGCAGCACGTGATCCGAGGCTGGAATGAAGCCTGCTAAGAGACTGTCACGTGGTCCGAATAATTAGGGCTGGAAATGTGGAAGTCACATGTAGTGGCTGATGCTGCTGCTGCTGCTATATATATGAGCCTTCTTCCACAGAAGAAGCTTGATCGAGTTGGCGAGAAGAAAAGCTCATACAGAGAGCCACGATCTAGAGAAGAAGAAAAAGAAAAGAAGAAGAGAAAGAAGAAGAGAAAGAGAGTGAGAGAGAGAAAGAAAGAGAGAGTGAGTAAGAGATCGAGATAGCAGAGTGTGAAGAGAAGAAGAAGCAGAGAGTGAGAGGAGAGCAGAAGAAAGAGAAAGAAAGATAGAGAGTGAGCGAGAGAGCTCGTGGAGAAGAAGGAAGATCTTACCTGAAGATCCATCTACTGGACCGTGGATCAAATCCAGGCCAGTCAGCTCCGTTGAGAGCCATATTGCGCATTTCATTTTTCAGCTTTCTGTTTTGCTGAAGTCTTTTTCGTTTATTGTTTTTCTTTTGTTTTCTGGTTTGCTGTGTTTCCGATACTCTGTAGAGAGGTCGGGGTTCCTCCTGTTAGTTCAGGAGAAGGGAGATTGATATCTCCGGTTGCAAGCAGCAGGTGGGCTGCTTGTGGGTTCCCTCTGGTTTGGAGGAAGGGAGACTTGTCTCCGGTTCTGGGCTTGTGGATTCAAGTCAGGGGTTCCCTCCAGGTCTGGAGGAAGGGAGACCGTGTGTCTCTGGTTTGCTAGTGACTGGTGTCACTAGTGGTTCCCTCCGGTTGGGAGGAAGAGGGGAGGTTGTTCCCCTGGTCAAGCTGTGTGGCAGCACTTGTTGCAGACTGAGTCTGACACTCGGATTGAGTGTGGGGTGGATGTAGGTCTGCTGGACCGAACCACCTAAAAACCTCTGTGCAGTGGTTTGATTTCTCTATATGTTTTTGTTTCCGCTAGATGTTTGCATGGGGGCGCTCCAAGTGTTTGATCACAGGTTCATTAAACGATTTAATCAGATCTTGTTCTGAGTGTTTAATCTGTTGAGTGAGCGAAAGTTTATTTGAGTGAAAGAATGGTTTGAATGAATACTTAGGTGCGCTTTGCTTTGGTTGCTCACTGTCTGTTTGTTGAATTCCGCTACTGCTAATTAGTCTTTCAGATTTGATATATCTGTCTAGTTAGCATTCTAGATAGTTAGTGAGCATCATATTTTTAATTGGGTGAAGGCTTTTAAATAGGTTATATTCATTCACCCCCCGCTCTGAATACTGCACCTAACCCAACAGATGATCCAATTTTATTGGGAATTAAGGCCAATATTGAACAAAGACCAGATTTTTCTACTTCTAATGATCGAAGATTGCTATTCAAGGGCCGAATGTGTATACCGGATCATGAGGATACAAAGAAATTGATCTTATAAGAAGCACATAAATCAAAGTACACCATTCATCCAGGAGGTACAAAAGTGTATCAGGATCTCAAAAGAAACTTTTGGTGGCCCAATATGAAGAGGGAAATAGCTGACTTCGTGTCTCGTTGTCTAACCTGGCAACAAGTTAAAGTTGAACATTTTAGACCCGCAGGTAAATTACATCCCTTAATTATTCCCGAATGAAATGGGAGAGCATATGGATGGACTTCATTATGGGTTTACCTAAGACAAGAGGTGGACATGATGGCATATGGGTAATCATAGATCGATTGACTAAATCTGCACACTTCATACCAATAAAGAGCCGATGGTCTGTGGATATTCTAGTAGCATTGTACATAAATAAAATTGTCAAATTACATGGTGTCCCCGTCACTATTGTATCAGATAGAGATCCTCGATTCACATCACAGTTCTGGAAAGGTCTACAACATTCACTAGGGACCAGATTAAATTTTAGCACAGCCTTTCATCCATAAACTGATGGTCAGACGGAAAGAACAAATCAGGTGGTAGAAGACATGCTCAGGGCTTGTGTCATTGATTTTGGAGGAAGTTGGCATGATCACTCACCTCTGGTAGAATTTGCATATAATAACAGCTATCAAGCAAGCATACAAATGGCACCTTTTGAAGCTCTATATGGGAAAAGTTATCGATCTCCAATATGTTGGAATGAAATAGGGGAAAAGTAATTTTTAGGCCCCGACCTTATTAGGGATTCTACGGAGAAAATCAAGCTCATTCAAGATAGAATGAAAATGGCACGAGATAGGCAAAAGTCTTATGCCGACAATCGAAGACGTGACTTGGAGTTTCAGGTAGGAGATCATGTATATTTAAAAGTTTCTCCAGGTCGTGGTATTCGAAGATTTGGCATTAAAGGAAAGCTAACTCCAAGGTTCATTGGCCCATTTGAAATTCTTGAAAGGGTCGGTGAAGTGGCTTATAGATTGACTTTACCTCCATAATTAGCAGGAGTTCATGACGTATTTCACGTCTCCAAACTGAAGAAATATGTATATGATCCTGACCATATTATCACTTATGACAATCTAGAGATTCAGAAGGATATGACATATGAGCAAACGCCAATAAAGATTCTGGATCGGGAAGTGCGTCAACTTATAAATAAGGTTATCCCTATGGTCAAAATTCAATGGAAGAAAACATGGCCATACGAAGCAACATGGGAAACCGAAGCAGCCATGGGAAAAAGATTTCTAGAATTATTAAACTGTAAGTACACTCTCAACAATCCATGTCTTGAATTTGGGGACCAAATTCTTCTAAGTGGGGGAGGGTGTAGTGCCCCAGAATTTTATATAAATAATTTTCTAGAATTTATAAAGGCCTAAATATATCAATAAATGAATTCTGAGACTACTAAGTCATCATAGGCCCAATTAGGTTGAATAATTAACCAAGCCTATTTACACATCATCTAAAAGGGTTTAAGGCCCAAAACTATTTAGTTTGGCCCATGTTCTAGAAGGTTATTAAGACTATTCTCGGATTTTTAAGGATAAACACCACTTAATAAGATAATTTAGTGGATAATGGATAAAAGATTTTTATTAAATTTAAAATTTTAAATACGATGACTGTAACGGTCTATCGTAAGACCGCCACAGCCATGTAACGCGGCAAGGTTCGACCGTCACAGTCTGCGAATTCGTGAGTGGAAGAACTTGCAAAAAGATTGGAACTTGATGTTCCTATCTATAAGAGACCTAATTGCAACGATGTATAAAGACCCTAAGGACTCTTAGAAATCAGGTTTTAGCAGATTAAGGACTCTAGAATCGATCTAATCCTGAAACCCTAGCTAGAACTCAATAAATAGGACCTAGTTCTGAACTACGCGACCCCTACTTTTGCTCGCGTGGAATCAAGGTAAGGAGTCATAATCTCGGGTAAGTTCTTTAGAATAATTTGTTCACAATACTATAGACTAACTCCTCTCAAAATTTCACATCTTTAGGTCAAGAGGTCGTGGAGTTAGAGCCCAAGGAAGTTGCTGGAAAGTCACAGGAAGAAGGGAACTAGGGTTCGGTTTTCAAGCCCAAATTGGAAGTTTAAAGCCTAGACAAGGGGTAGGTTGTCTCATGAACGGCAAAAATAACTTGATAGGACTATAAGCCCTCTGGTTTGATTGAATTTCATGCATAGTAGAGCATCAATTTCATGTTTTACTAGTTCTATGCATTACATGCATCTCTTAACCCTAAATTGAGAACTTGAAACATGTTATTCATCTATTCATGGTCACCTATGCATGTAGATAGCCTATCCTTCTTTATCATGCCTAGAAACTCATGCTGTTTTGATTATAGACATGATGTGAGTTAATCTCTTGTGTTTCATATTGCTTTCTATTAGCAGACACTCTGACGCGTCACAGTAGGACCGTCACATTCATGTAACAGCCTTACTATGAGCCGTCACAGTCTCTGTGGTATATGAGTTACTCTGTTAACTCTGACGCACCAATACAGACGCGTTACATAAGTGTAACGGCTATTCTCTGACTGTCACAATCACTGTGACGCCCCACTTCTAGACCGTCAGAGGCTATGTTCTGTCAACCCTAGACAGAATATGATTTGTCAATATTACTTATTATTAAGCCTAGTTACCTAAGTTTTAAACCTAATTACGTGACTTCAAGATTATTTAAGCGTTCATGATAGGAAATGCATGTTTTGATATCTCACTATTACTTTGAGTTATATTAATTTCATGAACCCAAAACTCTATAGTTTTGTAATTTGAAGCATGATTTTGAATGATGTATCAATAGAGTTTTTATCATGGTTTCGCATCGATATATGTCTATATATATATTCTTTTTCTATTTATAGAGTCGTTTCTATAAGTACATGGCACATACTCCGGTGTGTTAACCATTAGTTCACTTTTGCACTATAGGAACACAATCTTGGACATGAGGACATCTCTATTGGATATTCCTTCCAATGGACTAGGAAATCTTGTTTCAAGCCCTCCGTAATTCTCCGCGAGCCTGGGATTCCCACTAGGACGCCGAGTTGATTGTACCATTAAAACCCATTAACTAGAATACACTGTCGTTGTTTTCTGATTCTAGTAATGTAACGGCCTTGTATTGGACCGTCAAGCTCATGTAACGGCCCAATATACGACCGTCAAATTCATCTGAGGTTGAATTCTTGATTCTAGATTCAGATAAATGTAACGGTCCTATACTAGACCGTCACACAATGTAACGGCCCAGTGAATGACCATCACATGACTTGAATATCTCAACCCAAGGTTTGACCAAGGGTTGACATTTCAATGTTTCTAGATAAACCTTGATGATCTAGAACCTATCATATTGCTTAATAGACTTAATATAATGAATGAAAGTTAAGAGAATATACTGTTATGTTGCCGATTTATTTCCATAAGCATAGCATAGTCTAAGTCATTCTTGATCTCATATATTCAAATTGAAGCGTTCATTCATTGATTTTCATTATTTGAAATTGTTATATTCTTGGCCATACATTACTGTTACATGCGTGGAAGTAGCTTAATTTATACCTAAAGATGCGATCGAGCACTGATTGTGTTCAAGGGCTCTATGCTAGTCCCCTCGGCTGATTGCTGGAAACATACTATTTTATAAACCATGGGGTATGATGCTACTGGCGTCGCATTGCGCTGGGAGTACTATTTCGATAAATAAGTGAAGATCCACGACAAGACATGACATTCTTGCTTGATTTTCCACAGAAATTCACGAAGCACTTGCTCATAAGCATAATATGCTAAAGTGTTGATTATGTGGCTTGCTAGTACACTCTCGATATATTCTTGTTCATGAAAGGCCAATATCATGTTCTTGTTCTATTCTTGTTCTCATTCCATCTTATATGATTGTCTTGTTACTTTGCTTTAATCGCGTGATCATCGCATTGCATGATTTTACCTTATTTCTTTAGAGCAAAAATATTAATTACTTTAATAGTGCCTGCATGTTGATGCGAAGATACCTACTGGGTAAGTGTGCTCATTACCTATTTCCAATCTTTTTCAGGAAATGAAAGTGAGTCGGGTTCGGATTCGGATTATTCAAGTAGCGGATCCGAGAGTGATTAAAGATGAGTGAAGACTTAGGAAGTCTATAATGTCTAGATTGAGTCAATGTAATTTTCCTATTTCTTGAGTCTAGTAGAATGAAAGATGATGGAAAGTGGTTGTATTTCGAGTATTGATCATTTATGAAATAAAGTTGGAGTTAGATTAAATTCTGTGCAATTGCATTTATGTGTGTGATTGTATTGCGCTCTGGTCATTCTTACTTGCAAGAGGCTTACCATGCCGGCTGTTCGCGCTCCCTGAGCGAGTCTTCTGCTGTAATAAAGGCTCGGGGCGTGACACTTTCGATTTACTCACATTCACCAAAAGGCTATGCAATGTAAACCAGACTGAATATACGAGTGGTTCATAGCAAACACATCAAGGGTCATGTGAGAATGCTAAGCAAGGCATGATTTCAAAAACCCTTTAGAAGAAGATACATTAAACACAATTGAGAACCACTGAAAAATTGAATTTCCTTTCTTCATGGATCAAATACAATAACCCAACCATTTAAACAACATGAGAGCAAATCAACCCATATTTTACCATGATCAACATGAGTTCTAGGAATGGGTTGTGCCTGTGAAAACGTGGAATCCACAATATCAAAATCTATCAGCCATCAACCAAAAAGAACTGAGAACTTCAAGTTCAGAAATCCTAGAATTGTATAACAATTAAAGCATTGATCCCATAGTTAAATAGCATGATGTGAATACATGAAACCCCAATTTAACAAGGGACAATTAAACAATGTGTAACTCATTCAAACCTTTATTATGCCAACCATCCATAGACTATAAGCATGAAGATGTTTTCCACAAGGCAAGCACACAATATTTTCACTTCAATGTAAACGCAAACCATACAATATTTTGTAATCATCACAACCATTATCAAAGACAAAGAGAGAGTGCAGTGCACCCAACAATCTCCCCTTTTTTGATGATGACAATATATTGTGGGCACCAAGATTCTCTCCCCCTTTGACATTATCAAAAAGTGGAGAGGCTTCCTCAGAAATAGGATAGAATTTGGAAAGTAATGGCGCAAGAATCCAGCAATGTGAACTGTATGAACAATATACAGTTTAACCAAAGAACCACTTCATTCTTCAAACCTAAGATGAGGCATGAGACTTTCAAGAACACAAAAAAAAGAAGTGCAAGTGTAGCATGTCCTATGTTCTGCCCAGAGTATGCATGACCTAGAAGTTGCAAAATTTGTATGTATGCCTTCTAAATGCCATGTCTATGCAACACATGATATATGCAGAGAACTGTAATATTCACATGTATGGCTGAAATATGTGCAAGTATGCAAATTCTAAATTGTATGTAAAAAGCATGACCAAAGTATGTGCAAAATGTATGACTGAAACACACATTATCTTTCCCTTTTTGTCATGAACAAAAACTGACTGACAATGTGATTATTTAACCTGTTATTTACATGTATGATCTAAAGATGCATCAAAGTGAAATGAAGTATGATATGTATGAACAAGATCAGGCAATCAATCACTCAAGCATGGATAGTTAGATATAAAAGCAAGCAAGTCCCTTAGGGACAGGTTTAATAACAATGCTATTAATTATCGAGCATGATGTGCATGAGTAATACAAAGAAGGTCGTGCTTACAAAAAGACGGTACTGCATAAGCCATGAAAGTTGACAGATTCATAAAGTACATTCACACAATCAAACCCAAAGTATATATGTGAAAATTGAGCAATGAATTCCAAAGTAATATGGATCATCAGATTTTCCAACTAACACTTAAAAAGAGTCGTTCCTCCATACACTTTCATACACAAAGCTCGAATATTTGTAGCTACGTATAACCCCAAATTTTTGATTAAACACAAAAAGGTGACTAACCTTTTGATGCGAGTTGTACCCTTTGTCTCAGGAGTATTTCTCGGTTACTCAGTTTCGTCACTTATCTTAACTACGGACTTTGTCACTTTTTGGTGCGAGTTGTACCCTTTGTCTCAGGGGCACTGTAACACCCCGGTTTTTTAAAATCTGAAGTTTAATTAAAATAGTAAATTTTTAATTTAGATAAATGAATTTCAGAAATCAATATTATATTCCTCAGTGAATAGTGCTAGCGTAATTTCGACTTTCTCATAAAAATCTAGAAAAATAGTAAATTGATAGAGAATGATTTATGAAACAACTTTGCCCTCTTGAGTTTTATCAATAAAAATCTGTAATAAGATCTATTTATCGTTTAAGTGAGTTTTATTAAATAATATTTTATTCCTTGGAATAGTACCATCAAAAATTCTTCTACTTGATAAAAATCCATAAAAATGGTAATTAGGTTTCTGGAAGTGTATGTAACAAATTTATCTTCTGGGATTAACCCAGTAAAACTCCGTAGCAAGATCTATTTAATGTTTTAAGTGAAAAATCTACACTTTTCAACCTTTACCTAACCTTGACTTCAAACATAAAATTCGACCTTAATACTCAACCATTTGATCTGAAATTGGTGTCAAATTAAAGGCCATGATCTTAACTTCAATAGCCCTCTAAAAATTACTCGAAACCCTTACCCTAATTGAGGCGGCTGGTCCAGTTTTGACTTGGTCTTACTTGGCGGCGCCTTGTCTTGTGGCGTCGATTCCTCTCACCACAGACCATCCCAGAACGTGTATAAACTATCAAAATGAAGCTCTTCCAGTCTATTTTCATTTGGTAGCCGTGGTAGTCGCTGAAGTTTTCAGATCTAGGAGATATCTTGCGTTGAGTACGTGGGTGTCGGCTTCCTTCTTTCTTTCTTCCTCCTTTGTTCTTCCTTGTTCTTCATCAAATTGAGGTAGGTTCTCTCGGGCTCAAACAGCAAATGATATATCAAAATGTTCAACATGAAGTCCTCTTTCTTTTGATATAGAAAGCCCTAAATTGCATGAACCATGTTTAGAGTATTTCTGCTCGAAGTAATAGCATGCCTAAACCTAGTTTTGATGTGTTCATCCGAGTTAATTATGATTTCGAGTTTCAATTACTGATCTTTATGTACCATATCATACACGGTTGGATTCAGCATTGAGTTAGCTTTCTTTTGATGTAAGAAGCCCCAATTTCTATTAAGTGTAGCATGCGAATTTAGTCATTTAGTGAGCCATGTTAGAATCATGTTAGAACCAGGGTTTAAGTTATTCTTCCTTAGATTAAGTGATGAATTCGGGCTGTGAATCAAAAATTAATCCATGCATCTTATATAGTTTTTCATGCTCGTCATTTTTATAGTAAAAGCCCCAAATTTAATTGCATATAGTGAGAGAATTGTACGATTTAGTAGAAGTATGTCAAGAATTAGGTTTTCATGTGTTCATCATAGAATATGTTAAGATTTAATTGATTTATGTTGAAATTAGTGTTTCAAATCGCTTGATTTATGACCCTAGTATGTATATTAATGACCCTAGATCATGTGGTTAAGATCCCAACTCAATTGGATCTCAATTGGGTGAGTTTATATGTTTTCCGGAGGTTAAAACCGTTTTTGTTCTTGCAGGGGTCGACCCCAGGGGTTTTCTGGGAGCCCTAGCAGGCCCGAGGGTCGACCCCAGGGGTCGACCCATCCAGCACCCAGCAAGGGTCGACCCATACAGCCAGAGTGTGGGGGTCGACCCCAGGGGTCGACCCATTCTGCAGGATTTGTGGGGGTCGACCCATCTCACTGGCTGACCCTGTTTTTGCAGGGGTCAACCCCAGGGGTCGACCCGTGTACCAGAAACCCAGTTTTTGTCATTCTTCGACCCGAGGATCGATCCGGATCATTAGGGGATCGACCCATTTAACTTAGACCAATTGAAAATTATATTCTGGAAGAACCAGTGACCTATTCATGAAACCTTATGATTTCAATTTGCATTGGTTCCTACGTTCTATCATGGTGTAAAAACATGCCATTTATCATTTTCTTTTCAACACATACATTGGTTAAATAGAAACCCACATGAGTATTGGTTAATGGTATAACTAAATTGCTGTTAATATATGCTATTTCACTCCTGTGTGAGTTCGTTCTTTGCCTTATCATCTTGAATCATCCTTTGGCAAATTGGTTTAATGCAAATGATAATGGATAATCCTTGATATATTAACTTGGTAATTAGGATTAAATTGATTGTTAAGTTGCTGTTTTAGGCCCTATTACTCCAGTAGAATGGATTACTTACACACTTGAACGGTATACTGTCAGCCGTTCTTTCTTGACCCCGTGGACCGAGTTTTGGTCCAGTTCTTGTAAAGCGGCACCGAGGTGACCATATCAACTGAGTTTTTGTTTGGAATCCAAGGACATGTTGGTCCTTAAAAATTCATACTCCTGACAGAAATTCCTCTGATTAATTGGCCATTAAAATTTACTGAATGTCTGGATGTGTGGGACTTTGGGCCCATAAAAATAAATGTCATCGCATCATAAGGGCCCGGTCTGGTCCTGGGGAGAGCGCCCGAAAAATTATTGAGCCCATGGGATGCTAATGACATGGTGGGGCATTACACCGAAATACTTGCTTGCTCGTTGCGTCTATGACAAACATCTCTTGTTACTTGTTACTTGTTACTTGATCGCGAATGAATTGATATTACTTGCTTGTGGCCAATTCTTTACTACTGTCTCTTGTTATATCTCCTATTGTAAATTCTTGTACTTGTTATCTTGTTAATTCTTGACATCACATATTTCTTGACCTTGCAAGTTCTTGTTATTACGTTGTTTCATTATACCGTTATCATCATTATTTCTTTCTTAGTATTGCATATAAAAATGTAATTTACTTGTTAATCACTTAAACTATGCCTGATGATAGAGTATAATTCCTACTGAGCTTTTTGCTCACCCCTACTTCCAACCCTTTTCAGGTTATGCGAGTATCGGTGCGTGCATTGGGAAATGGATCAGTGTGATCGAGTGGAACTTGGAACCTAGAGTTGGAGTCTGCTCTTTCATTTTCTTGAGTCTAGCTAGTCTAGTTATTTCTTTTTATTATTTATTTTGAATCTTTTATTGTAAGTTGTGTCGAAATATATCTTTTTAAATTAATAAGAGTTCGTATTTTCTCAAAATGTGTGTCTGGCCTCTGTATTTTATTGTGATTATTTATCTTCCGCTCTTGTTATCGTGACTTGTCTCTTGCCACGTTCCGAGCATCGCTTCCCGCTGCTATCGGTTCAGGGTGTGATAATTTTGGTATCAGAGCCTCCTTGCCTGAGTCCCTTGGATTTTGTCCAAGTGTTGCCTCCTTGCCTGAGTCCCTTGGATTTTGTCCAAGAGTATAGGTTTTCCTAAGTTATATGTTTTCTAAGTTTTGCATTGCATCCCAATGACCCGGTATATCAAAAGGTGTTGTCCGAACGTTAGGCTACGCCTATCGGGAAGGTCGCACACTTGTGCGAGTGGTCTTCGGATCAATTATCTCTGCCAGGTACTGAGTTTTGGTCATGTCTAGGTGCTTAGGACCCTTAACCTTGTTAAAGTCTAAGAACCCGACCTGGTGAGATTGGGTAGAAACTGGGGTTAAGTAATTAAATATATGCAAGATTGCGTTGCGTTACACGTAAGGGTAATGAAAAAGTTAACCATATAACTATCTTGTAGGTCTCTAAACCCTTCTTAAAATGAAACCGAGTGGTTCCACCGGTAAGCCAAGTTTCGGTTCCGCGAAAGGCTGGCGAGTCCGTCGTAAGGAAACCTGACATAATAAGAAGAAGAAGAGTAATATTGCGCAAATAGAATGTAAGTACTGTCACAAACTTGGTCATCTCGTGAAGGAGTGCTGGCGAAGGAGCGGAGCGTGTCTACAATGCGAAAATCAGAATCATAAAATAGCTAGCTGTCCTAAGTTACTTCCACAAGCAAAACTACAAGAGAAAAATCGGAACCCACTCTTACCGAATGAAGAATTATATATGGTATCGTTCTCTTTTATCCCTAGCTATAGCTAAATTTCTTTCGTCATTAGTTGTATAATTAACATGATATTTTGATAGATAGTATAATTAACATGTTATTTTGATAGATAAGATCATCTTAGTTTAAACATTCACATAATTAGTAATACCCGGTGAATTTGGGGACCAAATTCCTTTAAGTGGGGGAGGGTGTAACACCCCGGTTTTTTAAAATCTGAAGTTTAATTGAAATAGTGAATTTTTAATTTAGATAAATGAATTTCGGAAATCAATATTATATTCCTCAGTGAATAGTGCTAGCGTAATTTTGACTTTCTCACAAAAATCTAGAAAAATAGTAAATTGATAGAGAATGATTTATGAAACAACTTTGCCTTCTTGAGTTTTATCAGTAAAAATCTGTAATTAGATCTATTTATCGTTTAAGTGAGTTTCATTAAATAATATTTTATTCCTTGGAATAGTACCATCGAAAATTCTTCTACTTGATAAAAATCCATAAAAATGATAATTAGGTTTCTGGAAGTGTATGTAATAAATTTGTCTTCTGGGATTAACCCAGTAAAACTCCGTAGCAAGATCTATTTAATGTTTTAAGTGAAAAATCTACACTTTTCAACCTTTACCTAACCTTGACTTCAAACATAAAATTCGACCTTAATACTCAACCATTTGATCTGAAATTGGTGTCAAATTAAAGGCCATGATCTTAACTTCAATAGCCCTCTAAAAATTACTCGAAACCCTTACCCTAATTGAGGCGGCTGGTCAAGTTTTGACTTGGTCTTACTTGGCGGCGCCTTGTCTTGTGGCGTCGATTCCTCTCACCACAGACCATCCCAGAACGTGTATAAACTATCAAAATGAAGCTCTTCTAGTCTATTTTCATTTGGTAGCCGTGGTAGTCGCTGAAGTTTTCAGATCTAGGAGATATCTTGCGTTGAGTACGTGGGTGTCGGCTTCCTTCTTTCTTTCTTCCTCCTTTGTTCTTCCTTGTTCTTCATCAAATTGAGGTAGGTTCTCTCGGGCTCAAACAACAAATGATATATCAAAATGTTCAACATGAAGTCCTCTTTCTTTTGATATAGAAAGCCCTAAATTGCATGAACCATGTTTAGAGTATTTCTGCTCGAAGTAATAGCATGCCTAAACCTAGTTTTGATGTGTTCATCCGAGTTAATTATGATTTCGAGTTTCAATTACTGATCTTTATGTACCATATCATACACGGTTGGATTCAGCATTGAGTTAGCTTTCTTTTGATGTAAGAAGCCCCAATTTCTATTAAGTGTAGCATGCGAATTTAGTCATTTAGTGAGCCATGTTAGAATCATGTTAGAACCAGGGTTTAAGTTGTTCTTCCTTAGATTAAGTGATGAATTCGGGCTGTGAATCAAAAAGTAATCCATGCATCTTATATAGTTTTTCATGCTCGTCATTTTTATAGTAAAAGCCCCAAATTTAATTGCATATAGTGAGAGAATTTTACGATTTAGTAGAAGTATGTCAATAATTAGGTTTTCATGTGTTCATCATAGAATAGGTTAAGATTTAATTGATTTATGTTGAAATTAGTGTTTCAAATCGCTTGATTTATGGCCCTAGTATGTATATTAATGATCCTAGATCATGTGGTTAAGATCCCAACTCAATTGGATCTCAATTGGGTGAGTTTATATGTTTTCCGGAGGTTAAAACAGTTTTTGTTCTTGCAGGGGTCGACCCGTTTTCTGGGAGCCCTGGCAGGCCCGAGGGTCGACCCCAGGGGTCGACCCATCCAGCACCCAGCAAGGGTCGACCCCTGGGGTCGACCCATTCTTCAGGATTTGTGGGGGTCGACCCATCTCACTGGCAGACCCTATTTTTGCAGGGGTTGACCCGTGTACCAGAAACCCAGTTTTTGTTGTTCTTCGACCCGAGGATCGATCCGGATCATTAGGGGATCGACCCATTTAACTTAGACCAATTGAAAATTATATTCTGGAAGAACCAGTGACCTATTCATGAAACCTTATGATTTCAATTTGCATTGGTTCCTACATTCTATCATGGTGTAAAAACATGCCGTTTATCATTTTCTTTTCAACACATACATTGGTTAAATAGAAACCCACATGAGTATTGGTTAATGGTATAACTAAATTGCTGTTCATATATGCTATTTCACTCCTGTGTGAGTTCGTTCTTTGCCTTATCATCTTGAATCATCCTTTGGCAAATTGGTTTAATGCAAATGATAATGGATAATCCTTGATATATTAACTTGGTAATTAGGATTAAATTGATTGTTAAGTTACTGTTTTAGGCCCTATTACTCCAGTAGAATGGATTACTTACACACTTGAACGGTATACTGTCAGCCGTTCTTTCTTGACCCCGTGGATCGAGTTTTGGTCCAGTTCTTGTAAAGCGGCACCGAGGTGACCGTATCAACCGAGTTTTTGTCTGGAATCCAAGGACATGTTAGTCCTTAAAAACTCATACTCCTGACAGAAATTCCTCTGATTAATTGGCCATTAAAATTGACTGAATGTCTGGACGTGTGGGACTTTGGGCCCATAAAAATAAATGCCATCGCATCATAAGGGCCCGGTCTGGTCCTGGGGAGAGCGCCCGAAAAATTACTGAGCCCATGGGATGCTAATGACATGGTGGGGCATTACACCGAAATACTTGCTTGCTCGTTGCGTCTATGACAAACATCTCTTGTTACTTGTTACTTGTTACTTGATCGCGAATGAATTGATATTACTTGCTTGTGGCCAATTCTTTACTACTGTCTCTTGTTATATCTCTTGTTGTTAATTTTTGTACTCGTTATCTTGTTAATTCTTGACATCACATATTTCTTGACCTTGCAAGTTCTTGTTATTACGTTGTTTCATTATACCGTTATCATCATTATTTCTTTCTTAGTATTGCATATAAAAATGTAATTTACTTGTTAATCACTTAAACTATGCCTGATGATAGAGTATAATTCCTACTGAGCTTTTTGCTCACCCCTACTTCCAACCCTTTTCAGGTTATGCGAGTATGGGTACGTGCATTGGGAAATGGATCAGTGTGATCGAGTGGAACCTGGAACCTAGAGTTGGAGTCTGCTCTTTCATTTTCTTGAGTCTAGCTAGTCTAGTTATTTCTTTTTGTTATTTATTTTGAATCTTTTATTGTAAGTTGTGTCAAAATATATCTTTTTAAATTAATAAGAGTTCGTATTTTCTCAAAATGTGTGTCTGGCCTCTTTGTATTTTATTGTGATTATTTATCTTCCGCTCTTGTTATCGTGACTTGTCTCTTGTCACGTTCCGAGCATCGCTCCCCGCTGCTATCGGTTCGGGGCGTGACAGGCACTTCCTGGCTACTCAGTGCCAAATCCCACTTATTTTTAATAGTGGATTTGCTTCACTTTTCGACGCGAGTTTCCTCCTTTGTTTCAGGGAAGATTCCTGACTACTCGGATCTACGTTCCACTTATACAGATTTTTGGTGTGGCAAACAACTTTTTCCTCACGAGACATGTGATTTCCATGTAGAGATTCAAGAGCCCTTAGGAGTGTTGAGTATAAAAACTGAAATCCTTATTAGATTGAATCATTTATCTCAAGAAGGTGCAAAGTGTGTGGGCGGTTGTATTGAATGTAAGACATGAATTAGTCTAATCACAGTTATGTCTCCCCATAAGTGTATGCACAGTTATGAGCAAAAACTCCCCCTTAATATGTGCCATGTAACAAATATATCTAGATCAAAGCAATTTTATCTAGCAAGGGAAAAAAAAGGTCATAGGATGTTTTCAAAGAAAGGGTGATATAATATATATACACTCAAACATCCATCGAAGTAAAGTTTTCACACAAGTTGATTACCGGTACTTGGCTGAGAACGTAGGTCTGAAGACCACCATCAAGCATGGAGAAGAGTTTCAGTTGGACAAAATCCAACCTTCCACAATCGCCATTTGATATATCGGATAATCATGGTATTCAAACACACACGTATGTCAAGTATCTATGCAAGTGTATGCATGTACATTGAAGGATGATTGAAAATCATTCCTATCTACAAATATGCAAGGGTATGCATGATATGAGCATGAAAATAAGTATGTAAATTGTGTATACAAAATTGAATAGTTATTCACAAAATGTGAGCTAAGTATGAAACATTTTATGAACAGTGTTAGGCATTCAAAAAATACATTTATTCACATCGTGTGAAGTGATGTGTGTGAATTGCCAAAGTCAACAAAAAGTGAGTCCAAACTAGCAAGCAAGGATATCACAATATGTCCATGTTTTTCTTTAATTGCAAAAGAGAATGCATTGTTCAAGTTCATGCAAACAAAGGTGTATGCAATTCTTTGGACAAGGATGCAGCAAATTTGAGCTGAGAAACACCATTTAATTTTTCATTCATCCAAACACTCCCCCTCACATGGTGCATCTAAAACATTTAAACAAGTGTCCAGTCATTCTTCATTTCATGTTTTTATGAACAAGAATTTAGATATGTTTAGGAATACGCAATGCACCGCACACATACTTCAAAACTCAGTCAAAAACATTCAACAAGAAAACTATGTGAACATGTAGTTCATTCCACAAATAGACTTGCTTAACAATAAGCAATGAGAAAGATTTCAGAGATAGCTTATAAATAGATATTTAGATCCATTTCCGATTTATGCATGTCAGAAAAAAACATTCACAACTGACCATTTGATTTCCTCGAGTTCTAGTATGAGGTGGAGGTGTGGGTCCGAAGACCCTACTCACACATAATGAGAGTATCTAGGTGGAGGTAATCCACCTTTCTACTACACACTATTTGAGATACCGACACTTAGTTAATCTCAATAATTGCCAAAATCAACAAAACATGAATGCAATTGTTAAATGCAAACATTTTTTTCCAACTTAATTTTTTACCTTGTAGATTTTTGAAAGTGAACCTAAGTAAGATGATTTTCAAAATCAAACCAATTTTGTTTCTCGCCTTGAGAGTCCATGTTTATTGACATTCTTTGGCCTCAAGGCACCCCTACAAAACAAATTCTCATTTTAGAGATTTGGGTATCCAAGCCATCTTGGGTCCAGATAGGTTAGTTCTAGCATGAGTAAATGTATTCTTATATTTCCTAGAACACCAATCATCATCATATCTCATTGTGGCACAGTCATCCATTGAATCACCATCCTTGCCATAATAAAAGCAATAAGAAGATTTTCTGTTCATGGATCATTTTTCATTAAAGAACAATTATTCATCATGTGTCCAAGTTCACCACAATAACAACATGAGAAATTCTTTTTGACATACCATTCATCATCATTTTTCTTTGTGAAATAATTTTCAAAAACATGACCATGTAATCCACAGTAGAAGCAATGAATGTTGAGATTTTCCTTTGTGGGTTTCTTACAATTTTTAGAACCATCAACTGTATTCACTCTTGATTTCAATGCTTCATCATCATCAAGCTTCATCAAACAGCAATCATATATTTCATGGCCAAATTTTCCACAATAAGAGCACGAAACATTCATTCTTTTCCTAGATGCATGAACATGTTTAACAATTGAGGGTTCTACATACATACAAGAATGATCATTGACATTTTTCTGTTTCAAATTTTCTTTATCACACAAAAGTAAGGACTCATTCGAACTCATGATTTCATTTTCCAAAGATGAAATGTGCAATTCAGTATTAATTAATTCTTCCTCACATAACGTAATTTTCTCATTCAACAAAGAATTTACAGTTTTGTGACTTTCAATTTCTTGTTCAAGAATATGCAATTTATCACAATCATCATCAATTATATATTTTCCTTTTTCAAAATTTTTAAGACTTTTCAATCTACTTTCAAGCAAGAAAATTTGAATTAGCAAAGCACTGTTTTTGTTTTGGAGTTTTCCAAATGAGTTTCCGTTCATGGAAGTGTGTTCAAGTTCGTTCTTTTGAAAACTCACTTTTTCATCGGGGATTGCATTCATGGTTTCATTTAAGTGGATAGATTTAGACAAATCATTCTTCAGATTTCTCAACTCCTCTTCCAACTCAATAGTTTTATCATTCATGCTCTTAAAACTTTCTATCTCATGTGTTAGCTCCTTCAGCCTTTCAGATTTGTCAACATTCAGAGTAGCTTTCCCTTTTTCAAGAAGGAGCAGTTTCTCAGATATGGCACTATTCAACTCTTTCAGATTCTCATTATCTTTATCTGTTTGTTGAAGTTCTAAAATTTTAGCCAGTAAAGATTTATTTTCAGATCTAAGTTCTGCAATTATCTCTTTGTGTTCTTTAACATCAAACATGTGAGACTCAACTAATTTTTCAAGCTCAATGCATTTTTCACATGAAGAATTATCAACTTTCCTTTTAAGTTTTTTATTTTCAGATTTCACCATTTTATATTTTTCAAACAGTTCATCATAAGCATCTACCAATTCATCATAGCTAAGCTCATTTTCTTCATCAGAATCAGAGTTTACCTTAGAGCTTTCCTCGCTTTGACGATTACCCTCGTTGTTTGTCATGAGGCACTCACTATTCCGGCTTTCTTCTTGGGCTTCGCTTAGCCCATCCCAGATCTCTTTGGCTGACCTATAGGATGAAACAAAAGTAAATTGATCAGTGTCCACAGCAGCCTTAAGAGCATTCAATACAAAAAGATTGTCAAAATTCTTTTTCTTATCCTCTTTGGCCCACCATGACTTATCTTTTGGTAAGACATGAGGACCATGAGTAATTAAGTTCATAAGTTTCGGATCAATACTAGAAATAAAAATGCAGAGTTTTCCAAGCCAAGATATATAATCTGAACCATCAAAGATAGGAACCAAATTCACACTAGCCATCATAAAAAGATCTTTTCTCCTAGACCGTGAGGTCCACTGAATAAAAATCAGAGACTGGGCTCTGATACCAATTGTTGGCCCAGATTAGATGGCGGATAAGAAGGGGGGTTGAATTGTCCCCCAGTCGAGATGGCAGATTTTTATAAACAAACTAATTAATTATAGTGGAAATAAAATTAACTACGTTAATTAAACTAAAAATCAAAGTGAGATAAATGTTCTCTCAATCTTTCCGATCTCACTCGAGAAATCTAAGCACTAAACAATTTAACGTACGCCAAACACGAATAGCAGATGTAGCAATGTGTAGTGTTGCAGTGAATAAAATCTCTAAATTGACCTGTGAACGGAGATACAAGAAATGGACAATCACACAGGCATGATAGAAAGAACACAGAGATTTTTTGGTGGTTCGGGATCACGACGGGCTCTTTACGTCCACCCCTCACCGAACCCGGTGAGGCTTCACTATCACGCTACAAATGTAGCAACCACGGGGATGAACCCCAACACCACACACGCTGCCTCCGCAGCAATCCACACACATGAGGGCTAGCCTCAAGACGCTGCCACCATAGCACACACTCACACGAACTCGGGGAACTTACCCTACAATAAACCACACACGGAGACGCAGCTCCGTCCGCACACACAGTGATATTCGGAGTTCAGCAAGATAAAAGGATTTCTCAACGGATTATAACCCTAGGAGAGTATCATAAATAAACAGATGAAGGATGTAGAATGTTTCCTCTTAGTTCTCTAATGGCCGTTTGAAGATGTTCCTTGAAGTTCAGCTTGGAGAGAGTTGTAACTATAGCAGGATGGAACAACCGGTCCTCCTTCTTGAAGATCTAGGCTTGTCTGTGACTTCAGCAACTCGTACAGGATATATCCTTTAGATTCAAGCTCCAGTCTCACCTGCAAACATCAGAAAATAATAAATCTCTCAAAGCCTTCTTCTCTCCACCTTGTGGCCGGACTCACTATATTTCCCTTGTTGTTGTGCTTTCTTAGGAACCCGAAATCATAGCAATACAAAATGCAACTATTACAAAACCATTCCAAACTTTAAGCAATGCTTCAAATAAAAGCTTGGAAAGGAAATATCAAGATAGTAGATATCCCCCTCAATTATGCAGTGGGTCCCGTCCATTGGAAGGTAGGGTTGCGCTGGAGTTGATCCTTGGAGTGGAAGCTAGCCAAGCACGCAGGAGACGCCCAAGGTAAAGGATTCATATTGGCATGGTTTGTAGACGGTGGTCTCTTGATCTTCTTCTTCCTTCTCCTCCAGATGAGCACGCCTCCTCCTCGTTCTTCTTCACCTACATCAGATAAAGCAATATTAGCACCAGGGATATTCCCCTTCGAAGCAAACCGCAGCACATATATGCGGTGGAAAAGGAAGCATAAAAGACTTAATAGCCCATGCTAAAAACCCATCACAACCTCACCCAAATGAAGGGTGAAACCCTAAGGGTAAGAGTGTAAAAGCCCCAACAAAACGGACCACGAAATGGGTACATCAAAACCAGATCCGCAATCGCTATCCAGACATGTCTGGACAAGTGTCGACTCTTGGAGTCGACACTTTGTTCAGCGTTGAAGAGGCGTAATATCGTGTTGGACCTAAGCTGGGGGATGATCACCGAATAGTGAACTACAAGGAAGAGAAACGGATCAGGTGGCCCAGGGATGGTTTTTTGGGGTAAACTCTCCGATGCCTAAGTCATTAGAGCAATGGTGGAAGCTTTGAAGGGAGGAGGGAAAGAGAGGCACGAGATCCCTCTACACCAAGATGGTGAAGTGGTTCCTGCTCAGGGAGTTTTAGGCGTGTACTGGGCCTTACCTTTCGCTGGAGGGAGTCCCAAGTTTAAATAGTGTTCTTGCCTCATGAGTCCCGTAAGCGGAGGAGTTTCAGGCGGGAGTTATGTCCTAAACATGGGCTCTTTACGTGCTCATCGTGGGATCTTTACAGCCTTGAGGGGTCGTGGGTTCCTTATCCTCAAAAACTCCTGCTCATAAAGGGCTCTCAACGGCAGCGTGGATAAGCAATCATCGGTTAAACCCAAGCATGAAGGGTGCCAACCCTGTCCGGGCGATAGGCATAGCTCGGATGAAGGTAGGACGGAGTGGGCGCTGAGTGCTTGCCTCTATCCTGATGAGGGGATAACTCGGGCCTAGGTCTTCCTCCGTTATGATCGACGTTCGGGCCTTCCGAGCCTAAGGGCCGCCGAGGAAGGGTTTGATCCCGAGTAATCTTATTGGGCTTTTTATCCTAAGTGGGCCCTGCGGGGCTATCACTTGGATGAGCTGGGCCTTGTTTGGTCCTAACGGACCTAGTTCGACCGCTCTTAGATGGGCTACAGAAATCCCCCTCTCCACTTGTCCCCCTCCTACTCCCGAGCTTTAGTAAGCTCGGAAGAGTAGCTATTTGGGGTTTTGGACCAGCGTGGCTCAGGTGGGTGGAGATTTGGCGGTGTTAGTAAGCCACGTGTCGTGGTCACCTGGGCCCGTAATAATGACGATCCTGATGGATTTGAACTGAAGGGGCCCCTTTTCTCAGAGGTAGGAACGACGCGCCGCCTTTCGCGTGGGAATATAGGCGTTGCGCGCTTATCGTCGCTCCAGACTCCCTCCATTTTTAGGGTTTGGCTCTCCTTCGCGCTTGCTTTTGGGGCTCTTTGATGCATCGTGAGGACACGACAGAAGAGCAGAGGCTCGCAACAACGTTTGTGGAGTTGGCGGGGATAACTGTAGAGGCGGTCCGACAGCTTCCCCTTCCTCCGGAGTCTTCGGGGTCCCGGGAGCGTCTTTCTTCAAGTTCCTCTCCTGATTCCATGGCGGACCAACGTCCAGATGTCGAGGAGTGGGAGGGCGAGCCTATGGTGAGGGCGGCAGCTCCAAACTGCAGTGAACTGGGGGAGGTAGAGGTGAAACGACTGGAGAACCAGTTTCATCTGCCCCACAAGTTTTCTTCGCCGTGGCTGCCCCGCACGAGTCGAGCTTGGACTCCCGTACGGTCCACATCTGCACCTTCCTACTGTCGTGGAAGGGTGGGTTCCGCCTTCCCTTTGAGCCCTTTGTTCTCAAACTTTTCAATTTCTTTCGGTTGGCGCCCGTATAGTTGGTAGCCAACTCTTATCTTCTTCTTTCCACCTTTCACATCCTTTGCCGTCAATGCGGAGTTCCTCCTTCCTTGGACCTCTTCCACTATTTTTTTGAGTTGAAGGCGCATCCCTCGGTCGGGAAGGGCTTCTATTTCATCTAGGTGAGGCGGAATAGGAGCAGTATCTTCTTGGCCGCGAAGGATTCTTCGCACAAGGGGTGTAAAACCCAGTTCTTCTGGGTGGGCATCCTCTCGATGGAGGAGACTTGGAGATGTCCCGTAATCCCCAATTTTCATCTGAACATTCCTCTGAGGTAGGATGAGTTTTCTCCGGACGTGGAGAAGTACGCGATCATTTTGTTGAAGCATCGCCAGTCCACAGAGGAGCTGGTCACTCCGGAGAACATCGAGCGATGTCTTCTTACGCGGTTGCAATCGTCAGGTTCGGTCGCCACGAATCAGTTTCTTCTCCGGATGTTGAGACCATCTCCCTTTCCTGATCATATCTTTCTTCTGTGCAGACACCAGGCAGCCGGCCTTGGAGGAGGCTGCAGAGGTGATCGATTTCGGCGATGACTCTGCTGCCGATGAGTCGGCTACTCCCACGGGTCACTCCCGAGTCAGAGATAAGGGCAAGGGGGCGGCCCGGGGTGAATCTTCCGGGCCGCGGGGGTCCAAGCGCAAGGATCCCGTGGAGGGCATGATCCGAGCCACCGTGAAGGCTAGGAAGCGGGCCAAGAAGGCCGGGGTCATACTCACAGTCGAAGGCAACCTTGCCGCGGCTCACCCCTTCCCCGAGCATGATGGGGCCGACCCTACCGGGAGAGCTCTCCCACCCGTCGAGCAAGAGGGGGCCGAGGAGGTTGGGGCTGCTTCTGCGGTCGGCGAAGATGCTAGTTCGGCTCCTCCTTCGGCTAGAGCCGAGGGGGCCGGGGCTACTTCTGTGACTGGCAACGGTGCTGGCCCGGCTCTCCCCTCAGTGGGAGCCGAGGGGGCCGTAGATGAGGTGGGTGACGCTTGCACAACGGCCGAGATTGGGGCGTTAACTGAGGCGGGCGACGCTCCAGGTGGCGGTGCAGGTGTCGAACTGGTCCAGGCTGGGGGGTCACAAGAAAAGGCGACACAGCCCCGACCGACCGAGGCACGAGGGGCAAACGAAGCCGCGACTCGATCCATGCTGTCCGGTGGGACGCCGACCGAAGAGGGGGTCTCTATTCCGACGGCCCTGGAGAGGCTCGGAATCCAAGGCCCTCTGTATCAAATATGTCACGGTATAGCCGCGAAGGTGAAGGGGGGAGATAGGCAGCACTCCCCTGTTGACACCTTGAAAATGAGCAAGGGCAGAAACAGAATTGAAAAGAAGATCAGACCAACAGTAAAAGATCAATGATGAAGCTCGTCAACCTTCTACCCGGCTGAAGCCTTTTCCCGGGCCAAGCTGATGTCCGATGCCATTGTCAGTCAGACGACGGCACTGATGAAATAGCAGTCACCTGGCTGAAGTCTTTTCAGGCTAAAGCTGATGTCCGGTCTTGTCACCGTTCAGGTGACGATACCGATGAGATGATGTCCGACTTTGTCGTCATTCAGATGGCAATGCCGATGAAACCCCAGTCTACCGACTGATGAAAATCTGTGAATGATCTCAATAGAAGCTGTGTCACCAGTGGAGGGCCTTCTCGGGTCCTGATACATTTGAAGGACCAACAAAGGCCGAAGTCTATGTGAGGTCTTAAAAGCCCTAAATGGGCCTATAAAAGTGGCGCCGGGATCCCCTTGTCGAAGCCCAAAAGCGGCGCCGAGAAGCTTGAGTCCCACGCGCCGGGAGCTCTGCCTACAATTGAGGCGCGCCGGGACGAGCCTGCCGAGAGGACACCAACGAGGGATATAAAACCCCTCATTCGAAAAGAGGTAGGAGAGAGTTAGAGCAGATAGCAAAGAAGGACAGAGAGCCTGAACAGATAGCCACAAACAAAAAAAACAAGGAGAGGAGAGGGGAGCCTGCAATCTGATCCGAGATAGGAAGAGGCGGAAGGGAAAAAGAAGAAAGGAGTCTCGAAGCCTGATCGAAGGTGGGCAACGGGGAGGGAGAGGAGTCAATGCTCCGCCCTCCCCTCCCCATTTTTCTGTAGTTCATTATTTTAATTTTCGATTGCTTCTGTCTCTTCCCCCTTTTGATGTATGCTGTGATATCACAGCCGATTTTACTCTGCTAGGGCAAGGCATAGTCTGCCTATACCTTCTTTTATGCATTGCCCCTGATGTGCGAGTGTAACCGTGATGTTCGAATGAATGAAAACTACAGGCTCCCGTTGAGGCCTGCTGTCTATTCCTCTGAAGCTCTATTCTCATCCCCCGTGTTGTCTGTCTCTTCTTAAGACTCAATAGCATGCTATCCCCCTCCCCAGTTCGATCGATCGCCTGTTTATTCGCCCGTTTCTCGAACGCTCCTCATGCTTGCTTCCGAGCCAGGGACAGACTATCCCTTGGCCTCTGAAGCAAAGCATAGATACATAGCAACCGCCTCTCGGTCTTAGATGTTGCATTCATGCTCATCGGCTTTGCCGAAGTCATCCCCGGGGCCAGAGACAGTCATCTCTTGGCCCCCAGATGATGGAGAGTATACTGAAATCATCCTCACGGATCATTAGGAACGCTGGTGACAGAGATACCCTAAACCGTGTTTCCCCCAAATCACTCTCCGCCTCCGGCCTTCCCTTTGAAATCCAAGCCAAAGTCAGTTGTAGTCTGATGAATTGGGCTCTTTGATTTCCCAAGGCCCGTCTATCTTGGCCTGAATCACCAGGAAAACCCCTGAATCCTCAACAGATTCAAGAACAGGGTACCGTAAAGCTCTGTTCTTATCCCGGCGCCCTCACACCTCTCGGCCCCGCATACAGTAAATCAGATGAACAGCTCTCGGCGCTATCCTTCAGGCGCCGAGAACTGTCCTGGCCTTCTGACCTCCGCGCCGGGAACCCTTGCATCCTGGCCGCGCCGGGAAAACCCCCTCCTGGCTGCTTTGCCATCGCGCCGGGAAGCCCATCCTCTGGCCTTCTCCCCTGCGCGCCGGGAACCCCCCCCTTTGAGCAATTCCTCCTCGCGCCGGGAAGCCAGCGCCGGGAACTCCCTGGCCTTCTCTTCAGCGCGCCGGGAACCTGGCCTCTTTGCCCTTGCGCCGAGAAGCCCACACCCTTGGTCATTTGGCCCTGGCGCCGACAACCTCCCTTGGCCATTTGGCCCTTGCGCCGAGAGCATATCTCCTGGGCGCGCCGGGAACCCCCTTCTGTTCCTTGCCTTGGCGCCGGGAACCTCCAGGCCAGTCCAAGGTGCGCCGAGAGCCTACTCCGCCACCCATCAAGCCTCCGACACCTCTATCAAACCCACTTAGGGATGTCCATGAGTCACCAGAACTGTCCCGAGGATAAAATTAAAGGGAGTCAGACTCCCTTATGTTCCACTGATCCGTACCGGGTTTATGAGCAACCCCTTTAGCTGAGGTGAGCTCTGCCACTGCATGAGTGTCACCGGCTCCTATAAGGGAAGAGTCAAACATTGCCCCAGGGCATACATGTACAGTGTGGGGGGGTTAGCCCCCTCCTTTTTCTCGGCTTTCATCCCGGCACTCCGTGGGTGATAGCCTATTCTCCCCTGGGCATAATCCAGATTATGGGGAGATGCTGCCGAAATGTCGATAGATGTTTTAACCCCGATAAGTCCCGGGAAGTGCCCATCATACACCTCCCGTCTGGCTCGATTTTTCGGGGAATATGAATACTGCGAGGCCTTTGGCTGGATGAGGAACATGAAAGGGGATATGTCCCCGATGACTGTCCAGGCTCCGCCCCGCCGCTGCGTGGACGGTGTCCTATCTCCACCCGGCACGACCTACACAAGGGGGGGGGGGTCATGCTGATTTAATAAACTATCGTTCGCTCAATTACCTTCTCAGAATAATAATATCTTCAATATCACGCACTGTTATTTTTCTTTTATTATCGCCCCGAGTGGCCTCCTATTTTGGCGTTTAATCAAGGGTTGTCCTTCTTAGGAAGGGCGTAATTAACGTCATAGCCTTTATGGTATGGCGGACTTTTGGTCCCGACTCGGACTTCACAATCGACTGACCAAGTCAAGTCGAGCGCACAATGAAATCGTCACACATGTGACTGGCACGCCTAACAAACCAAATAAATAAATAAATAAATAAATAATAATAATAAAGGAAAGATAAAAAAAATCCCACGTCTACAAGTCTGGCACGCCCGGTGGGACCTAGTCTCCCTTCATCTCTACGCCAAAATAGGAGGCCCAGTGGGCCCCCCCCCAAATTTCTGATTCCGTGCTTTCTCTATTTTCCGGAAGCTACGATGACGGCTGGAATCATGTCTGTACGCTTTGATCAACAAGCGGTCGATGTACATGTTCGAGAGGGCTACCTAGTGGTACCTCTTTCGTTCGGATCGATGCCGCCTGCTGTCGGGATGCCCAACTGCCTGGGCCTCATCTTCACTGACTTGCTCAAGATTGAAAACCAGGAGCAAAAGACTGTTGTCGAGACATTGACGCAAGCTACCAGCCCCAAAATGAGCCAGGTGATGCAGGATACTCCTGAGGTCGTGGCCTACTTCATCCATCACGAGGCGAAAAGGGGCACATCCTCTGCTGCTGGAAGAAGGAGGAGATCCGACAGGAGAGCCCGACCCACTGCTGCGGGTCGTCGGATATCCAACTCAGGAAAAACAATGCTGATTGGAGATGTCCGGGTAAACCTCAGTGGTTGCCCAAGGGCGGTCAAGCCAGACACGATCGTCCCGATGGTGCCTACTACCAACAGGTTCCGGGTACTAGCTGCCAGGAGGGTCGACATGAAAGAGGAGGATAGAAGGCCACTGGCGCCGAAGCCGCCCAAGTTCAGGCAGATCTGGCGGCCGAAGAAAATCCAGAGCTGGGTCCCAGCTCGAGAGGAAGAAAACATTGTTGATACCACTGTTGCCCGCTTCAGGGCAGGAAGCAGAAGAGAAGAAGGAAGAGACATAAGAAATGCTGTTGCTGTTCACCCCAGGGCTCGGGGTAGGAGAGATGAGGAAGAGAACGAAGGAAGAAATCTGACTACTATTCGCCCCAGGATGAGGGGCAGAAGATATCAGCAGAAGGAAGACCTCACGGTCACCCACCCCATGGCTGGGGGCAAAAGATGGGAAAGAAAGAATTATGCTGCCAACTGCTGCCAAGATGGGAGTAGAAGGTTCAGGGAGGAAGAGGAAATGAGAATAAGCGAACCAGTCGCTGCTGCCACTCTAAGAAGACCAAGAGCCTGTGCCAGACAGGCCGATATATTCAAATACTGCAAAGCCGAGCACTTGACTGCTCAGGTGGGGAGACTGGCTTATCAGCAGAAGAGCCAGGAAAGATTGATGCTCCAACCAGAGCCACGAAGGCACAATCAAGAGGAGATGAAACAAGTGGCTCAAGACTACTTTCACTACCTGGGGAACTCCGCCCTCGGGCAGCAAAGATTATCCCGTGCCTTGGGCACCATGGATGAAGAAGAAGAAGAAACCCTTCAAGAAGTGATGCTCGGAGTCTCCTCCTCCGATTCCAATGATTATGAAGAAGGCCACAGAGCCGGGTATGGGAAAGAAGACCTGCACAGGGAAGAAGCTAGAGAAAGAATATCAGTCTTTGACCGGCTCAAATACCCCGATCAGGTGAGAAGGAAAGTCTACAGGCAGAGGGAAAAGATGCAGATCTTTGCCTGCAATATGGCCGGGCTTGTCAAAGGGCAGGATATGTTACCGACACAACCAGATGAACTGCTTAGACTGGCAACCAGACCAGGTCCCGTCACAAGAAGAGGCCAGGCGGCAAAAGATAAGATGAAGACTAATGATGAAGTCCGCAAGATCACCACTATGACAGTTAATGTGGTGACAGCCGAAGATGAAGATAATCCCTTCGTCGATGATGCTGAAGGGACTTCAGAAGATCTACAGATCCCGTCAACCCTGGATCCCATGATCCAGATGATGTTTAGAAGATATCAACAAGAGATCAATGCTCTCAGAAGACAGCTAAATGAGAGGCATGAAGTTACACCGGTCTCCAAGCAAGCCGAGCCTGTGGGGCAGACTGCCAGCTCAACAGAAATAGCTATTCCAGCTAATCCTCTCTCGGCTGATAAGGCCAAAGCGCCGAGCCAACCCGTTCTGCAGCAGACGGTAGCTCAGCCCTCTGTATCTCAGACGCAGCCTGCCTCACCTACCTTGCGCGCAACTGTGATGACAACTCCTTACAGTCAGCAACAAGCTCACTTCTTCCCGGAAAACATAGATCCAGCCATAGCCCAGAAGCTGATGATTGAAAAGATTGTGGAGATGAAGCTGTCTGAAAAGACTGGTGATGATGCTAGTACCTACGATGTGTACAAGGTACCATATCCTCCCCAGTATGCTGCTAAGAGACTACCTCCAGGCGTCAGTAAGCCGCCGAAGTTTGAAAATTTTAATGGCCAGGGCTCTCCCAGGGAGCACATAGCTTACTACACCACAATCATGGGTGACTTGGCAGCTGATGAAGCTTATCTGCTTAAGTTCTTCGGCTCATCCCTCACCGGGATAGCCTTTGAATGGTATTCAAGCCTGCCGGCTGGGTCGGTGACCGATTGGCCTGATATGCAAAGAAAGTTCCGCGACAGATTTCACGTCACGGAAAGAGAAATTACAATAGCAGAACTATATGCAACCAGGCAAAAGCAAGATGAAACAGCACTGGACTACATCAAAAGGTGGAGGAACTTAGCTATGAGATGCAGAAGACCTCCTCATCAAGAAGATGCAGTGCAAATATGTAAGCAGAGCCTCAGGAGAGAGGTACTGGAAAAGATGATTGGTGCAGATGTCAGAACATTTGACCGATTGAACAATATAGTGGCGGAGGTCGAGACGTTCCTGTCTAAGCGTCCGACGGCCAATGCTCCAACTGTGCCGAAAGGGAAATTTAACGATCGACGACCATCGCACTCTGAGGCTAACGCCGTCGATTTCAGAACCTTCGAGCAACAGAAAGGGAAGAAGGGGGCAGATGAAGCTCCCCCGCCAGCAGACACAGCAGAAAGAAAAGATAAGGTCTCTCTGAGAAACAAAATGAGGAAGCCGTACTCTTTCCCGAAAGATAAGACAGCCGCACTATTCAACTGGGCATACAAGTTCAACAAGGTAACATTGCCTGAACCAAAGAGACCCGATGACGCGGCAAAGAAAGGTGATCCACTGTTCTGTCCATATCACCGTGCGCTGGGGCACGCGATTGAAGATTGCTACGTCTTCAAAGATATTATGGAAGGCATGGTCAAAAAGGGCGAGCTACAGCTGGGAGATTACCAGGTAGAGCCACCTCGTCCACATGAGCCTCCGGCATTAAAAATGGCCGCCAATATGATTTCAATCTACCAGCAGCTGCCTAAGGAGGCCGTTGAAGAATGTACTAGGCATACTTATGAAGCTTGCTTCCTCACCCCACTGAAGGATCAGGAAGGATGGCAGATGAAACCCATAAAGAACAGAAAGAAGACTCCCGCAGCCAAAACCAATGGAGCATTTATCCGCGGTGTCACACCAAGACCTGAACCGCCTCCAGTAAAGCCAGTATGGCGCACAGCTGAGACAGGGCCAGTCATCCGGATCCCCACTCATAACCGGAGAAGACAAGTCCCCCTACCTGCACATAAGGAAGTAAGTCCTGCAGCCAGGCGTTTACAGCAGTATATTAATGGGCTCGATGAATATGAGCAGAAAAAGCCCGGGCACCTGCTGGTGAAAGACTGTATACTCTGGGAACAGCTCGAAGAATTGAAAATTAAAGAGCAGTCAGAGGCAGAACAAGAAAAAGCTGAGACTGAACCCTTCTGGGGGCAGGGGCCAATAAAGCCAAATTCCCAGAAAAAGAAGAGACGGCTCAAGTCCAAGAAGGGAAAGAGGGTCGTGACAGTACAATGTAACACCCTGTCGGCACTCTTTACCTCGCCCGGGGAGGGTGATGAGGATGAAACATCAAATGCCCCGCTAGAAGCCAACCATGCCGAGGCCTCAACCTCAGCACATGCAACACGCTCCGGAAGAAGGTGGGGGCGCCCACCACCAGCTAATCATAACATTATGTTCAGAGGGGAACAACCCTACCAGATTCCTGAACCGAGGTACGAGGTGTCCAGGTTCCTCCCCCTGCCAGCTTGTACCAAGAAAAGAAGAAAGGAGGTCAAACTCCAACATTTCTGGAATTTCTGTCTAGTCTAGAAAATGGGCAGTCGATACAGGCTGGGCCAGATAAAGGCAAGAGACCTCAGCAATCGGCGTCTGTAGCCTACAAGCAGAATGAGAAAGAAGGGGATAACCCTCTGACGGCACCAGGGGCCGTTGCTATAGAAGAAGCCCCCCAAGAAATCAGTCCAGAGGATGAAGCCAGCACTGGGCAGCAGAGGCCACGGGCACCACATGAACCTCCAAAACCCCGATGGGCGGAAGAAATGAGACTGTCTAATGTCAGGGTGGGCAGCCGGATCATGAAAATGCTAAAGAAGCTCCCTACCAGATTCTCCATCTGGGAGATTCTCTCTCTGAGTGAAGAGGCTCGCCAAGCAATTGTTGATGCCTTGCAGTCGCCGGCACAATATGAAGCACTCTTGACAGAAGTGAATTCTGGGCCGTCAGTTACATTCACAGAGGATGACATGCTGATTCCGAATTCCTGCCATAACAGACCGCTGTATATGAGGGGCTCCCTGAACTGTCAGCCACTGAACAGGATACTGATAGATCCCGGGGCTGCCGTGAACATTCTCCCATACCGCATCTACCAAAAATATTACTTTGATCTTCAGCTTACCAAGGTCAGAGACATGAAAATTGCGGGATTCAACCAGAAATGTGAGACGCCCCTTGGGGTGGCTGATTTTAACCTCACATTGGGGGATCTCACTACCGTGGTACGATTCTATGTAATCGACTCCAACACCACATATAAGGCCCTGCTGGGGAGACCGTGGCTGCATGAATATCAGATAGTGCCGTCCACGCTACATCAGTGCATTAAATACTGCCACAGAAGGAAAAGAAGAAAGGGTGTTTGCGGATCTGCATCCCTTCGAAGTATTCGAGTGCCATATGCTCGATGCATCCTACTACACGGAGGTGTCACAAAAGGGTGAAGAGAAAGAGGCTGGGGTCAGCCAGAAAAAGCCGGCGACGAAGGCAAGAAACTGGTCTCCACCGCCACCAAAGGGCTATATTAAAAAGCATGAGGTATCTCACATCTCTTATGCTGGTGACTTTGCTCGGATCACCCCTCCTAGCATTCACCCGGATGATATCAATGAAGAAATGAAAGAAAAGTACACACAGGTGGAGGTTCCGCAGGGTTTAGTCAAGCCCATCGCAGCCTAGAGTACCAGACGGTGCTACCACTGAAGACTATGGAAGTCCCTCGCTTCTGCGAGCCTCCTACCATATTCTACACCGGGGAGTCAGTCGAGGAAGATGATCAAGACTGCATGGTCCCTGAAGAGGCTGCAAACCGATGGTGCCGATTACAGGCTTGGACTATACTACCCAACGGGTTTCGCAGATGTTCTCTAAGATGCAGATGCCATCACTACAGCCTGCTGCCCAGAAGAAGGCGTTCAAGGAGCTATGGGATCCGCCTCGGGATGATAAAGAACTGAGGAAGATCACTCAGCACCCGGGATTGGGTTATACCCTTCAAGAATACTATGAAGCTGAGGTGGACGTCATCTCTGTCTCCTACCAGCATGAAGACCCTCCCGAGGTGGGATATGACAAGTACCCCTCGGAAGATGAAGAAATCATTTATCAATCCATAATGAACAATGAAGCCCCAGACAGTCAGCAGGAGACGGGGACGTCTGATGAAGCAAAGAAAGATTGGTGCTGGGAAGACCTACCTTGCAAAGAGGACCTGTTCCATGCTGAAGCAAAGTTTGATACGGGAACCCCGGATGAAGACCAAGTAGCCAAAGAGCTGAGGGAATGCCTGGAGTTTGAGCGCATCCTAGAAGAAGTCCGGGATCTACAGAATGATGACCTCTCAAGGGCGTCTGCATCAGAAGAACCTCTAAGGGCGAAAGACTCCATTTTTGAGTTTCCTGCTGATCCAGTTACGTCCTTGCGGCAGACTAAACAGAATCCAACAATATTGGCCGTATATGATGAGCCAGCACCCGCTGATGACCAGTATGATGAAACAGAGGGTCATGAAACTGAAGAAGATTATATCCCGGGAGGCTTCATTGACTTGCAAGAAGCCCCGCCCGAGGTCGAAGATGGAGGTCAGGCCACCGTCGATGAGCTTGTGGAAATAAATCTGGGGACCGCAGATGAGCCAAGGCCGACATTCCTCAGTGCACTGCTGGAGCCAGCTGCCAGGGAACAGTATGTACAGTTCTTGAAAGAATTCTGAGACTGCTTTGCATGGACATATGATGAAATGCCGGGACTGAGTTCTGATGTGGCACAGCACCGTTTGGCGATAAACCCAGAGGCTAGCCCTGTAAAGCAGCCTTCCAAGAGAATGTGCCCTGAATTAATAAATCAGATTAACAAAGAGGTTGACAAGCTAATCGATGTGGCTTTGTTGAAGAGAACCAATATACTACATGGCTAGCCAATATAGTGCCCGTAAAGAAGAAGAATGGGCAGATCAGAATATGTGTTGATTTCCGGGACCTTAATAAGGCTTGCCCGAAAGATGACTTCCCAGTGCCAATCACTGAAGTGATGATCGATGCGACTACTGGTCATGAAGCCCTGTCATTTATGGATGGGTCATCCGGATATAACCAGATCTGGATTGCTGAAGAAGACAGAGTGCACACTGCGTTCCGCACTCCGAAGGGGATATTCCACTACAAAAGGATGCCGTTTGGCCTCAAGAATGCCGGCGCTACCTACCAAAGAGCTATGACCAAGATCTTTGATGATTTGCTCTTCAAGAAAGTAGAGTGCTACATTGATGATTTGGTAGTAAAAACTAAAAGAAGAGAAGACCATTTGCAAGACCTGAGGGTAGTATTCCAGAGGCTGCGCAAATATGAACTCAAGATGAATCCCATGAAATGCGCCTTCGGCGTGTCCAGTGGAAAATTCCTCGGGTTTATTGTCCGTCATAGGGGCATTGAAATCGACCCATCCAAGATTAAGGCTATCCAGGAGCTCCCTCCACCAAGGAATCTGTCCGAGCTGAGATCTCTGCAAGGGCGTCTGGCCTATATCCGACGATTTATATCAAATCTGTCGGGAAGATGCCACCCCTTTCACAAGCTCATGATGAAGATGTACCGTTCCTCTGGGACGATGGCTGTCAGGAAGCCTTTGAGAAGCTGAAAGAATATCTCAAGACCCCTCCGGTGCTGGGGGCACCAATTAAGGGCAGGCCCTTAATACTATACATCGCAGCCACATACTGTTCCCTGGGGGCAATGCTGGCACAGATAAATGAAGATAGCAAAGAACAAGCCTTGTACTACCTAAGTAGGAGGCTGATTAGAACTGAAGAAAGCTACAGCTACATAGAAAAGACCTGCTTGGCACTAGTCTTTGCTGTCAAAAGCTCCGACACTATATGTTGTCACATGAAGTCAGATTGATATCTGCAGCAGATCCGCTCAAATACATATTGACTCAGCCAGTACTGAAGGGCCGATTGGGCAAATGGGCAGTGATCCTGATGGAATTCGATATTACCTATACACCCCAGAGGGCGATAAAAGGACAGGCCGTGGCTGATTTCTTCGCAGAGCATCCTGTGCCGAAAATGATATGCTAGGGACTGAGTTACCCGATGATGAGACACTCGAGGCCTGCCAGACCCAGTCAGTTATGTGGCAACTATTCTTTGATGGAGCATCCAGAACAGAGACAGACTCCGATGGAAAGACCAGAATACGGGCTGGAGCCGGTATTGTGCTGAAATCACCAGAGGGGGAGGTCGTGCATACTTCCTGTTCTATAAACAAGCCCTGCACCAATAATGAGGCCGAGTATGAAGCTCTGATAATCGGGCTATATATCAGCCTCAACATGGATATCCAAATGCTTCAAGTATTCAGGGATTCAATGTTGATAATAAAACAGATCCAAGGGGAGTTCGAAGTGCGGAAGCCAGAACTGAGTCCCTACCACCAAAAAGCTGTGCGCCTCATGGCGAAATTCTACCATGTTGAGCTCAAGCATGTGGGCCATGGACACAATGCCCAGGCTGATGCACTGGCGAAGCTGGCCAGCTCACTAGCAGTCCCACCAAATAAGACACTGAACATAGTCGTTATGAACCGGCGGCAAGTCCCCAGTATGCTAGAAGAGTGCCCCGAAGAAGACGAGGTTGCCACCGTCAGCACAGAACAAGCGTCTGATTGGAGACAACACTTGCTGCAGTGGTTTCTACACCAACAACTGCCGCAGAAAAGAGAAGAAAAGATGAAACTCATAAGAATCAAAGATTCTTATGAACTCAGGAATGGAATTTTGTTCCGAATAATGGCAGATGCACGCAAGAAGATTCTACTCCGCTGTCTGTCCACTGAGGAAGCCTGGCAAGCGATGAAAGAAACACATGCTGGGACAGCAGGTGCCCACCAGGCTGGTCCCAAGATGAAGATAGAAATCAAGAAGCTGGGCTACTATTGGCCCACCATGTTTGAAGACTGCTGTAAATTTGCAAAATCATGCCAGAAATGCCAGGAGCATGCTACTGTGCCTAGAAGGCCTCCTACGACTCTGCACCCTACAGTTCCCAGCTGGCCATTTGCACAATGGGGAACTGATGTAGTCGGGCCACTGCCGACTTCCTCGGCCGGACATAAGTACATACTGGCCATAACAGATTACTTCTCCCGATGGGCGGAGGCTATAGCATTAAGAGAAGTGACTGGTGAATTGGTCGCCAGATTCATCAAACAGAACATTATCTTCCGGTTCGGGATCCCCAGCCGAATAATATCCGACAATGGAAGTCATTTCAGAAATCAGAAGGTCTATCGGCTTGCTGAGAAATATAAGATCGAATGGAGGACCTCCACTCCTTACAATCCACAGGCAAACGGATTGGCAGAAGCTTTTAACAAGACTCTCTGCACCTTGCTGGCCAAGGTCGTCAGTTCTAATAAGAAGGACTGGGAAGAGAAAATGTATGAAGCTCTGTGGGCATACCGCACCGTCTTCAAGACACCTACAGGGTGCTCACCATACTCGCTGGTATACGGCTCAGAGGCAGTGGTTCCGCTAGAGCTGGAAGTCCCGTCACTCAGAGTGGCAGTCCAATATGGCCTGGCCCGTGGCGAACAGACCAATGCAGAAAGAAGACTAGAAGAACTGGCTGAATTGGAAGGGAAGCGCCTCCGAGCTCAGAAGAGTATCCAAATGTATCAGGCCCGCATGGCCACTGCATTCAACAAACTCGTAAGAGGACGAGAATTCAAGAAAGGTGACCTCGTCATGGTCAAGAAAAAAGAAGTCATGGCGTCCAACCCAAAAGGAAAGCTGAATGCTAATTGGGAAGGTCCTTATGTGATACAGAGGGTCTACGAAGGAGGGGCCTACGTGGTTGTTAACCATCGAGGGGAAATTCAATTCTCGCCACTCAATGGAAGACATCTGAAGCTGTATCATCCAGCACAACCAACATTCCCCGAGTAATCGGGCAAAATCTACCCTTTCCTTGGTCTAGCGGCACTCCGCCCTAGCCGAGCTACCCCTTTCTTGGTCTAGCGGCACTCCGCCCTGGCCAAGCTACCCTTTTTTTTTCGTCTAGCAGCACTCCGCCCTAGCCGAGCTACCCATTTCCTTGGTCTAGCGACACTCCGCCCTAGCCGAACTACCCTTTCCTTGGCCTAGCGGCACTCCGCCCTAGCCAAGCTACACCCTTTTCTTGGTATAGCGGCACTCCGCCCTAGCCAAGCTACACCCATTTCCCGGTCTAGTGGCACTCCACCCTAGCCAAGCTACCCCTTTCTTGGTCTAGTGGCACTCCGCCCTAACCAAGTTACCCTCATCTTGAGCTGGTGGCATTCCGACCTGTCACCCTCTAAAAAAAAGGGAGAGAAAGAGAATAAAAGAAAATAAAAATGGGGTTAAAAATAGAGATACCCCGCCAGACTTGCTCCTATATTAGGGACAAGTGCAAAAATGGCCCAAAACCCAGCTGTGGTGAAAACCCGAAAGGGCACTGCAGGCAAAATCGGGTACCCCGCCACGTGAAAACCCGAAAGGGCGCGTGGGCAAAAGCAAGAGGGGGCTGGCTCCGGCGAAAACCCGAAAGGGCGCTTGGGTCGGTAATGTGGTGATTCCAAAGAAAGCCTTACCTCCCACCATAAAGCTCCTCGTCGATCGACCGGCGCCTTGCCCGATCAACGATTAAACCCATCCGGAATGGACCTTACGTCTATTCTGTTGAAGCCTTCATGCATTGCTCAAGAAAAATTCCCTCGATAATAAGCCCACCTCGGGATAGACCTTCCGTCTGTTCTGATAAAACACTTCCACTTGTTGCTGTCTAAGACCCACCACGATGAAACCTGCCCGGTTTAGACCTTACGTCTATCCCGATGAAACCTATTCTACGTCTCACCGCGATGAAACCTGCTGTTGATCGATTGGCACACTGCCCGATCAACAATGAAACCCTGTCCGGTTTAGACCTTACGTCTATCCCGGTGAAACCTATGAAATCCTTGCATTGGTATAAACCCAATACTGATGATGAAACCTGATACTGATCGACCGGCACACTGCCCGATCAGCGATAAAACCTTGTCCAGCTTAGACCTTACGTCTATTCCGACTAGATCTACAGGTCTCTTTACGGCCCGCCGTGATGAAACCTGCTGTTGATCGATTGGCACACTGCCCGATCTATGATGAAACCTATCCAGTTTAGGCCTTCCGTCTATCCTGATGAAATCCATGAACTCCTTGCATTGGTATAAATCCAATACCGATGATGAAACCCGCCATTGATCGATTGGCACCTCGCCTAATATCAATGATAAAACCCTACCCAGTTTAGACCCTACGTCTATCCTGATGAAGCATATGAAATCCTTGCATTGGGATGAGCCAATACCAATGATGAAACCTGCTATCGATCGGTTGGCACGCTGCCTGATCGACGCTAAAACCCATCCAGGGTAGACCTTCCGTCCGCTCTGACATAGCACAACACTGCTCTTTGAATCGATTCAGACCCTCCGTCTGGATAGATCATGAAACTCTATTCCTTTGCGTTAATGTTAAACCCCACATTAACGATGAAACTCATATTTTCAGCAAATGGCCTCGTGCCCGAGCTGCTATCTATATCCTCTAAATCAATTCGGACCTTTCGTCTGGATAGATCATGAAACCCTACTTCCCTTTGCATTGATGTTGACACCCACATCAATGATCGTGTGTCCACAATAAACATATGGCGCCATGGTCCATAGGATGAAAGTTCTGGTCCCAGAAAAGATAATGAAAAAGGAAAAGAGAAAGAAAATGACAAAAAAAGTATATATATAAAAATGGGGTTGAAAATAGAGATACCCCGCCAGACTTGTTCAGGCATTCTGGACAAGGGCAAAAATGGCTAAAACCCAGCTGTGGTGAAAACCCGAAAGGGCACTGCAGGCAAAATCGGGTACCCCGCCACGTGAAAATCCGAAAGGACGCGTGGGCAAAAGCAAGAGGGGGCTGGCTCCGGCGAAAACCCGAAAGGGCGCTTGGGTCGGTAATGTGGTAATTCAGAAGTTCCATGCCAACCGGCACGTTGCCTTCACCTCCCCTTCACTGATGAGGCCTTCCGTCGGTCATCTGGCTCTATGCCCCACCGATGATAAAGCCTTTCCGGGGTAGATCTTACCTCTACCCTGATGAAATCTACATACCCTCTTTCACATGTCCCACCGACAATAAAACCCGTCATCATTCTGATAAAGCCTGGCCAGTTCAGACCTTACGTCTGTCCTGATCAAACTCCTAAACCTTCCCTTGACCGATCGGCTCCTTGCCCGGTCAACGATAAAACCCTACCAGGATAGACCCTACGCCTATCCTGATGAAACCTACATATTTCTTGGCAAAGTCCCACCCGCCATAAAACCTGCTGGAATAGACCTTACGTCTGTCCTGACGAGACCTACACCTCTACATACGTCCCACCGTTGATCGACCGGCACCTCGCCCGATCAATGATGAAATCCTCTGTCCGGTTTAGACCTTACGTCTATACTGATGAAACCTATGAAACTCTTTGCGTCGATATAAGTCCCATATCGACGATGAAACCAACCACTGATCGACTGGCACCTCGCCCGATCAGTGATGAAACCATGTCCAATTAAAACCCTGCCAGTTTAGGCCTTTTGTCTATTCTGATGAAACTTATAACACTTTCTTTGCATCGATATAAACCCAATATCGATGATGAAACTAGCTATTGATCAACCGGCACCTCGCCCGATCAATGATGAAATCCTATCCAGTTTAGACCCTACGTCTGTCCTGATGAAAACCACGCACCCTTCAATGTCCCGCCTGCGATAACCTCTACCCAGTCTAGACCTTACGTCTACTCTGATGAAACTTGTAAAACTCCTTTGCATTGATATAAACCCAATATCGATGATGAAATCATGTACTGGTCGATTGGCACATTTCCCCGACTAGCTTTGAAACCTGCCCGGAACGGACCATTTGCCCGTTCCGGATAGTGCTCTGAGCCTCTTCGTTCACATTCCTGCAAGCCGTCTCCCTTGCGGCACGTATGGCCAAGAAGGACATTTGCTACCACCAACAGAACTCGGTTTAAAGCACCCCCCCCGGAGGCCGTCACGCGGTGGAGAGAGTTCCCCATCCTTTCTCTGAAGGGGTGGACGCTCTCCTGCTAGGTACGGGCTATTCCCATAGGGACCGCTGAAACCGCTGCCAAATCGCCGTGAAATATTGATGGTGCGATAAGTTAAGAACAAACCACATATGAGACTGGTATAAAGATTCCTTTCCATTGAATAAAAAAGGGAATACAAGAAGGGCCCCTAAGGGGGAATTGTATTACAAAAAGGGGGGAAACAGATATTCACGGGCGCCGGAATATGTCCTCGAAGGCCAGAAGCCCTACATGCGGGGCAGCCCCCAGCTCATGAAGTCGAGCCTCCTCCTCCTGTAGCCGAGCAGACTCGTCCTGAAAGGATGCCACCTGCCCCTCCAACAGAGCTACTTCCTCCGCAAGCTGCGGCCGAGAAGTTGTTATCTGCGGCAGTTCAGCCCGGAGGTCAAACAGTTCAGCCTCCAGGATGGTTATCCGGCTGCGCACGAACTGCTCCCGCTGCGCCAGAGACTGCAGTTGGCATTGGCGCTCCTGAAGAACAGAGTCCGTCTTCTCCAGCTCAGATTTGCACTCCTTCCTTTGCAACTTCAAAGCTGCCAGTCTGTCAGACATAATATGTGCCAAGAAGTCCCGGCGATGTATAAACTTTAACAACAATAGAACCCGCTGGGCCCATATTTCCATGGGACAGCCCATCGCCTGTAGACCAGCGGTGAAACGCTCGGCTATCTCCTTCAGCCGCAGATAAGTCAGTCCGGGCTGGGACTCCACCAGCTGGCGCAGCATGTCCAGATTTTGCCAGACGAAACTCTCGGATGAAGCGAAGCCAGGGGAAGGAACTGGAGCTACTTCGAAAGTCACCTCGCCGTCAATGTCTGCCCACAGTGCAACATCCGGCTGAGAGGACGAAGACGGCAAATCCGCTGGAAGAATTGGCCGGTCCCTCTCTGTGCTCTCCGGCTGAGCTGAAGATTCCTCCTCTACCGCTGTCTCGGGAGCTATGGCTTGAACATCCGCGGAGGGAGAACCAATGAATGATGGAGCTATCTCTTCATGAGTCTCCTGAATAAGGGCTTCATCTTCAGCTGCTCTTTCTGATAATGGGGACGAAAGGTCCCTAGTCTGTAGAGGCAGAAATCCAGTCTCTATAGCCACTGTGGCAGGGACTGCTGACTCGGGCGCAATTGACATTACGGCGGCCGGTATAAAAGCGGAGCTTCTGGCTGGGTCTGCTTCGGCTCTAAACTCTGAGGCCCTGACAGGGATGGAAATCTCTCCTGACGATCCCAAGTCCAGTGATGTTAAGTCAGTTGAAGATTGTATTCTCACTGGCACAGGGCGAATAACCTCAGAAATTCCCATGAAAGTTGAAGGTAAAGCAGGGATGATGACCAAGTCTGCAGATGAGACATCCATAGAGACTGCGGCCGCGTCTGAGCTGGTAATGACAGGGTCCTGAGGACAAAGCAGAATGATCCTCATCAATGAATGAAAGAAAATAAATAGAACAGCAAACAAAAAAAAGAAGCTTACCTTTAAAGTGGGGTCTATATCCTCAAAATGAGACAGAAGGGGAGAAAGCTCCGCAGTTGAAGCAACAAATGGAGGGGTTATGTCGACCTCGGTGTCGAGCCCGGCAAACTCCTCTTGCAATTCCTCCTCAGAAGATAGCATCAACAGTTTAGGAGGCTGAAAAGGCGGGAGGCCTTTTGCAAATACGGGCAGGGCTTCTGATTTTAGGATTTCCTCCTCGCTGCCGCTGAAAGTCACTTCCTCCTCATTATCAGGGACGGTCTCGGAGCTGCCCGAGGATATCTCCACTCTAGCTATATGCTGCGAGGTCGCCTCTAGAGCATGCCGGGATGCAGACCGGGTGATTATGCGTCTGGCCGGAATAGGGCTCCGTCTTGTTTGAGTCCTTTCACTTTCCTGTGGCTGAGGCGACTCTCCCGCTGCTATCATGGCCTCAGTCGGCTCCCTGACTGTCACCTCAACAAAAGGGGAACTCTGAGGGATATAATGGAAAAGAATAACAACAAAAGTATAAAGAGAAAAGATGAGAAAGCACATTTACCCTCCTCCTCGCCAGCCGGGGTAGGAGAAGGCAGCCTCGTGTCCCTTTCCGCAGGCACTGCAACCTGCTCCGGGGCTGTATCAGATAAAGAGAAGCTCAGTCTCGAAGGACGCCTTAAAAGATCAGTCAAGAAAACAATGAAGATCGCATCTGCAAGATATTTACCGCCACTCTCGGCAGGTTCCTGAGCAGCCTCCCTCTGAGACCTGAACTCGTCAAAAGAGGGGATGTCTGGAAGAGGGGTCCCGGCATCCATCGCAACTGGAGCTGACTGCTGGACCCGAACAACCTTGGCCCTCTTGGCCTTGACAACTGCAGCTTTCACCACAGAAGGCTTCCTCTTCTTGCCCGGAGGCAAGGGAGTGGTCGTGGGTGCCGCTGCAGGATTTCAAAGTAAGCAGGCTTCTCAGCTTGAGCGATAATCTTCCTGTAAAGTCCCTGCCGTTTTATGTCCGGTCTATCTGTGCAAGACACAAGAAAGGCAGTCATAGTCGACAGATGCAGAACATAACAATAAAAGAAAGACGCCATGAGCGCACAGAAAGGGTCATACCTGCTGGGCCGTCATAGAAGGTGGAAAGCGGCCAATACAGATAAGCCACCTCCTTCGAGCGGGAAGCAGCCTCCTTCACGAGCCAGCATACGTCACCAATGGTCTGGCACTTCTCCGTCAAGGCAGCCAAATCTTTATGTCCGTGGAAGTCAAGGCAATGAAACAGGCCGAGGTAATCCATGCACCAGCCGTCGACATAATGAAAAGAAATAAAAAGTGGCTTATTCAGAATGCCAGCTATCGGGTTCTCTACTGACAGCCCGTGAACATTCAGCAGTACAAAAAGCCAAGAAGTGTGCTGATAATATGTCTGGGTGCGGTCTTCCCTCCGTACAAACGTCCTATAAGGATGAAATCTGTCCACCGGGCCCCTCCAGGGGGCTGCTGTCGGGAGAGGCTCCTCCGGGGGAAATGGATACTGCACCTCCACATGAATACTCCCTATGTGGCCCAACTGCCTCAGGTCCTTTGTAAAAGCATCTTCATTGATCTCAGAAAATACATGAGTGGGTATTTCAGGACCTTCCTCTTTTAAGGACCGACGTCTGGCAATATATGCTTCCGCCTCCTTCGGATGCTGTGAATAGAGCCTTTTCAGATGAACCTCATCAATTTCAAATACAGGCCCTGATTGCCGCTTTAAGAAAGAGCGCTCGGCCACATCCCAAAAGGCGCCTCTGCCATCTTTATAGAAATTGGTACGGGTATTCCACCACTTAATATATTCTGATGTGACACGGGGAATACGATTAGAAACGGTCGGGACCCTGAAAGTTACGCCCTCTCGGCGATGAAAGAAATCCCACCATATCCGACCGTCACTGGCAATGGAGGACCCATGCTTGGCACGGCTGTCCAAAGGAAACTGAGCAGCTGATGAAGGAATATGCTGATCGTAGCCAAAGTTTCTGCTAAAACGGAATGGGTAATAGGGCTCCAAAATGAGCAAGCCTCCCTTCCTGAAGACCAATACACTGGGTCGGATAGCCATAGCCCACCTTACCAGTTCTGGTTCTAATATGGGCCGGGTGGCATTGGCCCCCGAAACAGGATGGACATAAACTTCTACCTCCTCCATTTTGCATTCCCTCTGAGGGTCTACTAAAGGAGCCGAACCTGCTGCCAAGCTCCAAAAGTGAATGCTGCCAGGAGCATCTACAGGCACTTTTGTCAACCTGCCCCTTATCTTAAACAGCTGCTCTGAGAAAAGACCGGGTTCGGCGCTAGCAAACTCAATCATCCGAGGGAGCAGTGTGTCTGACTGCAAAGTTCTCGGGGCCAGCTCGGGGAAAATGCTGCAAACCCAAGCATTGAAGAAATGAAATGGACCTACAGTCCGTAAGGAACGGGGAACCCGATGTCTATGCAAATCTCTCAACGATTTGTAAACTAAACACAAAGTCGCCGGGCACAGAGACAGTCTCATCCCCCAGGCCATCTGACAGGTCGGATATATAGCCTCCGGTCTGATAGTCATCTCGTCCCCTTGGGGGAGAGCAAAAGTGCACAGCCAGAAGGTCAGATAAGCTGCACAGTGAGTAATGGGGTCAACCCCTGCTGGGTTCGGGCCATCTACACCTGCTCGACGCAGTGAAGCCGGCAATGCTGATTTGTAACGAGGGGCCCTGATCTGCTTACCAGGAGTCGGTCCCACGGAAGGGAAGTCTGTATACTTCAAGGGACCCCCGAAGAAGTACTGTATCCACTATCCTACACGGACTCTCAATCTGCTGCTCTTTTCCCGGGGTTGATATCCTTTGGAAGATCCCCTGCTATCGGCCAGACAAATGGTCCGATAAGCTTTCATCAGATACTGGTATGCATAGCCAAAAGAATATCTGCCCTCTCCATCAGAGGCGTCCTTTACAGAGTCGTCTAGACAGACCTCCTTGTATGGCTCCCCATCTATAGGCAGGCCTGAAAGCTGCGCAAGACTCCAAAGATCGAGAGAAGTCTCGCCTTCTGCTGTATAGAACGTATTAAACTATGGGCAGAACACTTCAAGCATGCCGCAACATAATCCCGAGAGATGGGATAGCGGAACCTGGAGGCAAATACACTATGATATACCCCAGCTCTAATCAGTAAAGGGGCGTATTCCTTCAAGACAAATTCTGTAAACTCCACTGCTCCTACCCTGAAGAGATGGGCGTCTGTCACTTTAGCATCTCCAAACCAGCCGGCAGCTAGCTGATATTTAAATTGAACGGCCAGACAGTTCAGAATAAATGGCTCGTCCCTGTAACCCCACTTCACAGGAGCTAGAAAAAGTCCAAAGTTGGGCTTCTCCCGATGGACGCGACCGGCTGCATGGTCCCACCTTGCCGGGGTAAACTCTGGAGCCCGGGTCAGCATCTTCTTCTCCGGCTCTAATTCAGAAATGCCCAGCACGGCATTCCAGTCCCTCTGCTCACCCGGGAGATATATAGCTCGGGCGCGATAAACAGAACCCTTCATGCTGTCTCTGTCAGCAAGTATTGCCGCTTCCACAGACCGAGCAAGCAGGAAATCCCTCATTCCGCCTATGGTGAAGGTCCGGATAAATGGCAGCAGATGACGATCCTTCGGCAGGTCCGGACGGTAGTCAGCAGCCCTTCTGAAATCAATACCTTCTGTGGAAGAATAGACTCCGGAAGACGGCACTGTGTCAGTCTCGGAATCAGAGGACTCGTCGACAGTGGCGATCTGGTTATAGCCAAAGCTCAGACTATTCACATTCAGCCAGTTGACTGAAGCCCGAGATATGTCCGGCTGAGCCGATGAACTCGCTCCCACAGTCATGGAAGCCGCAGCAGAAGAGTCGGAAGCCATGTCAGTGACTGCAATCAAGAAAAGATGAAAAATAAGCATTGGAAAGATGAATGGGCATGTGATGATTGAATAAATAATTCCAGTTAAATTTCGACAGCATCTCCTCTTGTCCGGGGTCTGCCCAAGAAAAATAGGGAGTCACCCACCAAGAGGGAGTGATCCCGAGCATAAAATGGGACTCAATCCCACATAATGAACCTACCCGAGAATGAATGGGTCAAAAGGGGGGGAAGGCGACAAGGCTCTCGGAGGGGGGGAGCTCACCGCCGCTGTCGAGATGAAGAGAGAGAAGGGAGAGGTAAGAAATGAGGTAAAAACCCTCTCGAGGGGGTTAAAAAGAAGAAGAAAGAGGGACTTCTCGGCGCGAAGAAAAGCGCGCCGAGAGCCCCCCGTCGGCCGGAAGAAAAGGGGGCGCGCCGAGACCTCCGCACCGAGAACCCCGCTGAAGACGCCCACGCCGAGAAGGTCGCGCCGAGAAGCCCGCACCGACAACAGGCCGCGCCGAGAAGCACCCGCGCCGAGAAGGGTCCTACCTCGCGCCGAGAAGCCCAAGGCAGGGCCAAGAAGGCTCCAAAGTGCTGACAATAAAATCAGAAGATATGGAGATAAAAAAAAACATGAAAATGAAAGATACATGTGCATAATATTGCTACAGCAACATGATTAAGCCGAAGAACAATGTCAAAGAGAAATGGAGGAAGATACCCTCGAATGATGAAAGGCACCTGCAGACCCCGTGCCGCTTATTCTGCGCTTACGCCGCCCGCAGGTGGGGGGCATTTGTTGACACCTTGAAAATGAGCAAGGGCAGAAACAGAATTGAAAAGAAGATCAGACCAACAGTAAAAGATCAATGATGAAGCTCGTCAACCATCTACCCGGCTGAAGCCTTTTCCCGGGCCAAGCTGATGTCCGATGCCATTGTCAGTCAGACGACGGCACTGATGAAATAGCAGTCACCTGGCTGAAGTCTTTTCAGGCTAAAGCTGATGTCCGGTCTTGTCACCGTTCAGGTGACGATACCGATGAGATGATGTCCGACTTTGTCGTCATTCAGATGGCAATGCCGATGAAACCCCAGTCTACCGACTGATGAAAATCTGTGAATGATCTCAATAGAAGCTGTGTCACCAGTGGAGGGCCTTCTCGGGTCCTGATACATTTGAAGGACCAATAAAGGCCGAAGTCTATGTGAGGTCTTAAAAGCCCTAAATGGGCCTATAAAAGTGGCGCCGGGATCCCCTTGTCGAAGCCCAAAAGCGGCGCCGAGAAGCTTGAGTCCCACGCGCCGGGAGCTCGGCCTACAATTGAGGCGCGTCGCGACGAGCCTGCCGAGAGAACACCAACAAGGGATATAAAACCCCCTCATTCGAAAAGAGGCAGGAGAGAGTTAGAGCAGATAGCAAAGAAGGACAGAGAGCCTGAACAGATAGCCACAAACAAAAAACAAGGAGAGGAGAGGGGAGCCTGCAACCTGATCCGAGATAGGAAGAGGCAGAAGGGAAAAAGAAGAAAGGAGTCTCGAAGCCTGATCGAAGGTGGGCAACGGGGAGGGAGAGGAGTCAATGCTCCGCCCTCCCCTCCCCATTTTTCTGTAGTTCATTATTTTAATTTTCGATTGCTTCTGTCTCTTCCCCCTTTTGATGTATGCTGTGATATCACAGCCGATTTTACTCTGCTAGGGCAAGGCATAGTCTGCCTATACCTTCTTTTATGCATTGCCCCAGATGTGCGAGTGTAACCGTGATGTTCGAATGAATGAAAACTATAGGCTCCCGTTGAGGCCTGCTGTCTATTCCTCTGAAGCTCTATTCTCATCCCCCGTGTTGTCTGTCTCTTCTTAAGACTCAATAGCATGCTATCCCCCTCCCCAGTTCGATCGATCGCCTGTTTATTCGCCCATTTCTCGAACGCTCCTCATGCTTGCTTCCGAGCCAGGGACAGACTATCCCTTGGCCTCTGAAGCAAAGCATAGATACATAGCAACCGCCTCTCGGTCTTAGATGTTGCATTCATGCTCATCGGCTTTGCCAAAGTCATCCCCGGGGCTAGAGACAGTCATCTCTTGGCCCCCAGATGATGGAGAGTATACTGAAATCATCCTCACGGATCATTAGGAACGCTAGTGACAGAGTTACCCTAAACCGTGTTTCCCCCAAATGACTCTCCGCCTCCGACCTTCCCTTTGAAATCCAAGCCAAAGTCAGTTGTAGTCTGATGAATTGGGCTCTTTGATTTCCCAAGGCTCGTCTATCTTGGCCTGAATCACCAGGAAAACCCCTGAATCCTCAACAGATTCAAGAACAGGGTACCGTAAAGCTCTGTTCTTATCCCGATGCCCTCACACCTCTCGGCCCCGCATACAGTAAATCAGATGAACAGCTCTCGGCGCTATCCTTCAGGCGCCGAGAACTGTCCTGGCCTTCTGACCTCCGCGCCGGGAACCCTTGCATCCTGGCCGCGCCGGGAAAACCCCCTCCTGGTTGCTTTGCCATCGCGCCGGGAAGCCCATCCTCTGGCCTTCTCCCCTGCGCGCCGGGAACCCCCCCCCTTTGAGCAATTCCTCCTCGCGCCGGGAAGCCAGCGCCGGGAACTCCCTGGCCTTCTCTTCAGCGCACTGGGAACCTGGCCTCTTTGCCCTTGCGCTGAGAAGCCCACACCCTTGGTCATTTGGCCCTGGCGCTGACAACCTCCCTTGGCCATTTGGCCCTTGCGCCGAGAGCATATCTCCTGGGCGCGCCGGGAACCCCCTTCTATTCCTTACCTTGGCGCCGGGAACCTCCAGGCCAGTCCAAGGTGCGCCGAGAGCCTACTCCGCCACCCATCAAGCCTCCGACACCTCTATCAAACCCACTTAGGGATGTCCATGAGTCACCAGAACTATCCCGAGGATAAAATTAAAGGGAAGTCAGACTCCCTTATGTTCCACTGATCCGTACCGGGTTTATGAGCAACCCCTTTTAGCTGAGGTGAGCTCTGCCACTGCATGAGTGTCACCGGCTCCTATAAGGGAAGAGTCAAACATTGCCCCAGGGCATACATGTACAGTGTGGCGGGGGGGGGGGGGTAGCCCCCTCCTTTTTCTCGGCTTTCATCCCGACACTCCGTGGGTGATAGCCTATTCTCCCCTGGGCATAATCCAGATTATGGGGAGATGCTGCCAAAATGTCGATAGATGTTTTAACCCCGATAAGTCCCGGGAAGTGCCCATCATACACCTCCCGTCTGGCTCGATTTTTCGGGGAATATGAATACTGCGAGGCCTTTGGCTGGATGAGGAAAATGAAAGGGGATATGTCCCCGATGACTGTCAAGGCTCCGCCCCGCCGCTGTGTGGATGGTGTCCTATCTCCACCTGGCACGACCTACACAAGGGGGGGTCATGCTGATTTAATAAACTATCGTTCGCTCAATTACCTTCTCAGAATAATAATATCTTCAATATCACGCACTATTATTTTTCTTTTATTATCACCCCGAGTGGCCTCCTATTTTGGCGTTTAATCAAGGGTTGTCCTTCTTAGGAAGGGTGTAATTAACGTCATAGCCTTTATGGTATGGCGGACTTTTGGTCCCGACTCGGACTTCACAATCGACTGACCAAGTCAAGTCGAGCGCACAATGAAATCGTCACACATGTGACTGGCACGCCTAACAAATCAAATAAATAAATAAATGAACAATAATATTAAAGGAAAGATAAAAAAAATCCCGCGTCCACATCCCCTTCCGTGGCCCTCGAGACGGTTATGGTGGGCGGCTTGGTCCTAGCCCAGATTAGGGCCACTCTGGCAGAAGCTTACGCTCGGTCGGAGTCAGAGCAGGTGAACCTGTCGTGGACCCTTGGCAGGTCTGACAGGAAGATGGCTCGGCTAACCGACGAGCGTAATGGGCTCCGGCATGAGCTTTCATCCGTTAGGGAGCTGGCGCGGGCGAGCCAGGTGGAGGCTCGGGCATTGACCGGGTAACTAGCTAGGGCTCGCGAATCGCTCAAGAGGAAGTGCGGGCTTCTTGAAGAGGAGCGTGTTGCTTGCACCGAGCTAGATGGCCGGTGGGAGGCCGAGCGTACCGAGCTGGTGGACCGAGCGGAGGAAGCCGAGCGCCTTTACGAACTAGTCGCTAGCCAGGTCAATGGCCATTACGAAGCTCAAGAAGCACCGATGGTCAAGTACCTCCAGCTAGTCAGAGTCGTGGCACAGCAGTTCGAGAGCTTTGAGGCAGTCCGAATAGCTCGGGAAGAAAACTCCCGAGCGGACGCCCTCTCTCGGCTGGCCTCCTCTCTTGACCCCAAGGATACTCGATCGGTCCTTCTCGAAGAGCTAGAGCGATCGAGCATCGATTCGGAGCTCCTAGCTGTTAACCAGGCCTCCCCAAGCGACTGGCGCACCCCCTACTTGTTGTGGCTCCAAGACTCTCAAGAGCCTCCCGACCCCCGGGAAGCCCGAAGATTGAAGTACCAAGCTCGGCGGTTTGTCATTCTGGACAACACTCTCTATCGAAGATCCTTCTCCGGTCATCTCTTGAAATGCCTCAGTACTGACTAAGCCAACCGAGCTATTTAAGAAGTTCACGAAGGCCTGTGCGGAGCGCATTTAGGAGGAAGGTCACTCGCCAGGATCTTGCTACGGCAAGGTTATTGGTGGCCCAATCTACAGTGCGACTGCTCGACCTACGTATAGCACTGCGATCGTGCCAGCGATTTGACCACCTGGTCCATCAACCGACAATAGAGCTCGTTACCCTAGCCGAGCCATACCCTTTCGCTCGCTGGGGAATCGACATCCTCAGGCCGTTCCCCACGGCTCAAGCCCAGAAGAAGTTCATCATCGTCGCCATCGACTACTTCACCAAATGGATCGAGGCCGAAGCCACAGCGAGAATCACCGAGACAGTCGTCTGGAGTTTTATCTTGAAATCGATCATTTGTCGCTACGGCATCCCCCGAGTGATAGTGAGAGATAATGGTCGGCAATTTGATTCTCGTTATTTCCGAGACAGATGCGCCGACCTAAACATCCCAAATCACTTCACTTCGGTTACCCACCCTCAGGCTAACGGACTGGTCGAAAATGCCAACAAGACTATCTTAAAAGGCATCAAGACCAGGCTCGGCAAAGCCAAGGGCAGCTGGCTTGAGGAATTACCGAACGTACTTTGGTCACACAGAACGACTCCCAGAACGGCAACCGGTGAAAGTCCCTTTCAGTTGGTGTATGGCGTCGAGGCCGTTATCCCATTGGAGATTGCCAATCCCTCCCTCCGAGTCATTTGTTTCTCGCACGAGGCAAACGACCAGAAATTGCTCGAAAACCTCGACCTAGCAGATGAGCTCCGAGAGATTGCCAGCATCTGAGCAACAGAATATCAACGCCGCCTCACTCGATACTATAACGCCAAAGTCCAAGATAGACACTTTCAACCGGGAAACTTCATCCTCAGGAAAGCCGAAGCCTCTCGACCACTTAAGGCGGTGGGCAAGTTATCCCCTAATTGGGAAGGCCCCTACCGGCTGGTCGAAATGCTTGGTAAAGGAGCATACCGGCTATCTACGATGGAAGGAGAACCCATCCCTCGGATGTGGAATGCGACTACACTACGCAAGTTCTATTTCTGAATGCCAAGTATTGTGTAAGCAAAATGAAAATAAACAAAAGCCTCCTTTCCTTTATTCAAACAACTCGCTTGTACATCAGAAAGGTCGAAGCCAAGAAAATACATGTCAAAAAAGCAAAAAATCCATTTGGCACCGCCGTACGAGCCCATCACTCGGCTGACTCGGTTGACCTTCTTGCGTCCAGCCACTGACTCTGCCTTGTGCAGAAACTGGCTCGGATAAAGGGTAATCGACCCCGTTGGCTCGGGTAGCTCGGAACAAAGGTGACAGAGGGATTAGGAAGGAGAAGGCTACCTTCCAGTTTGACAGAGATGGAGGAAGGGGAAGAGAGAACGCATATGAAGGCATCCTCCCCACCAATCTACTAACTCTTTGGAAGGAAGAGAGTGCAGGCACCCTCCGAAGAGGGAAAAATAACCAACAGAGCTGGACGAGGAGGCAAGGGAAAGCCCGGAGACAAGGGAGCTTAATTGACTTCCTCCTACCCTCCGTGGAGCGAGCAGGAAGGGACGGGCGGCAGGGATGCTTGATGCCCCCATCCATCCACCATCTCGCCCCCCCGCAAGCACTGTCAGAAATGATAAAAAGAAGACGACGTGCCTCCGAACGTCGAACCTTCTTTAAACCTGCCCGCCGGCCATCGAACCCTCTTTAAACCCGAAGTAACAAGGACTCTCTGCCCTCCGTCATCGGTAGCCTCATCTTCCAGAGCGTCTTCCATGCTTCAAATATAGCGGCACAACGCTACGTGAAGAAAGAATGAGGATAGACTGTCAGGGAAAACCCTAAGCGGTGGAGCGGAAGGGACGCTCTTCAGACCTTTTATAGGCTCAGGGAGGCAATTTGCCTTGAATGATTCTCTCCTCAAAAACACGCCAAAGGGATCTCTCCCTACGAACGGTCACCTCAAACTTCTCTTTTCTGCCCCAGTGGGACACACGAAGCGGCCAAGCATTCAAAGCATGAGAAAATGGAAAGACACCATGTCAGACACTCACCCAACCATCAGGAGAGATCCACGCAGAAAGTATCAGCACTTTCCAACCACTACAGATACGCTGAACAAAATACGGCAACGGCGATACGAAACAGTTAAGTCTTCATCATAACGCTACTGCCTTACTTTTTCCCTATACAACAAGGAAAGTTTTCTTTTGAAAAAGGAAAAGACATATAAAAAGAGAAAGCAAAGCAGATACATTAGGCCTCTGGCCCACCCTGAAGCTCGGAAGTGGAATGCTCATACGGTCTGCCCCCAGCACCCTCGACGACGGCCGTCCCTGGCACTGACCTCACCACCGTGGGAACTACCTCGGTTGCGCACCCTCCCAAGGCATCCGGAGTTGGCGACCCCTCAGACGAAGAGCCCCCCTGATCTTCTTCCTTCAACGCAGAGGAACCGGAGGATGACAAGTCTGAGTCATAGCATTGCCCGAATGGGAAATCGATTGTCTCGGACACCTGCTCCTCGGCATAAGAGACGGCCCGGTCGTAGCCATGTTTGAACCCCTTGCGGATACCTCGGTGAAGTCCTGACTCGTAGTAGGGGAGGGCAGCCTCCTTAAGGTAGACCCGGTAGGCCTCCGAGCGTTTGTACTGCTCGAGCGCCTCTGCCCCGGCCGATCCCACCCTACCAGTGAGCTTGGCCTTCTCCCGCTCCGCCTCAGCTAACCTCCGTCCGGCCTCAGCCGTTTGCTTTTCGGCCTCTGCTGCCCGCTTCTCTGCCTCAGCCTGATCAGCCTCGGCCTCCCGCTGAAGGCTCTCGGATTCCTCCACTTGGTCCACCAGCTTGGCACGCTCGGCCTCCCACCGGCCATCTAGCTCGGTGCGAGTAACATGCTCCTCTTCAAGAAGCATGCTCTTCCTCTCGAGCGATTCGCGGGCCCTAGCTAGTTGCCCGGTCAATACCGGAGCCTCCACCCGGCTCGCCCGAGCCAGCTCCCTAACGGAGGAAAGCTCGCGCCGGAGCCCATCACGCTCCTCGGCGAGCCGAGCCAACTTCCTGTCAAACCCGCCAAGGGTCCAGAACAGGTTCGCCTACTCTCACTCTGACCGAGCGTAAGCTTCTGTCAGAATGGCCCCAATCTGGGCCAGGACCAAGCCACCCTCCATAACCGTCTCGAGGGCCATGGAAGGGGAGTGCTGCCTATCTCCCCCCTTTACATTCGCGGCTATACCATGACATATTTGATATAGAGGGCCTTGGATGCCGAGCCTCTCCAGGGTCGCCGAAATAGAGACCCCCTCTACGGTCGGCGTCTCGCCGGACGGCATGGATCGAGTCGCGGCTTCGTTCGCCCCTCGTGCCTCGGTCGGTCGGGGCTGTGTCACCTTTTCTTGCGACCCCCCAGCCTGGACCGGTTCGACACCTGCACCACCACCTAGAGCGTCACCTGCCTTAGTCAATGCCCCAATCTCGGCTGTGGTCCCAGCGTCACCCGCCTCATCTACGGCCCCCTCAGCTCCCACGGAGGGGAGAGCCGGGCCAGCAACATTGCCAGTCTTAGAAGCAGCCCCGGCCCCCTCGGCTCTGGCCGAAGGAGGAGCCGAGCCAGCATCGTCACCGACCGCAGAAGTAGCCCCAACCTCCTCGGCCCCCTCTTGCTCGGCGGGTGGGAGAGCTCGCCCGGTAGGGTCGTCCCCATCATGCTCGGTGGAGGGGTGAGCCACGGCAAGGTCGCCTTCAACTGCGAGTACGACCCCGGCCTTCTTGGCCCGCTTCCTGGCCTTCTCGGCGGCCCGGATCATGCCCTCCACGGGATCCTTGCGCTTGGACCCCCGCGGCCCTGAAGATTCACCCCGGGCCGCCCCCTTGCCCTTATCTCTGAGTTCGGAGCGACCCGTGGGAGCAGCCGACTCATCTGTAGCAGAGTCATCGCTGAGATCGATCACCTCTGCGGCCTCCTCCAAGGCCGGCTGCCTGGTGTCTGCACAGAAGAAAGATATGATCAGGAAAGGGAGATGGTCTCAACATCCAGAGAAGAAATTGATTCATGGCGACCAAACCTGACGACTGCAACCGCGTAAGAAGACATTGCTCGATGTTCTCCAGAGTGACCAGCTCCTCCGTGGACTGGTGTGGACGCACTTTTCGACGTGCTCATTTGTTTGTTTCTTTAAGTCAGTTTATTCGGTGGATTTATTCATTTATTAAGTGCGTAGGCATGCCAGTCACAAAGTGACGATTTATTATGCGCTCGATCTGACTAATCAGATAATTGTGTGATTCGTGTCGAGACCAGAACCCGCCGCGCCATAAAGGCCACGGCGTCATTTACATCCCCTCAGAGAGGGGAACACCTTTGATTAATCGCCGAGAATCAAGGCCTCATGGCCAGGAAACTATATCGAGAGAAACAAGCTGATAGTGGTCTCGAAATAGTCAGAAAGCCCGATGTCTGGGGAAGCAAGCATTTGGAATTTGTCGATCACTTAAGGGACCATTCTGATATTGGGACGAGCGTCCGGCTTCAGAAAATCATGATCGTCACGGGGAAAACCGGAGCATGTGCACGTCGGGATACGATAAATTTATTGTTCAAAGGAACGGGAAACGTTTAGTTAAATCCCGGTCAGAGCGGTCAGAAATCGATAAGTTTGTCGGCCCGGTGCAAGATCGAGCTGCGACCATATTGCTGTGGGCCCCCGACGGTCGAAGTCGGGCTCGCGTGAGCATCGTCAATGTTTCTGGTGCCAAGGTGGGGGCAACGGGGGGATGTCCTCGGACCAGATCTGAGAACCAATATGCGTTCAAAGGGAGCGGGCTATAGTCCGAGGATATGGGTCAGGCAATGACCATGTTCGGGGCGGACCCGAGGTCTAAGCTTGGCCCACGGAGGCCTTATTGATATTCCCATGCAAAGGGTCCGGGGATGACGAGAGCCGCCTCGTCCCATTCAGATTTTTGTGGATCATTCATGGACCCCTTTACGTTCGGATGAAGGTCCGTATTGAAGGTGCGGTGTAGATGAAAACAACCCCGTACAAATGTATGCCGAGAGTATGGCAAGTTTAATGCAAGTGCGGGATTAGATCCCTGTATATATATCGGTCACTAACGGACCATTCATTGTTCGGACGAGAGTCCGCATTTGAAGCATCGAAAATGATGATAAAGCCATACGAATATCTGTCGTAGGTACGGCAAGTTTAATGGGATTGCGGGATTGGATCTCGATAGAAGTGGGTCAAGCTGATGGACTATTGGCTCGAGAGGGTTTCAGACTATGGCCATGTCGGGGTCCCCGAGGTCCACGTCCGATGCCATGGGGCATCATTGATTTTATCTTCACACACAGTCTGGGGAAACGAGGGTCCCAAGGTATGCGTGGATGTCGGTCACTGGCGGACCATTCCTTGTTCGGACGGAAGTCCGCGTTTGTAGCGTAAGACGCTGTGACAGACCGTACAAATGTCTGCCGTGAATCTGGCAAGTTTAATGCGGATGTGGGATTAGATCCCGGTAGAGGTGGGTCAAGCTGATGAACTATCGGCCCGGGATGTGTTCGGATCATGACCATGTCGGGGGTTCCGAGGTCCACGTCCGATACCACAAGGCATCATTGATTTTCTCTTTGCACCCAGTTCGGGAGAGAGGTTTATTAAGTATAAAGCCCGAACTCGCCATCGTGCGCCCTCACACGCGGATCGACCTCCGCGGTCAGGTCACGGGGATCGACATTCTTTCATTCTTATTTGTTAGTTTAGTTCCCTTCTTTTGTTTTTGTCATTAGTTTCAAACCTTTTCTTCTATTTAGATAATTTACATTTTCTTTTATGGGGCACGCCGGTTTAAGAAGGATGCCAAGAGAGGATAGGGCGCGCCGGATAAGGGACCCAAGAGAGGGGTGCGCCGGATTAAGGCCAAGAAGAGGGGCGCGTCGGATTGAGTCTCAAAGAGGAGGGCGCGTCGGTTAAGGACACGCCGGATTAGGATGCCAATGGAGGGCGTGCCAGATTAAGGATGGATAGGGGGCGCGCCGGATTAAGGATGGATAGGGGGCGCGCCGGGTATGGAATGAACAAGTGGGGGGCGCCGTTTTAAGGGTTCAAAGGAGGAGATGAGGTGTGCCATATTAAGGGTTCAATGAGGATGGAGCGCCGGTTAAGGCCACGTCGGATTAGGATGCCAATAGAGGGCGCGCTGGATTAGTATGTGCACCGGAGCCAACGGAAATGGGCGCACCGGTTAAGGCCACGTCGGGTTAAGATGTTTAAGGTGCACGCCGATTTAAGGTTCAAAGAGGGAGATGGGATTCTTGAGAGGTTAAACCGGCGCGGTGGAACAGTAACCACGCCGGATGTGCCTCTCCCGAGAGTTTGTTTCAAAGCGATTGACTGTGTGTTTCTTTTCTTTTCTTTCACCTGCAAGTTGGGTTAATGATCCGTTTGATCATTCATTTGGTGGATTAAGTTGGTGAAGAGGGGGTTTAATCGTTTTAGTTGTTTATTAAGAGGAATTAGCATGAGGTACAAGTGTTTTATTCGGAGGAGTTTATTGTGCAAAGACTTCAAGTGGTTAATTCCCAGAGGGTTCACTATGTGTTCTGTTTGTTCTCTGGAGGGTGTCTTCTTTATTTGTTCTTGGTGTTCTTGGCCCTGGCAAAAATCCTGCAGCACCTCCCCCGGACCGGGACTTGCCAGAGAGAAGCGAAAGCCACCACACGGATTACTCCCGGGTAAACTCTCAAAATGCGGAACGGACTCACGACGGTCCGTTAGCCCAAGTGTGAGTGTGGAACGCTCGAGGGCCAGCCTACGAGAGCGACCACGACTCACGGCCGATGATCTAGATGTTTGCCATGGAAGGCTGTAGCTTTTCATCCCATGGACGGGTTCCCCGAAGGTCATGCCACGGAGAGGCACACCTCCGAAGTCCCTGGATGATAAGAAAATCAAGAGGAAGGGGAAGAGATCACAACAATGGAAGACTACGTATGCTTAGAGAACCCATTCTTTTCATTCATCCTCAAGGGAAAAATGGGGGAACATTGCAAGGAAGAAGAGGGAGAATACATCGACGGGGGATGAAGGAGATACACCGGTGGGGGAGAGGGGATAGAGCACAAGCTCCTCCCCCCTCCGGACTCACCTTCCCTGTCACGCCCCGAGTCTTTAATCATAGCAGAATACTCGCTCGGGGAGCGCGAACAGCCAGCATGGTAAGCCTCTTGCGAGCAAGGATCAATCAGAGCGCAAGACAATCACACAAATAAATACAATTACACAATAATATTCAAACTCCAACTTTATTTCATAAATGATCAATATTCAAGATACAATCACTAATTTGATTTCCATTTTACTAGACTTAAGAAATAGGAAAATTACATTGACTCAATCTAAACACTTTAACTTCCTAAGTCTTCACTCTCATCTTTATAACACTTTCACTCTCTTCCGGATCCACTACTAGTATAGCCCGAATCCGAATCCGAACTATTTCCATCTCCTAAAAAACATTGGAAAATAGGTCATGAGCACACTTGCCCAATAGGTATCTTCACATCAACATGAAGGCACTATTTAAGTAATTATCATTTTTGCTCTAAAGAAATAAGGTAAAATCATGCGAATGCGAATCAATCATGCGATCAAATCAATAGAAACAAGATAACCATGTAAGATGGAATGATCAAGAATGAGCTAGCAAGAATATAACAAGAACATGATATTGGCCTTCCATGAACAAGAATGTAACGAGATTGTACTAGCAAGCCACATATTCCTCACTTTAGCATCTTATGCTTAAGAGCAAGTGCTTCGTGAATTTCTGTGGAATATCAAGCAGGAATGTCATGTCGTGTCGTGGATCTTCACTTATTTATAGAAATAGTACTCCCAGCGCAATGCGACGCCAGTAGCATCATACCCCATGGTTTATAAAATAGTATGTTTTCGGTAATCAGCCGAGGGGACTAGCATAGAGCCCTTGAACACAATCAGTGCTCGATCGCATCTTCAGTTATAAATTAAGCTACTTCCACGCAGTATAATAGTAAAGTATGGCCAAGAATATAGCACTTCCAATAATTCTATGATAACTAAAATCAATGAATGAATGCTTCAACATAAGAATGTAGGAGTCAAGAAATAGACTTTAAACAATGTCATGCTCATAGAAATAAATCGACAGCATAACGGTATTTTCCTTAACTTCCATTTCTTTTAGATCAATTTAAGCAATATGACAAGTTCTAGATCATCAAGGTTTGTCTAGAATCATAGGAATATCAACCCTTGGTCAAACCTTGGGTTAACATAAACAAGCTATGTAACGGTCATTTGCTAGGCCGTTACATTATGTAACGCGCTAGTAATGGGCCGTTAAAGTGATCCGAGTCTAGAAAGATAAAAATAGACTCAGAGGAATGTGATGGTCTGGCACTGGGCCGTTACGTGAGCCTGACGGTCCAGTTCAAGGCCGTTACATTTCAAGAATCAAAACCACGATAGAGTGTCCTAATTAATGGGCTTTCATTGGTACAACCAACTCGCCGTCCTAGTGAGAATCCCAGGCTCGCGGAGAATTACGAGGCCTTGAAATAATGATTTCCTAGTACATTGGAAGGATTATCCATTAGAGAGGTCCTCATGTCCAAGATTGTGTTCCTATAGTGCAAAGTGTGAACTAATGACAACATACCGGAATATGTGCCATGTACGTATAGAATTGACTCTATTGACAGGGAGAGATATGTATAATCAATGTGAAAATCATGATAAAAACTCCGTCAATACAATGTTAAAAAGTCATGCTTTATAGTACAAAGCTATAGAATTCTGTTTAACATAACTTAAGTAGAAGTGATAACAAAACATGCAATACCTATCATGAATAATCAAATATCCTTAAAATCACATGATTAGGTTTAAAACTTAGGTAACTAGGTTTTAACCATAATAAGATTGGCATGTTGTATTCAGTCATAGGGTTGACAGAACATAGGATATAACGGTCAGGAGATGAGGCGTCACAGTGAAAGTGACGGTCAGGACCCAGCCGTTACATGATTGTAACGCGTCTGTCTAAGAGCGTTAGAACCAACCGTGCAATTCAAATGCCACAAAGTGTGTAACGGTCTGTCGTAGGCCGTTACTTGAAAGTGACAGTCCTATGCTAGTGCGTTACAGTATCTGTTAACAGAAAATAATCATAGAAACTAAGAGATCAACGCACATCATGTCTTTTATCAAAACATGATGAGCTTCTAGTCATGTTAACGAAGTAAGGCCATCTACATGCATAGGTAATCATGAATAGATGAATAGTCATGTTTTAATTTCTTAATTTGGCTAAGAGGTGCATGATGTGCATAGAACAAATAAAACATGAAATCAATGCTCTATAATGCATGGAATTCAATCAAATCAGAGGGCTTTTAGTCCTATCATGCTATTTTTGGCGTTCATGAGATAACCTACCTCTTACTTAGACTGTAGTTTCTGAATTTGGTTGAGAACCTTGCCCTAGATCCCTTCCTTCTCTTGTGACTTTTTCAGCAACTTCTTTAGGCTCTAACTCCACGCCCTCTTGTCCTAAAGATGTGAAATTCGGAGGGGAGTTAGTCTAAAGTATTGTAATCAAATTATTCTAAAGAACTTACATGAGATAATGACTCCTTACCTTGCATCTTTACGTCCAAAAAGTAAGGGTCGCACAGTTCAGAACTATGCCCTATTTATAGAGTTTGGGCTAGGGTTTGAGGATTAGATCGAGTTTAGAGTCCTTATTTCATCAAATCCTAATCTCTAAGAGTCCTTAGAGATTTTACAATCCTTCCCAAGTCGATCCATAGTGGATAGGAACATCAAGTTCCAATCTTTTCATGAGTCCCTTCACTTACGGAACTAACAGGAATGTAACGGTCGAGTGCCCATGCGTTACATGGCTGTGGCGGTCTTACGATAGACCGTTACAGTCATCGTAGTTTAGAGTTTCATTTTATAAAAACTCTTTTGTTAATTATCTAAATCATTATCTTATATTATTAGTATTTATCCTTAATATTCTTGGATAGGCTTAAATACCTTCTAGAATATGGGCCAAACCTAATGGTCTAGGTCCTAAACCCTTTTGGACTTCAATTAAGTGGGTTGGGTTAATTGATTAACATAATTTTGGCCTTATATTGATTATTTAGCCCAATTAATGCCAGAATATTATTTAAATAACTAGAAATTACTTTTATAAATTTTGGGGCTCTACACCCTCCCCCACTTAGAAGAATTTGGTCCCCAAATTCAATTCATGGATTGAGGAGACTGTACTTACAATTAAATAATTTTGGGAATCTTTTCTTCATAGCTGATTCGGTTTCCCATGTTGCTTCATAAGGCCATGCTTTCTTCCATTGAATCTTCACCATAGGAATGACCTTATTTCTGAGTTGACGTACTTCTCGTTCCAAAATCTTCATTAGCGTTTGTTCATATGTCAAGTCCTTCTGAATCTCCAGATTGTCATAAGTGATAATGTGATATGGATCATACATATACTTCTTCAGCATCGAGACGTGAAATACGTCATGAACTCCTGCTAACTGTGGTGGCAAAGCCAATTTATAAGCCACTTCACCGATCCTTTCGAGGATTTCAAATGGACCGATAAATCTTGGAGTTAACTTTCCTTTAATGCCAAATCTTCGAATACCACGACCCGGAGAAACCTTTAGATATACATGTTCTCCTACTTGAAATTCTAAGTCGCGCCTTCGATTGTCAGCATAAGATTTCTGCCTATCCTGTGCCATTTTCATCCTTTCCTGAATGAGCTTGATTTTCTCTGTAGAATCTCTGATTAAATCGGGGCCTAGAAATTACCTTTCCCCTATTTCATTCCAACATATTGGTGATCGTCAACTTTTCCCATATAGAGCTTCAAAAGGTGCCATTTGTATGCTTGCTTGATAGCTGTTGTTATATGCAAATTCTACCAAAGGCAAGTGATCATGCCAACTTCCTCCAAAATCAATGACACAAGCCCTGAGCATATCTTCTACCACTTGATTTGTCCTTTCTGTTTGACCATCAGTTTGTGGATGGAAAGCGATGCTAAAATTTAATCTAGTCCCAAGTGAATGTTGTAGGCTCTTCCAGAATTGTGATGTGAATCGGGGATCTCTATCTGATACAATAGCGACAGGGATTCCATGTAACTTGACAATTTTTTTTATGTATAGTGCTGCTAGAATATCTACAAACCATCGACTTTTTATTGGTATGAAATGTGCAGATTTAGTCAATCGGTCTATAATTATCCATATTCCATCGTGTCCACCTCTTGTCTTAGGTAGTCCCATAATGAAATCCATTCTTATGCTTTCCCATTTCCATTCCGGGATACTTAAGGGATGTAATTTACCTGCGGGTCTGAAATGTTCCGCCTTCACTTGTTGACATGTGAGACACCGAGATACGAAGTCAGCTACTTCCCTCGTCATATTGGGCCACCAAAAGTTTCTTTTGAGATCATGATATATTTTTGTACCTCCTGGATGAATGGTATACTTTGATTTATGTGCTTCTTCTAAGATCAATTTCTTTGTATCTTCATGATCGGATATACACATTCGGCCCTTGAATAGCATTCTTCCATCTTCGGATATAGAAAAATCCAGTCTTTGTTCAATATTGGCCTTAATTTCCAGTAAAATTGGGTCATCCTCTTGTAACTTGGCCAAATCCTCAATCAATGTTGGTTGAGCTCGGATATTTGCCATGAATTAATTAGCTTCCTTAATGTCAACATCTAGATTCAATTGAGCAAATTGAGGAACAAGGTTAGTCATACTAATCATGAGACTTGATAACATACCCATTGGTTTCCTGTTGAGTGCATCCGCTACAGCATTCGCCTTGCCAGGGTGATATTGAATAGCGAAATCGAAGTCTTTAAGATATTCCAACCATCTCCTCTGCCTCATGTTAAGCTCTTTTTGAGAAAATAAATATTTCAAACTCTTATGGTCTGAATAGACAGTGAACATTTCTCCATAAAGATAATGACACCAAATCTTCAAGGCGACGATAACTGCTGTCAATTCTAAATCATGTACATGATAATTTTCTTCGTGACATTTCAATTGTCTTGAAGAATAGCAAATCACCTTTCCATCTTACATAAGGACACACCCTAAGCCAATTCCAGATGCATACGTATATACTTCAAATCCAGCACCCTCTATTGGTAGTGACAAAACAGGGGCTGTTGTAAGATGATTCTTAAGATTTTGAAAACTCTTTTCACAGTCCTTCGACCAGATAAAAGGATTTTCTTTTCTGGTAAGTCTAGTTAAAGGAACTGCGATCTTTGAAAACTCCTTTATGAATCTTCTATAATAACCTACTAGACCCAAAAAGCTTCTAACTTCAAATATAGTTGTTGGTCGGCTCCAATCTCTGACAGCTTCTACCTTAGAAGGATCCACATCAATACCTTCTTTTGAAATAATGTGGCCCAGGAATGAGACTTTCTTGAGCCAGAATTCACACTTATTGAGTTTGGCATAAAGTTTATGTTCTCTAAGTGTTTGCAAAGCTATCCTTAGATGTTCTTCGTGTTCTTCTTTAGTCTTGGAGTATATCAGGATATCATCGATGAAGACGACGATGAACTGATCTAAATATGACTGGAAGACACTGTTCATAAGTTGCATGAATGCTGTTGGGGCATTAGTTAACCCAAACGGCATTACCACGAATTCATAGTGGCCATAACGACTTCGAAAAGCCGATTTGTAAATGTCCTCTTCTTTGATTTTAAGCTGATGATAACCTGATCTTAGGTCAATCTTAGAAAAATATTCTGCTCCCGAAAGTTGATCGAAGAGCTCATCAATACGCGGCAATGGGTATTTGTTCTTGATTGTAAGTTGATTCAATCGCCGGTAGTCAATGCATAATCTGAGAGAACCATCCTTCTTCTTGACAAATAGAACCGACGCACCCCAAGGGGATATGCTAGGTCTAATAAAACCCTTTTCTAGAAGTTCCTGTAATTGCTTCTTTAATTCCTTGAGTTCTGTGGGGGACATCCTGTAAGGGGCTATAGAAACAGTTGCTGCACCTGGAATGAGTTCAATGGTAAAGTTTACTTCCCTCTCAGGCGGTAAATTAGGTAGTTCAGATGGGAATACGTCCGGGAATTCATTTGCAATAGGAATATCGGCTAGGACAATCTCCTTAGAATCGGTAATAATGACTGAAGCAAGGAAAGTTTCGCATCCTTGCGAGATAAGCTTGCAAGCATGTATAGAAGATATAATGGTAGGGTGCTTCTTGTATTTGATGCCAAGAAAGGAAAATCTTGGAAGACCGGGCTTTCGGAAAAATATAATCCTATTTCGGCAGTTGATGTAAGCATCATGGTCTACAAGCCAATCTACCCCTAAAATGGCATCATATCCTTTCATGTCAAGGCATACTAAGTTTGCGGGGAGATTGTGTTCTTCTACTACCACCTCACAATCGGGATAATAGTTGGTAAGCTTAGTTCTAGATCCTAAAGGTGTAGTAATAGCGAGATCTGAAGGTAGGGGAACTGATGCAGTTGGTAAGGTTTTTACAAAAGTGGTGGAGATAAAAGAATGAGAAGCACCAGTATCAAATTACATGAATGCAGGATGAGAACAGATTTGAAGAGTACCTTCCATGAGCCCATCATTTTGATCCCTGGGCGCTTCTTCTTCATCTATAACTGCATTGAGGCGAGCCTGCCTCCTACATCCTCCATTATTTGGTTGGTCTTTCATAAGGGGGCAATCTGGCACACGATGCTCCCTACTCCCACAACGCAAACAAGCACCTAGGCGCTTCCAGCATTCTTCAGCCGAGTGGCCGAATTTCTCACAAAAGGTGCACGCCGAGGCGACTTGCTCCTTTTCTTCCTTCACCTTTTTACTACTCTTTTGAGAACTTCCACCATTCCCGTTCCTTGATCTTTTCTTTTTATCACGACTTTTGTATGGTTCCGCGATGCTGAACTTCTCCTTCTTATAATACCGATCAGAGCGCCAGCTAGATTCTTCTCCCTTTCCTTTCAACCTTTCGACCTTCTCTAAGGTCCTCTAGCATAAATATGCCCTTTGAACCATCTCCGCATAAGTGCGGATATTCTGTGTCCCCAGTTGTTGAATGAAACTGGGCCGTAACCCGTCCATAAATCGGTTTGCTTTTAATAAGTATGTACTAATCAAATGTGGTGCATACGGTGCTAGCCTTGAAAACTGCAACTCATATTCTGCCACGGACATCATCCCTTGACAAAGGGAGGCAAACTCCATAGCCTTCCTTTCCTTTACATGCTCGGAGAAATATTTGGCACGGAAAAAAGTGAGAAAAACATTCCATGTATGTGGCGCCTCGGCTGGAGGTGCCGGAACCGATTTCCACCAAGTGCGAGCATCCTTGTTTAATTGGAACGTAGCTAGATGGACTTTCTCCTGATCAGTGCATTGAATAACATCAAATATCCTATTCATCTCGTCGATCCAATTTTCTGCTTCGTCTGGATTGGAAGATCCATAGAAACGCGGAGGATTTAGACTCTGGAAATTGCGATGAAGGTCTCCTGCCCTTGGCCCCGCACCACCATGTGCTATAGTTTGCAGTGCCTGGGTGAGGCCGGCAATAGTTTGTTGCATACCGTCCCAATCTACACGATGAGCTATTTGGAAATTAGGGTACCTGAGAGAAAATGACAACTTGTTATTTCTCATGAAATTGGAATGAATCAAAATAATTCTTAAACTAATTAGTTATCTTATGCCGGGTTCTACCCAATCCTCACATGGGTATGGAATTTTCTTCCTTAGTTCATAGGTAGGGGTCCTTAACCTTGGACTTATCCTATGACATGACTCTTTTCCTTAAGTCCTGAGACTTAGTCTCTGATACCAACTTAACTGTCACGCCGCGAGCCCTTAATCACAGCGGAAGACTCGCTCGGGGAGCGCGAACAGCCGGCGTGGTAAGCCTCTTGCGAGTAAGGATCAATCAGAGCGTAAGATAATCACACAAATAAATGCAATTGCACAATAATATTGAAACTCCAACTTTATTTCATAAATGATCAATATTCAAGATATAATCACTAATTTGATTTCCATTTTACTAGACTCAAGAAATAGGAAAATTACATTGACTCAATCTAGACACTTTAACTTCCTAAGTCTTCACTCTCATCTTTATAACACTTTCACTCGCTTCTGGATCCACTACTAGTATAGCCCGAATCCGAACTATTTTCATCTCCTGAAAAACATTGGAAAATAGGTCATGAGCACACTTGCCCAGTAGGTATCTTCGCATCAACATGAAGGTACTATTTAAGTAGTTATCATTTTTACTCTAAAGAAATAAGGTAAAATCATGCGAATGCGAATCAATCATGCGATCAAATTAATAGAAACAAGATAACCATGTAAGATAGAATGATCAAGAATGAGCTAGCAAGAATATAACAAGAACATGATATTGGCCTTCCATGAACAAGAATGTAACGAGATTGTACTAGCAAACCACATATTCCTCACTTTAGCATCTTATGCTTAAGAGCATGTGCTTCGTGAATTTCTGTGGAATATCAAGCAGGAATGTCATATTGTGTCGTGGATCTTCACTTATTTATAGAAATAGTACTCCCAGCGCAATGCGACGCCAGTAGCATCATACCCCATGGTTTATAAAATAGTATATTTCCGGCAATCAGTCGAGGGGACTAGCATAGAGCCCTTGAACACAATCAGTGCTCGATCGCATCTTCAGTTATAAATTAAGCTACTTCCACGCAGTATAACAGTAAAGTATGGCCAAGAATATAGCACTTCTAATAATTCCATGATAACTAAAATCAATGAATGAATGCTTCAACATAAGAATGTAGGAGTCAAGAAATAGACTTTAAACAATGTCATGCTCATAGAAATAAATCGACAGCATAACGGTATTTTCCTTAACTTCCATTTCTTTTAGATCAATTTAAGCAATATGACAAGTTCTAGATCATCAAGGTTTGTCTAGAATCATAGGAATATCAACCCTTGGTCAAACCTTGGGTTAACATAAACAAGCTATGTAACGGTCATTTGCTAGGCCGTTACATTATGTAATGCGCCAGTAATGGGCCGTTAAAGTGATCCGAGTTCAGAAAGATAAAAATAGACTCAGAGGAATGTGACGGTCTGGCATTGGGCCGTTACGTGAGCCTGACGGTCCAGTTCTAGGCCGTTACATTTCAAGAATCAAAACCACGATAGAGTGTCCTAATTAATGGACTTTCATTGGTACAACCAACTCGGCGTCCTAGTGGGAATCCCAGGCTTGCGGAGAATTACGGAGGCCTTGAAACAATGATTTTCTAGTCCATTGGAAGGATTATCCAATAGAGAGGTCCTCATGTCCAAGATTGTGTTCCTATAGTGCAAAGTGTGAACTAATGACAACATACCGGAATATGTGCCATGTACGTATAGAATTGACTCTATTGACAGGGAGAGATATGTATAATCAATGTGAAAATCATGATAAAAACTCCGTCAATACAATGTTAAAAATTCATGCTTTATAGTACAAAACTATAGAATTTGGTTTAACATAACTTAAGTAGAAGTGATGACAAAACATGCAATACCTATCATGAATAATCAAATATCCTTAAAATCACATGATTAGGTTTAAAACTTAGGTAACTAGGTTTTAACCATAATAAGATTGGCATGTTGTATTCAGTCATAGGGTTGACAGAACATAGGATATAACGGTCAGGAGATGAGGCGTCACAGTGAAAGTGACGGTCAGGACCCAGCCGTTACATGATTGTAACGCGTCTGTCTAAGAGCGTTAGAACCAACCGTGCAATTCAAATGCCACAAAGTGTGTAACGGTCTGTCGTAGGCCGTTACTTGAAAGTGACAGGTCCTATGCTAGTGCGTTACAGTATCTGTTAACAGAAAATAATCATAGAAACTAAGAGATCAACGCACATCATGTCTTTTATCAAAACATGATGAGCTTCTAGTCATGTTAACGAAGTAAGGCCATCTACATGCATAGGTAATCATGAATAGATGAATAGTCATGTTTTAATTTCTTAATTTGGCTAAGAGGTGCATGATGTGCATAGAACAAATAAAACATGAAATCAATGCTCTATAATGCATGGAATTCAATCAAATCAGAGGGCTTTTAGTCCTATCATACTATTTTTTCCGTTCATGAGATAACCTACCTCTTACTTAGATTGTAGTTTCTGAATTTGGTTGAGAACCTTGCCCTAGATCCCTTCCTTCTCTTGTGACTTTTTCAGCAACTTCTTTAGGCTCTAACTCCATGCCCTCTTGTCCTAAAGATGTGAAATTCGGAGGGGAGTTAGTCTAAAGTATTGTAATCAAATTATTCTAAAGAACTTACATGAGATAATGACTCCTTACCTTGCTTCTTTACGTCCAAAAAGTAAGGGTCGCACAGTTCAGAACTATGCCCTATTTATAGAGTTTGGGCTAGGGTTTGAGGATTAGATCGAGTTTAGAGTCCTTATTTCATCAAATCCTAATCTCTAAGAGTCCTTAGAGATTTTACAATCCTTCCCAAGTCGATCCATAGTGGATAGGAACATCAAGTTCCAATCTTTTCATGAGTCCCTTCAGTTACGGAACTAACAGGAATGTAACGGTCGAGTGCCCATGTGTTACATGGCTGTGGCGGTCTTACGATAGACCATTACAGTCATCGTAGCTTAGAGTTTCAATTCATAAAAACTCTTTTGTTAATTATCTAAATCATTATCTTATATTATTAGTATTTATCCTTAATATTCATGGATAGGCTTAAATACCTTCTAGAATATGGGCCAAACCTAATGGTCTAGGTCCTAAACCCTTTTGGACTTCAATTAAGTGGGTTGGGTTAATTGATTAACACAATTTTGGCCTTATATTGATTATTTAGCCCAATTAATGCCAGAATATTATTTAAATAACTAGAAATTACTTTTATAAATTTTGGGGCTCTACATTCCCTCTCTCACACACTCTTTCTTTCTTTCTTTTCACCTTGCCGGTGCCGGAGGGCCAAACTCTCTCTCTCTTCTTCTTCTCTTCACTGCACACAACCGAGAGCCTTTTCCTCCAAAATGGATAGCCGGGGCAAAGCCAGCCTCTCTTCTTCTTGCTCTGTCGAACATGTAGAGTATATATAGAATTGGTTGCCCTTTTCGTTCCTGAACGGAAGAAACTCCCGCCACTGCGTTCGTCTGCCAGACGAACAGGGTTGGCTTCTATGCTGGCATCCGGCGATTCGTGCCGTACACTGTCGTTCATCCGAGGATGGCACGGTTGTGGGTTTTCCAGGAGATCTTCGTCCGAAGACATGCCTTCTCCAATGATGTTAATGCGCTGTCGAGTGGAGACGGAGGCACGGCTTCAGAACATTGAATGCTCTCTGCACACCACATTTAAACAAAACAGAGCATCAGAGTTTTGATGGGATAGCATTGGGTTAAACCGGCGTGGTGTTGTGCACGCCGTATTAACACATCAAAGGTGGCGTCGTATTAAGGTATAAAGGGGGGGCACTTCCTTCAAATGAGTGACCGGGTCACTTGTGCATAAGGTGGCGCCGTATTAACCTTCAAAGAGGTGGGCTCTTCAATAGTGAGTGCGCCGTCTTAGTGCAATACACTAAGGGCGCGCCGTATTAGAAAAGGGAGAGGAGCGTGCCATTTTAATGGCATGCAAGGGGGCACGCCGACTTCACCCGTGCCGGTTTAGCCAGTGCCGGTTTAGGTGAAGGTTGCGCCAATTTAAGGCTCTTCCGCACCGCTTTAAGCACCGAACGGATTCATTTCGAAGTCACGGCCATTTACATGAATGTTGGCACTCCCGGAATGTTTTAGTTGCGATGCATGGGATCCATGATGTTTCATTCACAGTCTTTGGGCTTCGGTCCAAGATTTTGCGTGCCTTCTGGTGCATGCCGAGACTGTGTCAGAGTTCCCGACACTTCTTTGATCAGCTCTGGCACGGCCGGCTGTAGAGTTGTGGCCGTATCTTCCGCTCGGGGGGCTCTCTCATCGGCAAGCGGACCACCAAGCGGGTCCTCGTCTTGATCGAGTAGGTATGAGGTTTATTCGGCATTTTCATCTTCGACTCGCGCTCGAATGCATAGACGCAAATGTTGCAATGATCATCATCATCATTTTTTTGGCGTCCACAACTGGCGACGCTTCAGCAAAATGATCGCGTACTCCTCCACGTCCGGAGAAAACTCATCCTGCCTCGGAGGAATGTTCGGATGAAAATTGGGGATTACGGGACATCTCCAAGTCTCCTACACCGAGAGGATCCCCATCCAGAAGAACTGGGTTTTCCACTCCTTGTGCGAAGAATCCTTCGCGGCCAAGGAGATACAGCTCCTATTCCGCCTCTCCTGGATGAAATAGAAGCCCTTCCCGGCCGAGGGATGCGCCTTCAACTCAAAAAAATAGTGGAAGAGGTCCAAGGAAGGAGGAAATCAGCATTGACGGTAGAGGATGCGAAAGGCGGAAAGAAGAAGATAAGAGTTGGCTACCAACTGTACGGGCACCAACCGAAAGAAATTGAGAAGTTTGAGAACAAAGGGCTCGAAGGGAAGGCAGAACCCACCCTTCCACGACAGTAGGAAGGTGTAGATGTGGCCCGTACGGAAGTCCAAGCTCGACTCGTGCGGGGCAGCCGCGGTGAAGAAAAACTTGTGGGGTAGATAAAACTGGTTATCCAGCCGTTTCACCTCTACGTCCCCCAGTTCGCTGTAGTTTGGAGCCACCGCAATCACCGCAGGCTCGCCCTCCCACTCCTCGACATCCGGACGCTGGTCTGCCATGGAATCTGGAGAGGAACTTGAAGAAAGACGCTCTCGGGACCCCAAAGACTCTGGAGGAAGGGGAAGCTGTCGGACCGCCTCTGTAGTTATCTCCGCCTACTCCGCGAACGCCGCTGCGAGCCTCTGCTCTTCCGCCGTGTCCTCACGATGCATCAAAGATCCCCAAAAGCAAGCGCGGAGGAGAGCCAAACCCAAAAAATGGAGGGAGTCTTGAGCAACGATAAGCGCGCAACGCCTATATTCCCATGAGGAAGGCGGCACGTCGTTCCGACCTCCGAGAAAAGGGGGCCCCTTCAGTTCAAATCTATCGGGATCATCATTATTACGGGTCCAGGTGACCACGACACGTGGCTTACTAACACCGCTAGATCTCCACCCACCTAAGCCACGCTGGTCCAAAACCCTAAACAGCTACTCTCCCGAGCTTACTAAAGCTCGGGAGTAGGAGGGGGACAAGTGGAGAGGGGGATTTTTGTAGCCCATCTAAGAGCGGCCGAACTAGATCCGTCAGGACCAAACAAGGCCCAGCTCATCCAAGTGATAGCCTCGCAGGGCCCACTTAGGATAAAAAGCCCAATAAGATTACTAGGGATCAAACCCTTCCTCGGCGGCCCTTAGGCTCGGAAGGCCCGAACGTCGGTCAGAACGGAGGAAGACCCAGGCTCGAGTTATCCCCTCACCGAGATAGAGGCAAGCGCTCAGCGCCCACTCCGTTCTACCTTCATCCGAGCTATGCCTATCACCCAGACAGGGTTGGCACCCTTTGATGGAGGCATCACCCACGACTCCCTTTGGCTCGGGTCTTCTCCACACCCCGGTGTCATTTGAGCTCGGGCTTCACTCTTTGTAGGCCCAATTATCCATTTTGTGCTTTTTGTCTGAGTCATTTGATGTATTTTCCCTTTTATTTGAGTCATGTCCCTAGGTCCTTTGCTTATTTCCCAAAGTTTAAGTGTCATTAGGTTTGCTATTGGGCCCATTTCTTTGGGCTTGGCCCAGGGGCGCCCCCCCTCCTCTTGGTTATTTGTCATTGTAGCATGTATCAGGGGCTTTTTTGTAAAATGTGGGTTGCCTATATATAGGACCGCATTTCCCCCATTTAGAATTAATGAATGAATGCCAAATTTCCATTTGAGAGTTCAAATTATTTAGTTCTAGTGGAGTGAATCCAATATTGGGTGAGAAACCCTAGGGGAGAGAATCCCCCACCCACCCTTCTCTCTCTCTCTCTCTCTTTCTCTCTCCCTCTCTAAGGGGTTCGCCCCCTACTCACTCTCCTCCCCTCCCAACCACTTCTATCTCCCACCTACCCCCATTAAGGACTCTCCCCTTCCCCACACCCTCCTCTTTACTCCACCCTAGTCCCAAAGAAGAAACCCCCAATCCCCACTCCACCCTCCAACCACCAACCACCCCATCCCTTTCCCAAAGACTTTTCCCTCTCCCCCATGCAACCCTTCACCTCCCTAGCCCCTTTGAATTTGAAACTCCCTCCAAATCACAGCCTTAGGGCGCCCCCAAGCTTCCCCTCTTAGGACTGGTCGCCCCTCCCCTCCTCCCCCCCCCCCCCACATTCCATTCTACCTAGACAACTACCACCCTCCAGCCCCTTTCCTCCTTGGCTGAACCCTGCAATTCCCTGCGTTCTCCCCCCCTTCTCCAGTATCTCTACCACCCCTAGCCACCCCTAATACCTCCCCCAAACTCCCCTCCCACCACTCCTCATATCCCCTTCAGCATTCAACCACTTCCTCTTAGCATTTGGTTGCCATTTGGGAGCTACATCGACGAACTTGTCCATAGTTGAAGACCTGCAGAAGAATAGCTGCTTGCAGAGGCGACCACGGCTTCCTCCAGACATTCTTCCAGGCTCAAGAGGCACCGTTGGAAGCGTCCCCCAGTCGACTTCGGAACGGCGGTGGTTTCGACGTCGTCCGAGCACCGTGCTGCCCAGGAGAGCATTTCTTCCTCGACTACGCAAAGCTTCTCTGGCAGGAAGCCAGAGCCTGAGTGGAAGCTCGACTGTGGCTATCCTAGTGGGAATCTGAATGAGAGTTTTTCTACAAAAATCTTCTACTACAAGTCCTCTATCATCCCCAAGAAGCAGAACCCAGTTTGGCATCCGGATCTGAAAGTTATCAATTTTCTTCCCCGGGTGCGCGGTTCTGCTTCCACTCAGTCTGCACCGACCCCCCTCAGTGTTCAGAGTCTACCGCTCTGCTCTGACAACATTTGGCCTCTCCGTCAGACCCGTTTCGAAGAGGACTCATAGACGGTTCTGATGACTTTAGCGGCGCCTGATTCTGAGCTCGGGAGTGCTTGTGACAACCTCTTCTTCTTGCTGTTGTGAACCTGAAGCAGACAGAACTGAAGACCTGCCTTCCTGTTCGAGTCTCTACCCCGTCCAACAGTGACTTTCCAAAATTCCGGTAAAATTTGGATGACCTCCTGGATCACTTACAAAGAATTCCCCACTGGTCCCACCATCAGCAAAATTCAGGAATGGTTTCTGCGTCCACAACTCCGACTGACTGCCTCCAATCGCAGAAAGCAGGCAGAATCGGCATCGGCCACCACTCGGCCTTCATTTCCACTTTCCCCCTCCCCGCCTGGCCGGCTTACAGCCCCTCCCTATGGGAGGTAGTGTTTGAGTGTAATCCTTGCCTTCCCTTCCCCAAGATCCCCCCCTTGCATTGGGTGTAGTGTTGTAACATCATAAACAGGTCAAGCTACCCCGGCGCGGCGTGTGGGGATCCCACGCCTCCCCGCTCGCCCTCGTCTCCGAGCGGGACCGGTTTCTTCAAACCGGTCGAGTAAGTGCTCCAAAATTTTCTCTATTTAGTGTTTGTTCAGTCAATATTAGTTCATAACTCCGCTGGCCGTGAGTGAGAGCTCGATCCTTAAGCTCCCTTGCTATAAGAGATCACCGTGGGAAATAGAGTGTAACCCGTGCCCTCGGCACGACGTCGGCTCCCTTGAATTGGGCTGCCATTACCCTTGGGAGTTAACCTTAGCCTTGCTGGCCCTCTACCAGCAAGGGCCCAGCCCTCACATTCTCCCCTTGGCATTGCCAAGTTACCCCGGGTCTTAGGTGAGCATCGGGTGAGCGGTCGCCATTATCGGTCCGTTTGAATGCCATTTGTGCTTGCTTGGTAAGTCCTAGGTTGTGTCACATCAATTGGTATCAGAGCAAGTCTTTGACTTGTCTCTATCAAGTCTAAGTCCTAGGGCCTTTTACATTGTGTGTCCATCTTCATTTCATTCCCTTGCATGTGCACCCGTAGTGGCGCCATTTACCGACCCGACCCATCATCTTCGGTTCCCCCCATGAATCCCAATCCTCAACTCAACCAAGATGCCCTTAGGGAGGAACCCCAAGGCCAAATGAACCGGGTAGATGCCGCCCTTACAAACATTCTTGCCCAACTTGAGTCCCTTTCCACTCGGCTCGCTCGGCTAGAAGAACATGAGTTCCACCCAAGGAACAATGACCCAAGAGTCCACCCTCCACATGATGACCCTTATAGGGATGAGTTCCACCCAAGGAATAATGAACCAAGAATCCACCCTCCACATGTTGAATTTCATAGGAATGAGTTCCACCCAAGGAATAATGAACCAAGAATCCACCCTCCACATGTTGAATTTCATAGGAATGAGTTCCACCCAAGGAATAATGGACCAAGAGCCCACCCTCAACATGCTGAAATTAATAGGGAGGACATGAATATTGACCCATACCATGACTATGAGAGACCTCGCCACCATCAAAATCATGAAAGGCGTCCACGGGACGACCCGGATGACCCGCTCTTAAGGATGATCAAAGTAGAGGCCCCAAACTTTGATGGTTCTCATGAACCAAGTGTCTACTTAGAATGGGAGACCACTATGGATCAATACTTTGAATGGTACCCTATGTCCGACCAAAGAAGAGTAAGATTGGCCAAAATGCATCTCATCAAATTAGCCAAAACTTATTGGCTAAACCAAGAGGGATTAAGAAGGATTAGACGGGAAGAGCCTATTGACACTTGGGAGGGTATGAAGAACCAACTTAGAAATAAATACCTACCCCAATCCTACCACCAAATGCTCTTAAATGAGTGGCAAAGTCTCACCCAATAAGGGAAGACCGTGGTTGAATACATTGAAAAGTTTGACTCCTATCTTTTAAAGTGTGGAGTTCATGAGGACCCGACCATTACCTTGTCCCGCTTTAGAAATGGGCTCCAAAGCCACATGAAGAGAGAGCTTTTCATGAGGGACGTTGACAACCTTGAGCTAGTCTACCAAATAGCTAGGGATGTGGAAAGATTCTCTTGGATCCCTCGGTTTGCTACTCCCCGACCGGCCGATCCTAAAAACATGAGACCACGACCCATTCCGGCCACCCCCATGAAAGCCTCTAGCCCAAGTGGGAATGCCCCATTACGGCCTTACAACCCTCCTCCCACCATCACTCCAAACAAGCTCACCCCTTGTCACACCCCGACGCGGAATATCGAAGCACGACAGTGGAGAAAACCCCTCACTCAATCAAGACTAGAAATTCTAATTACATCACTTGATATAAAAATCTCCACTATAAAATTTCAATTTTTACAACTCTTCCAAATTTTCAAGGACAACACTAACTCTCAAGCAAATTACAAGAATACTCTTATAATAAGATAACTCTCAATTCTATACTGAGAAACATAGTCTACTATGACATCTTGGTACACTCCAACACTCTTGCCCATGCTTGCTAGCTATCCTCGAGACAACCTGAAAAATATTAATTAACACTGAATGAGCATAAAGCTCAGTAGGAATTACATCTCAAGATTTAACATGCTTTAAGTGAATTACAAGTTCATTTAATGTGGGTAATCTATGCATGCAGACAGATAGATATCAAGGAATCGTAAGATCGACAGGAGTACAAAGTGAGAGCATATATATTTCGCATTCTCAAGTAGCAGTAGCAAGTGATAGCAAATGATATCAAGCAAGTGATAATTGAGGAGTAATAACTGGAATAACAACATGTCAATCAAGCAATAGTAAGCAAAGTAATTTCAAGCATGTATAACTGGAAATGACTATTTATCAATTCATTAAAGTAAACACGTTTACCCTTCTGCGGATCTCAAGTCAATCAATCAAGTAATATCACGAGAATGAGTGGAATGCCTAAAGTCTAGCAAGCAAGTACTCCGGTGCAATGCCAAACACCGTGGTCAATAAACTCCCATGGGCACAAGTACCTTCGGGTGCTCCTCCCAGGACCAGACCGGGCCCTATATGCACAGCATTGGTCATGTTTATCGACATCCACTCTCGTTTATAGCCAATATGAAATTTCAAGGGTTGACCAGGTAGGATGTATATAAGGTGAATTATAGAATAGAATCCAAGGCGTATCGTTATGTAGGGACGAACTAGGAGTAAAACCAGCAACATTTGAAGCATAAAAAAAAACTAGGTGAGATTGGTGCCTTGTAGGCTTTGGTTTAACCAGGTTGACTAGATGATTTATTGGTTAAATTGAGATTTAACCAGTCTAGGTTAGCTAAGTAGCTAGAGTTTAACTTCACTGCCTTTTTTCTGTTTAGATTTTTCGTTTGGAATAAGCGTCTGTTATACGGCCGCTGGTCAGTGAATAGCGTCCGGGTCAGGGACGTCCATCAATTTAAGTCGAGTTATGCAAATTGATGATGTGGACATATAGAGGAAACTTTGAGAACTTCAGAACTTCACATAACCCATTTTGTCTTGCCATTGTCCTTGGTAAGGTTAACTTTGTTTATTTATTGTTCCACTCGTTCTGATTTTTTCTTCTTATAGTAAATGGCGACATCAATCTGTTGATTGTAAATGTCGATACTTGATTTCGACATTAGTTCTCTCTCTCTCTCTCTATATATATATATATATACATATTCCTGTCCAATTATATGAGGTGTCGACATTAGTTATATATATATATTATCCAATATGTATATATATATATATCCTGTTATATATATATATATAATGGAGGTTATAGAATCATGTCCAATATATATATAATGGAGGTTATAGAATTCTGTCCAATATGTATATAACATCCTGTTATATATTTATAATGGAGGTTATAGATATATATATCTTCTGTCCAATATATATATATATGAGGTGTCGACATTTATTTATATGGTGTCGACATTTATATACATTTATATATATAGTGAGGTGTCGACATTTATATATAAGGAGGTTTTGGGGAGGTGTCGACATATACATATAGAGAGGTGTCGACATTTAGTTATATATATATTCCTGTTTTGGTATAGGGAGGTGTCTACATTTAACTATATATATAGATATCCTGTACAATAGTCACTTAGTTATATCATTTAGTTATATGTATATATTCATGTATATCTATATATATATATATATTTAGATGTATATCTACATATTTTACATTGGTCTATATATATTCTGTATATATCATATTGTATATTCCTGTATATCTATATATTTTTCTATATGTATATCTACATATTTTACATTAGTCTATATATATTATGTATATATTACATTGTTCTATATGTATATACTCTGTAAGAATGGAGGAGTCCATTTTATATTATATTCTGTTCTCTCTATATATATATTCGGTGAGAATGGAGGTGTAGACATTAGTTCTAACAGCATATACTGGAGGTGTAGACATTAGTATATATATATATATATATATATATATATGTCTAATAATATATAATGGAGGTGTTTTATATATACAATTAATGGAGGTATAATGGAGGTGTTATATATATACTGTCGACATTTGTTAGAATGGAGGTGTCGACATTTGTATATAGGGAGGTTTTAGTTATATATATATATATATAGGGGGGCGTTATATATATATATGGAGGTGTTATGTATATACAATTAATAGAGGTGACGACATTTAGCTTGGAGGTGTCGACACCTTCATTTTGTAGGTGTCGACATTTAACTATATAGATATTGCTGTATGGAAGTGTCGACACCTATTATGTGAGGTGTCGACATTAGATATATTATATATATATATATATATATCATGTCCAAATGTATATAGATTCATATGTATAATATATGTATAATGTGTCGACACCTATAATAGAAGTGTCGAGACCTATATATATAATCTACTAGTTATCTAACAACATATATTGGGGTGTCGACATTTAATTATATGTATAACTGTCCAATAGGGTACAATGGAGGTGTCGACACCAAGTGTCTACACTAGGAGTATATATTTGGTAGATTAACAGGTTAATTAGATATGCTAATAGATTAGGTATGCTAATAGATTAGTAAATGAAGCTAATACATGATAATTATCTGGGGCATGAGACTAATACTTGCTAATTGTCCCAGATTGAAGCTATTGCATGCTAATTGTAACACCCGATAATTTTGAAGGCTAAAAAGGGAATAAATATAAAAATATATATTTAGATTTCGAAAAGAAAAATAACATATACATGATGATATCTACATACCTCTATAAATAGTCAATAAAGTAGCCATTTAATACACAACATAATTTTAATTGAATTGAGAATCATTAAATCTCGAAGAAAAGGTCAATTTATATTTATACTAATTTAGCAAATGTAATATTCCACATTTATTACATTATAAAGGAGGATATATATAAATATAAGATTTACGTATAGACATGGGGAATGCATAGACGTTGGACGTATAGACTTACGATGTGTAGACTTAGGAGGAACGGATGTGTAGACATTGCATGTGTAGACTTTGCATTGTGTAGACTTGGCATTGTGTAGACTTGGAGGATGTATGTACTTGGAGAATGTATGGACTTGAAGAGTGTATGGACTTGGGGAGTGAGATGCTCTGGAATGTACAGACTTAGGAATGTGCAGACTTAGATGTTTAGGCTTGTGGAATGTATAGACTTGCATTGGATGGATGTACAGACTTTGAGGAAGAATGCAATGTATAGACTTTGGACTGATGTACGGACTTTATGGATGAAGGAATGTGTAGACTTTGAAGAATGAATGGATGAATGTATAGACTTTGGATGAAGGAATGGATGTATAGACTTTGGATGAAGGAATGTGTGGACTTGAGTGGGTAGAATGTATAGACTTCAGGAATGTATGGACTTCAGGAATGCAAAGGGTTTGACAATGTATGGACTTGTGTAATGGAATGTATGGACTTGAATGGATGTATGGACTTAAGAATGTATAGATTTTAGGAATGTATAGACTTCAGGAATGTAAAGACTTTGACAATGTATAGACTTGTGTAATGGAATGTATGGACTTGAATGGATGTATGGACTTATGAATGTATAGACTTGGAGATGAATGTATAGACTTGGGGAAGAGTGTGTAGACTTGGAGGAATGTATAGACTAATGCATTGTATGGACTTATGGATGTATAGAGTTGGAGAAGGAATGTATAGACGTTGGAGGATGTATGGACTTGTGCATTATATAGTTAAAGAGTTATAGAAATAACAGGGATATATATATACAATATTAGTCTTTTGAAGGGTAAATGAAAATGCAACAAATGAATTGACGCCAACGTATGCTTGCGTCAATTGCATAGAAGATGACTTTGAACAAGACGTCATTTCAAATAAAATGAATAGTGCCAATTTTTCGACTAAAGAATTTTGGAAAAATAATTATATGAAAAAATAGAGAAAAATGGAAAACTCATACCCCTAAAATTTCCTATCTAGATCACATCTATAAAAAAGATAAAAATCCCGAAAGATCGTTACACCTTAAATTAAGAAAATAGGAAAGGTGAATGGCGCCTTTGTTCAAGTCGTCAATTAAGGAATTGACGACTGTGTATACAAGCGTCGTTTATGAAAATAACGCCCCAACTTGAGGCGTCATTTCCAAACAGGTTCCGTTGGTCTTCGGTTCGAATTAGGATGATAACTAGGCAAGTTTTAGATTAAGGAAAGGATGAATACAAGGAAGAGTTAAAGTATAATTGATTCTAAAGAAGGAAGTTCTAATCCTAATCAAATTCTTAGAACCTATTAGGATTCTTCTTCTATAAATACCCCTTCCATCGAGCCAACCTAAAGGCTCTTCTCTTCATCAAAACTTGTTGCTACTGTCGACCGTGGAGTTTTCTCCATCCTGTTAGTGTTACGAAGAAGGGGTGTTTACGTGAAGAACTTAAAGGGTTCTTCATTGGTTTCCTCTCCTTCCTGGTTGGTTTGTGGAGGAGAAAGCCGTTGCCTTCTCTACTTCATCCTGTTGCTGCCATTGCACGGAGGGATCAAGAGCGACTGCTCTTATTATCATCTTGCTCTTCCTCCGCGGTTCGGATGCAACGAGAAGACACTCTGTTGAAAACAGAGTATCGTTTTAAGGAGATTTACATCCTTTATCTTCACGTTCTGTCAACCAAACCAATCCACAAGGTAGGTTATCTCAAGATTACGTAGCCCAAACCATCATAAATCATGATACTACTATATATTAGTTCATGCATATAGTTTCACTGAGATTTGAAGAAGTTCTGTGAAATTTTGTAAGAGGCGACCCTCGTCAGGGCGCCAATTTTACTTCTGACGACCGGGAGAAGGGTCGTCAATTTTGAATGAATTAATAAATACACATGTTAAAATTTTAATATCTATCTAAACAGTAATCTAATTTAATGCATGATCACATATTTCGAATCCTACTATTTTTCTTGACCTGTCCATATACTTGTTTCCTGGAAAATAGTTATCTTTGAAAAATGCTACAGTTGATAGTGAAATTATGGAAAAAAGGAAAAGATGACCCTCATTATGTCGCCTATATTGTATATGACGTCCCTGACTAGGGCGCTATTTACCAAATAGAAGACTTAATGGAAGTCGCCAATTCCTTAAATACTGAAATTTAGTTATTTTCAGCAAACAGAAATATGAATTGGACGATTGTTTTTGCAGTCGTCAATTGTTGAAATGACGACCCAGTCAAGGGCGTCAATTTCCTATCTTGTTATTTTCCTGTGTTTTTCCTATGAACCGTGGATTTATATACATGTATACGGCACTATATTCCAAATCCGTGAGTATAGTCCCACGTCTTTTGGCGTTTTATCGATTGCCCCTATTTCTCGGTGATAGATGAACTCTCCATGGGACATTCCGTTCCTTTGGACCGGTGACTTTATCATAGAGACCTCCGTAAGACTCCGCTAGCCTTAGATTCCTCAAGGCAGCCGAGCAGGTTGTACCATTAAAACCCATGACACTACTTGATTTTCATGTCACTCTAAAGAAACATGGTAAACCGGCCCTCATGACATGCTATGTGGATGTCATGAGAATATCCTTAAAATTATGGAATGGGAAACCATGCCATCAATGTTCTTAAACAATGATGTGTCATACTTATGGACATTAATTCTATCTACATTATCATGTACAAAGAACAAGCAACGCTATATAAGTGTTTATTCTTGATATCATGATCTCCACCCAGTTTATCGACATGTCATTGTTTCTATGCTTCGCGTAGATTTTTACCGCAAGTTTGTCCTGGCTCAAGGGCCTTGCCCTTGAATTCCATAGAAATCTTACCTTATCATTCTATTAAAACTTGTTCTTGAAACTCTTATTGGCTATAAACTATCGTGGATGTCTAGATCTATCTTTAAATGCTGTGCATATAGGGCCCGATCTGGTCTTGGGAGGAGCGCCCGAAAGTACTAGTGCCCATGGGAGTTGTAATGATCGCGGTGTCTTGCATTGCACCGCAGTACTCGTCTCTCTTGATCTTTGGCATTCCACACACTCTCTCTCTCTCTCTCGTGATGTTACTTGATATTACTTGCGTGCGTGACTTGACTTGCGTGACTCGACTAGCGTGGCCCGGAATGGGCAAGTACTTGCGTGAAATAGCCAATATTCTATAAATCTCTCTTGATATCTCTTGCTTGAAAGTTTTTGCACGACGTTGTTGATCTCTTGCTAGTTTTGTTTCCCTTGCTCGGTTAATTTTACATGCATAGCCTTACTGCATTTACATGTGAAAGATGTAATTACTTAAACCAATTGCTTGTTCTTGAGATATAATTCCTACTGAGCTTTCGCTCACTCAGTTTATTCCAACATTTTTCAGGTAATCAGGTGGCTAGCGAGACCGTGACTCACATGGGAGGGACAAGTGTGCAAGCGAGCTTCGAAAACTAGTGAACCTGTGTCTTTTATCTTTCTTGGGTCTAGCATGATGTCTCTTATTTAGTTATCTTGTCTAAGTCTATTAGTGCGTCATCTCCTTTTCTTTCATAGTGACGTAGTTGAGTCTTCAAGTTCTTGTAAGAGATTTATATTCGAAATAAAATTTTTATTGTTATTCCAAATTATTTAGTCTCATGCCATTGCTCTTGATCGTTCACGACTGTTTAACTGCCACGTTCCGAGCAAACGACACGTTACGCTGCTATCGGTTCGAGGCGTGACAGACGTGGTATCAGAGCTCCGGCTTTCATATGCTCTAGTTATTTGGTTCGAATGATAGGTCAAGTATCCTTGTCAGTCATATCAGAGCTTCGGCTTTCAAACCCTTAGGGTATCAAGTCCAAGAGATAGGTTGAGTATCCTTGTCGGTCATCCTATAGGAGTTTCGTGAGAGATGGGTAGAACTTGGGGTTAAAGTTATAAAAGAAAGATAAAATATTTGCATTAATTCTCGAGTCAATAAATTATCTCCCCACTCATCTTTGCAGAAACTTAGATAAAATGGAAGCGTCTAAGCCAAGCTTTGTTCCTGAGATGGTACTAGTAGATGTCCAAGCTTATGCGGACCTTGTCAGGAGAGTTCAGGAGCTAGAGAAAGCGGTGAAAGAAAAAGAAAGAGTTGAAGGGAAAGCCCATGAGTCGGGAAAGTTCATCACTACCAAGAAAAGGATAAATGAGGGTGATATTTCACAAAGGTGTAAGAAATGCCAGAAATGTAAGAAGTGTAATAAGAAGGGAACTTCGACAGATCACTCGCAAGGTAATTATAAATCTTGTGGAAGATATGGTCACCAATCGAAAAAGTGTTGGTGGAGTTCGGGAGCGTGTCTGCGTTGCGGGAGCTTAGATCATAAGATAGCGGAATGCCTTATTTTTACCAAGAAGCCTCCAAGAGGAGTTCAAGCTTTAGCCAAACTTACCAAAGGGAAAGTTGCGGAAGGTACCCCTCACCCTTAAGCCTAAATTAATTCTTCCTAAAATTAGTTATGTTCCACTCAATGTATCTAGACTTTTTCTATGCATTATAGCTAGTTCTCCATCGTGAGTAAGGGATAATGTGAATTTGGGGACTAAATTCTTTTAAGTGGGGGAGGGTGTAACACCCGGTAATTTTGAAGGCTAAAAAGGGAATAAATATATAAATATATATTTAGATTTTGAAAAGAAAAATAACATATACATGATGATATCTACATATCTCTATAAATAGTTAATAAAGTAGCCATTTAATACACAACATAGTTTTAATTGAATTGAGAATAATTAAATCTTGAAGAAAAGGTCAATTTATATTTATACTAATTTAGCAAATGTAATATTCCACATTTATTACATTATAAAGGAGGATATATATGAATATAAGATTTACGTATAGACATGGGGAATGCACAGACGTTGGACGTATAGACTTACGATGTGTAGACTTAGGAAGAACAGATGTGTAGACTTTGCATTGTGTAGACTTGGCATTGTGTAGACTTGGAGGATGTATGGACTTGGAGAATGTATGGACTTGAGAATGTATGGACTTGGGGAGTGAGATGCTCTGGAATGTACAGACTTAGGAATGTGCAGACTTAGATGTTTAGGCTTGTGGAATGTATAGACTTGGATTAGATGGATGTACAGACTTTGAGGAAGAATGCGATGTATAGACTTTGGACTGATGTACAGACTTTATGGATGAAGGAATGTGTAGACTTTGAAGAATGAATGGATGGATGTATAGACTTTGGATGAAGGAATGGATGTATAGACTTTGGATGAAGGAATGTGTGGACTTGAGTGGGTAGAATGTATAGACTTCAGGAATTTAGGGACTTCAGGAATGCAAAGGCTTTGACAATGTATAGACTTGGGTAATGGAATGTATGGACTTGAATAGATGTATGGACTTAAGAATGTATAGACTTCAGGAATGTATAGACTTCAGGAATGCAAAGACTTTGACAATGTATAGACTTGTGTAATGGAATGTATGGACTTGAATGGATGTATGGACTTATGAATGTATAGACTTGGAGATGAATGTATAGACATGGGGAAGAGTGTGTAGACTTGGAGGAATGTATATGATGGAGGCATCACCCGTGACTCTCTTTGGCTCGGGTCTTCCTCACACTACGGTACCATTTGAGTTCGGGCCTCTCTCCATAAAGGCCCAATTATACTTTTTGTGCTTTCTATTTGAGCCATTTGATGTAATTTTCATTTTCTTGAGTCATGTCCCTAGGTCGTGTGTTTATTTTCCTAAGTTTGAGTGTCATTATGTTATTTAGTTATCTATTGGGCCCATTTCATTGGGCTTGGCCCAAGAGCCCCCCCTACCCCCTCGGTTATTTGTCATTGAGTCTTTTGTCAGGGTCTTATTGTAAAATGTGGGTTGCCTATATATAGGGCCCCATTCCCTTCATTTGGAACTAATGATTGAATCAATGAATGAAAAACTTGCCATTTTGAGAGTTCAAACTTCTTATCTAGTGGAGAGATTCCATTATTTGGGTGAGAGACCCTAGGGGAGAGATTCCCCACCCATCTCTCTCTTAATTTCTGTCTTTCACTCCCCTTTCTCTCTCCTCCACACCCAATTTCAAAAGTTTTCTCTCTCCTCCCATCCCAACCACCTCCACCCTGCCACCTACCTCCATTAACTCCTCTACAACTTCCCACAAGCCATCATTACTTCCCTCTAGTCCCAATAGACCCTCCACCAATCCACACCCCACCCTCCAACCCCCAACTATCCATCCCCTTCCCCAAGCAGTCCTCCACCTTCCCAAGGCACCTCTTCCCATCCCCAAGACGACCATTGATCACATCACATTAAAGGAAATTCAAACTCACATTCTCTCCACCCACTTGTGCCCCCCTCACCTTCCCCCTTCTCCCTCCAAGCCCAAATTCGTAGCTCCTCCTCCCACCACCTGTTAGACCCCCTTCTAGACCCTATTCTTCCCCTCCCACACCTTGGAACACCCCCTCCTAGACCCCCTCACAGCCAGGGTTCTCCCCACACTCATCCACCTCCATTTCCCCTCCCATATACCCCATTTCCCTCCATCATCTTCAACCTCCAGTTTTCAGTTCGCAGGTAGTAGAAGAGTAGAAGTTTGCAGAGGCGACCCCAACCACATCCTAGAGAATCTAAAGGCCCAAGAGGTAACCACGGAAGCATCTACCAGTCTTCTTCGTAACGGCGGTGGTTTCATCTCCATCTGAGCTCCGTGCTCCCCGGGAGATCCGTTCTCCCACAACTGCGCAGAGCTACCCCTGCTGAGCACTTGAACCGGAGTAGAAGCTTTACCACAACGAACCTCGGAAGAATCAGGCCAAGAGTTATTCTGCAAAGTTGTTCCTCTACCTGTCTACTTCCAGAATCAAGAAGCGGAACTTCGATCGACATCCGTGGGCCAGAGTTATCAATTTTCTCCTTCGGGTATGCGGTTCTGCTTCCCACAGTCTGCACCGACCTGTCCTCATTGTTTAGAGTACACCGATCTTCTTCGGCATCGTTTGGCTTCACCGCTAGTTCTTCTGCGAAGAGGACTTGTCCACGGTTCCAAAACCTCCGGCGGTACTCGACTCGGAATTCGGAAGCTGTTGGGGCATCCACTTCTTCCTACAGTTGGAATCCTGAAGCTGTCAGTCCGGGAATCTGCAACCCTGTTCGAGCCTCCACCCAGGCCAGCATCGGCGACAGAAGAAATCAACAAAATTCTGAGGCATTCCATTTCGAGTTACGAAGAGTTCTCCACCGGTCTCATCTTCAGCAAAATTCCCTATCAAGCTCTACGGCATCAACTTCATCTGTCTGTCCTCCCTCGCAGAATGCAGGCAGATTCGGCTTCACAACTTTTGATCGCTTTTAGTCCAAGTTCCCCTCCCCGCTTGGCCGGCTGAAGGCCCCTCCCTGTGCGGAGGTAGTTTTAGTTGTATTATCACTTAACCTCCACCCCAAGATCCCCCTCCTGTGAGAGGTGTAGTATTGTAATCATTTGGGCAGGTCAAGCTACCCCGGCGCGGCGTGTGGGGATCCACCCGCCTCCCCGCTCGCCCTCATCTCCGAACGAGACCGGTTTCTTCAAACCGATCGAGTAAGTGTCCAAAATCTTGCTCATTAGTGCTTGTCTTTCAATATTAGTTCATAGTTCCGCTGGCCGTGAGAGTGAGAGCCCGATCCTTGAACTCCTTGCTTCAAGAGATCACCGTGGGATGAGGAGTGTAACCCATGCCTTGGCACCTCGTCGGCTCCCTTGAATTGGGCAGTCATACCCTTGGGGAAACAAATCTTGGCCTTGCTGGCCCTCTACCAGCAAGGCCCCAGCCCACACAACCTCCACTTGGCATTGCCAAGTTACCCCGGGTCTTGGTGAGCATCGGGTGAGCGGTCGCCAATATCGGTCCGTTTGATTGCAAATTGTGCTTGTTCATTTTTGTCCAAGGGTGTGTCACATCAAGTGGTATCAGAGCAAGTCATTGACTTGTCTCTACAAGTCAAGTCCTAGGGCATGCTTGCATTCTTGTCCGAACCGTGCATTGTCAAACCCATCATTGTTAACATTGAGTCTTGGGTCACATGGCCCCTCTCCCAATCATATCCCATGCATGCTTACCTAATGGAGAGCCTGTAGAAATTGATTTCATTGACCTAGAATCTGAAAATTGGGTGTCCCTTGATATCATTACCTCTCTTTGTAGGACCGGACAAATTGTGCACAATGGAGACCAAGTCTTTATTGAATTCCATAAATGGTTCGGGAAAACTAAGTATTTGGATGGGGCTTGGTGTCAAAAGGGAACATTGGTAGGTCCATGTATAATCCTCGGTAAGAAATGGTTAGATGAAAGGAATGCCGACATCGACCCAACACGTCGGAATTGCCTAGTGCATCCGCCACACCTTTCGGGAACCTTTAAATTCAACAACCTTGTATTCTCCCACCCGCGGGAATCCCGCCCTTGTTCACCACCCCGGGTGCACCATACTCTGGCCATCATCACCCCATCATCAAAGAACCTTCCCACTCCATTAACTTTGGAAGAAGTAGTCCACCCACTTTACCACATGTAGATAAATACCTCTCGGGAACCTATCCCCTCCATGGAGAGCACCCATGTCCCAATTGAAGAGGAAGCCTCGCACGCGGATCTTCACCCTCCACCACCTCCTCTAGATAAGGCCGAATTCATCTTGGAAGAGTCCCTTATTAGTTGGCTAAAGAAGAGCCCAATAAAAGAGATCACGGCCCATGATTGCCTTCCCATAAAGGAAAACCTTCCCATAATGCACATCTCCTCCTATCACACCATAATCCAAACATCCTACCAAGTGGAAACCTTAAAGGACCTTCTCAAGGTTTGGCAATATGAGTTGACCAGCTTGTTGACCCCCATGGCTCACCAATCTAGGAGCCTTGACCTCCTACACCTTTGTGTCGGGTCTATCACCTCGGTTTGCACCATTGGTTGCTACACTAGCGACCTCCTTCTATTCCTCCCCACACCCGATGAGCCCGACCTTCTCCTCAATTTGGAGCTTCTTATATCGGGTGGAAAGTCAAGCCCTCCCCTCATGGCCGACCCACTCACAAAGAACTTCGGCTCAATTATCTCATTAGAGGAGGATGACCCATCACCACTTGAGGATCTTGAGGACATAGGGCCCCTCCCCCTCGATAACCCTTTTTATGATCCCTTTGATCCCTTCCAATGGGGGTCAAAGAAACCATGGGACCCAACCACCTTATCCACCACCCACCTTTCCCTATCCCAACCCACCATGTTTGACCCAATCCACCCCATCCTAGACCCGGGTTACACCTTGGGAGCCATGACCTTGGACCACATATCCCTAGGTAATAAGGTTGTGCCCCACCCCATGATGACCAACTTCTTAGACCCATTCGATCCTTTCCAATGGGAGTTCAAAGGTTGTCCCACACCTATACACATGGAAGTCACTTTTGGGAAAAGTATGCATGTGTCTAGGCTTTCCACACCCCTTGGCATGAACACTATGTTGGGTCCATTCATTCATATCACCCACATGTCAAGTAGAAAGCATGAGTGGTCCAAATTCGGATGTAGTGGTCCACCTTCACTCATCAAGAGTCGTAGGCATGATAGGAGTATTCATGGATGTCCGGGTCCCCCAGCATTTGTCACCCCCATGCATGACCGGATCACCTATGGATGCCCCGGTCCTCCCCATTCCATCAAAGTCTTCTTGGCGTCAAAGCATGACTGGTCTACTTTGGTTGTCCAGGTCCACCCATCACCTCTAGAATGTCAACATTCACAAAATTGCATGAAAGTCTTTGCAAGCACATAAGCAAAAAGAATGAGGCTTATAAGAGGCGGGCCGACTCTCATCGGCGTCACCAAGAATTCCATGAGGGTGACTCTATGATGGTAAGGACGGAGAGGCTCTCCCCGGGAGCCACCTCCAAATTGAGGCCACATGGGGTTGGTCCCTTCCAGGTCCTGAGGCGCATTGGTGTAAATGCCTATGAGTTAGATCTCCCCAAGGAATATGGGGTAAGTCCCACATTTAATGTCGCCGACTTAGTGCCATATAAGGGACCCACGGTGGTACCCAGTGTGGAGATTGAGCCTATTCCTTCCCTTGAGAGAGCACCCACCTGTGAGGAGAGACCACCAGCCAAGAGAGCCCAACGTGAACGCATAGAACAAATATTGGATGAACAAGTCACTACCACTCGGAGCAAGGTATACGAGCGCTATCTCGTCAGGTGGAAGGATCGGCCTCCTTCGGAGGATTCATGGGTGAGTCGGGAGGATCTCCAGCAGTTGGATCCCGACCTTCTCGAGCAGTACCACAGCCGGATGGACCCCTACTCGACGGATTCGAGCTCTTCGTAGCCCAGGGGATTTGATGGAGGCATCACCCGTGACTCCCTTTGGCTCGGGTCTTCCTCACACTCCGGCACCATTTGAGTTCGGGCCTCTCTCCATAAAGGCCCAATTATCCTTTTTGTGTTTTCTATTTGAGTCATTTGATGTAATTTTCATTTTCTTGAGTCATGTCCCTAGGTCGTGTGTTTATTTTCCTAAGTTTGAGTGTCATTATGTTGTTTAGTTATCTATTGGGCCCATTTCATTGGGCTTGGTCCAAGAGCCCCCCTACCCCCTCGGTTATTTGTCATTGAGTCTTTTGTCAGGATCTTATTGTAAAATGTGAGTTGCCTATATATAGGGCCCCATTCTCTTCATTTGGAACTAATGAATGAATCAATGCATGAAAAACTTACCATTTTGAGAGTTCAAACTTCTTATCTAGTGGAGAGATTCCATTATTTGGGTGAGAGACCCTAGGGGAGAGATTCCCCACCCATCCCTCTCTTAATTTCTCTCTTTCACTACCCTTTCTTTCTCCTCCACACCCAATTTCAAAAATTTTCTCTCTCCTCCCCTCCCAACCACCTCTACCCTCCCACCTACCTCCATTAACTCCTCTACAACTTCCCACAAGCCATCATTACTTCCCCCTAGTCCCAATAGACCCTCCACCAATCCACACCCCACCCTCCAACCCCCAACTATCCATCTCCTTCCCCAAGCAGCCCTCCACCTTCCCCAGGCACCTCTTCCCATCCCCAAGACCACCATTGATCACCCCACATTAAAGGAAATTCAAACTCACATTCCCTCCACCCACTTGTGCCCCCCTCACCTTCCCCCTTCTCCCTCCAAGCCCAAATTCATAGCTCCTCCTCCCACCACCTGTTAGACCCCCTTCCAGACCATATTCTTCCCCTCCTACACCTTGGAACACCCCCTCCTAGACCCCCTCATAGCCAGGGTTCTCCCCACACTCACCCACCTCCATTTCCCCTCCCATATACCCCATTTCCCCCCATCATCTTCAACCTCCAGTTTTCAGTTCACAGGTAGTATAAGAGTAGAAGTTTGCAGAGGCGACCCCGACCACATCCCAGAGAATATGAAGGCACAAGAGGCATCCACGGATGCGTCTACCAGTCTTCTTCGTAACGGCGGTGGTTTCATCTCCATCCGAGCTTCGTGCTGCCCGGGAGATCCGTTCTCCCACAACTGCGCAGAGCTACCCCTGTTGAGCACCCGAACCAGAGTAGAAGCTTTACCACAACGAACCTCGGAAGAATCAGGCCAAGAGTTCTTCTGAAAAGTTGTTCCTCTACCTGTCTACTTCCAGAATCAAGAAGCGTAACTTCGATCGACGTCCGTGGGCCAGAGTTATCAATTTTCTCCCTCGGGTATGCGGTTCTGCTTCCCACAGTCTGCACCGACCTGTCCTCATTGTTTAGAGTACACCGATCTTTTTCGGCATCGTTTGGCTTCACCGCTAGTTCTTCTGCGAAGAGGACTTGTCCACGGTTCCAAAACATCCGGCGGTACTCGACTCGGAATTCGGAAGCTATTGGGGCATCCACTTCTTCCTACAGTTGGAATCCTGAAGTTGTCAGTCCGGGAATCTGCAACCCTGTTCGAGCCTCCACCCAGGCCAGCATCGGCGACAGAAGAAATCAACAAAATTCTGAGGCATTCCATTTCCAGTTACGAAGAGTTCTCCACCGGTCTCGTCTTCAGCAAAATTCCCTATCAAGCTCTACGGCATCAACTTCATCTGTCTGTCCTCCCTCGCAGAATGCAGGCAGATTCGGCTTCACAACTTTTGATCGCTTTTAGTCCAAGTTCCCCTCCCCGCTTGGCCGGCTGAAGGCCCCTCCCTGTGCGGAGGTAGTTTTAGTTGTATTATCACTTAACCTCCACCCCAAGATCCCCCTCCTGCGAGAGGTGTAGTATTGTAATCTTTTGGGCAGGTCAAGCTACCCCGACGCGGCGTGTGGGGATCCACCCGCCTCCCCGCTCGCCCTCGTCTCCGAACGGGACCGGTTTCTTCAAACGGATCGAGTAAGTACTCCAAAATCTTGCTCATTAGTGCTTGTCTTTCAATATTAGTTCATAGTTCCGCTGGCCGTGAGAGTGAGAGCCCGATCCTTGAACTCCTTGCTTCAAGAGATCACCGTGGGGTGAGGAGTGTAACCCGTGCCTTGGCACCTCGTCGGCTCCCTTGAGTTGGACAGCCATACACTTGGGGAAACAAATCTTGGCCTTGCTGGCCCTCTACCAGTAAGGGCCCTGCCCACACAACCTCCACTTGGCATTGCCAAGTTACTGCGGGTCTTGGTGAGCATCAGGTGAGCGGTCGCCAATATCGGTCCGTTTGATTGCAAATTGTGCTTGTTCATTTTGGTCCAAGGGTGTGTCACATCAGTATAGACTTATGCATTGTATGGACTTATGGATGTATAGAGTTGGAGAAGGAATGTATAGACGTTGGAGGATGTATGGACTTGTGCATTATATAGTTAAAGAGTTATAGAAATAACAGGGATATGTATACAATATTAGTCTTTTGAAGGGTAAGTGAAAATGCAACAAATGAATTGACGCCAACGTATGCTTGCGTCAATTGCATAGAAGATGACTTTGAACAAGTCGTCATTTCAAATAAAATGAATAGTGCTGATTTTTCGACTAAAGAATTTTGGAAAACTAATTATATGGAAAAATAGAGAAAAATGAAAAACTCATACCCCTAAAATTTCCTATCTAGATCACATCTATAAAAAAGATAAAAAACCCAAAAGATCGTTATACCTTAAATTAACAAAATAGGAAAGGTGAATGACGCCTTTGTTCAAGTCGTCAATTAAGGAATTGACGACTGTGTATACAAGCATCGTTTATGAAAATAACGCCCCAACTTGAGGCGTCATTTCCAAACAAGTTTCGTTGGTCTTCGGTTCGAACTAGGATGACAACTGGGCAGGTTTTAGATTAAGGAAAGGATGAATACGAGGAAGAGTTAAAGTATAATTGATTCTAAAGAAGGAAGTTCTAATCCTAATCAAATTCTTAGAACCTATTAGGATTCTTCTCCTATAAATACCCCTTCCATCGAGCCAACCTAAAGGCTCTTCTCTTCATCAAAACTTGTTGCTACTGTCGACCGTGGAGTTTTCTCCATCCTATTAGTGTTACGAAGAAGGGGTGTTTACGTGAAGAACTTAAAGGGTTCTTCATTGGCTTCCTCTCCTTCCTGGTTGGTTTGTGGAGGAGAAAGCCGTTGCCTTCTCTACTTCGTCCTATTGCTGCCACTGCACGGAGGGAGCAAGAGCGACTACTTTTATTATCATCTTGCTCTTCCTCCGCGGTTCGGGTGCAACGAGAAGACACTCTGTTGAAAATAGAGTATCGTTTTAAAGAGATTTACATCCTTTATCTTCACGTTCTGTCAACCAAACCAATCCACAAGGTAGGTTATCTCAAGATTATGTAGCCCAAACCATCATAAATCATGATATTACTATATATTAGTTCATGCATATAGTTTCACTGAGATTTGAAGAAGTTCTGTGAAATTTTGTAAGAGGCGACCCTCGTCAGGGCGCCAATTTTACTTCTGACGACCGGGAGAAGGGTCGTCAATTTTGAATGAATTAATAAATACACATGTTAAAAATTTAATATCTATCTAAACAGCAATCTAATTTAATGCATGATCACATATTTCGAATCCTGCTATTTTTATTGACCTGTCCATATACTTGTTTCCTGGAAAATATTTGTCTTTGAAAAATGCTACAGTTGATAGTGAAATTATGGAAAAAAGGAAAGGACGACCATCATTATGTCGTCTATATTGTATATGACGCCCCTGACTAGGGCGCTATTTACCAAATAGAAGACTTAATGGAAGTCGCCAATTCCTTAAATACTGAAATTTAGTTATTTTCAGCAAATAGAAATATGAATTGGACGACTGTTTTTGCAGTCGTCAATTGTTGAAATGACGACCCAGTCAAGGGCGTCAATATCCTATCTTGTTATTTTCCTGTGTTTTTCCTGTGAACTGTAGATTTATATACATGTATACGGCACTATATTCCAAATCCGTGAGTATAGTCCCACGTCTTTTGGCGTTTTATCGATTGCCCCTATTTCTCGGTGATAGATGAACTCTCCATGGGACATTCCGTTCCATTGGACCAGTGACTTTATCATAGAGACCTCCGTAAGACTCCGCTAGCCTTGGATTCCCTCAAGGCAGCCGAGCAGGTTGTACCATTAAAACCTATGACACTACTTGATTTCCATGTCACTCTAAAGAAACATGGTAAACTGGCCCTCATGACATGCTATGTGGATGTCATGAGAATATCCTTAAAATTATGGAATGGGAAACCATGCCATCGATTTTCTTAAACACCATACTTATGGACATTAATTCTATCTACATTATCATGTACAAAGAACAAGCAACACTATATAAGTGTTTATTCTTGATATCATGATCTCCACCCAGTTTATCGACATGTCATGGTTTCTATGCTTCGCGTAGATTTTTACCGCAAGTTTGTCCTGGCTCAAGGGCCTTGCCCTTGAATTCCATAGAAATCTTACCTTATCATTCTATTAAAACTTGTTCTTGAAACTCCTTATTGGCTATAAACTATCGTGGATGTCTAGATCTATCTTTAAATGCTGTGCATATAGGGCCCGATCTGGTCCTAGTAGGAGCGCCCGAAAGTACTAGTGCCCATGGGAGTTGTAATGATCGCGGTGTCTTGCATTGCACCGCAGTACTCGTCTCTCTTGATCTTTGGCATTCCACACTCCCTCTCTCTCTCTCTCGTGATGTTACTTGATATTACTTGCGTGCGTGACTTGACTTGCGTGACTCGACTAGCGTGGCCCGGAATGGGCAAGTACTTGCATGAAATAGCCAATATTCTATAAATCTCTCTTGATATCTCTTGCTTGAAAGTTTTTGCACGACGTTGTTGATCTCTTGCTAGTTTTGTTTCCCTTGCTCGGTTAATTTTACATGCATAGCCGTACTGCATTTACATGTGAAAGATGTAATTACTTAAACCAATTGCTTGTTCTTGAGATATAATTCCTGCTGAGCTTTCGCTCACTCAGTTTATTCCAACATTTTTCAGGTAATCAGGTGGCTAGCGAGACCGTGACTCACATGGGAGGGACAAGTCTGCAAGCGAGCTTCAAAAACTAGTGAACCTGTGTCTTTTATCTTTCTTGGGTCTAGCATGATGTCTCTTATTTAGTTATCTTGTCTAAGTCTATTAGTACGTCATCTCCTTTTCTTTCATAGTGACGTAGTTGAGTCTTCAAGTTCTTGTAAGAGATTTATATTCGAAATAAAATTTTTATTGTTGTTCCAAATTATTTAGTCTCATGCCATTGCTCTTGATCGTTCACGACTGTTTAACTGCCACATTCCGAGTAAACGACACATTCCGCTGCTATCGGTTCGGGGCGTGACACTAATTATCCTGGTTATGAAACTAATTGCTTTACTAATTTTACTACTTTTCTTAGATTAAAGCTAATACATGCTAACTATGAGGCTAACACATGCTGTATAAACATGAAATATCGCATGGATATGAGCCTAAGACTAACTGTCTAGACTAATCATCTTAAATTAGCTACTAGTTTAGTTAAAAATTGAGAACACCTACCTTGTTGGAAGATCTCTAGCAGTAGCAGAACCCTTCTAGGTGATTGTGTAATCCCTGCAGAGCTTTGCCCCAACCTTAGCTAACCCAGAATGGGGGTAGCAAAGGGTATGTTATAGGGTCTGGTATGACCGATAGGGGGGCAAGATCTGGAATAATGGGGCTTTACAGCTTGTACAGGCTGGAGAGATAAGGGATAATGTTTGTACAACCAATCCATGGCCCAAATCGTAAAGTCTATCTCCCACATTCATACACGATCCCTCTTCAATGTGCACACTTTCAAAGTCTGTACATCCTCAAAGTCTATACATTGGCTTCACAAAGTCTGTACATCCTCAAAGTCTATACATTGGCTTCCTCCTCAAAGTCTATACATTGGCTTCCTCAAAGTCTGTACATCCTCAAAGTCTATACATTGGCTTCCTCCTCAAAGTCTATACATTGGCTTCCTCAAAGTCTATACATCCTCAAAGTCTATACATTGGCTTCCTCAAATTCTATACATTGGCTTCACAAAGTCTGTACATCCTCAAAGTCTATACATCGGCTCAACACAAAGTCTGTACATCCTCAAAGTCTGTACATTCCTACGTTGCTGCAACACAAAGTCTGTACATTCCTATCTTTACCTACGTTCACCAGCTCAAAGTCTATACATTGACTGGTTGCATATAGGTAAGGTATAATTATTTGGCACAAAAGGTAAATGGTGGATGCTAGGATTGGAACCTTGGTCACTAGGTTCAAAGGCACATCACTTAACCAACTACACTAGGAAATCACTTATTAAGTGAATAATCTTTACATTTGATAACTCCGTGTTCCAACTTCTTACTTAAGCTTCCTATAGAGTTTATATAATATTTTTTTTTCTTATTTAGGAAATATTATTAATAAATTTTTTTAATCATTTTTTTATACGGGGTGCTACACCCCTTGTCACCCTCCTCCACGGAGGGAAGACATTCCCAAAGGCCCAAATGTAGGAACCACTTCGGGTAGCGGGCGTCAACAATGCTATAGGTGTCAAGGGTTTGGTCACTTTGCGGGGCAATGTCCATCCAAAGGATTGTCTAGTTTGCTTATTGAGGAAGAAGCTCCCCCACCCCAAGGGGAACTTGAGAGTGTGGTTGAGGTCCATGAAGCCTCACTATATTGGGAAAAAGAGTATGAGACCCAATACCTTGAGTCGAGTCTAGAACACACCACTCCATCTACCAACTCCCATCTAGGAGTGATTAGATGCACCCTCACTAAACCCCAAGAAGAGGATTGGCGTCGAACCTCAATCTTTCACAACTTTGTCAAGATAGGGGGTCATGTGAGAAAAGTGATCTTAGATAACGGGAGTTGTGTCAATGCCGTATCCCGCGACACCGTTAAGCTCCTTGGGCTTACTATCACTCCTCACCCAAGCCCATACCGGGTCTCATGGATCAACAACAACTCCATCCCGGTCAACACCCAATGCCTTGTGCCCCTCACCTTCTCTTCCTACCATGGCCAAATATGGTGTGATGTTATTCCCATGGAAGTAGGTAGCATCTTACTAGGAAGACCTTGGCTTTATGATGTGGATGTCACCATCTTGGGTAGGACCAATACTTGCACCTTTGAACATGAGGGAAAGACTATCCGTCTTAACCCCTCCCCACCACGTCCCATGCCCAAGAGGGACACTCTCTCTCAAGGACACCACCCCACCACACCACAAGTCTCGGAGAACTCCACCCCTCCAACCCAATCCCTTACCCAAAAACCCAAACAAAGCATGACCTCGGGGTTGACCAAGGGTCTTCACCTCATCACCAAGAAAGAGCTTGAGGAGGAGATAGCTCAGGGGACACCTCTATGTGCGGTAGTCATTTGTCTAGGAGAGCCCACCCCCTCCAACCCCCATCCGATAGAAGTCCGGCACCTCCTAGGGGAGTTTCATGATGTGTTCCCGGAGGAACTCCCAGATCAACTCCCTCCCATGCGTGATGTGCAACACGCAATTGATCTAGTCCCGGGAGTCACCCTTCCCAACCTACCTCATTACCGCCTCAATCCCACGGAACATGCTGAACTCCGGAGGAAAATAGAGGAACTCATTAGGAAGGGCTTCATCCACATTAGCAAAAGTCCATGTGCCGTACCGGCCCTTCTCACTCCTAAGAAGGATGGATCATGGCGAATGTGTGTGGATAGTCGGGCCATTAATAAGATCACCGTCAAGTATAGGTTCCCCATCCCTAGGCTTGATGACATGCTTGATATGCTAGCTGGAGCCACTATTTTCTCCAAGATTGACCTTAAGAGTGGCTATCACCAAGTTAGGATTAGGCCGGGAGATGAGTGGAAAATGGCCTTCAAGACCAAAGATGGTGTTTATGAGTTGTTAGTCATGCCTTTTGGACTCTCAAATGCTCCAAGTACCTTCATGCGTCTTATGACGAAGGTCCTTAGGCCTTTCATGGGGATCTTTTTAGTGGTCTACTTTGATGATATACTCATCTATAGTCAATCCCACGAGGCCCACCTTGACCACCTTAGGCCAGTTTGCACCGTCCTCTGACAAGAGAGCCTATTTACCAACTTAGGAAAGTGCCACTTCATGACCACATCCATCACCTTCCTAGGATATGTGGTGTCTACCAAAGGTGTCTCTATGGACCCCGAGAAGGTCCAAGCTATCCTAGATTGGCCAGAACCTCACACCCTTCACGAGATCCGAAGTTTCCATGGGTTGGCAACATTCTATAAGAGGTTTATTCGGGGATTTAGCACCATCACCGCCCCTATCACCGAGTGCCTCAAAAAGGGGACTTTTATGTGGACCAAGTCAGCTTCCAAAGCCTTCCAAGAACTTAAGGGGAAGATGACCTAAGCCCCGGTCCTATGCTTACCCGATTTCTCGAAAGTCTTTGAAGTCACATGTGATGCATCCGGGATAGGAATAGGAGGGATCCTTATCCAAGAGGGACACCCGGTGGCCTTCTTTAGTGAGAAGTTAAGTGATGCTAGAACGAGGTACTCCACTTATGACAAAGAGTTCTATGCCGTGGTCCAGTCCCTCCGACATTGGAGGCACTACCTATTGCCCAAAGAATTTGTCATCTTTTCCGACCATGAAGCCCTCAAATATCTCAACTCCCAACAAAAGTTGAATGCCCGACATGTCCGATGGGTTGAGTACATCCAATCCTACACCTTTGTTATCAAACATAAGGCAGGAAGTGAGAACCGAGCGGCGGATGCCCTTAGTAGGAGGATCTCATTAATGTCCACTATCCAAGTGGAGGTGATCGGATTTGAGAGGCATAACGGTGAGTACCCTGGCTGCCTCGGGTTTGGGCACATCTATACCACTTTGACCACCCATTCTAGCAACGAACATGAGGGATTTATCTTAGAGGATGGGTTCCTTTTCAAGGGACCAAAGCTTTGCATTCCACGGACCTCACTCCGTGATTTCTTGATTTGGGAATTACATGCAGGAGGGCTAGCCGGTCATTTTGGGGTTCACAAAACTATTGCTATAGTTGAGGGTCAGTTTTATTGGCCAAGTCTCAAGAGAGACGTAGGCAAGATAGTGGGACAATGCCGCACATGTGCTTCGGCCAAACATGTGAAGCAAAACACTGGCCTATATACCCCACTCCTCATCCCCGACCATCCATGGCAAGACTTAAGCATGGACTTTGTGCTAGGACTACCCAAGACTCAAGAAAAGCATGATTCAATCTATGTCATAGTTGACATATTTTCTAAAATGGCCCACTTCATTCCATGCTCCAAAACATCCGATGCCTCCCATGTGGCCCGATTGTTCTTTGATAAGGTGGTTCGTCTCCATGGGTTACCCAAGACCATAGTCTCCGATAGGGATGTCAAGTTCACTAGCTATTTTTGGAAGACTCTTTGGCACTTGATGGGTACCCTCCTCAAATTCTCTATAGCCTACCACCCTCAAACTGATGGCCAAACCGAAGTTGTCAATCAGAGTCTAGGAAACCTTCTTAGGTGTCTTGTTGAGGATCACCCCGGGACTTGGGATCTCATTCTACCACAAGCTGAATTTGCATATAACAACTCGATCAATAAGTCCATAGGGATGAGTCCATTTGAAGCTGTGCATGGGTATAAGCCAAGAAAACCTTCAGATCTCATTCCCCTTCCCCTGCATGCTAGAGTGTCTATGACAGTTGAGTCATTCGCCCAACACATTAGAGAATTGCATGAGGAGGTCCGCAAGCACATTAGCAATAAGAATGAGACTTATAAAAGGCTGGCCGACTCTCATTGGCGTCACCAAGAATTCCATGTGGGTGACTTTGTGATGGTGAGAACGGAGAGGCTCTCCCTGGGAGCCGTCTCCAAATTGAGGCCACGTGGGGCTGGCCCCTTCCAGGTCCTGAGGCGCATTGGCACTAATGCCTATGAGTTAGATCTCCCTGAGGAGTATGGAGTGAGTCCCACCTTCAATGTAGCCGACCTAGTGCCTTATAAGGGTCCCACAGTGGTACCCAGTGAGGATATTGAGCCTTTTCCTACTGTTGACAGAGCACCCACCCGAGAGGAGAGACCACCAGCCAAGAGAGCCCAGCGTGAGCGCATTGAACGAATACTGGATGAACAAGTCACTACCACCCGGAGCAAAGTATACGAGCGCTATCTCGTCAGGTGGAAGGATCGGCCTCCTTCGGAAGATTCGTGGGTGAGTCGGGAAGACCTCCAGCAGCTGGATCCTGACCTTCTTGAGCAGTACCACAGCCAGATGGACCCCCACTCGACGGAGTTGAGCTCTTCACAGCCCAGGGGATTTGATGGAGGCATCACCCACGACTCCCTTTGGCTCGGGTCTTCTCCACACCCCAGTGTCATTTGAGCTCGGGCTTCACTCTTTGTAGGTCCAATTATCCATTTTGTGTTTTTTGTCTGAGTCATTTGATGTATTTTCCCTTTTATTTGAGTCATGTCCCTAGGTCCTTTGCTTATTTCCCTAAGTTTAAGTGTCATTAGGTTTGCTATTGGGCCCATTTCTTTGGGCTTGGCCCAGGGGCGCCCCCCTCCTTTTGGTTATTTGTCATTGTAGCATGTATCAGGGGCTTTTTGTAAAATGTGGGTTGCCTATATATAAGACCCCATTTCTACTACTTAGAATTAATGAATGAATGCCAAATTTCCATTTGAGAGTTCAAATTATTTAGTTCTAGTGGAGTGAATCCAATATTGGGTGAGAAACCCTAGGAGAGAGAATCCCCCACCCACCCTTCTCTCTCTCTCTCTCTTTCTCTCTCCCTCTCTAAGGGGTTCGCCCCCTACTCTCTCTCCTCCCCTCCCAACCACTTCTATCTCCCACCTACCCCCATTAAGGACTCTCCCCTTCCCCACACCCTCCTCTTTACTCCACCCTAGTCCCAAAGAAGAAAACCCCAATCCCCACTCCACCCTCCAACCACCAACCACCCCATCCCTTTCCCAAAGACTTTTCCCTCTCCCCCATGCAACCCTTCACCTCCTGTTGACACCTGGAAAATGAACAAGGGTGGAAGCACAATTGAAAAGAGGGTCTGACCAACAGTGAAAGACCAATGATGAAGCTCGTTAACCATTCACCCGGCTAAAGCCCTTGTCGGCCAAAGCTGATGCCCGGTGCCGATGTCATTCAGACGGCAGCGCCGATAAAGCCGCAGTCACTCGACTGATGAGACCTCCCAGCCCTTTAAGAAGAGCTGTACTACTGCTTCGTCCAAGAATCCACGGATGATATGTCAGGGTGAGCCAGATGTCAGCTTACTGATGGATGTAATATGAGATAAAGATGAAGCCGGCACCGGCAGATAAAGATTGTCAGGGCTCCTACAAAGTCAGAACAGAAGAGCAATCCTCTCCACAGATTACACACCCGGCCGAAGTCTGTCAGACTGAAGCTGATGCCCGGTCTTGTCACCGCTCAGATGACAATGCCGATAAAACATACCCAGTTTTGTCGTCATTCAGACGGCAATACTGATTAAACCTCAGTGAGTTCATTGATCAAGCCTCAAGACGATCTCAACAAAGTCATGTCTCTACTAAAGGTGGGCCTTATTCGGTTCTGATAAAGATTAATTCAAAAGAAAGCATAAAGAGAAGCCTAAGGCACATATGAGGCCTGAAGGCACTAGATGGGCCGGCCATTTGGGCTTCTGTTAATGGCGCCGGGAGCCTCAATAGGGGGCGACTTATCGCGCCGGGAGATGTCTCGAATGGAACAAGCCACACCGACTGCCCTCCACCGAGAGAACAGAGGGATGAGAGCTATAAAAGCAAACCCTCTTTGAAATGGGGAGGGGATCGGAAGCCGGGCCATCGATCAGAAAGAAAAAAAAGAGAAGAGACCAGAGAGAGGGAGCCTCCTCCGCTGAAAAAGAAAGAGAGAAGAGACCGATCCCCAGGGAAGAAGCTCCAGGTGGGCATCTGGGGGAGGGAGAGGAGTCAATGCTCCGCCCTCCCCCCCCCCCCATGTTTTCTTGTCTTCTGCTTTATGTAATCGTTTCAAGCTTTATCTTGATTCATGCGATGTAGCCGAGATATCTCGGCATCTGTTTGTTCCCCTTCCCCTCACCCCTGCCTTGTAATCGGCTTGAGTATTAGAGTGGTGTATGGTCTGGGCTTTCCCACTGTGTGTCTTCCCCGATGGGCATCGCCAAACGAATGGATATATATGTATGGTGGGCTATAGTTTAAGCCTGATTTTTTTTGCTTCCTCTGAAACTCTATTGCCCTTCCCCACGTTCTCTGCAAATCAGCTGCATGATAATCCGATTTACCTGTTTCTTCTCTCTGCTTCTTAGCACCATCAGTGCTCAGCCCAGAGCCCGGGACAGACTATCCCTTGGCTGCTGGGATGAAGCTGTGTCATACAATGGTCAAGCTTGAGAAACTCCGGGGTTCTAAGCGTGCGTGCTTCATCCGTTGATGTCATCTAAGTCGCCTCTGGGGCCAGAGATAGTCATCTCTTGGCTCCCAGGGCGACGAATGACCAGATCAAGTATGTCCCCAAGCTCTGCGTGACAATGGCGATGGACAGGGGCATTCAGATTCCGGCTTCCCAGATGCCTCTCGAACACTAATACTCCTTTGAATTCTAGACCTAATCCAACTCAGAGTGGATGCCTTGAGCAGTCTAGAGCCCATAGAATCCGTTAGTTTCTGCCCAAACCACCATTAAAACCAAAAACAGAGCACCGTAAAACCCTGAACCCCTCTCGGTGCCCTCACCATTTCGGCCTCCAGAACAGTAAAACGGATGAACAGCCCTCAGCGCGGGTCTTCCTGCGCCGATAACCCTATTCTTCCCTTTGGCATTCGCTTCCCGGCGCACCGAACAGTAACCTAGGAGGTTTCCTCCCGGCGCGAAGCTTCCTGCGCCGAGATCCCTTTGGCATTCGCTTCCCGGCGCACCGAACAACAACCTAGGAGGTTTCCTCCCGGCGCGAAGCTTCCTGCGCCGAGAGTCCCTTGGCATTCGCTTCCCGGCACACCCAATAGTAACCCCTGAAGGACTCTTCCCGGCGCGATGATTTTGGCGCCGGGAACCCCCCTTTTTTTTAAGCCAAAAACCTCTCTCAAATCTTTAAGCCCTGGCTACTATTAAAAAACCCTAAAAATACCCTCGTGAGCTGCTCAACAGAACCCCACTCTCTGTCAAGGGATGCCTTCGGCCGTCATATGCACCTCTGGGACGACAACTAGTGAGAGTAACTCCCCTTTTTCTACGTGGTTTCTCGAACTTGATCGGCTTTTGTAAACCTTAAGACCAAGGAAGCTCTGCCACTGCATAAGCTTCTACGGTCACAAAAGGTATATCAATGTATTGCTCCAAGCACACACGGGCGCCAGGGGTTCCATACCCCTCTATTTCTTGGCTTTCACCCCGACATTCAGTGGGTGATCGTCTATCATTCTCTGGCAAATGTTAAGCCCAGGGGAGATGATGTCAAAATTCTCCCAGGATGCCTGAGATGACATGAAACTCATCCCCGGGACCTTATCTATCAGTGGTGATAGAGGCTCCCTATATCTTATTGTCCCACGCCCAATCTTTCTATGTTCCCGGCCTTCCTTGGAACCTATACCGAAACAGATTGAAGTCCAGTGAGTTGAGCCATTCTGATGCCCCAGGGCCCACTTGCCTCAACCCTAACCAACATGAAACCCAAAATAGAGCATCGTAAGCTCTGATTCTCGTCCCGGCGCCTTCGTGCCTCTCGGGTTGGCCTACAGTGAACCAGATGAACAGCTCCCGGTGCCACTCCTGCAGGCGCCGAGAACCCCCAGGTACATCTCCTTCCCTGCGCGCCGGGAGCCCCCATACCCTGGCCTTCTTCCCTGCGCGCCGGGAACCCTCTTTGCATCCTCATGCGCCGAGAACTTAACCCTCTTTGCATCCTCATGCGCCGAGAACTTAACCCCCTTTGCATCTTCATGCGCCGAGAACCTAACCCACTGGCATTCTTCTGGCGCCAGGAACCTGTATGCACACCCAATCTGCCCCAGGAGCCTATTCCTACATACAATTGAAACCCCCCCCATTACTTCAACTCAGTTCATCCGGGGATGCCCATGAGTCATCATATCTGGTCCGGGGACAAATTTAAAAGGAAACTAGATCCCCTTATCCTCCGCCATCGGATTTATAAACGACCCCTTTTGCTAGTGTGGATTCTGTCACTGCATGAGTCCCGCTAGCTTTCCGAAGGGGAGATCACATATTACCCTATAGTCCGTATATATGGATCGAGAGGCTCGACCTCTTTCTTTCTCTCGGCTTTCACCTCGACACTCCGTGGGTGATAGCCTATTTCCCCTTGGGCATAATCCAGATTAAGAGGAAATGCTGTCAAAAGGTTGATCGATGCCGTGAACCTCCATCGCTGTCATGGCTCAGCCTGTCCGTGATTGATATCCTCCTTTCCCTCTTTCCCCCAAGTCTAGTCGTTTCGAACCGCCGGTTCAGCGTTATAGTCTGTTTCCGTGATTGATGTCATTATCTTACCCGCCTCCCTGGCCCTGGTATGAAGTTTAAAATTAAGTATGTGAACATCTGTTCGCCTTTCGAGGCCTCCTATTTCGGCGTTTAATCAAGGGTTGTCCTTCCTTGGAAGGGCGTAATTAACGTCATAACCTTTATGGTATGACGGGCTTCTGGTCCCGACTCGGACCTCACAATCGACTGACCACGTCAGATCGAGCGCACAATGAAATCGTCATGCATGTGACTGGCACGCCAATAAATCCACCGATAGAATATAAATAAATAAACAAATAAATAAAAATAAATAAGAAGATAAAAAGAAAAAAAAAGAGAAAGGAAAAGGCCGCGTTCCACAAGTCTGGCACGCCCGGTGGGACCTGAGTCTCCCTTCATCTCTACGCCAAAATAGGAGGCCCCGCGGGCCCCCCCTCAAAATTCTGATTCCGTATGCTTCCTTATTTTCAGGAAACTGCAATGACGACTCAAATCGCGCCTGTATGCTTCGACAAGCAACCGGTGGACATGCATGTCCAGGAGGGGTACCTGGCGGTACCACTGGCGTTCGGTTCGTTTCCCCCAGCTGTCGGGCTGCCCAACTGCTTGGGCGTTGTATACACCGACCTTCTACAGGTCGATGACGAGGAGCAAGGCGCTGCTGCAAGCGCCCCGGTGAAGACCGCTGACCGCAAGGATGGCTTACCGAAGAAAACAGCCCCCACGGCCGTCGCCTGCTACGTCCATCATGTCCAGAAAAGAGAGATGGTCCCCACTGCCGCCCAGAAGGGGAAGAAAACCAACCGGAGGAGCCGGTCTATTGCTGTTGATCGTCGCCTTTCCAATTCCGGAAAGACGATAATGATGGGTGCTATTAGGGCGAGCCTTGACGGTCGTCCCAGGGGAGTCCGGCCGGACAGAATTGTCCCAACCATCCCAACTGACAACAAATTCCAGGTTTTGGCCACTAGGAGGGCCAACTGGGAGGCTGCTGAAAAGAAGCCGCTGGCGCCCAAGCCAGCAAAATACAAACAGGTCTGGCGACCGAAGAGGATCCGAAGCTGGGCCCCAGCTGAAGACAGAGAGAACCTTACTGATGTCACTGTTGCCCGCCTCAGAGCAGGGGGCAGAAGGGAGGCGAAGAGAGATGAAAGAAATGCTACTGCTGTCTACCCCGGGACCCGGGGGAGGAGAGATGAGATTGAGGGTCAGGAAAGAGATATGACTGATGTTCGCCCCATGATGAGGGGCAGAAGATACGAAACCAGGGAAAACTTCACCACCACCCATCCCATGGCCAGGGGCAAGAGATGGGAAGAGAAGATCCACAATGCTGCTGCCAACCGCTGTCAAGTTGGCAATATGAGAAGAAGTGAACCAGTCACTATGATTACTGCAAGAAGATAAGGAGCCTGTGCCAGACAGGCTGATATCTTCAAATATCCCAGGGCCGAGCATCTGAATGCTCGGGTGACGAGACTGGCCTGGCAACAAAAGGGCCAGGACAGACTGATGCTCCAACCTGAGCCGCAAAGGCGCGACCCAGAGGAGACAAAGCAAGTAGTCCAAGACTACTTCCACTACCTAGGGAGCTCTGCCCTAGGTCAACAAAGACTATCCCGTGCCTTGGGCACCAGGGATGATGAAGAAGAAGAAACCTTCCAAGAAATGATGATCGGAGCCTCCTCCTCCGATTCGAATGACTATGAAGAAGGCCTCAGGGCCAGATATAATGAAGAAGACCTGCACGGGGAAGAAGACAAAGAAAGAATATCGGTCTTTGACCGGCTCAGATATCCTAGCCAAATAAAAAGAAAGGTCTACAGGCGAAAAGGAAAGATACAAATCTTCGCCTGCAACATGGCTGGACTGGCCAGGGGGCAAGATATACTACCAACTCAGCCAGATGAATTGCTCAGGCTGGCAACTAGACCTGGTCCTGTCACAAGAAGAGGCCAGGCCGCAAAGGATAAAATGAAAATTGATGATGAAGCCCGCAGGATTACCACTATGACAGTTAATGTGGTAACAACAGAAGATGGAGATAACCCCTTCGTTGATGATGCTGAAGGGACTTCTGAAGATATACAAATCCCATCAACCATGGATCCCATGATCCAGATGATGTTCAGAAGATACCAACAGGAGATCAATGCTCTCCGAAGACAGCTCAATGAGAGACAGGAAGCTACATCAGTCTCAAAGCAAGCTGAACCTGTGGGGCAGACATCCAGCTCAGCAGAGACGGCTATTCCAGCTAACCCCCTCCTAGCTGATAAGGGCAAAGCACCAAGCCAACCTGTTCCACAGCAGACAGTGGCTCAGCCCTCTGTGTCCCAGAAACAGCCTACCGCGCCCATCTTGCGCGCCACTATGATGACAACTCCTCACAGCCAGCAACAAGCCCACTTCTTTCCAGAAGATATAGATCCAGCTGTAGCCCACAAGCAGATGATTGAAAGAATTGTGGAAATGAAGCTTTCAGAAAAGACTGGAGATGATACTAGTGCCTATGATGTGTACAGGGTACCATATCCTCCCCAGTATGCTGCCAAAAGACTACCTCCAGGCATCAGTAAGCCGCCAAAGTTTGAGAAATTCAATGGCCAGGGCTCCCCTAGGGAGCATATAGCCTACTACACTACAATTATGGGCGACCTAGCAGTCGATGAAGCTTATCTGCTCAAGTTCTTTGGCTCATCCCTCACTGGGTTGGCCTTTGAATGGTACTCAAGCCTGCCAGCTGGGTCAGTGGCTGATTGGCCTGATATGCAGAGAAAATTCCGCGACAGATTTCATGTCACGGAAAGGGAAATCACGATAGTAGAGCTATATGCAACCAGGCAGAAACAAGATGAGACTACACTGGACTACATCAAAAGGTGGAGGAATTTAGCCATGAGATGCCGAAGGCCTCCTCATCAGGAAGATGCGGTGCAGATATGCAAGCAGAGCCTCAGGAGGGAGGTGCTAGAAAAGATGATCGGTGCAGATGTCAGAACATTTGACCGATTGAACAATATAGTGGCCGAGGTCGAGACGTTCTTGTCCAAGCGTCCGACCGCCAATGCTCCCACTATGCTGAAGGGAAAATCCAATGAGCGACGGCCATCACACTCCGAGGCCAACACCGTCGATTTCAGAACCTTCGAGCAACAGAAGGGGAAGAAAGGGGCAGATGAAGCTCCCCCGCTGGCAGATACAGCAGAAAGGAAGGATAAAGTCTCTCTGAGAGACAAGATGAGAAAAGCATATTCCTTCCCGAAAGATAAGACGGCCGCACTATTCAACTGGGCATATAAGTTCAATAAGGTAACATTGCCTGAACCCAAAAGGCCAGCAGATGCAGCAAAGAAAGATGATCCGCTGTTCTGTCCATTTCACCGCGCGCTGGGGCACGCAATTGAAGATTGTTATGTCTTCAAAGATATCATGGAAGGAATGGTCAAGAAAGGTGAGCTGCAGCTGGGAGATTACCAGGTAAAGCCGCCCCATCCACATGAGCCTCCACCCTGGAGAATGGCTGCCAATATGATCTCAGTCTACCAACAGCTGCCCAAGGAGGCCGTTGAAGAATGCACCAAGCATACCTATGAAGCTTGCTTCCTCACCCCACAGAAGATCAGGAAGGATGGCAGATGATACCCATAAAAAGCAGAAAGAAGACTCCTGCAGCCAGTACCAGCGGAGCAGTTATCGGGGTGTTACACCAAGGCCTGAGCCGCCTCCGATAAAGCCAATATGGCATACAACTGAGACTGGACCAGTCAACCGGATCCCTACTCACAATCGGAGGAGACAAACTCCCCTCCCTACACATAAAGAAGTAAGCCCTGCAGCCAGGCGCCTGCAGCAATATATTAATGAGCTCGATGAGTACGAGCAGAAGAAGCCCAAGCATCTGCTGATGAAAGACTGTATACTCTGGGAACAGCTCGAAGAATTGAAAATTAAAGAGCAGCCAGAGGCAGAACAAGAAAAAGCTGAAAATGAGCCCTTCTGGGGGCAGGAGCCAGCAAAGCCAAATTCCCAAAAGAAGAAGAAACGGCCCAAATCCAAGAAAGGAAAGAAGGTCACGACAGTACAATGTAACACTCTGTCAGTACTCTTCTCCTTGCCCGGGGAGGATGATGAGCCGGAAGCATCCAACGCTCCGCTAGAAGCTAACCATGCCGAAGCCTCTACCTCGGCCCATGCAACACGTTCTGGGAGAAGATGGGGGCGCCCACCACCAGCCAACCATAATATCATGTTCAGAGGGGAGCAACCCTATCAAATCCCGGAACCAGAGATACGAGGTGTCCAAGTTCCTCCCCCTGCCAGTCTGTACCAGGACAAAAAGAAGGCAGATGAAGCCCCTTCATTCCTGGAGTTCCTGTCCAGCTTAGAAAATGAGCAACCGGCTCATACTGCTCCAGATAAAAGTAATAAATGCCAGCAGACAGCGGCTGGAAAGCAGAAACAGCATGAAGAAGATGAAGAAGGTAACCCTCTAGCAAAACTAGGGGCAGTCGCTACAGAAGAAGCCTTCCGGGAGACCGATGAAGAAGATAAAATTGAAAATGGGCAGCAAAGGCCACAGGCACCACATGAACCTCCAAGACCCCGATGGGCAGAGGAGATGAGACTATCTAATGTCCGGGTGGGCAGTCAAGTCATGAAAATGCTGAAGAAGCTCCCTACCAGATTCTCCATCTGGGAAATTCTCTCTCTGAGCGAAGAAGCTCGCAAAGCAATCGTGGATGCCCTGCAGTCTCCAGCACAATGTGAAGCACTCTTGGCAGAAGTGAATGCTGGGCCATCAGTCACGTTCACGGAGGATGATATGCTAATCCCAAATTCCGGCCATAATAGATCGCTGTATATGAGGGGTTCCCTGAACTGTCAGCCGATAAGCAGAATATTGATAGATCCAGGGGCTGCTGTGAATATTCTCCCATACCGCATCTATCAGAAATATTACTTTGATCTGCAGCTCACCAAGGTCAGAGATATGAAGATTGCAGGATTCTACCAAAAATGTGAAACACCTCTCGGGGTAGCTGATTTCAACCTCACACTGGGCGACCTCACTACCGTGGTACGATTCTATGTAATCGACTCCAACACCACGTATAAGGCCCTGCTGGGAAGACCGTGGCTGCACGAATATCAGATAGTGCCATCCACGCTACACCAATGCATAAAATACTGCCATGAAGGAAAAGAAGAAAGGGTGTTTGCAGACCTACATCCCTTCGAAGTGTTCGAGTGCCATATGCTCGATGCATCCTATTACACCGAGGTGTCACAAAGGGATAAAGGAAAAGAAACTGTGGTCAGCCAAGAAAAGTCGGGGATGAAAGCAAGAAATTGGTCTCCGCCGCCGCCAAAGGGCTACATTAAAAAGCATGGGGTGTCTCACATCTCTTATGCTGGTGATTTTGCTCGGATCACTCCTCCTGGCATACACCCAGATGATACTGAAGAAAAGATGAAAGAAAAATACACACAGGTGGAAGTTCCTCAGGGTCTAGTCAAGCCCATAGCCAGTACAGAATACCAGACAGTGCTGCCCCTAAAGACTATGGAAATCCCTCGCTTCGGCGAACCCCCTATCATATTCTACACCGGGGAGGCAGTCGAAGAAGATGATCAAGATTGCATGGCCCCTGAAGAAGCTGCAAACCTGATGGTACCAATTACGGGCCTGGATTATACTACCCAACGGGTTTCACAAATGTTCTCCAAGATGCAAATGCCATCGGTACAGCCTGCTGCTCAGAAGAAAGCATTCAAGGAGTTATGGGATCCGCCTCGAGATAGCAAGGAGCTGAGGAAGATCACACAGCACCCGGGACTGGGTTATACCCTGCAAGGATACTATGAAGCCGAGGTGGATGTCATCTCAGCCTTCTACCCAAATGAAGATTCCCCAGAAGTAGGGTATGATCAATACCCCTTTGAAGATGAAGAGATTATGTATCAATCCATAACAGACAATGAAGCCCAAGACAACCAGCCGGAGGTAAGGATGTCTGATGAGACCAAGAAGGGTTGGTGCTGGGAGAATCCATCTTGCAAAGAGGATCTGTTCCAGGCCGAAGCACAATTTGACACGGGAACCCCGGATGAAGACCAAGTAGCCAGAGAGCTGCAAGAGTGCCTGGAGTTTGGGCGCATTCTAGAAGAGTTCCGAGCTCTACATAATGATAACCTCTCCGGGGAGCCCACATCAAAAGAGCCTCTAAGCACGGAAGACTCCACTTCGAAGTTTTCCGCTGAGCCAGTCACGTCCTCGGGGCAGACTGGACAGAATCCGGCCATATTGGCCTTATACGATGCACCAGCATCTGCTGATGATCAGTGTGATGAAGCAGAAAATCATGAGAATGAAGAAGATTATATCCCGGGAGGCTTTATTGATTTGCAAGAAGCCCCACCCGAAGTTGAGGACGGAGGCCAGGCCACCGTCGATGAGCTGATAGAAGTGAATCTGGGGTCAGCAGATGAGCCAAGGCCTACGTTCCTCAGTGCATTGTTGGAGCCAGCTGTCAAAGAACAGTATATTCAGTTTCTGAAAGAATTCTGAGACTGCTTCGCATGGACATATGATGAGATGCCGGGACTGAGTTCTGATGTGGCACGGCACTGATTGGCGATGAACCCAGAGGCAAGCCCTGTGAAGCAGCCTGCCCAGAGAATGCGTCCCGAACTGATAAATCAGATCAACAAAGAAGTCGACAAGCTGATCGATGTGGGCTTTGTTGAAGAGAACCAATATACTACATGGCTGGCCAATATAGTGCCTGTGAAGAAGAAAAATGGGCAGATCAGAATATGTGTAGATTTCAGGGACCTGAATAAGGCTTGCCCGAAAGATGATTTCCCAGTGCCAATCACTGAAGTAATGATCGATGCAACCACTGGCCACGAAGCCCTGTCGTTCATGGATGGGTCATCCGGATACAACCAGATCTGGATTGCTGAAGAAGACAGAGTGCACACTGCATTCCGCACCCCGAAGGGGATATTTCATTATAAAAGAATGCCGTTCGGCCTTAAGAATGCCGGTGCTACCTATCAAAGAGCTATGACGAAGATCTTTGATGATTTGCTCTTCAAGAAAGTGGAGTGCTACATTGATGACCTGGTGGTGAAAACCAGCAGAAAGGAGGGTCATCTGCAAGACCTGAGGATAGTGTTCCAGAGGCTGCGCAAATATGAACTCAAGATGAATCCTATGAAATGTGCCTTCGGCGTGTCCAGTGGAAAATTCTTTGGGTTCATTGTCCGTCATAGGGGCATTGAGATCGACCCATCCAAGATTAAAGCTATCCAGGAGCTCCCTCCACCAAGGAATCTCCACGAGTTAAAATCTCTACAAGGGCGTTTGGCCTATATCCGATGATTCATATCGAATCTGTCGGGGAGATGCCACCCTTTTCACAAGCTCATGATGAAAGATGTACCATTCCTCTGGGACGATGGCTGTCAGGAAGCCTTTGAGAAGCTGAAAGAATATCTCAAGACCCCTCCAGTGCTGGGGGCACCTATTAAGGGCAAGCCCCTGATACTATACATTGCAGCCACACACTGTTCCCTGGGGGCAATGCTAGCACAGATAAATGAAGAAGGCAAAGAGCAGGCTCTATACTACCTGAGTCGGAGGCTGATTAGAACTGAAGAAAGCTACACCTATATAGAGAAGACATGCTTGGCACTAGTCTTTGCCGTTAAGAAGCTCCGGCACTATATGCTGTCACATGAAATCAGATTGATATCTGCAGCAGATCCACTCAAATACATACTGACTCAGCCAGTACTGAAAGGCCGGTTGGGCAAATGGGCAGTAATTCTGATGGAATTCGATATCACATATATACCCCAGAGGGCAATAAAAGGACAGGCCGTGGCCGATTTCTTCGCCGAGCATCCTGTGCCAGAGAATGATATGTTGGGGACTGAGTTACCCGATGATGAAACACTAGAAGCCTGCCAGGCTCAGTCAACTATGTGGCAGCTATTCTTTGATGGAGCGTCTAGAACAGAGACGGACTCCGATGGAAAGACCAGAATACGGGCCGGAGCCGGTATTGTGCTAAGATCGCCAGAGGGGGAGGTTGTGCATACTTCCTGTTCTATAAACAAGCCCTACACTAATAATGAAGCCGAGTATGAAGCTCTGATAATCGGGTTGCACGTCAGCCTCAGCATGGGCATCCAGATGCTTCAGGTATTCGGGTATTCCATGTTGATAATAAAACAGATCCAAGGGGAGTTCGAAGTGCGAAAGCCAGAGTTGAACCCCTACCACCAAAAAGCTGTGCGCCTCATGGCGAAATTCTATCATATTGAGCTCAAGCATGTGGGCCGTGCACATAATGCCCAGGCTGATGCATTGGCAAAGCTAGCCAGCTCAATAGCAGTCCCACCAGATGAGACACTGAACATTGTTGTTATAAACCGACGGCAAGTCCCCAGCATGTTAGAAGGCTGCCCCGAAGAAAATGAAGTCGCCATGATCAACACAGAACAAGCATCTGATTGGAGACAACACCTGCTACAATGGTTTTCACACCAACAGCTGCCGCAGAAAAGAGAAGAAAAGATGAAACTTTTAAGGATCAAAGATTCTTATGAATTCAGAAATGGAACTCTGTTCCGAATAATGGCAGATGCACGCAAGAAGATTTTGCTCCGCTGCCTGTCTACTGAGGAAGCTTGGCAAGCCATGAAAGAAATACATGCTGGGACGGCAGGTGCTCACCAAGCTAGCCCTAAGATGAAGATAGAAATCAAGAAGCTGGGCTACTATTGGACCACTATGTTTGAAGATTGCTGCAAGTTTGCAAAGTCATGCCAGAAATGTCAGGAGCATGCTGCTGTGCCTAGAAGGCCACCCGCCGTTCTGCACCCTACAATCCCTAGCTGGCCGTTTGCACAATGGGGAACTGATGTAGTCGGCCCACTGCCAACCTCATCGGCCGGACATAAATACATACTGGCAATAACAGATTACTTCTCCCGATGGGCGGAAGCTATAGCATTACGAGAAGTGACTGGTGAGCTGGTGGCCAGATTCATCAAGCAGAACATTATCTTCCGATTTGGGATCCCCAACCGGATAATATCTGATAATGGAAGTCATTTCAGAAATCAGAAGATTTATCGGCTTGCCGAGAAGTACAAGATCGAGTGGAGGACTTCCACTCCTTACAATCCACAGGCAAATGGATTGGCAGAAGCCTTCAACAAAACTTTATGCACCTTGTTGGCTAAAGTCGTCAGTTCTAGTAAGAAGGACTGGGAAGAAAAGATGTATGAAGCTCTCTGGGAATACCGCACTGTCTTCAAGACACCTACAGGGTGCTCGCCATACTCACTGGTATACGGCTCAGAAGCAGTAGTTCCACTAGAGCTGGAAGTCCCGTCACTCAGAGTGGCAGTCCAATATGACCTGGCCCATGGTGAACAAACCAATGCAGAAAGAAGATTACAAGAATTGGCTGAATTGGAAGGAAAGCGCCTCCAAGCTTAGAAGAATATCCAGATGTATCAGGCCCGCATGGCCACTGCATTCAACAAACTCGTAAAAGGACGAGAATTTAAGAAAGGTGACCTCGTCATGGTCAAGAAAAGAGAAGTTATGGCGTCCAACCCAAAAGGAAAGCTGAATCCTAATTGGGAAGGTCCTTATGTGATATATAGGGTCTACGAAGGAGGGGCCTACATGGTTGTTAACCATCGAGGGGAAATCCAATTCTCACCACTCAACGGTAGACACCTAAAGCTGTATCATGCTGCCCAACCAATATTCCCCGAGTAATCAGGCTAAAAGTCACCCTTTTCCTTGGTCTAGTGGCACTCCGCCCCGAGCTACCCTTTTCCTTGGTCTAGCGACACTCCGTCCTAACCAAGCTACCCTTTTCCTTAGTCTAGCGGCGCTCCGCCCTAACCGAGCTACCCTGCTCCCTTGGTCTAGTGGCACTCCGCCCTAACCGAGCTACCCTTTTCCTTGGTCTAGCGGCACTCCATCCTAACCAAGCTACCCTTTTCCTTGGTCTAGCGGCGCTCCACCCTAACCGAGCTACCCTGCTCCCTTGGTCTAGTGGCACTCCGCCCTAACCAAGCTACCCTTTTCCTTGGTCTAGCAGCACTCCGCCCTAACCAAGCTACCCTTTTTCTTGGTCTAGCGGCGCTCTGCCCTAACCAAGCTACCCTTCTTCCTTGGTCTAGCGGTACTCCGCCCTAACCAAGCTACCCTTCTTCCTTGGTCTAGCGGCACTCTGCCCTAGCCGAGCCATCCCTTATCATGATCTAATGACAGTCCGACTTGTTACCCTCCCAAAAAGAGGGGAAGAGAGAATAAAAGAATGAAAATAAATAAAAAATGGGGTTAAAAATAGAGATACCCCGCCGGTCTTGTTCAGGTTTTCCGAGCAAGGGCAAAAATGGCTAAAACCCAGCTGTGGTGAAAACCCGAAAGGGCACTGCAGGCAAAATCGGGTACCCCGCCACGTGAAAACCCGGAAGGGCGCGTGGGCAAAAGCAAGAGGGGGCTGGCTCCGGTGAGAACCCGAAAGGGCGCTTGGGCCAGTAATATGGTGATCCTAAAGAAACCTCACCTCCCGTCATAAACTTCTCGTCGATCGGCCGGCACCTTGTCCGATCAACGATCAAATCCACCCAGTACGGACCCTACGTCTGTCCTGATAAAAGCCCTCATACCTTGTCCCAGGTCCCGCCGTGATGAAACCTGCTGCTGATCAATGGGCACACTCACCCGATCAGCAATGAAACCTGTCCGGTTTAGGCCTTACGTCTATGCCGATGAAACCTATGAAACCCTTGCATTGGTATATACCCGATACCGTGATGAAACCTGCTGCTGATCAATGGGCACACTCACCCGATCAGCAATGAAACCTATCCGGCTTAGACCTTACGTCTATCCCGATGAAACCTATGAAATCTTTGCATTGGTATAAACCCAATACCGATGATGAAACCAGCTATTGACCGATTAGGCGCACTGTCCGGTCAATGATGAAACCTATCCGGCTTAGACCTTACGTCTATCCCGATGAAACCCCTGAAACCTTTGCATTGGTATAAACCCAATACCGATGATGAAACCTGCTATTGATTGATTGGCACACTGCTCGATCAGCGATGAAACATATCCAGTTTAAACCCTACGTCTATCCTGATGAAACCCATGAAATCCTTGCATTGGTATAAACCCAATACCGATGATGAAACCAGCTATTGATCGATTGGCGCACTGCCCGGTCAATGATGAAACCTATCCGGCTTAGACCTTACGTCTATCCCGATGAAACCTATGAAATCTTTGCATTGGTATAAACCCAATACCGATGATGAAACCTGCTGTTGGTCGATTGGCACCCTACCCGATCAGCAATAAAACCAGCCCAGGGTAGACCTTACGTCTATTCTGATGAAGATTCATAAGATCCTTGCATTGGTATAAACTCAATACCGACGATGAAACCCACCTTTGATCAATGGGCACCCTGCCCGATCGACAAAGAAACCCGTCCTATCAAATTTGCATATCCCTTTACGTCCCGCCGTGATGAAACCTACCATTGGTCGATCGGCACCCTGCCCGATCAATGATAAAACCAGCCTGGTGTAGACCTTACGTCTACCCTGATGAAACCTATAAAATCCTTGCGTCGGTATATACCCAATACCGATGATAAGAACATGCACTAATGAAGCAGCACATCGCCTGATCCGTGCTGAAGTCCCAATTCAGGAAACATATGTATATATAAAAAAAATGGGGTTAAAAATAGAGATACCCTGCCAGACTTGTTCGGACATCCCGGATAAGGGCAGAAATGGCCAAAAACCCAGCTGTGGTGAAAACCCGAAAGGGCACCGTAGGCAAAATCGGGTACCCCGCCACGTGAAAACCCGAAAGGGCGCGTGGGCAAAAGCAAGAGGGGGCCGGCTCCGGTGAAAACCCGAAAGGGCACTTGGGTCAGTAATGTGGTAATTTAAAAGTTCCATGCCAACCGGCACGCTACCTTTACCTCCCTTCTATTGATAAAGCCTTCCGTCGGTCAACTGGTTCCATGCCCCACCGATGATAAAACCTTTCCAGGATAGACCTTACGTCTGTCCTGATGAAATCTACGCACCCTCTTTCAAACGTCCCACCGACGATGAAACCCATCACCATTTTACTAAAGCCTATCCAGTTCAGACCTTACGTCTATCCTGATAAAACCTACGTATTTCTTGGCAAAGTCCCACCTGCGATAAAACCTATTGGAATAGACCTTACGTCTGTCCTGATGAGACCTACACCTTCACACACTTCCCACCGTTGGTCGATTGGCACCTCGCCCGATCAATGATGAAACCATGCAGTTTAGACCTTTCATCTATTCTGATGAAACTTATAAAATCTTTGCATTGGTATAGACCCAATACCGATGATGAAACTAGCTGTTGATCGACGGGCACCCTGCCCGATCAATGAGGAAACCATGCAGTTTAGACCTTTCGTCTATTCTGATGAAACTTATAAAACCCTTTGCATCGATATAAACCTAATATCGATGATGAAATCAATTGTTGATCGACCGGCACCTCACCCGACCAATGATGAAACCCTACCCAGTTTAGACCTTTCATCTATTCTGATGAAACTTATAAAACCCTTTGCATCGATATAAACCCAATATCGATGATGAAACCAACTATTGATCGACTGGCATTTCGCCCGATCAATGATAAAACCCTGTCCAGTTCAGACCCTACGTCTGTTCTGATGAAAACTATGCCCCCTTCAAATGTCCCACCTGCCATAACCTCTACCCAGTCTAGACTTTCCGTCTATTCTGATGAAACCCCTTCTTTCACATTCCTGCAAATTGTCTCCGTCATAGCACATATTGCCAAGAGGGACGTTTGCTGATACCAACACAATCCGGTTTAAGCACCTCTTCGGATGCCCGTCACGCGGTGGAGCGAGTTCCCCATCCTTTCTCTGAAGGGGTGGACGCTCTCCTGCTAGATACGAGCCATTCACATGAGGGGTTGCTAAAACCACTACCCCACTTCCCCGAAGTGATGAAACCACATGGTAAACAAGATGGATACACATGAAGCCAAAAGATTTCTTTTCATTACGAAGTGAGTACATAAGGGGCCCCGAGGGGACGCTGTGTCACAAAAAAAAAGGGAGAGAAAGAGATGGGAAGAGAAGAAAGAAAAGAAAAGAAAGTGAAGATAATTCGTGGCCGCCGAAAGATATCTTCAAAGGCCAGAAGACCAACATAGGGGGCGGCTCCTAACTCATGAAGGCGCGCTTCCTCCTCCTGAAGCCTCATGGACAGGTCCTGGAAAGACATCACCCGACCCTCCAGTAAAGCCACCTCCTCGGTGGACTGTGGCCGAATAGAAGATAATTGCTGCAGCTCGGCCTGAAGTTCAGTGAGTTCCGCCTCCAAAACGGCTACCCGTTTCTGGATAGCCTCCTCCCGCTGAATAATGCTCTGTAGCTCGGCCTGGCGTTCATCAAGTGTCAGCGTCAGCTTTTCCACCTCGGATTTGCATTCTGACCTCTGCAACTTCAACGCCGTCAGCCTGTCAACCATGGTCCGTGCTAGGAAGTCTCTCCGATGCACGAATTTCAACAAAAGCAAGACCCGCTGAGCCCATGTGTCCAAAGGGCAGCCCATGGCTTGTAGGCCAACGGTGAGGCGATTGGCGATTTCCTTCAGCTGTAGATATGTCAAGCCAGGCTGAGACTCTACTAGCTGGCGTAACATGTCCAGATGCTGCCAGACGAAGCCGTCAGGAGAAGTAAAGCCAAAGGAAGCAGATGCGACGACTTCAAAGGTCACCTCTCTGTCAATATCTGCCTATAGTCCAATGCCCACTTGGGAGGACGAAGAAGGCAAATCTGCCGAAAGAGCTAGCCGGTATCTCTCTGTACTCCCCTGCTGGGCTGAAGACTCCTCCTCTGCTGCTGCCTCGGGAGCTACACCTTGAACATCCGCGGGAGGAGAATCAATGAATAATGGGGTTATCTCTGCAATGGAGGCTGCACCTTCAGCTGCTCTTTCTGGTGATGGGGACAGAGGTGCCTTAGACTGTGCAAGCAGGAATTCGGACTCTGTAGCCACTATGGCAGGAATTGCTAACTCGGGCACAATTGACATTACTGCGGCCGGTATGAAAGCGGAGCTCCTGGCCGGATCTGCTTCAGCTCTAAGATCTGAAGCCCTGGCAGGGATGACACTTTCTTCTGCAGCCCCCAAGTCTAATGATGCCAAGTCTGTCGAGGACTGTATCCGCACTGGCACAGGGCGAATGATCTCAGGAGCCCCCGTGCAAGTTAAAGGCAGAAAAGGAACAATAGCCCAATCTACAAGGGAAATGTCCATGAAGGATGTGGAGGTGGCCAAGGTAGCAGCGACAATACTCTGAGACCAAAGCAAAGCGACCTTCAGCACTAAATAAAAGAAACAAATGAAGCAGCATACATGAAGAACAACCCACCTTTGAAGCAGGGTCCGCACCCTCGAAATGGGGCGAAAGAGAAGAAAGCTCCGTCGCCGAAATGGCGAGTGGTGGAGTTATGTCAATGTCAGTATCGAGCCCGGCAAACTCCTCCTGAAATTCTTCCTCAGAGGATAACACCAATAGTTTGGCGGGTCGAAGAGATGGAACACCTTTCGCAAGTGCAGGAGGGGCTTCTGACTTGGAAATACCTTCCCCTTCGCTGCCGCTGAAATCTACTTCCTCCTCATGGGAGACGACCTGGGAGCTGCCCGAAGATATTTCCACACTAGCTATATGCTGGGCCGGCACCTCTAAAGCATGGCGGGATGTAGATCGAGTGATTATGCGTCTGGCCGGAATAGTACTCTGCTTTGGCCGAGTCTTGTGACCCTCCTGTGGTCGAGGCAGCTCTTCCGTCATCATCATGGCCTCGGCTTGCTCCCCGACTGCCACTGCTACAAGAAAAGAAAACTTCTGAGAAGTATAGCAAAGAAAACAACGGAAGTATGAAACAGATGGAAAAAGCACATTTACCCTCCTCCTCGCCAACCGGGGTGGGAGAAGGCAGTCTTGTGTCCGTCTCCACAGGCGCTTCAACCTGCTCCTGGGCTGTATCAGATAAAAAGAAGCTCAGCCTCAAAGAACTTCTTAGGAGATTGGTCAAGACGACAAAGGAAGTTCCAGCTACAAGCTATCACCATCACCTTCGGCAGATGCCTGTGCGGCCTCCCTCTGAGATGCGAATGCGTCAAATGAAGGGATATCCGGAAGAGGGGTTCCAGCTTCCTTCGCAGTCGAAACCGACTTCCGGGTCCGAGCAACCTTGGCCTTCTTGGCCTTGGCGACGGCAACCTTCACCACAAAAGGCTTCCTCTTCTTGCCCGGAGGCAGGGGAGTGGTCGTAGGTGCTGCTTCAGGAATTTCAAAGTGGGCAGGTTTCTCAGCTTGAGCAATTATCTTCCTGTAAAGCCCCTGCCGCTTTATGTCTGGTCTATCTGTGCGAGACACGAGAAAGACAGTCATAGTCAACATATGCAAAACATGACAATAAGAAGAAAGAAGCCATGATCAAACAAACAAGGAGCACACCTGCTGGGCCGTCGTAAAATGTGGAAAGCGGCCAATACATATAAGCTACCTCCTTTGATCGGGAGGCGGCCTCCTTCACAAGCCAGCATACATCGCCAATAGTCTGACACTTCTCCGTCAGGGCGGCCAAGTCCTTATGGCCATGGAAATCAAGGCAATGAAATAGGCCGAGGTAATCTATGCACCAAGCGTCAACATAATGGAAAGAAACAAAAAACTGCTTATTTAGAATGACAGCTACCGGGCTCTCCACTGTCAGCCTGTGGACATTTAACAGTACAAAAAGCCAGGAGGTGTGCTGATAATATGACTGGGTGCGGTCCTCCTTCCGCACAAAGGCCCTGTAAGGATGAAACCTGTCTGCCGGACCCCTCCAAGAAGTAGCCTTCGAGAGTGGTTCCTCCGGGGGGAATGGATACTGCACTTCCAAATGAGTGTCCCCTATGTGGCCCAGCTGTCTCAAGTCTTTGATGAAAGTGTCTGCATTAACTTCAGAAAAGACAGGAGTGGGTAGTTCCGCACCCGCCTCCTTCAAAGACCGACGGGTAGCGATATAAGCTTCTGCCTCCCTCTGGTGCTGGGAATAAAGCCTCCTCAGATGGACCTCGTCAATGTCAAATACAGGCCCTAATTGCCGCTTCAAAAAGGAGCACTCGGCCACATCCCAGAAAGCGCCTCTGCCATCTTTATAAAAATTGGTGCGTATGTTCCACCACTTGATATAGTCTGATGAGACCCGAGGGAGACGATTGGAGACAGTCGGGACCCTGAAAGTTGTGTCTTCACGACGATGAAAGAAATCCCACCATATCCGACCGTCGCTGGCAATACTAGACCCGTGCTTGGCCCGGCTCTCCAAAGGAAACTGAGCAGCCGATGGAGGGATATGCTGGTCGTAACCAAAATTTCTGCCAAAGCGGAAGGGATAATAGGGCTCCAAAATTAGCAGGCCCCCCTTCCTGAAAACTAATACACTGGGCCGTATGGCCATGTCCCACCTCACCAATTCTGGTTCTAAAAGAGGCCAGGTGGCGGCGACCCCCGAAACAGGATGGACATAAGCCTCCACCTCCTCCATTTTGCACTCCCTCTGAGGGTCCACCAAGGGAGCTGAACCTGCTGCCAAGCTCCAAAAGTGAATGCTGCCAGGTGCGTCTACAGGCACTCTTATTAGCCTACCCCTCATCTTGAACAGCTATTTTGAGAAAGGACCAGGTTCAGCGCTAGCAAACTCAATCATACGAGGGAGCAGTGTGTCTGACTGTAAAGTTCTCGGGGCCAGCTTAGGGAAAATGCTGCAAACCCAGGCATTGAAGAAATGAAAGGGACCCACGGTCCTCGAAGAGCGGGGAGTCCGATGTCTATGCAAGTCCCCCAAGGATTTGTAAACTAAACACAGAGCCACTGGGCACAGAGACAATCGCATCCCCCAAGCCATCTGGCAGGCCGGATATATAGTCTCTGGTCTAATAATCATCTCATCCCCTTGAGGGAGAGCGAAAGTGCATAGCCAGAAAGTCAAATAGGCTGCACAATGGGTGATGGGATCAACCCCTGCTGGGTTCGGGCCATCCGCGTCGGTCCGGCGCAATGAAGCTGGCAGTGCTGACTTGTAACGGGGGGCCCTGACCTGTTTACCGGAAGACAGCCCTACGGAAGGAAAGTATGCGTACCTCAAGGGACCCCCGAAGAAATATTATATCCACTGCCCCACACGGACTCTCAGTCGGCTACTCTTTTCCCGGGCTTGATAGCCTTTGGAGGACCCCCTACTGTAGGCCAAACAGATGGACCGGTAAGCTTTCATCAGATACCGGTATGCATAACCGAAAGAATAGCTGCCCTCTCCATTAGAGGCGTCCTTGATGGAATCGTCCAGGCAGACTGATGAGGACATCAAGAGCTTATGAGTTGTATTTTGTGTATTGGCTTGGATTGGTGTGTATTATGGGTTGTATTGGCTTGAAGTGTATGTAATTTTTGATTTCTTTCATTTGGGCCATCCTTGTAAGGCTTATATCAAGCCAATGGGCCATTTGTTATGTCAAGTCCAAGGCTAGGTTGCCATTAGTAGAGTCCATTAAGAGTGTTACTTCATATTGGGTCATTTGGTTTCAAATGGGTCATTAAGGCACTTAAGGCCCAAATTGGGTTACACTCTCTCATGGGCCATCTAAGTGGGAGTGGCCCAAGACTAGCATGATCTAATGGGAGGCTCTTGGCCCATGAATGGCCTTGGCCCATGGAAGGGGGCGCAAGCTTCCTTGTCTTATTAGGCATGGTAGTTGTGGTTTAGGTGGTGTTTGAATGGAATTAGTCCAAGGTTGAATGGAGATGGTCAAATTAGATTAAAAAAATGTATTAAGTGTGTTATTCACATTGTATCTCAGCCATTCACTCATCAACCCTTGATCCAAGGGCCTAGAATGGATTAGAAACCTAGCATATAAAACCTTGTATTTTCATATGAAATTGAATGGAAAAAAATCAAAAAATTGTTGAGTCTCTTGGAGCTTGGTGCACCCCTCTCTCCTCCCCCTGCTGTTCTTCCACCTTCAACCCCAGATCTAGAGTGGTTCTACCTCTCTTCATCCCCTCTCAACCTCTGATCATCACCGGTGCCGCCGCCGCTGCCGTTCGTGCCGCCTTCGAGCCGCCACGGGATCAATTTTGGTGTTCTGTCTTGCTGGACAGAGGTGAAGCTCGGAAATTCCTCAAGTCAGCCACGAGTTAAGATCGACTTCAAATTTTAAGGGTTGGTTCCTACCTTATAGCCCCTTCCCCACAAAAAAACTCAGGCTCAAATTCTCCCGTTTAATATTGTTTCCACTTCGTTCATTCCCCAAACTCAGATCAGATCTGTCTCTGTCTACAGTGATAGAACCTTTGTGTTCGTCCCCTTCTACCACCCTTTTAAATTTTTTTAGACCTCCAAATTTAACTGGGAGTTATGTCCATTTTTCCCTACCTCCACAATTTTTATTAATTTTTTTTTAGTCTTTTACCTATTTTTCAAAATTCATGTTCTACCGGAGCTACAGTACTTCTAGCCAGATCCCAGATCCGACCTTCTTCCATTAAAAAAATCATAGAAATTCATAGAAACATCCAAACGTTTCCACACCAACTTTTCCATCTTCCCAACTCAAAATCCTACAACTTTCATGAAGAAGTCGAAGTCTGAATCTAAGGTCTTCCTAGCGGTCAATGGCAGTTATCAGAGATCAGCTCTGCAGATCTGAGTGTTCAGTTACTGTACAACAGGAGGTTGTAAATTCCATAAGTCTAGATCAGCGAAGATCCAGTCCAGATCTCTAGGCCTACATTGAAGTACTTCGAGTCAGCTTTCCAACGGCCCTAATTTCGTGTCAATCCGACATCGGATCTGATCTCAGCGTCCGTTCTTGCCGGATAGCGCGCTGAAAACCAGAAACTGCAAGTCCGTGGGAAGTTTTCCCGACGGGCGCCGGCCGGAGCCGCCCGGCCTCCGATCGTCGTTCCAGCGTGCCGCCAGCCCGGGGATCGCTTCCATCAGTGTCCCCCACCACAGCGGTGACCCGGGTCCCACACGGCCCCTCAGGACAGCACGTGGGGCCCACCGTCATTAGTTCGGGCGTTGCCGAATCAACGCGAGAAGCCGCCCGTCAACCCGAATTCGGTCCTCCCGGACCCCATTGTGTAGCCCTTTACCTCCCTGCGTGGAGTGGGCAGCGGCTTGCATTTCTGTAATATTGTGTAATATTGTTCCGGGAGTACGAGTTTCGGCCGGGTCCGTCGTCCCCACGCCGGGCGCGTGGAGGTATCGTATTCGCTCCTACACTTGGCATTTTGCTTACTTCATATATATTTGTTTATGCCGCTGCTAGAAAGCATGTGTAGGGATATCTAGCTCGCTTTATTTTCATATCACTGCTGCTGTGAGAGAGTGCGAGACCGTCCCGTGACCTGATCCGGGCACAAGTGAGAGCCGACCACCCTAGCTCATAGCCGGTTTCTCAACCGCGCACATCCGACGCTTCCCTCATTTAGGGACGGTCGCGAGCTTGCCGTGTCCATGTCTCGTCCCGCATCACAGACCTCCTCATATGGCTCCCCGTCCATGGGTAGGCCAGAAAGCTGCGATAAACTCCAGAGGTCGAGGGATGTCTCGCCTTCCGCTGTATAGAATGTATTGAACTGCGGGCAGAACACTTCAAGCATGCCGCAACACAATCCCCGAGAGACGGGATAGCGGAACCTGGAGGCAAATACACTATGGTATACTCCAGCTCTAACCAATAGAGGGGCATACTCCTTCAAAACATATTCTGTGAACTCCACTGCTCCAACCCTAAAAAGATGGGCGTCTGTCAACTTGGCATCTCCAAACCAGCCGGCAGCCAGCTGATATTTAAACTGAACGGCCAAGCAGTTAAGAACAAATGGCTCGTCTCTATAACCCCACTTCGCAGGCGCCAAAAAGAGTCCGAATGAGGTCTTCTCTCGGTGGACACGGCCGGTGGTATGGTCCCACCTTGCAGGGGTGAACTCTGGGGCCCGGGTCAGCATCTTCTTCTCGGGTTCTAAATCGGAAATGCCCAGCACAGCATTCCAGTCCCTCTGTTCACCTGGGAGATATATGGCTCGGGCTCGATAGACAGAGCCCTTCATGCTGTCTCTATCGGCAAGTATTGCCGCTTCCACGGAACGGGTAATAAGAGCATCCCGCATTCTGCGTATGGTGAAAGTCCGAACAAACGGCAGCAAATGACGATCCTTCGGCAAGTCCGGGTGGTAGTCAGCAGCTCTCCTGAATTCAGTACCTTCCAGGAAAGAATAAACTCCAGCGGTCGGTACAGTGTCAGTTTCAGAATCGGAGGATTCGTCGACACTAGCAATCTGGTCATAGCCAAAGCTCAGGCTGTATATGTTCAACCAGTTGACTTTGGCCCGAGATATGTCCGGCTGAGCCGATGAACTTGTTCCAACAGCTCCGGAAGATGCAACAGCAGAACTGGAAGCCATGTCAGCACCTGCAGTCAGAGAAAGACAAGAAAGGAAACATCAGAAAGATGAATGGGCACGAAACAATAAGATAAACAAATTCTCAACAAATTTCGGCAGCATCTCCTCTTGTCTGAGGTATGCCCAAGAAGAATAGGGAGTCACCCACCGAGAGGGAGTGATCCCGAGCATAAAATGGGACTCAATCCCATATACATATCGGACCTACCCCGAAAAATCGGCAAAAAGGGGGGGGGGGAAATGACGCTCCCGGGGGGGGGGGGGGGGGGGGAAGCTCACAGCTCACCGCCACCGCCGAAGTGAAGAAAGAGAAAGAAGAGGAGAGAATGAGGAAGAGCAGGGCTTTCGGCGCCCTAAGTAGGGCCCGAAGCCGAGGGGCTCTCGGCGCGGCCAAATGCGCGCCGAGAACTTCCCGGCCGAGAACCCCCGTCGGCCAAAAGGCGCGCCGACAGCTCCCAGGCCGATAGCCCCTACCGGCCGTAAAGTGCGCCGAGAACCCAAGGACGAAGCCCATGCGCCTGTCCACGCCGAGAAGCCCATGCGCCCACTCACGCCGATATCCGTCGCGCCGGGAGGTTCATGCCGAGAAGCTCCGAAATGCTGAAAATAAAGAAAATACAAAGATGAAAACATCAAAATGAAAGATGGATATGCAGAAGGTTACTACAGCGACATGATTAAGCTGAAAGACAAATTGAGGAAGATATCCTCGAATGATGAAAGTCACCCGCAGGCCCCGTACCGCTTATTCTGCGCTTACGCCGCCCGCAGGTGGGGGGCATTTGTTGACACCTGGAAAATGAACAAGGGTGGAAGCACAATTGAAAAGAGGGTCTGACCAACAGTGAAAGACCAATGATGAAGCTCGTTAACCATTCACCCTGCTAAAGCCCTTGTCGGCCAAAGCTGATGCCCGGTGCCGATGTCATTCAGACGGCAACGTCGATAAAGCCGCAGTCACCGACTGATGAGACCTCCCAGCCCTTTAAGAAGAGCTGTACTACTGCTTCGTCCAAGAATCCACGGATGATATGTCAGGGTGAACCAGATGTCAGCTTACTAATGGATATAATATGAGATAAAGATGAAGCCGGCACCGGCAGATAAAGATTGTCAGGGCTCATACAAAGTCAGAACAGAAGAGCAATCCTCTCCACAGATTACACACCCGGCCGAAGTCTGTCAGACTGAAGCTGATGCCCGGTCTTGTCACCGCTCAGATGACAATGCTGATAAAACATACCCAGTTTTGTCGCCATTCAGACGGCAATACTGATTAAACCTCAGTGAGTTCATTGATCAAGCCTCAAGATGATCTCAACAAAGTCATGTCTCTACTAAAGGTGGGCCTTATTCGGTTCTGATAAAGATTAATTCAAAAGAAAGCATAAAGAGAAGCCTAAGGCACGTATGAGGCCTGAAGGCAATAGATGGGCCGGCCATTTGGGCTTCTGTTAATGGCGCCGAGAGCCTCAACAGGGGGCGACTTATCGCGCCGGGAGATGTCTCGAATGGAACAAGCCACACCGACTGCCCTCCACCGAGAGAACAGAGGGATGAGAGCTATAAAAGCAAACCCTCTTTGAAATGGGGAGGGGATCGGAAGCCGGGCCATCGATCAGAAAGAAAAAAAAGAGAAGAGACCAGAGAGAGAGAGCCTCCTCCACTGAAAAAGAAAGAGAGAAGAGACCGATCCCCAGGGAAGAAGCTCCAGGTGGGCATCTGGGGGAGGGAGAGGAGTCAATGCTCCGCCCTCCCCCCCCCCATGTTTTCTTGTCTTTTGCTTTATGTAATCGTTTCAAGCTTTATCTTGATTCATGCGATGTAGCCGAGATATCTCGGCATCTGTTTGTTCCCCTTCCCCTCACTCCTGCCTTGTAATCGGCTTGAGTATTAGAGTGGTGTATGGTCTGGGCTTTCCCACTGTGTGTCTTCCCCGATGGGCATCGCCAAACGAATGGATATATATGTATGGTGGGCTATAGTTTAAGCCTGATTTTTTTGCTTCCTCTGAAACTCTATTGCCCTTCCCCGCGTTCTCTGTAAATTAGCTGCATGATAATCCGATTTACCTGTTTCTTCTCTCTGCTTCTTAGCACCATCAGTGCTCAGCCCAGAGCCCGGGACAGACTATCCCTTGGCTGCTGGGATGAAGCTGTGTCATACAATGGTCAAGCTTGAGAAACTCCGGGGTTCTAAGCGTGTGTGCTTCATCCGTTGATGTCATCTAAGTCGCCTCTGGGGCCAGAGACAGTCATCTCTTGGCTCCCAGGGCGACGAATGACCAGATCAAGTATGTCCCCAAGCTCTGCGTGACAATGGCGATGGATAGGGGCATTCAGATTCCGGCTTCCCAGATGCCTCTCGAACCCTAATACTCCTTTGAATTCTAGACCTAATCCAACTCAGAGTGGATGCCTTGAGCAGTCTAGAGCCCATAGAATCTGTCAGTTTCTGCCCGAACCACCATTAAAACCAAAAACAGAGCACCGTAAAACCCTAAACCCCTCTCGGTGCCCTCACCATTTCGGCCTCCAGAACAGTAAAACGGATGAACAGCCCTCGGCGCGGGTCTTCCCGTGCCGATAACCCTATTCTTCCCTTTGGCATTCGCTTCCCGGCGCACCGAACAGTAACCTAGGAGGTTTCCTCCCGGCGCGAAGCTTCCTGCGCCGAGATCCCTTTGGCATTCGTTTCCCGGCGCACCGAACAGCAACCTAGGAGGTTTCCTCCTGGCGCGAAGCTTCCTGCGTCGAGAGTCTCTTGGCATTCGCTTCCCGGCGCACCCAATAGTAACCCCTGAAGGACTCTTCCCGGCGCGATGATTTTGGTGCCGGGAACCCCCCTTTTTTTTAAGCCAAAAACCTCTCTCAAATCTTTAAGCCCTGGCTACTATTAAAAAACCCTAAAAATACCCTCGTGAGCTGCTCAACAGAACCCCACTCTCTGTCAAGGGATGCCTTCGACCGTCATATGCACCTCTGGGATGACAACTAGTAAGAGTAACTCCCCTTTTTCTACGTGGTTTCTCGAACTTGATCAGCTTTTGTAAACCTTAAGACCAAGGAAGCTCTGCCACTGCATAAGCTTCTACGATCACAAAAGGTATATCAATGTATTGCTCCAAGCACACACGGGCGCCAGGGGTTCCATACCCCTCTATTTCTTGGCTTTCACCCCGACATTCAGTGGGTGATCGTCTATCATTCTATGGAAAATGTTAAGCCCAGGGGAGATGCTATCAAAATTCTCCCAGGATGCCTGAGATGACATGAAACTCATCCCCGGGACCTTATCTATCAGTGGTGATAGAGGCTCCCTATACCTTATTGTCCCCCGCCCAATCTTTCTATGTTCTCGGCCTTCCTTGGAACCTATACCGAAACAGATTGAAGTCCAGTGAGTTGAGCCATTCTGATGCCCCAGGGCCCACTTGCCTCAACCCTAACCAACATGAAACCCAAAACAGAGCATCGCAAGCTCTGATTCTCGTCCCGGCACCTTCGTGCCTCTCGACTTGGCCTACAGTGAACCGGATGAACAGCTCCCGGCGCCACTCCTGCAGGCGCCGAGAACCCCCAGGTACATCTCCTTCCCTGCGCACCGGGAGCCCCCGTACCCTGGCCTTCTTCCCTGCGCGCCGGGAACCCTCTTTGCATCCTCATGCGCCGAGAACTTAACCCTCTTTGCATCCTCATGCGCCGAGAACTTAACCCCCTTTGCATCTTCATGCGCCGAGAACCTAACCCACTGGCATTCTTCTGGCGCCAGGAACCTGTATGCACACCCAATCTGCCCCGGGAGCCTATTCCTACATACAATTGAAACCCCCCCCATTACTTCAACTCAGTTCATCCGAGGATGCCCATGAGTCATCATATCTGGTCCGGGGACAAATTTAAAAGGAAACTAGATCCCCTTATCCTCAGCCATCGGATTTATAAACGACCCCTTTTGCTCGTGTGGATTCTGTCACTGCATGAGTCCCGCTAGCTTTCCGAAGGGGAGATCACATATTACCCTATAGTTCGTATATATGGATCGAGAGGCTCGACCTCTTTCTTTCTCTCGGCTTTCACCTCGACACTCCGTGGGTGATAGCCTATTTCCCCTTGGGCATAATCCAGATTAAGGGGAAATGCTGTCAAAAGGTTGATCGATGCCGCAAACCTCCATCGCTGTCATGGCTCAGCCTGTCCGTGATTGATATCCTCCTTTCCCTCTTTCCCCCAAGTCTAGTCATTTCGAACCGCCGGTTCAGCGTTATAGTCTGTTTCCGTGATTGATGTCATTATCTTACCCGCCTCCCTGGCCCTGGGATGAAGTTTAAAATTAAGTATGTGAACATCTGTTCGTCTTTCGAGGCCTCCTATTTCGGCGTTTAATCAAGGGTTGTCCTTCCTTGGAAGGGCGTAATTAACATCATAACCTTTATGGTATGACGGGCTTCTGGTCCCGACTCGGACCTCACAATCGACTGACCACGTCAGATCGAGCGCACAATGAAATCGTCATGCATGTGACTGGCACGCCAATAAATCCACCGATAGAATATAAATAAATAAACAAATAAATAAAAATAAATAAAAAGAAAAAAAGAAAAAAAAAAGAGAAAGGAAAAAGCCGCGTTCCACACCTCCCTAGCCCCTTTGAATTTGAAACTCCCTCCAAATCACAGCCTTAGGGCGCCCCCAAGCTTCCCCTCTTAGGACTGGTCGCCACTCCCCTCCTCCACCCCCCACATTCCATTCTACCTAGACAACTACCACCCTCCACCCCCTTTCCTCCTTGGCTGAACCCCGCAATTCCCTGCGTCCTCCCCCCCTTCTCTAGCTTATCTACCACCCCTAGCCACCCCCAATACCTCCCCCACACTCCCCTCCCACCACTCTTCATATCCCCTTCACCATTCAACCACTTCCTCTTAGCATTTGGTTGCCATTTGGGAGCTACATCGACGAACCTGTCCACAGTTGAAGACCTACAGAAGAACAGCTGCTTGCAGAGGTGACCACGGCTTCCTCCGGACGTTCTTCTAGGCTCAACAGGCATCGTTGGAAGCGTCTCCCAGTCGACTTCGCAACGGCGGTGGTTTTGACGTCGTCCGAGCACCGTGCTGCCCGGGAGAGCATTTCTTCCTCGACTGCGCAAAGCTTCTCTGGTAGGAAGCTAGAGCCTGAGTGGAAGCTCAACTGCGGCAATCCTAGTAGGAATCTGAACGAGAGTTCTTCTACAAAAATCTTCTACTACAAGTCCTCTATCATCCCCAAGAAACAGAACCCAGTTTGGCGTCTGGATCTGAAAGTTATCAATTTTCTTCCCTGGGTGCGCGGTTCTGCTTCTACTCAGTCTGCACCGACCCCCCCTCAGTGTTCAGAGTCTACCTATCTGCTCCGACAACGTTTGGCCTCTCCGTCAGACTCGTTTCGAAGAGGACTCATAGACGGTTCTGACGACTTCTGCGGCACCTGATTCTGCGCTCAGGAGTGCTTGTGACAACCTATTCTTCCTGCTGTTGTGAACATGAAGCAGACAGAACTGAAGACCTGCCTCCCTGTTCGAGTCTCTGCCCCATCCAACAGCGACTTCCCAAAATTCCGGAAAAATTTGGACGACCTCCTAGATCACTTACGAAGAATTCCCCACTGGTCCCACCATCATAAAAATTCAGGAGCGGTTTCTGCGTCCACAACTCCGACTAACTGCCTCCAATCGCAGAAAGCAGGCAGAATCAGCATCGGCCACCACTCGGCCTTCATTTCCACTTTCCCCCTCCCCGCCTGGCCGGCTTACAGCCCCTCCCTGTGGGAGGTAGTGTTTGAGTGTAATCCTTGCCTTCCCTTCCCCAAGATCCCCCCCTTACATGGGGTGTAGTGTTGTAACATCATAAACAGGTCAAGCTGCCCCGACGCGGCGTGTGGGGATCCCACCCCTCCCCGCTCGCCCTCGTCTCCGAGCGGGACCGGTTTCTTCAAACCGGTCGAGTAAGTGCTCCAAACTTTGCTCTATTTAGTGTTTGTTCAGTCAATAATAGTTCATAACTCCGCTGGCCGTGAGTGAGAGCTCGATCCTTAAGCTCCCTTGCTATAAGAGATCACCGTGGGAAATAGAGTGTAACCCGTGCCCTCGGCACGATGTTGGCTCCCTTGAATTGGGCTGCCATTACCCTTGGGAGTTAACCTTAGCCTTGCTGGCCCTCTACCAGCAAGGGCCCAGCCCTCACATCCTCCCCTTGGCATTGCCAAGTTACCCCGGGTCTTGGGTGAGCATCGGGTGAGTGGTCGCCATTATTGGTCCGTTTGAATGCCATTTGTGCTTGCTTGGTAAGTCCTAGGTTGTGTCACATCACCCTTCATGCTTGAGTTTAACCGACGATTGCTTATCCACGCTGCCGTTGAGAGCCCTTTATGAGCAGGAGTTTTTGAGGATAAGGGACCTATGACCCCTCAAGGCTATAAAGATCCCACGATGAGGTCGTAAAGAGCCCATGTTGAGGACGTAACTCCCACTTGAAACTCCTCAGCTTACGGGCCTCATGAGGCCAGCGCACTATTTAAACCTAGGACTCCCTCCAGCGAAAGGTAAGGCCTAGTACACGCCTAAAACTCCCTGAGCAGGAACCACTTCACCATCTTGGTGTAAAGAGATCCCGCGCCTCTCTTTCCCTCCTCCCTTCAAAGCTTCCACCATTGCTCTACTAACTTAGGCATCGGAGGGTTTACCCCAGGGAACCATCCCTGGGCCCCCAGATCAGTTTCCCTTTCTTGCAGTTCACTATTCGGTGATCATCCCCCAGCTCAGGTCCAGCGCGAGATTACGCCTCTTCATCTGGCACCGTCTGTGGGACTTGAAGGTCGGAATGGAGGTTCTTGGAGATACCTCTGCCTTCAAGATGTAATCGAAGAATGGGGATTTCTCCTCGTCCTCTACCGGAGAGACGTTTTGCAAGGTGCGTAGAGTGCGCTCCTGCTCTGTGAAACGTCTCTCGAATTCTCATAGTCGGAGGGATAACCCCGACTGTCGCCGCGTTGTGGGGCGGGGGGGACTTCCTTGGCGTTCTCCGGGAGCTTCAGTCTCTTGGTTTGGACGGCGTGCCGCAGGTCTTCCTCTTTTCGGCGTGGAGGAGGCCTCTTGCTCTGGGGGAGGGGCTTGTGAAGGTCCTCCTGACCTGTTACGGATAATCTACCGGCCTCGGAGGGTGAAGCGGCCTCCGGCGGTATGCTGAGACGCGTTTTCGCGGGGAGGGCTCTCCGGAGGGGCGCGTGACCTTTCATCCCGGGCCGCCTGGGTCCTCATGAGTTCTACGAGGATGTCCAGTTTTGCGTTGAGGGCTTGAAAAGCGTCAGTGCCACCGTTGAGTGGTAGCCCTACCGCCGCGGGAGGAGGGGGGAGTTCGTCAGCTGGGGTGTTGGCGTTGGAGGGAGTTTTGTGAGGCCTAAGAGGGGCCTTCTCCCGCCGCCACCATGGTTTTTCCCCTGTCACCGACGGACCTCCTCCCTGATCTTCTTCGCACCATACTGGCTCTTTGGTCGTTTCCCACTGACGGCGCCAGATGAAGAGGCGTAATCTCGCGCTGGACCTGAGCTGGGGGATGATCACCGAATAGTGAACTGCAAGAAAGAGAAATGGATCAGGGGGCCCAGGGATGGTTCCCTGGGGTAAACCCTCCGATGCCTAAGTCAGTAGAGCAATGGTGGAAGCTTTGAAGGGAGGAGGGAAAGAGAGGCACGAGATCCCTCTACACCAAGATGGTGAAGTGGTTCCTGCTCAGGGAGTTTTAGGCGTGTACTGGGCCTTACCTTTCGCTGGAGGGAGTCCTAGGTCTAAATAGTGCGCTGGCCTCATGAGTCCCGTAAGCTGAGGAGTTTCAGGTAGGAGTTACGTCCTTAACGTGGGCTCTTTACGTCCTCATCGTGGGATCTTTATAGCCTTGAGGGGTCGTGGGTCCCTTATCCTCAAAAACTCCTGCTCATAAAGGGCTCTCAACGACAGCATGGATAAGCAATCGTCGGTTAAACCCAAGCACGAAGGGTGCCAACCCTGTCCGGGTGATAGGCATAGCTCGGATGAAGGTAGGACGGAGTGGGCACTGAGTGCTTGCCTCTATCCCGGTGAGGGGATAACCCGGGCCTGGGTCTTCCTCCGTTCTGACCGACGTTCGGGCCTTCCGAGCCTAAGGGCCACCGAGAAAGGGTTTGATCCCGAGTAATCTTATTGGGTTTTTTATCCTAAGTGGGCCCTGCGGGGCTATCACTTGGATGAGCTGGGCCTTGTTTGGTCCTAAAAGACCTAGTTCGACTGCTCTTAGATGGGCTATAGAAATCCCTCTCTCCAAGCGTGTTCTATTCCAGTTAAATAAAACAACCCACAGGCGAAAGTGTCGACTCCCTGAGTCGACACTTTTAGCCAAAAGTTCTGTTCCAGCAAAAACAAGAGACCCAGGCTAAGAGTGTCAACTCTCAGAGTCGACTCTCTTTGGCGAGAGTTCTGGCAGCAACAAAAACACGCCACAGCCCAACAAGTGTCGACTCACAGAGTCGACACTTGTTGCCTGCTGCACCGAGGCAACAAGCAGGCCCGCAAGTGTCGACTCTGTGAATCAACACTTGCAGTGTCATACTAGGGAAAGCCTTGGGAAAACCAAAGCAAGTTAAAAACCATTTAATCCCCTTTGAAAAATTGATTTTACCAATTAAAAGACTTGCTATAGAAGGTCTTAAAACACCAATCAAACTAGGGTTCCATTAAGGAATATAGGAAGCTAAATCATCAAAAAGGCAACCTCATGACAAGTAAGAAGAGCATGCATGAGACTCATGCAAACCCAATTTCTCTGAACAAGAAATGACCATAAAAGCAAGAATTCTATGCAATGCTTACCAAAACTCCACCAGCAACCAATCATTAATAATGCTCATTCTTGCCATTTGCATTTATGCAGCAGTTTGGATTTCTATTAATCCTTTGATGAACCAAGGGTAGCTCAGTTCATACTTAGGAGATAAAAGTATGCCATATGAGTAGGTGTCTATAACGTGAACCCTTGTACAGTACATGAATTACAAGTTCAGTCCAAAAATTCCAGTCAGACTTTAATCAAGGCAAATTATAAGTACAACAATCTTGCATTATGTCCTTCACATGAATTTTCCAGCCTATACTAAAAACCTTGTAACATGATCACAAATACCACAAGGAAATTTGATTCACTTACTTCCAGCCCATTTAAACATAACCTTCACTTTCCTTTCGATTTACTCACATTCACCAAAAGGCTATGCAATGTAAACCAGACTGAATATACGAGTGGTTCATACCAAACACATCAAGGGTCATGTGAGAATGCTAAGCAAGGCACGATTTCAAAAACCCTTTAGAAGAATATACATTAAACACAATTGAGAACCACTGAAAAACTGAATTTCCTTTCTTCATGAATCAAATACAATAACCCAACCATTTAAACAACATGAGAGCAAATCAACCCATATTTTACCATGATCAACATGAGTTCTAGGAATGGGTTATGCCTATGAAAACGTGGAATCCATAATATCAAAATGCATCAGCCATCAACCAAAAAGAACTGAGAACTTCAAGTTCAGAAATCCTAGAATTGTATAACAATTGAAGCATTAATACCATAGCTAAATAGCATGATGTGAGTACATGAAACCCCAATTTAACAAGGGACAATTAAACAATGTGTAACTCATTCAAACCTTTATTATGCCAACCATCCATAGACTATAAGCATGAAGACGTTTTCCACAATACAAGCACACAATATTTTCACTTCAATGCAAACGCAAACCACACAATATTTTGTAAACATCAAAACCATTATCAAAGACAAAGAGGGAGTGCAGCGCACCCAACAATGTTCATCATTCATTTTTTTTTCTATTCATTCTGATTTCACCAGTTTTCTGGAATTGTATTGATCATGATGCTTCTTTATGTCTGTTATATATCAGTGGAAACCGAATTCCTATTATTGTTCAGATTCATTTTAAATTTTCTTGTTCAGTGATCTGTCATAATGACTTCGAGTTCAGTTCATTTATCGTGGTATTTTTTTATCTTTGAGTTGTCCGATGAAAATCTGGCAGCATCTCCCCTAGACCCATGGCTTTGGGGGGGCACATCCACAGAGGAACTCCGAGATGACCACAAAATAAGAAGGGTGCACACGGAAGTGGCAACATCCTATAATCCAAACTGGGCGTGGACACCCCAAGGGCTAGCCTACAAGGGGCTCCAATGACCTAAGGGACGCCACGATCTCGATCCCGACATGTGGTTTTAGAGTATCGCCACATTACATGGCCATCCATATTCGCTTTTTTAAGGGATCATACGCGGACCACGCTATAAGGAAGCGAGTCCCCGGAGATTCGAGAGTGATCAAGACTCCAGGAGTAGAAGTTCGTGAAGAAAGACGACCGAATCGGGATTAGATCCCACATTTCTCACCCCTTTGGCATCATGGCCATGATATAGGTCCGAATCCCAAAGCGTGGTTTTGAGAAGGAAACGTAATCGTTATAAAACAAAAGGCGAAGGCACGAGAGACTCCTGGCAGTTGGGGACTGCAGAGTCATATCAATGGGCTTGGATAAACCACGGGCCAGTGGCCACCGAATCGATATAAACATCGTTATATAGATATCATGCTTGGAATAAAAAGAAAAATGATGGGGACATCTGATAAGTGTGTATTTTTACCTATTAATTCATGATTATACATATTTTTATGAGCTTAAATAATAATAAATATACACTTATCACACTTACTTTTAATTTAGAGTCAAATAGTTAATTTTTTGGAATTAAATAATTTTAATAAAGATATTTCATTATTTAACAAGCACTCAAAAACAATAAAAAAAAGAAAATATAATGTATGTTGAAATGGGCCAAAAGCCCAAGGATTTGTTCAATAAGAATAAAAATAATAAAAGAAAAAAAGAAAAAAATAAATTTATTTGATATTTTTAAGGCCTTAAATAATATATACATATATATAGATATATATAGATCTACATTATGAAAATAAAAAAATTAATAAATATAATTTTGGACTTGTTCAAAAATGAAAAGAAAAAAAAATAATAATAATAAAAAATGATTTGACGTTTTTTTGAATTTTTCTAAGTTAGATATGATATATATATCAATATGTATATGGTATATATATATATAATATTATATTATACTAATAGTGAGTGTGTGCGTGTCTTTTTTCAAATGCAGGACGTCGCTCCCGCCCACGCGAAGGGGGCACGGGCGACGATGGAGGGCGCCCACGCGAAGGCGGTGCCGACACGCGGCTGCGCCGCGTGTACGCCGGTCGCCCGCCTCGTGGCGTGTTGACGCGGGCGCGGTGTGCCCGCGTGCCCGGTTGACGCGGCAAAAATTTGATGCGCTCGACACCCGTCGTTAAAAAATGCCGTGCCACACAAATTTCAAAATTTATACAACCGCACTCACTCACTTAGATGATTTTGAAAATACGAGTAAAGTGGTAAATACGGGTCGATCCCACGGGGAAGAAATAATCTTTATAGATCAATGTTGGAAAATATCCTTATGTTTTGAAAATCAAATTTTATCTTTTGAGTGCGATTAATACTAAAGGAAATGAATTGCAACTTTGAAAACTTAACTAAAGAATATGAGATGGGTGAAGAAGAGAAATTGGAATAGGTGAAAAGATGAGAACTTCAAAACTTTGCATAGATGGATTTGTATTTCTTTGAAAGTGAAAGAATGCAATATGAAATGAAATTACAACTTTAAATAACAAGGGAAAAGTTAAGGAAATTTAGCCAATTGATGAAGAACGCCGTCGTTTCCTCGCCGAGCCTTGGATGAAGATCGCTCCGCCTTGGAAGTCGACGCCAAGAGATGATTGGAAGAAGACTACCGCTTTGGATGTGTGAAGAACTTGTGAAGAAAGGTGGATGAATAGAAATGGAAACAAACACAAGTTGAAAATACAACAGAATTCTATTGAAAATAGAGGGTTGAAAGAAATAAAATAACTTAAATGTGGAAGGAATTATAAAAAGTGGAATAAATGAAAGTTGTAGAGAATGAAAAGATGAAGAAGTTTGATGAAGAACACAGAAACAGAAAATGAAAGCAAGACAGTGAAAAATATGAAAAACCAAGACATATTGGTGCGGATGAACAGTAAAATAGCAGAAATCTGAACAGTACCAAATTAATTATAACTCACAAAATAAGAAGAATTTGGATAAGTGGTAGAATAAGAAAACTTAGCTCTACAAGTTAGAAACAACTTTCATGAAGAACTCAGTATAAAATTATGATTGGAAAGATTTTAAAATGAAGAAATGGCAGAAGGTATCAACTCGGATGAACAGTAATGACATAAAACAGCACTTAAGAAAATTAGAAATAACTTTCAACCTAGAAGGAATTGGAAGAAGTGATAGAACGAGAAGTTGAAGAATACTCAAAGATGAACAACGTTCATGAAGATAAGAAATTGAAATAAGGATCACACAAGCTTGTAAATTGATTATGAAAAGCCAAAAATGGCTAAGAGTAAAATGAAAGTATTCAATACAAATTTAACACAAACTTCAAAACTTAAACATAAAGCTCTCAAAATCTATCTCTACCAAAGCCACAAAGAAAGAACTTCAAGAACACTTACAAATTTGATCAATCCATAGCTTACTACTCCTTGCTAACTTCTCTTCCCGTTACATTTAAAGCCCTTTATATAGGGTTTACATAACAATCCCTTAGGAAATGTGAACACTCTTGCCAATGTGAGCACCCAATTGCTGCTATTTTTGACCCAATATTGTGTGCCAACATGTGTTGCACACTTGGGCATTTTTTTTCTGATTTTTCTGTAATTTTTTTTATTTTTTTCTAGCCTTTCCTCTCTCTCTTTCTCTCTCATGGGTTCGCGTGCGACCGCGTGCGCCGACTGCTCGCGCACGCGCAAACGCGTGCGCCGCCCACGCTCTCCACCGCGGCTACTCCGCGGGTGCGCCCTCCTCCACCTGCCGCTGACCGGGTGCGGCTGCTTCGGCTTCCCCCGCCGTGTATGTAGCGTGTGGGCGCGGTGCGCCCACCCGCGTGGCCTCCTCCGCCTGCCGGCCGTTGACCCGCCCGCCTGTTGGGCCTCGTCGCTCGTGCCGCCTGTCGGGCGGGGCGGCTTCTTGCTGCGAACAAACACAAACGCACACACACACACACACACGTATTTAGTTAAATATATTATATATATATATATAAGATTTATATATATTGATATATATATTGTATATAGATTAGAAAAATCAAAATAAATATCAAATAAATTTATTATTTTTTCTTTTCTTTTTCTTTATTTTTTTATTCTTATTGAACAAATCCTTGTGCTTTTAGCCCATTTCAACATATATTGTATTTTCTTTTTTTTTCTTATTTTTATTATTTTGAGTGCTTGTTAAATAAGAAAATATCTTTATTAAATTCAGTTAATTCCAGAAAATGAACAATTGTACTCTAAATTAAAAGTAAGTGTGATAAGAGCATATTTATTATTAATTAAGCTCATAAAAATGTGTATAAACATGAATTACTATGTAAAAATACACACTTATCACACCCCCCAACTTACTCATTGCTAGTCCTTTAGCAATGTAAATAATCTCCAAATGTTAGGACTAACAAGAGTTTTAAATATTCATGCCTCATTTCCAGATCATCGTTCATAGAATCGACTAAAGATTAGGAATCTGGAATCATTATCACATACTAGTCTTATGTAGGAAATTAAGGTACATGATTAAAAATTCTAATCAAAATTTAGTAGCACTTGTGCATGTGAAATGCTAAGTCTACAGTGAAGACAATTGCGTCCCCCATTTGCTTTTGCGAGTATGTGTCTTTCAACTCTGCACTTCTTAACCAGAGCATTAAGCATAATAGCTATTTTTCTGCCTTATTGCTATGTCCCTTTTGGGCTGTTTTGTATTCTTTTCTTCTCTTTTTTTTTCTATACACACATGATGCCGCACTACCCTTCACTGTTTTACGCGAACCTCAACACGTCTTAGGTGAAGTAGGCCCGGTGACACAGATCAAAGTTTCCTTTTCTTTTTGACGTGAACCTCAACACGTCTTAGGTGAAGTAGGCCCGGTTACTCAGAATCGGAACATTTTTCATGGTGTTTTTCTCAAAAAAAATTTTGTTTTCAATTGTACTTTTGCACTATTAGCATAGCAGAAAGCTTATAAAAGATCTCTTCTTCAAGAAGTGCAGAATATCAGACAACATACCCAAAATAGCAGAAGGCTTGTCCTACTTGTTTCATTAGTATGCAAAGTGTTTTCATTCTTCTAAAGTGCTCATGAACTTTAAAGAGATTCTTAAATCAGTTTTCCATGGCTAGTTTAAATAAATTATCCATCATCCTTTTCTCAGTCTTTTTTATTCCAGAATTACTGTCAAAAGAAGCATGAATCAGGAAACTCCATATGGGGAAAACTTTTGTTTAGCGGTACAATACAAGATAGCAAGAAAAATTTTGCCCCCCCCAACTTAAATGACATTGTCCTCAATGGCATAAGCAGTAGACAGATTAGAGAACAAGTAAATAGATAATATGGTGGGGATGGAAGGACACAACCTGATAGGTGGGGCGAAGTGATGAAGGCTCCTTCCCCGCGTGGCCGATCAACTAAAACACACACTCACTCAAGCAAAACGTCAAATCACAAAATCTTGGATTCCCTCCCAGAAGCCATTGCTTAGCATACCAGGAGGGGAACTTACCGTGTCCATGAGTTGCAAAGGGAATCGACTACTGATTTCAACGTGGGTCACGGATCTGGATTTCCCGCAGAAATGTCCCCCTATTTCATGTGTATGCGAAAGGCAATCACAACGGGACAATGAACACATGGAATCTTTGGACCAAAAAAGTCAATAAAGCATGCCTCCGACTCGATCAGTCCACATGGTACAGTGGACGCGAGAGTAAAGGGAGGAGGACTTGTCGCCAAAGCTATTGCTAAAGGTGACGGAGATAGATGTAGATCACCTTCTCTCCAATTCTATAAATACCTCCCTTTTCGCTCAACTTAGGCACATCGAAGGCTTGAGAGTAGATTTTGAGGAGTGAAAGGTTGTAAAGGGAAGTAGTGAGTGTTGCTCAATTTTAGAATGGAGGGTGAATCTAGCTTCAGAGTAGAAGGTGAGTCCTCTCTCTCCTCGAAGAGGAGCAGATCAGGCAGTAGTTCTAAGAGACTCTCAGAAGTCGAAGGACAACTGAGGGAGAGGACTCTATCACAGCTTGTAAGTGGCTCCTTGCATTCCTTACTTCATGCATTCGTCTCCTATCTTCCTTTGCAAAAGCTCCCATTGCTCATTTCGTATGTATGTGCAGAACGTGATGAGATCACACATCTCGTGGGAGCTGGTAGTGGCGGCCTATCGAGGTCTCCCGGCCTTCCAGAAGGCGAGGTTAGATGTGATGGGGTTCGGGGCCTTTCTCAGAATTGAGCCGATCAAGCTCGACCTGGCCCTGATCCAAGCATTACGTGAAAGATGGGACCCGGCGAGTCGGGCATTCCTGATGCCGTGGGGGCACATGGTGCCCAACCTAGAAGACGTGGTCCGGATTACGGGCCTCAAAGTAGATGGGGAAGCAGTGACTGGCGTTACCTACGCGGACTATCGAGAAGGTGCCCAGAAGCTGTTGGGGATGGATTTAGACGGTCGGAAGAACAGGTCAGTAGCTAGGGCATCGATCATGGAGGCATTAGGGCTTACTGACATGCGTTCGCGTGATGATGAATCCCTCGAAGAATTTATGGAAAGGGCCGAAAGAGGTGCCCGTGCTGTATATTGCATGGACACCAGCAACTGGGAGAGGGCCAACATGGATCTTAGGAGGTTCCTCCTCTTTCTTTTGGGTAAGTTACTATTGGGCTCCAAGGGAGACAATATCCACTGTCGCTTCTTAGAGCTGCTTGTGGACTTGGAAAGAGTAGGATAATATCCCTGGGGAGCTGCCGTGTTGGCACATCTATTTACAGGTCTGTCGCAAAGGACAGACCGAGAGATGATAATAAGTGGGTTTACGCCCTTCATCTAGGTAAAGAATGTTGTAGTTATTTTATGCCCCTTTTTTTTTCTTGAATTTGTTGATATCAATGACACATGATGGTGTAGTTATGGAACTACTATTACCTTCCAATGGGGAGAGCTCGTCACTGCCGGCCAGTGACGTTCCCGCTTGCTAGACGGTGGCAACCCATCATGAACACAGCACCTCTATCCTACCAACTGATGGTGTTAAGGCGGGAGTTGCAAGAGTTCCATGCAGCGATGGTATGATACCTTTTCTCCCTTTTTTGGTTTGTTTGTTTATCATCATTTTTTTAGCTAACCAAGAGGATGCGTACAACCCATCAAAGATGAATTGGAGGCCTTTCTCGAACATGGACGATGTTGACCAGCCGTGGGTTATTGGAAGCCGCGCCCGATTCGGACGGGACCTCTGGCTCCATTGCTTGAATGAAATCGAGCCCCTCAGACTGAGATTAGCTATGAGGACCCTAGGGCTGGCCCAGGAATGGGTGGATATGACCATATCTCCCAGCGTCGGAAAGCAGACGCGGAGACCGACAACCTGTGTCGATTGGAGGGTGCGCTTCCCCGAACAATATGAAGACTGGCAAAGGGGTGGCACACTCGTGGAATCTCAAGCACAAGACAGTGAGGATTACTTACGCCTCTATAGGGCAATGTATGCAGAGAGGCTCCAGCCTGGAGGGCTTGTAGAGGTTAAGTAAAAAGAAACCATGTTTTTATCTTTTACATTTTTTTTATTTTTTATTTTTTTCATTTTGTGAACTCATAAGCCATAACTGTAGGATGCTCGTGATACCATAATAATGAACTTACGAGCTCGTTTGGCGGACACGGAGCAAGAGTTGAGTGACACCCGAGCGGCTCCGGGTTCATCAGTAAGTATTTTTGTGTACACTACAGGTATGATTTGAGATTCATGGCGCTAACCACTTAATGTCACCTCATATGTGTCGCAGCGTGCCCAGCTCGATGCAGTTTCATCTGCGATGGGGATAGATGGCGTTTCTTCCAGTCTATGGATTCCTACTGCAGAGCTGGATCTACTCCACGAGCAGCTTGCTCATACCACACAACGTGCTGTGGAGGCAGAAGGGATGCTTTCTGCACAAGTGAGGGTTTCACCATTTAATATCTCTTGTGCAAGCATTGCTATATGCCTGAGATGATATGTATGGCAGGAGAAAGAAACACAGGAGGCATTCGCGCTCACCACCCAGAAGGAAGCTAGAATAACTGAGCTGGAAAGGAACTACAGTGTCGTCTTGATGAGGACTCTTCTAGGGACGCTGTGGAGCTAAGGATCACCCTTCAGCTGGAAAGAGAAGATAGAGAGAGAGAAAGGGCTGAGAGAGAGAGGGACAGAGACAGAGAGAAGGCTAAGAGATTGGCCGAGAAAGAGGAGAAGAGGGCCCTGGAGGCCCAACTATTTGAATTGAGGACCAGTCTCGGCCTTGCCGATCAATGGCTGAAGGATGGCGATGAACGCTATCGAAGAGCACGAGAGCGTGGCTTTCGTGTTAGTAGCTTCTTTGCTGCCCCCGCTGATCGGCGCCGAGGAGTGGAGATAGAAAGAGGATCACAGAGCGGTAGGAATACCACTTCTCTCGGCGTGGGAACACTCTCTAGAGTTTCTTGCCCAGAGAGTGGCAATACGAGTAATGTGGAGAAAGAGGGTGGAACCTGATGTAATCTCTTTGTTGTTTTTGTTGTTAAGAGTGGAATATGATGTTCTATGTTTGGTTCTCTGCTTCTTTCTGGCCTCTCAAATTCTTGCACACATCTAGCTTCCCAAAAAAAACACTGATTACCACACAAAAATCACTTACACTTTGGGTTGCCTCCCAAGAAGCGCTAAGTTTTATGTCGTCAGCCAGACACAAGGTAGATCACTAACCAACGTGTGGCATTCAAAATGAGCCACCACGTGATCTTGTCCTCCTTCAAATTCCAGCCCTTATGCCATTGGAAGACAAGAGTAAACATGTACGGACCGGGGCTAGAAAGAGGCAGGACTCGCACATTATGGATTTTAACGTTAACCTTGTGTGTGAGCCAGTTTTCAGCTTTAGGGATCCAGAAATGATCAATGGGCAATTTGTCAAAATCGAGGTGGAACCTTTGCACCATATCAATCCCTTGGTCCTCTTGTCCTGTATCATCTCTCCTGACTAACCCTTTAGTGACTACTTTCTCCACTGAAATTTGGCCAGGCACTTGTGGCGTATGAATAAAATCGTCATCTTTAGCCACGTTCCTTTCAGTAACAGCTTCATGAAATTTAAGGGCATTGATCAACTTGTCGTCCTGAGAGGAAGTTAAATCGAAGATGAATGTGGTTGGCACATCCCCCTCAGGTCCTAGAATCTCAAATTGGAGAGGCTCAACTGACAGGGGAATCAAAGTAGAAGGAAGCACTAACTCATTCACAGATTCAGACTTCAATGGATAGGCCTCAGGGGTTAGATCAAATTTGAAATTTTCTAATGAAACCCCTTCATCATACCCCTCCCTCATCTAAGGATTGTTAACCAAATTGCCCAAAAATGGGGTGGATAGATGAAATGTAAATGATTCCAGTCTGGCCCTTTCATCATAGGTCAGATCAAATGTGAATCTCTCTACGACGGGCCCCTCATCACACTCCTCACTCAACTGAATATTATCAATCAAAATTTCCAAAAATAGGGTCGGTAGATGAAATGTAAATTTTTCTAATAAGGCCCCTTCATCATGTTCTTCCAAGGGAGGAGGATATTCAGAATTTTATTCCATTAAATCAACAATATTATTACTTACAAAGTAATCCTCCTCTTTATTTATGTCATCAATTGAGTTGTTTGGGCCATTATCCTTTACTGTAGTATTCTCAATCTCAAAACATTCATAGAATGGGGTGATATGATCATCATTATCATTGAAGTCACCCCCTTCTTCCTTTCCTTCCTTCATCATGATATTACATGCGCACTCCCCCTCACTCTCAATAGTGATATCTTGAGCCAAAATGACAGGCAGAAGATCACCATCATCATCATTCACATATTGAGGGGGTTGGTTGAATAGTGAAGGAGGGTCATGATAAATAGACTGAGAGTACATGATTTGAGGTTCAAAGCAATGGCCCGGTGAATCACCCCTAGTATCAATGTTGAATCCGAAATCTGGGTGAGATGAGTTGAGCTGAAGTTGAGGACACAGGGGCCGCCCGTGGCCTTCTTGGGGTGAAAGTGTAGACAAATGGGTTTGGATTGTTTGGTCCATCCAAGGAAAATTTAGGTGATTGCTCCAGCCAGACGTAGATTTATTGGAAAGGGTATCACACTGGCGTGGAGAGAATCCTAGGCCATTTTAGACCTATGCTCGGATGACTGGAGAGAGTCGGGCTATAGTAGGACATTCACTCACATGGTGAGTAAGACTGGCACAGAATTCACAAGCTTTCGTGAAAGTGTGGATTGGGTTTTCAGCCTGTTTGACATGTCCTACGGATTGTTGATGAGATGAGATGGAGGCACGGTTTATCGAATTTTCACTCAAAATTTCAAACAAATCATTTGCCTCATCTTCACCTTTGCTCAAAAATGCCCCTCCACAATATATGTCCACCATTTTCCTATCATAATCGGATAACCCCTCATAAAATGCAAATATAATTTGCCATTTGGGCAACCCATGGTGTAGACATTGACTTATTAGATCCTTCAATCTCTCCCAAGATTCATGAATTTGCTCTTCCGGACGTTGAGTAAATCCTATAATCGCCTTTCTCATCATGTTGGTCCAGACTATGGGGTAAATTTTTTTTTCAAAAATTCTAACTGCATATCTTCCCAAGTCCTAATAATCTTTCTAAAACTCCTTAACCAACATTTTGCTTTATCTTTCAATGAGAATGGAAATAAGATCAACTTAAGGGCATCATCATTAAAATTCTGAATTTTTATCAGGGAGCAAACTTCTAGAAAATCATCTAGATGCCTATAAGGATTTTCATTGAGATTCCCATAAAAAGATGGGAGCATCTGGATGAGACTAGGGTGAATTTCATATTGATCAACAAGAATGTCAGGGAGTTGAATACAGGTTGAGGGATTGTAAGTAGAAGGAATAAAGTGCTTCAGCATAGGCACGGGTTTGTTATTTTATTTTTTTTAAATTTTTTTTATGCAAACACAACAAATTAACATAAATTATCTAATGACCTAGATGCGACTCAGACCTGCAAATAGGGTTTCACAAAGTAACTAAAGTGCAACTGAAGTTCACCCTCAATATTCTCCCACTTCCCCACCTGTTACCTGGCCGGTGGACAAGTTTGATAGTGAATCTGAGTTGGACTTTGTTTGATAATTTGTTTGTATAAAAATCAAAATAAAAAATATACAAAAAATGGTGAGAGCATAATTTTCATTCATGGATTGAGCACACAAATTCGACAAGATTAACCAATTGGCTCATAAATTTGATCAATTTCTAGCCATGGATTAAGACCCATTCATACCACCTAGTTGCCACGACAATGATCACATGTGGGCTAACCCGGCCCATTATGAAGGTGGATATCCAAACCAAAACTCATTTCTCACCCAAAACAGTCCGATCTATTATGAGAGTCCATACTCGTGGTCAGCCCAAAATGATCTCCAATCACCTATGATGGCCCAATTTCCCTCATTTACCCAAAATCAGGCTCCAACCACTCATTTCTTCCAAGGGGGCCATGCTCTACCTTTCATCTCGGAGCACGCTCAATATGTCCAACGGTTTTCTCAGCCCAAATATGATTCATCTTCCGATACTTATAACTCGAGTTGGGACGATCAACCAACAATCTCTTGGATGGGCCAAGCAGGGCAAGTCCCAATGCCTCAAGACCTCTCCACACCTTATTTTGACCCATATCCACATACCTTTAATTCTGATTGGAGATATCAACATAATTCGTCTTGGGAGTCTTACCAGGATCAAGGCCAAAGTCCTCAAGAACAAGATTTTCCAAATTGGGGTCCATACCCAAATGATTCTTATGATCAACCCTATTATGGAGGACAACCCATACACTCTCCACCACCTCATTCTCAGACTGAGTGCCCTCCAAATTACTATCCATTTCAATCTGACTTTCAGCCCACTTTGAATAAGGAGGAGATGTTTGATCAATTGATACGGCTCTTCCAAACTCAACAACAAGCCTTCCAGGAACAACTACAAAACTTTGAGGCTCAAGTGAGTAGGGTTACTAAAAACATCATAGACATGGAAGTGGATCCAATATTTGAAGACCAACTTCCTGGATTTGATGGATGTGATAACGATGAAAGTCCATATGTTCAACCTATGATTCCCCAATCTATCACTCATATCATTGTTGATTTTGAGGGGATCATGGAAGAGTCTTATGAGGAGGACGTAAAGGAAGAGCAGCCTGAGAAGCCTAAAACCCATTCCATTTGTGAAGAGGATTATGATGATCTTGAGTCGTCGGGGGGAGAAGAAGAGGAAGATGATTGTCCAGTAAATGTTCAAATTCCTTTACTTGCCCATCCTGACTTTGATGAGTCCATCTTCCAAGTAAATGGAGAAGAGAATGTGCATGAGGAGAGAGAATTGAGTGTCGCCATAAGGCCTTCTTTTCCGATGATTGAGGAACCGGGTGCTCCACTTGAAATTTACTCTGATTGGGTATCTCTTGATTTTGGGGAGGATCTTGATATTTTACCTGTTCCTGACCTCGACACTTCTATACAAATCCCTTACATCCTGCAACTAGCCGATCGGACGATTCCACTTGAGCTTCATGATCATCCGTGTGTTGAGGAGCCCGTCTCTTTCACTACCCCTTGTCTTCTCAATGCTATCCCTTTCGTGGAATCCTTCGAAACTCCTCCCACTCCTACTCTTCCTCACCTCAAAATTGTGCTTGACAATTTTTCAATTGAGGATGAAGGAGAAAAGTTAAGGGACATTAAGGTTCGCATTGATGTGTTTAACAGTTATAAAGACCTTCAGTATACAGAGGAATATTTTATGATTGAAGATATGATAATTCCTCCACCATTCTCTGGCCGAGGGGGTCCATCCGAATTCCTAGACCCACCTTGGGATGTTTCTAGCCCACATGCACATGCATATAATCTTTTCCTGAAATGGTCCAAAAGCTGGAATTTATCAGAGGATAAGATCACTTGGTGGCTCATTCTGAATGACACACGTTGGTTAGTGAACTGCAATGCGTCTGACTGACGACGTTAAACGTAGCACTTTTTGGGAGGCAACCCAAACCTTTCATAGTCTGTGTAAGAATAAATAGCTTCTTGGGAGGCAACCCAAGTTTTTATTGTGGTTTTGTGTTTATTTTGCAGATTTGAATAAAGGATAAGTTAGGGGAGAGAGCTGATTGCTTACTCTGTTACTCCAATTTTCAAAGCCAAGTACTGCCTCTCAAACACCACGGCCGTCGAAGTACACATCAGGTTGTCCCGTTCTTTCCCAAACATATCATGTCTACATTGTTCTATTGTTCCATATTGTTCATGCCATTGAGGACAATGTCATTTAAGTTGGGGGGACGGAAATCATGTTGCACATGCATTCATATACAACCTCATTTTTTTTTCAACCCATTTTGAGTTTCATGATTCATGCTTCCATTGAAAGTAATTCTGGAATGGAAATGACTAGATAAGGATGATGGAAGATTATTTAATCTAGCCATGGAAAAATGATCTAAGAATCTTTTTAAAGTTCATGTGCACTATTAGAAAAAAAGTCACTTGCATGCTAATGAAACAAGCAGGACAAGCCTTATGTTATTTTGGGTATCTTGCCCTTCCACACTTTTTTCGAGGCTCCTGATGATCGCCAGCAATGTTACATCTTGTTCGCCACTTTATTTCGAGTCATATGATATAATTTTCATTTTCTTATTTGAGTCTTATCATGTAATTTTCCTTTTATTTGAGTCAAGTACCTAGGTTAGTGAGTCATTTACCAAGGTTATGTGTGTAATGGGCCCAATTCAGTGGGCTAGGCCCAGCGGCACCCTCCCTTGGACTGCTTTGGTCATTAGTCAGGGTCATTTTAGTCCTAGGAAAATATGGTTGCCTATAAATAGGCCCCCCTCTCCCTCATTTGAAAGAAAGGAATGAAGCAATGAAAATATGAGAGAAAAATTGAAATCCAGTGTTTTATTCCTAGGGTGAGAAACCCATTCCCCTCTCTCTCTCCCTTTCTCTCTCTAATAGGGGCGACCCCTTTCTCTCTCCTCCCCCCTCTCTCTCCTGGCCAAAATTCTCTCTCCCTCCTCTCTCCTCTATCCACCTCAGCTCCACCACATCCACTCACCACTTGCCACATCATCACACCCTTTCACCTCCCTCGATACATTAACTCCCCCCATTAAATCCTCCTCAACCTCAAGAGTCAATCTCCCTCTCCCAAGGGAGAATCCCATCTCCCCAAGCACCACTCCACTTCCCCACACACCTCTTCCTATCCCCAAGACCAGAATTAACCGCCCACCATTAATCCCAATTTCAAACTTCTATCTCCCTCCCACTAGGCAACCTGCACCCTCCCCCTCTCTCCCCTCCACCTCTAGCCGCAGCCCTCTCTCCCCCACCCCTAGCTTCGACCCAGTAGGTCCCACACCCTGGCTCGTCCTCCCCTAGCCCCTCTCTCAACCAGGCAGCATCCCAGTTCTATCTCCTACCCTTTCCCCCTCTCTCTTTCACCATTAGCACCTCCACCCACCACTACATCCTGAACAGGTTCGTAGCAGTAGAGTACTACGAAGTTTCGGAGGCCGCCACATATTCATCGTGCATCTTCTGGTGGTGAATCTAATATTGCTGGAAATCTCTTTGAATCAGCTTCACAGGCGAGGTGGTCTCACGTCCATCCGACGTCTGTGCTGCCCGGGAGATCTATTCTCCCTCGACTGCGTAAAGCTGCTCCGGCAGGGAACTAGAGCCTAAGAGCAGGAGTGAACATGGCCACTCCTGTTCGAGTTTGGCGATGATTTTTGGCTGAGACATTCTCCTCCAAGTCCTCTGCCAGCAACAACAAGAAGGGCACCATTTGGACTCCGGAGATCCCCGTTCCAGCATTTCTCCCCAGAGTGCGCAGGTTAGTCCCTCCTAAGTCTAAACTGACCGCCTCTCACTCTTCTAGTTCTCGCACACAACTCCAACATTCTATTGTGGCCTCGTTGGTCTCTGATCAAAGAGGACTTATCCACGGTCGCAACAACACTGACCTTGCCTTCATCGGACCTCTGGAGAGTTCGTGGCTGCAGTTTTCTCAAGCCCCTGTGGTTCAGAGTACTGCACACCCAGCCTCCGACTGCAACCCTGAGCCCGCTTGAAGAAATGACCTCAACTGTTCCTGTGAAGATTTTGGAGCATCGGAAGAGGTCACCTTCAACCATTCCCCTTTACGTCCCAGGAAGCGAGACGCACCGGAGCGATCTGTACTGGCCATCCTCCCCAGCCTGCGTCGGCAGTACTCACCAGAACCTGGTTGGACCGGGTCCTATTGTTCGGCTCGCCATTCTCTGCTATGACCTCCTTTTGGAGCTCCATTAGTTCTTGCAGGAAGAGGACTCTCCCACGAGTACATCGGCGCCAGTCCCGCCTTCATCAGAGCACGGAAGAGATCGTGGTGACTCCACAACCGGTTCGATGTCCTGTAGAATCGACATTGGGACAGAATTCGGTCCCTGGGTGATCGACCTTCGCCAACCAATTCCCCACCCCCTCGCCTGGCCGGTTGACCACCCCTCCCTGCGTGGAGATAATTTTGGTTGTAAATTAACCCTCCTCACCCTTAGTCCAACCCCTCTGCGAGGGTGTAGTGATTGTACTTGCAGGTCGGCATCTGAAGCTACATGGACGCGGCGTGCGGGTGCGTACCCATACCTCCCTGCTCGCCATTGTCTCTAGCCAGGATCGGCGTCTTCACGCCGATCAGGTGAAATTTTGGTCCCCTCTCATTGCTGCTTTATTTTGCTTAATTAGTATTGCTTCTTAGCTCTGTCGGACGGTGAGAGAGTGCCCGGTCCCGAATTGTCATCAAATTGAGTACCACCGCGGGGTGAGTTGTGAGGGAGACCCTACATCCCACGCCCTCGGCATGCTGGCCGCCCGTCAAATTGGGCATCCCAGACCCATAGGGGTTCAACCTCAAGCTAGCAAAACCCCGAAACAGCGAGGTCCCACTTCGGACCGTCTCCACTATCACCGGTGGGTCTACGGGCAATCGTGTCTACTAGGCGAGTGAGCTCGCCCGAGTGAGTCCGCCGTCAAAGTTGCATGCTTGTGGGTCATAGGTCCAAGGAGCATTGGCCTAGTGGCTGCCAACCCCAAGGTGATGTCACATCAGAAAATCCCCTATGTCCTAGAAGAACAGAGAGGAGCAAATAGAAATCATACATTATGGCATTGGAATAGAAGATTGCAATTCGTAAAAAAAAAAACATCACGGCTAAGGCCCCCGTATCTCTTTCATTTCTAAACATGAGTATCTACATCCAGGCTCTATGAAGCCTCACAAATCATAGACAAAAACAAATGGAAAGGGAAGAAAGTACAAAGGAAAACCACCCTCTCACTCACTCTTTCTCTCTTTTACAGCAGTAGCTCGGAGGCTCTTCAAGGAAGCTTCTCGGAAGGACCTAAAGGGATCTCTTTCGAGACCTCCCAGGGGACTTTTTCCTCAAGGCTTCCAAGGGGTCTTCAAGCTTCACCATGGTGGCCTTTTATAGGGGATTGAAGCCCCCTATTTCGGAGGGAAGCCCCCCCCCCCCACAATTCTCTCTTTCCTTTTTTTTTGGTTTCTTATTTTCTGCTATCGCGGCCTCTGCCACCCCTACTGCTGTTGCATTGTCGATCGTGGTGTGTTGCTGCTACCGTTGCTGACGTTGCTACTACTTTGCTAACAACAGCGCGGCTTGCGTCGTTGCTTCGCATGGGAGTGCGACGGAGCAGGTGGAGAATGGCCGGGCATGGGCACAGGGAGAGGGGCCGCTACTGCTGGCGATCGCATCGTTGGCCACGCAGGATGATAGCCATTAGAACGTGCAGACGAGCACTACGGCAACCCCATAAATGCTTGCATGGGGGGGGGGGGAGGAGGAACACACAATGTGAGACACAGACCTACAGGAACAGTGTCGTAATTTTCCCTCTATTTCCATTTTTTAAAAATCCTTCTTTTTTCTTTGCCCCCATGCTTTCTTCTATTTGTGCCCATGCCCTCCGCGCCCTTCTCCTTTCTTGTATTGGGCTTGGCCCATTCGAACTTGGCCCATTCCCCTTCTCTTCTTCTATTCTATTTTTTTTTTGTATTGGGCTGGGCCCATTTTTTTTTAACGCCAACAAATACCCCCCACCCGTAGGTGTCGCGAGCGAGGGATGAGGGAGCGGGGCCTGCGGGTTCAGCTTCTTGCTCGGCAAGCAGTTGATGTCGGGGCAGAATATCTTCGGCTTCACGCGAACAATCTCAGCCGCGGACTGTATCGACTAGTCCCGACCGAGAGTCAGGCACCAATCAAGATGATATCATCGATATTGGGTCTATACCGACGCAAGGATATCCAATTTATCTGGTTTAGACGAAAGGTCTAAGCCATTTGGTTGTATCGATCATCGTGGTGGGACGGGTGGGTTGGTCCTATCCGAGAGATAGGTGCCAACCTGAGTGGTATTGTCAATGTTGGGTTTATGCCGACGCAAAGAATTAGGTTTATCTGGCTTTCGACGAAAGGTCTAAGCCAAGCCCCTCGGCGAAGACCTCGAAAGGCCATGGGCACCGAGTTAGGTGGTTCATCGATGTTGGGATTGCACCGACGCAAAGAGATCGGGTTTTTCCAACTTAGATGGAAGGTCTAGGTCGTACCCCTTGGCTAAGAGCTCGGAAGGCCATGGGTGCCGAGTTAAAAACATTAAGGAGCCATTTCATTCTTATTCTTCTTTTTTTTTCTTCTCTCTTCTTTTTTTTCTTATCTTTTATTGATGATCACGGTGGGACCAGGTTATAAAGGTATAGTAGTATCATTGGCATTGGGTTTATGTCAACGCAAAGGGATTGGGTATATCTGGCTTAGACAGAATGTCACGTCCCAACGCGAAATGTCGGGACTAGCAGTAGAGACAAGTAATTATCATAATAATATGTTTATTTCTAGACATGATAGGTTAAAGCTAAAAGATCACACATCACCATAAATAGAAATTGCTCCATTCATTTAATAGCACATAACCAAACCACGTTCCTGTTGGGGCTGGTGCGAAGGATTCAGAGGGGGGTGAATGAATCTATCCTTAAAATTTTTTGCCCAATTGATAAATTTGAACACTCGGAGATACGGAATTGAAACAAACTAAGTTCAATCGAGTCTGAAAGACTGGTGCGTTTAATCAAACAAAGAACGTGCAGTCAATTGGCTCACTGGACATAGAAAGACAGATCAAGCCTAAGCATTCATCTAGCGGAAGCAAACAGTAAGCATTCAAACCACAGTGCACGAAGGAATTTTAAGGTGGTTCGGTCCACAGACCTAAGTCCACCCCACACTCAAACCCGAGTGTGGCTTCACGCTGACTCACAGCTTGAACGGCTGGGCCTCACAGCTTGCCTACAAACAGCTGAGCATCACAGCTTGCTGTCCGAGGTATCCACCTCGCCCGTTGAGAAACATAGCTTACTGTCCAGAGGAATCCTCCTCTGCAACGCTGAGCAATATAGCTTAGCTCTGCTGACTAACAGCTTGAATAAAGGTTCAAAAGAAAACAAAATATGGAAAGGACACAGCAACAGAAAGCTGTAGACGATAAAACACAAAGTGGCTCTCAAAGAGCTGACTGGCCTGGATTTGATCCATGGTCCAGTATAGAAAAAGCTTCAGATGACTCTCTTCTTCTACTTCTTCTAAACTCTCGATCTCTCTTTCTTCTTCTTCTTTTTCTTTAATGCTCACTCTTTCTTTCTCAACTCTCTCGTTCACTTCTTCTCTCTTTCTTCTTTTTCTAAATCGTGCAGGCTCTTTCTGCTTCTGCTCTTTCAAGTAAGTTTCCCTATTTCGATCACGCTTTTCACGATCACTTTCTCCAGATGGAGAAGTCTCTTATATATAGAGCAGTGAAGGTAGATGGGCGTGTGTCTTCCACGAATTCCCGCCCTAGCACCTTGACCACGTGGCAGTATTTCAGCCTGCTGCAATACACGTGTCACGATCATGTCACTTCCTCCATTCTTAGATTACGTGCCCTTCTTAAGTTCCTCGACCAGCAGTTCTGTCAGATCAAACTTGTCATCAGTTTGAGTTAATCTGAAAGGAAAGACAGAAAGACGCACCGAGTTAGTTCGAGAGTTGAACTAAGCATGTACAGACTTGATGCAAAGCATGTACAGACTTGATGGTGTGTAATGCAGTTTGCATGCAGGAAAGTATGCACATTGAATATGAATGCACGGACATGCCACCGACGAGTGTACATACTTTGTGTGCGATGTACAAACGATGCACAGATATACCACCGAGGAATGTGCATACTTTGTGTACAATGTACAAACGATGCATCGACTTGCTGTGCCAACAGTTTAAGCAAGACTTCCTAATGTACAGACTCTGATGAAATGATGTACGAACTTAAACGCTCGAATCAACAGAGGTTGTACAGACTTGTGAAATGATGCATGAACTTAAATGCTAGTATCAACAATGGTTGTACAGACTTGTGAGATGATGCACAGACATATCAACAGAGAGTGTGCAGACTTTGTGTACACATGAAACAAACGAATGCACTGACTATGTATATGCATGAAGAACACGGGCGATGTACAGACTTTATAGCATGCGGCGATGTATAGACTTGATAGATGCAATGAACACGCATCGACTTTCAATGCGTAAATAAAGTATACACAGGCTTTGACTATGCTGGTTATCATGAAATGTACTTGAATGCATCGACTTCAAGTTATGCATGGACAGACTTGTCGTGAATGCAGTGCTATAAATTGCACCGAATATGTGTATGTGGTATGCATGAACTGTACTGACTTAGTATTGAAGCAACTGATGAATGCACCGATGCAATGTGCAGGAGAACTAACAATGCACCGAGTATGCATGTGTTTTTACAGAGTTAATGCTAGAACACACAATTGACTGCGTCAACGCAGTGCCCATACTGCGTCAACGCACACCCCCTTCCAGAATGGGTATCCTTCCAGAAATGCTAGACTGAGTCGACGCAGCCACTACAGTGCGTCGACGCACTCTATATACTAGAACCCATACGACTCTTTATCCATGCATGGAAGTAAGATGCTCAATCAATCATTCATACTCATAGTCCTTGCTGACATCAAAACCACACAACAATCAATCATTCATACTCATAGTGCTTGCTGACATCAAAATCACAGGGACACAACAATCTCCCCCTTTTTGATGATGGTAACACTATGAGTCACACAGACTCAAACTATTCTCCCCCTTTGACTTCATAAAAAAAAAATAGTTTGAGAGAGAAATTAAGCAGGTATGAAAAGATTGATATAACATCTCCCCCTTTAACTACCTGAAAGCACATTAGAGCTAGCTATTCTCCCCCCAAAGAGCAATATGACACCACATATTCTCCCTAGATAAAAAGGAAGAACAACCATACAAGAAACTCCCCCTGAATAAAGGAATACAATCAACAAGCACATGGGCAGTTAGACAGCCAAGATCAATCCTCCCCCTTTAAGAAGCAATAAATGAAATCCGTTCAACATGAATGCTTGACTACTCTCCCCTTAAATGCAGATGACCCAAAACTTCCCCCGAAGTGCAGGAATGAACTTTGGTTATCCAATGAAGCAATCTGAAATCTGCCAACACAAGGAATCTAAAACAATAATGGTTGAGGCACCTCACATATGTATGGACAGAATAAAGCAAGTGGAAAGTCCACAGAAATAGAACTGGTTATAGAAACAAGATGGAAGATTCCAACAGTGTGGACAAGAGTAGGGGTGAGAAACAGTCAAAGCACAGTACATCTCAAGGAGCAATCAATCAACCGATAAGAGATAATTGTCAACAAAGTTCCTGTTGATCAAGTTGTCAGGAGTGAATCAGACCATGATGGATTGTAAGGCATGCACCACTACAATAAATCTTAACATGAATAGACTCTCCTATCATAGAGGGTTATGAATTGGCAACTTGACCAACCTGATTTAATTATGATGTATACCAAATTTGTCAATTAAACTCAATACTTATATCTGAATTCAAGTTTTAATAAAGGTGAACCAAATAATCAGATAACACTCAGGATCCTTTGAGAGTTACACAGATTAGTATTGAGATTAAACACTTTTACAAGAGAATGAGTTGACAGAGTTTGCAAGATATTTTCATTTGAAGCACATTATACTTTTCCTGAGCAATTTAAGTTGATCAACACCTTTTTACGTGAGGCACAACACGTCTCAGGTGAAGTGACCCAGTTACTCAGTGTGAAAACTGTCATTGCCTCTCGACATTAAGACCAGAGTTAGCAATAGAAATATCTTTTTACATGAGGAGACACCTTGATTAGAGGCCAGACTCCCCAGTTACTCAACACACACATGCCATTGCTCTGTCAGGTTTTTCAATAAATTTTCACCAAAGATAACTATTGATGCGGGACGAGCGCGCGCTTGAGAACGTCGACGGCGGCGGCTGGAGCGAACCTGTGGTACAGCCTTAAGGCACTACTCTCCACGCAGGGAGGGGGTCACGGGGATGGGAATGATTAACACAAAACTACCCTCGCGCAGGAGGGGGGAGCACGGGGGAGGGAGTACTCAAGCAATTACCATACGCTGTCCTATTGGACAGAACTGCGAAGCTCTGAAAGGTACGCCATGCAAGGGACTCCGAATGCAACACCGCTGGCACCCAAAACGTTGCTGGAGAAGTCCAGAGGTGCTCTGAAATTTTGGCGTTGTTCTAAGGTCGCTGGAGGGCATGGCCGGCCAAAGAAGAGGTCCTGCACGAATCTGTCCTGCTGGATAGATCTGCACAGTCGGCGTGCGAAGGGTGGCACGCTCTCCACCGAACTCTGATTGATGCGAGACCAGCACGGTTGGATAGCAGACTGGGAGGTCTACGTACCCTCAAGAGATAGAGGTGATTGGATCACTGATCCGGGCGTGGTGGCAGTTGTGGTGAACCTCTGATTCCTGGGCGAGCAGCCAGATAGAGGTGCAAAGGCCATAGTGGAACTTTCTGCTCGGACGTCGGAACGAGAAGAAACTAACTGGGTTGGTTTCTTATTGTCAAAGGGCACCACTTTGAAGAAGACACCTTGGGCCGATGTCGAACAGGTCGGGCGGGGCACCCTCTGCAAGGCGGACACACAGTCTGGACAGACTGGGTTGCACCTGGGTTGCGCAGTCCTGGGAGAACGAGCGCCACGACCAGTGCTGACGTTGAAACGGAACTAAACTACCTCTGCTGCGAAGAGGGCTCGGAGAAGTACGAACACACTGAAAGGGGCTCAGGCAGATTCGCACAGTGGACGGTGGTGTGGCGGCTGCAAAGTTGACCCAGGTTCTGCCTCAGGTCTGGGAGCAGCAGAACAGAGTAGAACTTCAACGCCAGTGTCGGGGACGAAGCCGTGGGATGCCGGGGCCGCCGTGGACGCACCTGGAAGGGGATGGGGCATGGGTTGCAGAGAGGAGGGGTGGCTATAGGTGGCTGGGGCGTGAGAGGATTGGGCTGCGAACTAGGGTTAGGGTGGGGGTGGGGTGCGCACTTGGGAAGGTGGGAGAGGGAGGTGCGGCTGCTAGTTGGGAAGGAGGGAAGACAATTTGGATTTTGGGTATTTTTTTTGAACGGATGGAGGATAATTAGGAGGGAGGGAATATTGGAGAGAGATTAGGAAATAATTTGAGGGCTGGGATTTAATTTGAAAGGGATTAGGAAGGTGATAAGAGAGGTAGGAGGGAAATAGGAAACTAGATGAGGGAAAGGAGGAGGGAATCAAGGGGGATAAGGCTGATGTGGCAAGGTGGAGAGGGAAGGGGGGAAGGTGGCTCACGGCCTAAGGAGGGAGGAGAGAGAAGGGAATTTCAAATTCCCAAGGAGAAAGAGAGATCAGGTCGCAAGGGGGAGAAAGAGAGAGAGAGATTTCGCAAGAGAGAGAGAGAGAGGGGATCACACACAATTTGTGCTCAACTCAATTCAAATTTTTATTCTTCAATTTCTAACTTCAAATGAGAGCCCTTGGTCCCCTATTTATAGGAGAAGCCAGGGGTTACAAAGGACATTAATTACCCCTAACAAATGAGAAAAGACCCCGCTATCCCGGGGGTAACAATAAGCAACCTATAACTCTTAACTAGACCCACTAGCTAACTTGGCCTTTTGGGCCCAATTAACTGACCCACTAAGAACTAAATACTAATAAAAATAAATTACATCATAATTAAAAGGGAAAACCTAAAATTTAGACGGGCTTGGCCTAATGGGCCATGGAATGGGAGCGACCTCTCTACCAACGGGGCCGGTCCACTAAGTGCCCACTTTGATGTCCCCATCATACCCCCCCCCCCCCCGGTTGGAAAAGATTCGACCCCGAATCCTAAAGTGGGGAAGCACAAGCATGATAATAGCCGGAGGGTATGACCATGGCTCGGGGCAAAGGATCATGTGATGGATGCCGGGGTGTCGCTTCTCATAGGCCATGCAAAACGTGTGCCACATGAAGTCACTATGGGGCTGATCCGGCGGTGGGTGAGGAGCGTCAAGATGGACCGTTGGAACCACCATAGCAACCAAGTCGGCATTGGGGCCATCGTCCTCTTGAGTGGCCGGTTCTTGCATGGTGATAGCCGTCTCTAGCTCGGTGTGGACCGGGGTGAGATCCGTTGCGCCTTGTAGCAATGCCCACTCACATTCTTGATCTTCATACCGAGCTATCAACTTCGGGTCCGGCTTGTAGATCTCCTCCGGAATAGGCTCCGGTTCCGGCGGTGACTCAATCACCGCGACTCCTAACTCCATTGGAGGGGGAGTTATGGGTGGAAGGGGAACACATGCTGGCCGGGGAGACTGGAAGGTAGCATAAGGTGGGTCATTGTGGATCTCCGCTTGGAGAGACCGGCTAGGGTAAACATGTTGCCGGTGAGAAAATAGCTGATCGACGCGGGCTATTCTTCGATCTATGCGGGCCTCGATGGAGTCCAATGTTGCTGACATCTCCCCGATCTTGGCCATGACAATGGCAAATGTGGCGGGATCCATCCGGCATTGAGGGCATAGTCGCACACGGCCTAGGACCCGACTTGGCTAGAACAAGTCAGTGAACTTGCTCTAATACCAAATCTGATGCGGGACGAGCGCGCGCTTGAGAACGTCGACGGTGGCGGCTGGAGCGAACCTGTGGTACAGCCTTAAGGCACTACTCTCCACGCAGGGAGGGGATCACGGGGATGGGAATGATTAACACAAAACTACCCTCACGCAGGAGGGGGGAGCACGGGGGAGGGAGTACTCAAGCAATTACCACACGCTGTCCTATAGGACAGAACTACGAAGCTCTGAAAGGTACGCCACGCACGGGACTCCGAATGTGACACCGCTGGCCCCAAAACATTGCTGGGGAAGTCCAGAGGCGCTCCTGAAATTTTGGCGTTGTTCTAAGGTCGCTGGAGGGCGTGGCCGGCCAAAGAAGAGGTCCTGCTCGAATCTGTCCTGCTAGACAGATCTGTGCAGTCGGCGTACGAAGGGTGGCGCGCTCTCCACCGAACTTCGATTGATGCGAGACCAGCACGGTTGGATAGCAGACTGGGAGGTCTACATACCCTCAAGAGATGGCGGCAATTGGATCACAGAGCCGGGCGTGGTCTCAGTTGTGGTGAACCACTGATTCCTGGGTGAGCAGCTAGATAGAGGTGCAAAGGCTTGCTGGAACTTTCTGCTCGGATGTCGGAACAAGATGAAACTAACTGGGTTGGTTTTGTATCGTCAAAGGGCACCACTTTGAAGAAGACACCTCAGGCCGATGTTGAACAGGTCTGGCGGGGCGCGCTCTCCAAAGCGGACACATAGTCTGGACAGACTGGGTTGCACCTGGGTTGCGCAGTCCGGGGAGAACGAGCGCCACGACCAGTGCTGACGTTGAAACGGAACGAAACTACCTCTGCTGCGAAGAGGGCTCGGAGAAGTACGAACACACTGAAGGGGGTTCAGGCAGATTCGCACAGGGGACAGTGGTGTGGCTGCTGCAAAGTAGACCCAGGTTCTGCCTCAGGTCTGGGAGCAACAGAACAGAGTAGAACTTCAACGCCGGTGTCGGGGACGAAGCCGTGGGATGCCGGGGCCGCCGTGGACGCACCTGGAAGGGGATGGGGCATGGGTTGCAGAGAGGAGGGGTGGCTAGAGGTGGCTGGGGCGTGAGAGGATTGGGGGTGCGAACTAGGGTTAGGGTGGGGGTGGGGTGTGCACTTGGGATGGTGGGAGAGGGAGGTGCGGCTGCTAGTTGGGAAGGAGGGAAGAAAATTTGGATTTGGGGTAATTTTTTTGAACGGATGGAGGATAATTAAGAGGGAGGGAATGTTGGAGAGGGATTAGGAAAGAATTGGAGGGCTTGGATTTAATTTGAAAGGGATTAGGAAGGTGATAAGAGAGGTAGGAGAGAAATAGGAAACTAGATGAGGGAAAGGAGGAGGGAATCAAGGGGGATAAGGCTGATGTGGCAAGGTGGAGAGGGAAGGGGAAAAGGTGGCTCACGGCCCAAGGAGGGAGGAGAGTGAAGGGAATTTTGAATTCCCAAGGAGAGAGAGAGATCAGGTCGTAAGGGGGAGAAAGAGAGAGAGAGATTTCACAAGAGAGAGAGAGAGAGAGAGGGGATCACACACAATTTGTGCTCAACTCAATTCAAATTTTCATTCTTCAATTTCTAACTTCAAATGAAAGCCCTTGGTCCCCTATTTGTAGGAGAAGCCAGGGGTTACAAAGGACATTAATTACCCCTAACAAATGAGAAAAGACCCTGCTATCCCGGGGGTAACAATAAGCAACCTATAACTCTTAACTAGACCCACTAGCTAACTTGGCCTTTTGGGCCCAATTAACTGACCCACTAAGAACTAAATGCTAATAAAAAGAAATTACATCATAATTAAAAGGGAAAACCTAAAACTTAGACGGGCTTGGCCTAATGGGCCATGGAATGGTAGCGACCTCTCTACCAATGGGGCCGGTCCACTAAGTGCCCACTTTGATGTCCCCATCAACTATGGTACTTCATGACGTAGGTTTACTCTATTTAATTGATAGAGAACCCAGTTTCTCAGTGACCAAGTCATTGCTATGAATGCAATTTTTTTCATTTAGTCAACATTTTTTTCAGGTTAATGTTTAAAAACAATACTCACTCTATGTATCTCAACCAAAGTAGCCTTGATTTCAAATTTTCAGATTTCAGATGAGTGAATCTAAGATTTTCATGACACATGTGGTTAAAAATTTATTAAAGCTTATCATTCATATATTTTCAAGTCATTTAAATGTAAATCTGAGAATACATTAACTTTATATCAGTCTGATTCAGTGGTCATTCTTAAACCTATATTATAGGAATTTCTACATGATTCTCAGACTGAATTGCATGGCATGCAGCTTCTGTTCCTCAGATCAGATCAAAAATATAGCTGACCAACCAATCAACAATAGAAACAAATCAGTCACACCAGCTAAGAAGTATGTGAAGGATGAGTGTAAGCTGGTGGAAGAGTCAACAACAAGAGAGAAAAGCATTAGAAGAGAGTATATCAACAAGCAGTAGCTGAGTCTGGAAAATAGATAGATCAGCTATTTCAGTGAAGATAGCAGAGAATTCAATTGAAACAAATTGAGAGCATTAGACGAACCGATAAACTAGACATGAAGATTTCAGGTGAAAGTGAACAATATGATCTAAAAAGCTCCCTCTGTGTAGATGCATCATGTAATCAGCAAAGCATGAGCAACAGTATGGTTAACCACGAATGGTTGAACTCCCCCTGACTAAGTGCATGAAATGTAATGAAAGCACAACACATGATTTCAAATTCTTCATTCATATATAATTCATGTAATTCAGACAGAAGGGAACTACCATAATCATGATTGCACAATTCATATTTAAAGAAAATTTCAATTTAGCACCAATAGAGCAGCATGATATATAGTCATTTCAAATTAACAATTTCAGATGATAGAATTTAAACAGAGTGTTCAGAACTGACCTAAAGCGTAGGATCCTGGGGTTTTCATTCTTAGTGCCTTGGTTTATTTACCCCTTTATTCATCAACTTCCAAGGCACACCTGCAGCACATTAATCATTTTGATCCTGCAGGGACCCAAACAGTCTTGGGTCCTGCGTTAACCCTGACAGGTGTTCTGAACAGTCTCTTAGCAGCATTATCATCATAATCAATAAGGTAACAACTATCCATTGAGTGACCAGATTTTCCACAATATCTACATGAAACAATAGATTTTATGGTCCTATAATGCATATCAACAGCAGTCTGAGACCCATGAACATAAGCATGAAATGTTCTATTGTGTGCATGGACAGTTTGTTTCTTATTACCTGATAACCAACAATTTGCAGACTTATGACCTGGTTTATCGCAGTTGAAGCACGAAATATTTACAGGTCTTGTTCTAGGGAACTTAGTAGATTTGGAGTTAGCATGATTTCCCTGAGCATACCAGCAGTCTTTGATTGCATGCCCATACTTACCACATTCAAGGCATCTAAGGTGCTTGCCTCTTGAGTCATTGTTACCCCAATAATTTCTTGACCAGCACTCATCTGCCTTGTGCCCAGGCTTGTTGCAAGTGAAACAAATAGTGTGCTGGCCTGAAGTATATTTATATCAATATGGGCCGTGAGCATGTGAGGAAATTCTAGCATGCAGTTTATTGTCTTCTTTCATGATAAAACATGCATTCATTAGATGACCACGCCTACCACAGTAATAACATGATGCATCAGATCTCTTAGTGGTGTGGTTTCTATCAGATGAATTCCTAGAATGCAGTGTTTTATTTGTATGCTCATCTTCTTTTAATAGTCTGCAGTCGTCCATGATATGCCCTACTTTGCCACAGTAATAACATGAGGCTTCATTCTCAGATGCATGCGAGTGAGTAGGTGATTTGTAAGTTGCATGCAATTCACTATCATAATCCAAGCAACCATCAAAATTCCTAGCATGAGCATGGACAAATTTAATCTTATTCGGTTGAGCATTTCTTTTTAAATTCTTTCTATTTTTCTCAATTTTCATTTGTTTTTTATTTTTCTGAACTTTCATTTGAAATACAGATGATGAAGGTGATTTCTGATTTTTATTTTATTTTGGGGATTGACTTGAGGTACCAGCTACATCAGAGCTTTGCACAAAAGTGGTGTATAGCTGGTTTCTAATAATTTCCCTAACATCAGAACTGTAACTTATCCCCTTTCTTAAATTATCATCCTCACCTTCCATAATAGCTTTCATTTTTCCTTTATTTTCAGCAGTCTTAGGTGCTGACTTTTCCAAATCATGAATTTTATTTTCCAAAGAGGCAATGTGGATTTCGTAACTAGCAATCTCTTGTTCACTTCAATTAATACATTCACTTAGTACTTTGTTTGCAGTTTTATATTTTTCAATTTCAGCTTTCAATTCAATTTTGTCCTCCTCAAGTTTTTGTGCTTGAATTTCCTGATTTACAGATCTTTCTCTCTCGATAGCCAGAAGCCTCTCTGAAATAACAGTATTTAAGACCATGAGTTTCTTATTTTGTTCTTTCAGTTCTTTGTTCTCTTTGATCAGCTTCTCAATTTCTTCATCACATTTTTCATTTTTGGACATCAACTCCAGTTTCTCAATTAGTTCCTCTTCTCTTTCTTCCACTTTAATTTTTTCAGCAAGCAAATTTTTGTGATCCTCTTTAAATGAGGCAATTTGTTTATTCAGCCATTCATTTTCACTATAGAGTTCCTCATTACGTTCTCGCAGAACCGAGCATTTGTTGCAGCTTGACTCTATAGAGGAAATATGTGCAGCTTCCTTACTGACTTCATTCATTTTAGCCTTGAGATTTTCATTTTCTTTTTGAACTTCAGCATTTTCAAACTTCAGTTTGTCCATTACAGAATTAATCTCGATCAGTTCTTGCATGCTTTTTAGATGCTCATCTTTCTTCTTATTCAGCTGATTCTCAAGTTCTGATATCTTGTTCAACCATGTTTGATTTTCAATTTTTAAAGAACCATTTTGTTCCTTAAAATTTTGAACATCTATTAAACAAGCATCATAACACTGCTTCAATGTAGGACAAACATCACATGTGAATTTAGACTTATTTTGTTCGATCTTTTTCTTCCGTCTTTTGTTCTCAAATTTCATTTTCTTGGACAACTCTAACAATTCATCATACATCACAACCAATACATCAAAAGAAGATTCTTCTGATCTGGCACTTACCTGAGATATTGTTTCCTCATCATCATCTCTTCGTTTGGCCATCAAGCACTGTTCCCCATTCTTTTCATAACTGGCCATCAATTTATCCAATATTTCTTTTCCAGATGTACACCTGAGAACAAAAGGAAGTCTATCAGTATTAACTACAGCTTTCAAAATATTAAGAACTGTGCCATTATCACGGTTCTTTACTCTGTCCTCTCTAGACTACTTGGTCTCATCATGAGGTAATTGGTGTGGGCCTTTTGAAACCAAACTCCATAGATTAGGGTCAATGTAATTTATATAAACGCATAGGCCGCCTAACCAATTACTAAAATTAGAACCATCAAACGTAAACGGACGAGCCATTAAGACAGATAGCAAACAGGTTCAACGCACAAAGCAGTCAATAAGAAATGCACCAACAGCAATATAGCACCGAAGACAGCAGGATACTCTGCAGATCGTTGGATCTGGAAAGTCAGAGACCAGCTCTGATACCAATTGTTGGGGCTAGTGCGAAGGATTCAGAGGGGGGTGAATGAATCTATCCTTAAAATTTTTTGCCCAATTGATAAATTTGAACATTCGGAGATACGGAATTGAAACGAACTAAGTTCAATCGAGTCTGAAAGACTGGTGCGTTTAATCAAACAAAGAACGTGCAGTCAATTGGCTTACTGGACATAGAAAGACAGATCGAGCCTAAGCATTCATCTAGCGGAAGCAAACAGTAAGCATTCAAACCATAGTGCATGAAGAAATTTTTAGGTGGTTCGGTCCACAGACCTACGTCCACCCCACACTCAAACCCGAGTGTGGCTTCCCGCTGACTCACAGCTTGAACGGCTGGACCTCATAGCTTGCCTACAAACAGCTGAGCATCACAGCTTGCTGTACGAGATATCCACCTCGCCCGCTAAGTAACACAGCATGCTGTCCAGAGGAATCCTCCTCTGCAATGCTGAGTAATACAGCTTAGCTCTGCTGACTAACAGCTTGAATAAAGGTTCAAAAGAAAACAAAATATGGAAAGGACACAGCAACAGATAGCTGTAGATGATAAAACACAAAGTGGCTCTCAAAGAGCTGACTGGCCTGGATTTGATCCACAGTCCAGTATAAACAAAGCTTTAGATGACTCTCTTCTTCTTCTTCTAAACTCTCGATCTCTCTTTCTTCTTCTTCTTCTTCTTCTTTAATGCTCACTCTTTCTTTCTCAACTCTCTCGTTCTCTTCTTCTCTCTTTCTTCTTTTTCTGGATCGTGCAGGCTCTTTCTGCTTCTGCTCTTTCAAGTAAGTTCCCCTATTTCGATCACTCTTTTCACGATCACTTTCTCCAGATGGAGAAGTCTCTTATTTATAGAGTAGTGAAGGTAGATGGGCATGTGTCTTCCATGAATTCCCGCCCTAGCACCTTGACCACGTGGCAGTATTTCAGCCTGCTACAATACACGTGTCACGATCCTGGCACTTCCTCCATTCTTGGATCACATTCCCTTCTTATGTTCCTCGACCAGTAGTTCTGTCAGATCAGACTTGTCATCAGTTTGAGTTAATATGAAAGGAAAGACAGAAAGATGCACCGAGTTTGTTCGAGAGTTGAACTAAGCATGTACAGAGTTGATGGTGTGTAATGCAGTTTGCATGCAGGAAAGTATGCACATTGAATATGAATGCACGGACATGCCACTGACGAGTGTACATACTTTGTGTGCGATGTACAAACGAAGCACAGATATACCACCGAGGAATGTGCAGACTTTGTGTACAATGTACAAACGATGTATCGACTTGCTGTGCCAACAGTTTAAGCAAGACTTCCTAATGTACAGACTCTGATGAAATGATGTATGAACTTAAACGCTCGAATCAACAGAGGTTGTACAGACTTGTGAAATGATGCATGAACTTAAATGCTAGTATCAACAACGGTTGTACAGACTTGTGAGATGATGCACGGACATATCAACAGAGAGTGTGCAGACTTTGTGTACACATGAAACAAACGAATGTACTGACTATGTATATGCATGAAGAACACGGGCGATGTACAGACTTGATAGCATGCGACGATGTATAGACTTGATAGATGCAATGAACACGCATCAACTTTCAATGTGTAAATAAAGTATACACAGGCTTTGATAATGCTGGTTATCATGAAATGCACTTGAATGCATCGACTTCAAGTTATGCATGGATAGACTTGTCGTGAATGCGGAGCTATAAATTGCACCGAATATGTGTATGCGGTATGCATGAACTGTATTGACTTAGTATTGAAGCAACTGATGAATGCACCGATGCAATGTGCTGGATAACTAACAATGCACCGAGTATGCATGTGTTTTTATAGAGTTAATGCTAGAACACACAACTGACTGCGTCAATGCAGTGCCCATACTGCGTCAACGCACACCCCCTTCCAGAATGGGTATCCTTCCAGAAAAGCTAGAGTGAGTCGACGCAGCCACTACAGTGCGTTGACGCACTCTATTCACTGGAACCCATACGACTCTTTATGCATGCATGGAAGTAAGATGCTCAATCAATCATTCATACTCATAGTCCTTGCTGACATCAAAACCACACAACAATCAACCATTCATACTCATAGTGCTTGCTGACATCAAAACCACAGGGGCACAACAGTTCCTACTACAATGATCCCACTTAACATAATCTTCGACAACATCCATTTAACACTATTACATTGGCTAAATTCAAATTACAACTCTTCCAAAATACTCTTAAATACAAATAGACTCTACAACTAGAACTAGTTTCACAGGCTTCTAGGAGGTTCACTCCATGATCATCACTCTTGCCCGTTCCCATCAGATTGCGAGTCCTCACCTGAGCTACCTGAAAAGAGGGAAAAACTAGGTGAGCGAATGCCCAGTAGGTAATAACAGGCAAGTTTAAGTAATTAACTAAATAAAATGCATGTTTGAGCACGTAAATAAAGAACGAAAGGAAATAACTATGCAACAAAATAATGAAAAGAAGGCAAGAACATGATATAACCAAGAATTTGGCCAACAAGCAAGATTTAACCAAGTCAAGAGAATTAAAGAAAAGAGATTATTGTCATAGACATCACGCTAGTCATGCACTCGGTGCAATGCCTCACCATGTCATTCAAACTCCCCGGGGCACAAGTACTTTTCGGGCGCTCCTCCCACGACCAGACGGGGCCCTTACGATGCGTTGGCATTGATTTGTTGGATCCGAGATCCCAAGTTATATCTAGACATTAATCAAGTTAGATGGCCAATACTTTAAGATGTGGAACTTACCAAAGTTTCAAGGGTAAGTCGAAGTAGACATCATGTCTGGAAAGTTCAAGTTATCAAGAACCAATCAGGTCCTTGGATTCAATACGAAAAATCACGAAAATCACTTCTGGATGCTAAGCGGTCATAACAGGGCCGCTCAAGCAATGAACGGTCTAGAGTGGACCGTTCAAGATAGAGATGGGCTTAGGACTAGCCACACCGAAGTCAAGGATACACGGTCCATGTACGGCCACTCGAGTAATTAGACCGTTAAAAATGGGCCGCTCAAGACAAGTAGAGCTGGAAGCCCAAGAACAAGATAAACGGTCCATATAGGGCCGTCCAATAGACAGACGGTCCAATAAGATCCGCGCTATAACATGGGCGGTTCCAATAGGTTCGTTCAACTTAATCAACTAGAAATCTACCCAAACGGGCTCCGGGCTGCCATAAGTGGGACAAAACTGAACCAGGGTCCAGCCCACTCCCCACTGGTCAACCTAGGGCTTATTGGGTCGATCCAAACACAATTTGGTCGAAGATAGATCAAGATTAATCGACCAATGTAAGTGGCACTTTGCCAGGGATGTACGGTTCGTTATGGGCCGCCCAATAAGATGAACGGTCCCTTTCGGGCCGCGTAATTCTCAGGAGGTCCAAGTCGAGCCGTGACTTACAATACGATAGTTTAATTGATTCGATCACGTACACAGGTTCAGGTCTTGGTGGTACAACCTGCCCGACATCCTAGTGAGAATCCCAGGCTCGCGGGGGCTTACGGAGGTCCCGTAATGAAGGTCCTAGTCCGACAGAAGGAATATCCGGCGGAGAGTCCTAAACATTACAAGGAAATAGGACTAATAAAACATCGGAAACCAGTGAGACGGTCAGTCAATCCTACATGGAGTAGAACGACTGTCACACAACCCTAATAACATTTCCAGATTAATATTAACATTGAAGAAGATGATCCAAGGTCAAGATCAGCAAGATTTATAATCATTTACTGTTATAATTTCCCCGAGTTTTTATGCATGTTGCTAACTTACATTTAACCATTAATCTACCATCATAAATCATGCGAAAAAGATAACTTAATAAATTCTGTAAAGATGGATGGTCCAGTATGGACCTTTCATCCTCCTCGGCAATCGTACGATAGGCCGTTTATCCCCCTCAGGTCAGAAGACCTTCTGGAGATGAGCGGTCTGTAATGAGCCGCTGGGGAAGACGAACGGTCAATTATTGGCCGCCTGAAAGAAGGGCGGTCTAGGTAAAGCCGTTCTACCCAGAAACATAATACGAACTAGAGAACATAAACGGTCAGTAATATGCCGCCTAACTAGGTTGGGCGGTCTATCGCGAGGCCACACAAGTCAAAAATCAACCAAACCCCCTTTCGCCCTGCCCGCCTTCGGCGAGTTGGCTAGGGTTACGAAGAATTGCTAAATACGCATAGAATAGAGCATAATAATTAGGGCTTTTGTATTCAAAAGAAAGAGCACGAAAAGTTTTACAATAAATCATGCTCAATTTAATCTTTAGTGCCTGCAATCCCTACTTAAACGAGATGGAACAAATACAACCTTAGATATGACATGCTTATACTAAACCCTAAAATCCTCGCATGATACTAAGTAACTTTTAGGGCTTTTGCATTCAATAGAAAGAGCACTCAAAGCTGGTTCTAACCATATATAATACTTAAGGTTCTGCTTGCTATAACCTACCTTAAACGGAGGAAGAAGGAAGAAGAAGGGACGACGACACGCTAAGAACACCTCGCCGGTGATCGTCGGAATCCGCCCTCGTCCACGATCCTCGTCGGCCGCCACAGCATCCAAACGAAAATAGGGTTCCTGAGGGTCATTTTTATAGGTCACACAAGGTCTAGAGTCTTCTATTCGAAGAGATAGAGTCCAATCAAGTTGGACGTGCGCGAACCACGCGGATAGGGTTAGTCGCCGCCTTCTCAACCAAAAATTCATTTTCTAGGGTTAGGGTTTCGGGGAGAACTAAGAGGGGAAACGATCCTCTCATCCTAGCCTTCCATTTGGATCCGGTCTCAGCCTAAATGATCGGGTATTGGGCTCAAATTTCATGTTTTAAGGTCCAATTAGATTAAGTGTGGATTTGGGCCTTAATCAGTTGATTTGGGCTAATTATGGATTTTATTTGGGTCGGTCACAGAAGATACTATTATTAAACATTTTATCCTCTACAAGATTCTAAATTTTCCAGATTTTTACAAAATAGTTAAAATTTAGCTTATTCTATTTATTAAGGATTTTCTAATTAATTTCTTATAAATTTTCTAGAAATTTTTAGTTGTTAATAAATCGGGATATTACACCCTCCCCCACTTCAAAGAATTTGGTCCTCCAAATTCACTGTACTTCAACACGATGGGGAGTGGAACAACTCACCTAGAACAAGTCAGAATACTGTTTTCGCATGGTATCTTGTGACTCCCAAGTAACTTCTTCAGTTCCACGCCGACTCCATTGCACCTTAACCATAGGTATAGACCGGTTCCTGAGCTGTTGCTGCTTACGATCCAAAATCTTAACATGTCTTTCTTCATAAGTCGGATCTTCCTTTAACTCAAGATCCGCATGCTGAATGACATGAGTAGGGTCATATACATATTTTCTCAACATCGACACATGGAAGACATTGTGTACTCCATATAACTGAGGTGGTAGTGCCAGACGGTACGCAACCTCCCCCACTCTTTCCAAAATCTTGAATGTGTTGTGTAGTGGACAGCAGATCTAGAGGGGAGGGGTGAATAGATCTTCCCCTCATTTCGCAATGTAACCCTCTTTAAAGCTAGATGATGAAATAAGCAGCGGAATATAACTAGCTTGACGAAGAACACGAATGATTTGCTTGGCAAGATGATTACGCAATATAGATATTGAACCTAAGCATGCATCTAACATAAAGCAATCGCACAAGCAAACCACAACACACGAGATTTTAAGGTGGTTCGGACTGAATTTCCAGTCCTACGTCCACCCCTCACCAAATCCGGTGAGGCTCTACTAGTGCCACGCACTAAACTGCAAATCGGAAAGACCACCGATTGCCTTCCTACTAACCATCAGTAGGGACGTCAACACCGCAGATCGGACAACCTCCGATTGCCTTCCTACTAACCACCGGTAGGGACGATTCTCAACTTCCAAGTGTTTGAGTGAAATAGAAAAAGAACAACTTATGAAAAACACTCAAATAAGATATAGAATATGCTTAAGAGAAAAGATCTTGTCTGAGATTTGTTGGAGCTTGAATCTCTTGAGGATTCGATGAAGAGCTTCTTCCCGGAGTAGCTTGATTTTCTTCTTGGAATACGCTCCTTCTAGCTTCCTTTGATCACCCTTCTTGCCCTTGAGTGCTTCTAGCTTTGTTGGAGATTGCTTGGCTTCAGATCTGAGCTTGAATCACCTTGGATGGATGAAGAACTTCCTCCCGAAACACTGTTCACGGAGGTGCTACAGTACCTTGAAAATGGCCTCCCTTGATCTCCCTTGAAGCCTTGAAGTGATAGGGTTTCCAACCCCTCATGTGTTGGTTTTATAGACCTTGAATGGTCCTTGGACACCCCCCAGACCAGATCCACAAATCATGGGAGATTAGGTGAGTTTTGATTAAACAAATCCATGGAAAGGGGCTGGCCATGAGGTGGATTTCGAAGTCAAACATGGCTGCATCGGGGCTGGCCGTCGACCACCACTGAGAATCGCTATAGAGGATTAGTCCCTGGAATTTCCGATCGATCGCTACGGGCTGGCGGTCGACCGCCAGCTGAAAGACATGCAGACTGGCGGATGCTGGCTAGGGCGGTCGATCGCCCCTGTGCTGGCGGTCGACCGCCAGCTGGGCTGATTCCGGGCTTGCCCGGGTCGGTCCGTTATCCGCTTCAGCTCCGTCGTTCAACTCCATTAGCAGCCCATTCATGTCTGTAACTTCATCCTTGTTGGTCTATAAAGTACCAACTGAATCTTTGTCTTTTGACTCTCATCTTATGCAGTGGCCTTGGCTATTTGAATGAAGCTTGTAGTTGTTGTATAGACTTTGCATCAAGGCTTGGACGTGTAGATTTTGTGTGCTTGTATGAACTCTGTACAGACTTTGCACCTTGAGCATGCCTGAGCCTGTACAGACTTGCTTCATGAACGTACAGACTTGGTAACTTGATGCACGAACACAACAGAATGCAATGTATAGACTTTGCGTGTGAAGTAGCTGGCCAATGTATAGACTTGTGTTGCAGCCATCAACCAACGTGCAGACTTGGAGTTGTGCTAGCAGCTAACGTACAGACTTTGTCTTGTGCAACGTACAGACTTTGTTTTGTGCATGCAGCCAACGTATAGACTTCATCTGCAGCAACGTATAGACTTCAAGTTGTGCTAGGCAGCCAACGTACAGACTTCATGTTCAGCAACATACAAACTTTGTCCAACGTATAGACTTCGTCCAACGTATAGACTTTGTCCAATGTATAGACTTTGTCCATGATACAGACTTGGTCCAACGTATAGACTTTATCCAACGTATAGACTTTGTCCAACGTATACTTTGTCCAACGTATAGACTTGGTTCAACGTATAGACTTTGTCCAACGTATAGACTTCGTCTAATGTATAGACTTCGTCCAATGTACAAACTTTGTCCAACGTATAGACTTTGTCCAACGTATAGACTTGGAATGCAGTGCACATGCCCGCAACCTGTTCGATGAAATGACAAACTGCTTAAACAGATACACAATGACATCATATGCAAACACAATGTGACTTATAGTAGTTGCTATCATCAAAACCATAATAGTAATCATGGTACACATGTGTTCAACATTCTCCCCCTTTTTGATGATGGCAACACTGTGAGTCATTATATGGCAGAAATAGCCAAGATGGCAAAGTGTATGATATATGTAACATATGCAGCTCAAGATCCATGATAGTAATAGCATGTGAATGCAATTATGAATGCAGATATGAATGCTATGCAATTATGCAAACCCCATCACATACACATATGAGATGCAAAGTGAGCAATGGATTCTCCCCCCTTTGACTCTCCCTGTACACCATTCACACATCTCCCATGACAACTCACAAAGCACATAAGCTCTCCCCTTTTACATTGTGATAACGCATATAGCTCTTACAAAGGACTCACACAAAGAATTCTCCCCCTTTGCCAACAGCAAAAAAAAGAGTGATAATAGTAAAATGTCTGTGAGACCAGAGATGAAAGGAGTTAAGAGCAAGCCATTATATGCAAACATGAAACAGACCGTGAGCAATATATATGGTTCAAAGCTAATGAAATCCGAATTCATCAACAGAGTTTGAAAAGCAGCTACATCCAAGATGTAATAGAAATGAACCAAAGGTGCATATCATGACAATGTTTAACCGTCCCTTGTCTTATATATCCATATTCAGTAACTACAAAGGGAATAACAAAAAAAATGAGTATTGAGGCTAAACAATCATGACTAAAGCATGGAATTTTATGAGTTCAACAAATTTGATTTTCAATATCTTTTGAATTTGAAGGCACATGACTCATATTTTACGAGCAATCAAGTCTAGTACATGCCTCCAAGCCGTAAGAATACACGTTGTTTAGACGCCAGTATTCCTAGGTATTTGGCAAGATTGACGGTTATGCTTCAGAATGAACAGAGATAGCAAAGTCACGTCATGACATATCCAAACTTATTTCATTGATGAGAAGATATGTTTCTCAGCAATTATGCCATTGCTCTACCTAGAGTCCAGATGAATTAAGACAGAGATAACAAAGACACATCATGACATATCATTCATCACTTGATTTGATGACGTGACATATTTCTCCGTGCAACACTATCATTACTCTGCAAATTGATTTTCAAGAATTCCAGCTCATCAAGATGTTTAGAAATAATACTAACCTCTAGAGTATCACAAGATTGTCATGAAGTCTGGATTTTCAGATTTCAGGGTAGTCATTCAAGACATAACATGCAGTCTTCAGTGAAAGTTTATTAAAACTATAGAACATATATGATTTCAAACAAGATATATCAGAACTACAAGGAAATCATTAAATCTGAACCATTTTCATTGAATGGATAATCATTAGGGCATATAATAGAAAGCTCTTACACCATATGTCCGTCTGTCTCATGAACTCAAACCAGACTGTAAGCCACTGAAGTGCAGTTTGCAAGAGGTTAAGAAAATCAACAAAACTCCCCCTAAGGATATGCAATGGATACGTGAAGGAGTTATGTTTGTAATCAAGTGGAATGGCAAAGGAGGTTGACCTAGTCACTCATGAAGGTAGCAGAAATGAAATGTATGATCCAACACATGGTTGTACACTTATTAAATGTCACAGAATGAATATGAAATATATGCATGAATGTTACACAAGGATAACTCCCCCTTACTATATGGCCTATATGCGACATTGACACATGGTACTTGGCGGAGGTGAAACCTCACGCATATTGAGTGCTTCGAGACAAGCATAACCTGCCCTTCCATACATCAACATTTGATATACCATGGCCATGCAAGAATGATGCGACACAAACTATGCAATGCATTGGGAACATAGATTCAACTTGATTATGCAACTACATGCAATGCGACACCATATGCAAAAAGACATATTGTCATATAAACAATGCATGAATACGAACGTGCAAAACACACAACTAATTGAACATTATCATCATTTCAAATTCTTATTGGCCTGAGGTCGGCAAAGACCAAGCTCCCTTCTGAGTGTTGAAAACCTGTCATTACACAAGGGCTTGGTGAAAATATCAGCAATTTGATTTAGAGTATCAACAAAATGCAGTTCAAAATTTTTATTATTGACCTCGTCTCTAATGAAGTGATGCCTAATCTCAATATGCTTAGTCCTAAAGTGCTGGACTAGATTTTTTGTAAGGTTGATAGCACTAGTGTTATCACACAGAATCGGGACACAACCAAGATCCACCAAGTAGTCTTGGAGTTGGTGTTTAATCCACAACACTTGGGTGCCACAGCTCCCCGCAGCAACATATTCTGCCTCCGCGGTTGAGAGGGCAACCGAGTGTTATTTCTTGGAGGTCCAAGAAACTAAACACCCGCCTAGAAACTGACAATAGCCACTAGTACTCTTACGATCCAGCTTGCATCCAGCGTAATCCGCATCAGAATAAGATATAAGAGATAAATCACATGATGACGGATACCACAATCCCAAATCTTGAGTGCCGGCAAGATATCGAACGAAACGTTTGACGGCAGTCAAATGAGATTCTCTAGGACTAGCTTGAAATCTAGCACAAAGGCATACACTAAACTGGATATCTGGTCGGGATGCAGTCAAATAAAGTAAAGAACCAATCATACCTCTATAGACCTTTGCATCCACCAATTTACCATTTTCATCCGAATCCAGTGAAGTTGAGGTGCTCATCGGAGTTGCAATGATTTTGCTGTTTGCCATGTCAAATCTTTTTAGCAGCTCCTTGATGTATTTGGCTTGTCTTATGAAGTAACCATCTTCTCCTTGGTTGACCTGTAAACCGAGAAAGAATTGAAGTTCTCCCATTAGGCTCATCTCAAATTCGCTAGTCATGAGGTTAGCAAATTCTTCACATATTTTAGATTTTGTAGAACCAAACACAATGTCATCAACATAAATTTGAACAATCAAGATGTTCTTACCTTACTTCTTGGTGAAAAGTGTTTGATCTACCTTACCTCGTGTGTATCCTTTTTCAATGAGGAACGAGCTTAGTCTCTCATACCAAGCTCTTGGTGCTTGCTTAAGTCCATAAAGCGTCATGACTAGCTTGTATACGAAATCTACATTGTTAGAATTCTCAAAGCCAGGGGGCTGCTCAACATAGACTTCTTTGATCAAGCCATTCAAGAAAGCACTTTTGACATCCATTTTATACAACTTTATTCTAAGGGAGCATGCAAAGGCAAGTAAAATTCTGATGGCTTCGAGTCTAGCAACTGGGGCATAAGATTCATCAAAATCTATCCCAAACTCTTGATTATACCCTTGAGCCACCAATCTAGCTTTATTTCTTATTATCTTGCCATCCTCACTTAGTTTGTTCCTAAAGACCCATTTAGTGCCTATGACAAATTGTGATGAAGGTCTAGGAACAAGATGCCAGACTTTATTCCTTTCAAACTGGTTTAACTCGTCTTGCATTGAATTTATCCAGTTTTTATCTTTTAATGCTTCATCAATATTTTTGGGTTCAAGCTGAGAGACAGAGCAAGTTGATCTAGTTCTTCCACAATTCTAAAATGTGACCTTGTTCTAGGTGGGTCATTCAAGCTGCCAATGACATTTTCCAAGGGATGATCCTTAAGAATTCTAATGTTTGTAGAATCGTTACCTTCCCCTGGAGCTTGATCCCTTGCATTGCTTGATTCAGCTAGGTCACCATCTTCTTTTATTTCTTCTTGTGAAGGATCACTCTTGTCCTTCATGTTTAGGAATTCCCCATCTTCATCATTTTTTCTGCAAGAGTTATCATTGTTAGAATCATGATATTCATCAAAGGAAACATGGGGTGATTCTTCCACAGTTTGACTTTTGATATTGTAAATTCTATAAGCCCTAGATCTATCAGAATATCCAAGGAATATACCTTCATCGCTCTTGGGCTTGAATTTATCTAAGTCTCTTTTGTCATTGTTGTGGATGAAGTATTTTGACCCAAACACTTTCATATGTGAGAGAGATGGCTTTTTACCTTTCAGCAACTCATAAGGAGTCTTTTTGGTGTGTGGCCTTACCATAGAGCGGTTGATAATGTAACATGCCGAGTTTACCGCTTCGGCCCAAAACCTCCTTGGAAGTTGCCGTTCAGCAAGCATGGTTCTTGCCATCTCTACAAGTGTTCGGTTTCTCCTTTCAACTACACCATTTTGCTCCGACGTTCTTGGTGAAGAGAATCGGTGTGAAATGCCTTCAGCCCTGTAAAGATTATAGAAGTCAGTGTTTTCAAATTCACCACCGTGATCAGATTGAATCTTGGAGATCTTGAACACACCGTCCTGCTTTATCTTCATGTAGAGCGCCTGAAACTCATCAAAAGCATCATTTTTATGTGTGAGAAAGAAAGCCCATGTGAACCTAGAGAAGTCATCTACTAAGACATATCCATATTTTCTACCACTTAAACTAGCAGCTCTGGTTGGACCAAACAAGTCCATATGAATTAGCTCGAGTGGTTTGGATGATGTATTTTCAGATCTTCCCTTGAAAGATTTTCTTGTTTGTTTACCTAGGGCACATGCATCACACAACTTGTTTTCTTGTTTAAATGATAATTCAGGCAACCCTTTCACCATTGAATACTTTAACAATTTATGTAAGACATTGTAGCTAGCATGTCCTAGTCTACGATGCCATAACCAAGTAATTTCAGATTTTGGTGCAGCAAGACAAAGATTTAAATGAGCAGGATCATCTAAGTCAATCATGTAAACATTGTTGACTCTCTTACCAGAAAATTTTACCTTGTCAGATTTTGGTTCAAGAATTCTGCATTCATGAGAGTCAAACAACACTTTATGACCTTTATCACACAATTGACTTATGCTAAGTAGGTTATATTTCAAACCTTCAACTAGCAACACATTTCCAATGGAGTTGGAGAGGTTCTTACCTACATTACCTGTTCCAATGATTTTTTCATTGTTATTCCCCCCAAATGTAACGTATCCTCCTTCCTTCCTCCAAGAGATAAAATTTTATTTTGTCTCCAGTCATGTGTCTTGAACAGCCGCTATCAAGATACCACCTGTTATGCATGGCTGCAAGACATTCCTTCACAAACAATTAAGCAATTGTATTTGGAACCCAACCAATTTTGGGTCCCATCAAACTCTTAAGATTTTCAAAACATGAAACCATTTCTTTTGGAATCCAAACCTTTCTAACATTCATGTTTTGTTTGCTTAAAGCAGGGATTTGGTTTTTCTTTTCAGCCTTGACATTTCCTTTTTGTTTAGAGGCTCTTTGTTGGATTTTGTGAAAGTTTGATGAAGTTGACTTCTTAACCCTTTGTGGCCATTGGTTATTTTTGGGTTGAAAGTGATTGTTCTGCCACCTAGGAGATTGAAATTTATAGGATTGATGAACACATGAATCACAATTTCTCTAAAAGTATGGTGGTGTTGGCATATATGAATGAGCAATCCAGTTTTGGTGATATCTGGAAGATTGAGCATGCAATGGCCAAGGAAGTGTTGACCTATGCTGCGGGGAAGGTCGACCTTTCTTAGGTTTTTGGACAGGCTTTTTGGGAATGTTGGTGACTGCCTCTTCAATCTTTTCTTTCTCTTTCTCCTTTTGTTTTTGCTGGTTTTGTGTGAGAGTTGTGTTTGAGGTGGAAGCTTCGAAAGATGAAATAAATGTGACAGTTTTGAGCCCAATTGGCCTTTTATTTGTTGGTTCAAAACCCAACCCTTCCTTGTTGAAGTTCATTCTGGTACCTAGCAAAGCATCTAGGTTTTCTCTTCCATCCACAAACTTTTCTAAAGATTGATGTTTATCTTTCAACTCTTTTTGTAGGTTTTCAATATTGTGAAGAAGTTGAATGTTGACTTGTTTGACAGCTTCATACTTTTCATTGCTCAATTTACTATCTTTTTCATAGCTTTGCATTTTGAGCTTCATGCTATCAATCTCATTTCTCAAATCCTCATTTTCAGTTTCCAAGTCAGCCATTTCTTTTCTTCCTTCCTCCAAATCCTTAATCATTTTCTTAAGATCTTCAATTTCAATCTCAAGTAGAGCATTCTTATCATTCATATTATGATCATGCACAAATGAGTTAATTTTCTTTTTCAATGATTTATTCTCCTTTTTGTACATTTCATATTTTTCCATGAGTTGTATATATGCATCCTCCCAATCATCAATTGTATAATCTTCAAATGGAGAATTTACCTCAATTTCTTCATCACCTTTGGCCATAAGGTAGAAATCTTCTTTTTCTTTGTTCGAGGAGCTGGTTCCGTCATCACTTTTCTCTTCATCGCTCCATGTGGACACCATGGCCTTATTCTTCTTCTTGCCCTTTTATTTGTCAGCTTTTTTGAATCTGTCGGGACAATCATTCTTGAAATGCCCTGGTTTGTTGCAAGAATAACAAATAATTTTGTCTGATTTCTTAGAGTTTTTAGAATTAGATTTGAAACTATTTCTTACCTTTGACCTTCCTTTCATGAAGCTCTTACCTTCCTTTCTCAGGAATTTTTTGAACTTACGTGTGAGCATGGCTACGTCATCCTCTTCTCGCTCACTTGCGGAATCCTCACCTTCATCAGAAGTGCCATGACCGCTGGGTCCTACTTTAAGAGCTAGGGACTTCTTCTTAGGTGCCTCAGCCTCTTTGTTCTTGAGGTTGATCTCATAGGTCATCAATGACCCAATGAGTTCATCTACCTTGGTAGTTGCGAGATCTCTCGATTCTTCAACCACGGTAGCCTTTGTGTGCCATGCTGGAGTTAACGATCTGAGAATTTTCCTTACAATTTCTTGCTCTGAATATTTCTTTCCCAAATCAGTTAAACTATTAGTAAGCACAGTCAATCGAGCATACATATCTTGAATTGATTCATCAGGCTTCATGCGGAACATTTCATATTCAGAAACTAAAATGTTGGCATTTGTTTCTCGTACCTGAGAGGTTCCTTCGTAGATTACCTCTAGCTTGTCCCACATTAGTTTTGCAGATGCGCAGGTAGCCACTCTTGAGAATTCAACTGGATGGAGTGAGTATTGCATGATGTGTTTGGCACTCCAGTTGACAGTGGATTACCTTATTTATTCTTTGGTCCACAAGTCCTCATTATCCGTAAGCTCATACGGACCTTTGCTGATCACTCGCCAAAGTTCGTAGTCTTGGGCGCGAATGAACACCTGCATACGATGTTTCCAATAGGGATAATTAGATCCAGTGAAATAAGGAGGCCTATTCATAGAATGTCCTTCAGGTAAATAACACTTAGACGCTGATCCACCATTTCCCTCAAGGTCGTTGGACCCCATAATGACAGATTAGGCTCTGATACCACTTGTTGTGTAGTGGACAGCGGATCTAGAGGGGAGGGGTGAATAGATCTGCCTCTCTTTTCGTAATGCAACCCTCTTTAAAGCTAGATGATGAAATAAGCAGCGGAATATAACTAGCTTTACGAAGAACACGAATGATTTGCTTGGCAAGATAATTACGCAATATAGATATTGAACCTAAGCATGCATCTAACATAAAGCAATCGCACAAGCAAACCACAACACACGAGATTTTAAGGTGGTTCGGACTGAATTTCCAGTCCTACATCCACCCCTCACCAAATCCGATGAGGCTCTACTAGTGCCACGCACTGAACCGTAAATCGGAAAGACCACCGATTGCCTTCCTACTAACCACCGGTAGGGACGTCAACACCGCAGATCGGACAACCTCCGATTACCTTCCTACTAACCACCGGTAGGGACGATTCTCAACTTCCAAGTGTTTGAGTGAAATAGAAAAAGAACAACTTATGAAAAACACTCAAACAAGATATAGAATATGCTTAAGAGAAAAGATCTTGTCTGAGATTTACTGGAGCTTGAATCTCTTGAGGATTCGATGAAGAGCTTCTTCCCTGAGTAGCTTGATTTTCTTCTTGGAATACGCTCCTTCTAGCTTCCTTTGATCACCCTTCTTACCCTTGAGTGCTTCTAGCTTTGTTGGAGATTGCTTGGCTTCAGATCTGAGCTTGAATCACCTTGGATGGATGAAGAACTTCCTCCCGAAACACTGTTCACGGAGGTGCTACAGTACCTCGAAAATGGCCTCCCTTGATCTCCCTTGAAGCCTTGAAGTGATAGGGTTTCCAACCCCTCATGTGTTGGTTTTATAGACCTTGAATGGTCCTTGGACACCCCCCAGACCAGATCCACAAATCATGGGAGATTAGGTGAGTTTTGATTAAACAAATCCATGGAAAGGGGCTGGCCACGAGGTGGATTTCGAAGTCAAACATGGCTGCCTCGGGGCTGGCCGTCGACCTGTGGCTTCTGGCGGTCGACCTCCACTGAGAATCGCTGTAGAGGATTAGTCCCTGGAATTTTCGGTCGACCGCTACGGGCTGGCGGTCGACCGCTAGCTGAAAGACATGCAGACTGGTGGATGCTGGCTGGGGCGGTCGACCGCCCCTGTGCTGGCGGTCGACCGCCAGCTGGGCTGATTTCGGGCTTGCCCGGGTCGGTCCGTTATCCGCTTCAGCTCCGTCGTTCAACTCCATTAGCAGCCCGTTCATGTCTGTAACTTCATCCTTGTTGGTCTAGAAAGTACCAACTGAATCTTTGTCTTTTGACTCTCATCTTGTGCAGTGGCCTTGGCTATTTGAATGAAGCTTGTAGTTGTTGTATAGACTTTGCATCAAGGCTTGGACGTGTAGACTTTGTGTGCATGTATGAACTCTGTACAGACTTTGCACCTTGAGCATGCATGAGACTGTACAGACTTGCTTCATGAATGTACAGACTTGGTAACTTGATGCACGAACGCAATGTATAGACTTTGCGTGTGAAGTAGCCGGCCAATGTATAGACTTGTGTTGCAGCCATCAACCAACGTACAGACTTGGACTTGTGCTAGCAGCCAACGTACAGACTTTGTCTTGTGCAACGTACAAACTTTGTTTTGTGCATGCAGCCAACGTATAGACTTCATCTGCAGCAACGTATAGACTTTAAGTTGTGCTAGGCAGCCAACGTACAGACTTCATGTTCAGCAACGTACAGACTTTGCCCAACGTATGGACTTCGTCCAACGTATAGACTTCGTCCAACGTATAGACTTTGTCCATCATACAGACTTGGTCCAACGTATTGACTTTATCCAACATATAGAGTTTGTCCAACGTATAGACTTGGTTCAACGTATAGACTTTGTCCAACGTATAGACTTCGTCCAACGTATAGACTTCATCCAATGTACAGACTTTGTCCAACGTATAGTCTTTGTCCAATGTATAGACTTGGAATGCAGTGCACATGCCCACAACCTGTTCGATGAAATGACAAACTGCTTAAATAGATACACAATGACATCATATGCAAACACAATGTGACTTACAGTAGTTGCTATCATCAAAACCATAATAGTAATCATGGTGCACATGTGTTCAACAGAATGGACCGACATATCTAGGACTTAGCTTGCCTTGAATGCCAAATCTTCGGATTCCTCTTGTAGGAGAAACTTTCAAAAACACATGTTCACCAACTTGAAATTCCAAGTCCCTCCTTCTGTGGTCTGCATAACTCTTCTGTCTCGATTGTGCTATTGGCAACCGGTCTCTAATAATATGAATATTCTTTGATGATTCAGAAATAAGATCTGGCCCCAGCCATTGCTTCTCACCAACCTCGTTCCAACATAATGGAGACCGATAGCTTCTTCCATACAGAGCTTCAAACGGAGCCATCTGAATGCTGGACTGATAACTATTGTTATAAGCAAAATCAATCAAGGCCAAGTGATCACTCCAACTGCCTCCGAAATCAATCATACAGGCTCTCAACATATCTTCCACTATCTGGTTGGTTCTTTCCGTCGGTCCGTCTGTTTGTGGATGAAAAGCAGTACTGAAGTTCAGACGGGTTCCAAAATATTCTTGCAATCCTTTCCAAAAATGTGAAGTGAATCTGGGGTCTCTATCAGACACAATACTGAATGGAATACCATGGAGTCGCATCACTTCCTTCATATATAAAGCTGCTAGAACATCAACAGTCCACTTAGATTTAATTTTTAAGAAATGAGCGGACTTTGTCAATCTGTCAATGATAACCCAAATTGCATCAAATCCGCTACGAGTCCTAGGTAGACCCATAATGAAATCCATGCCAATACTCTCCCACTTCTATTGAGGTATGTCTAGTGGTTTCAACTTCCCTACAGGTCTCAAATGCTCGGCCTTAACTTGCTGACACACCAAGCATCTACTGACAAATTCTGTAATTTCGCTTTTCATATTTGGCCACCAGAAAGATCTTTTCAAATCCTTAAACATCTTCGTACCTCCAGGATGAATGGTATATCGGGATCTTTGAGCTTCCTCGAGGATCTTGTTCTTAGCTTCGGCCACATCAGGTACACAAGTCCTTCCTTGAAATAACAGTCTGCCATCATCAGCTATCATGAATTCCGGTCTACTACTTAAGCTCTCCTTGATTTCTACCAACTCTGGGTCATTGTCTTGCAAGGACTTGATTTCTGCCAATAATTTTGGTTTAAGCTGAATCTGAGCAATCATGACTCGATCCTTGTCAACATTAATATCCAACCCGGCTAATTGCTCCAACAGCTTCCGTTCTAGCATCATGAGACTTGACAATTTAGCCATTGGCTTGCGGCTTAGGGCATCTGCCACCACATTACCCTTCCCGGGATGATATTCTATGGAGAAGTCGAAATCCTTTAGATACTCCAACCTTCTTCTCTGCCTCATATTGAGCTCTTTCTGAGAAAATAAATACTTCAAACTCTTGTGATCTGAAAATACTGTGAATGTCTCTCCATATAAGTAATGCCTCCATATTTTCAAGGTAAAAACTACGGCTGCTAGCTCCAAATCATGGACAGGATAATTCTCCTCATGCTTTCTCAACTGCCTAGAAGAATAGGCTATCACTTTCCCGTGCTGCATCAGTACGTAACTTAAACCAATTCCCGAAGCATCGGTGTACACCACGAAGCCTCCTTCTCCTGATGGTAAAGCTAAAACAGGAGCAGTAGTTAAACATTCCTTCAAAGTCTGGAAGCTTTTCTCACAATCTTCCGTCCAATCAAACTTATTCTCCTTGCGGGTTAATCTTGTTAAGGGTACTGTAATCTTGGAGAAATCTTTAATAAACCTCCGATAATATCCTACCAAACCTAGAAAGCTTCTAACTTCTGTTACTCTAGTAGGCCTGTCCCAATCTTTAACTGCCTCCACCTTCGACGGATCAACAGAAATACCTTCTTTCGTAATGATATGCCCTAGAAAGGACACTTCTTGTAGCCAAAATTCACACTTGCTAAACTTGGCGTATAACTGATGGTCTCTCAATAATTGTAAGGCCATCCTCAAATTTTCAGCATGTTCTTCCTCACTCTTGGAATAAATCAGAATGTCATCAATAAACACTACGACCCATTGATCCAGATATGACCGTAATACATCATTCATCAACTGCATGAAAGCTGCAGGTGCATTCGTTAATCCAAAAGGCATTACAATAAATTCAAAGTGCTCGTACCTGCTACGAAAAGCTGTCTTATAAATATCCTCCTCCTTAATCCGCAACTGATGATAGCCTGATCGAAGATCAATCATAGAGAAATACTGAGCTCCTGCTATCTGATCAAATAACTCATTAATCCTCGGCAATGGATATTTATTCTTTATAGTCAACTGGTTCAGTTGTTGATAATCAATACACAACCTCATCGAGTCATCCTTCTTCCTTACAAATAACACTGGAGCCCCCCACGGGGATGTACTTGGATGAATAAACTCCTTCTCAAGTAATTCCATTAACTATTGCTTTAATTCCCTCAGCTCCACAAGAGACATACGATAAGGAGCCTTAGAAACAGGGGTCGCGCTAGGAATTAGATCAATAGAAAACATAACTTCTCTCTCTGGTGGAAGACCTGGCAATTCCTCAGGAAAAACATCCGAAAAATCTCGGACAACAGGAATGTTCTTAATCTCGATCTTCTTCTCAGGGGTAACATAAACAAAGGCTAAAAATGCCTGACATCCTCTCCTCATCAACTTATCGGCTCGGATGGTCGAGATAAGTGGCACAGATCTATGGTGTCTAACCCCTATAAAGGAAAGTCCAGGGTGTCTAGAAAAAGACACAGAGCTGGAACTACAATGAACATTGGCCTCATGCTTAGCCAACCAATCCGCTCCTAGAATTACATCATAATCTTTCATATCCATGCATACTAAATCAGCCGGTAAATTCTGTTCATTAATCATAATCTTGCTAGAAGGATAAAAATATTTAATCGCTGATTTAGAACCAATAGGAGTGGATAGCTCTAAGGGGGAATTCATCAAAATCGGCTTCACAGCTATCGTCTTAGCAAAACTCTGAGAAACAAATGAATGAGTAGCACCGGTATCGAAAAGAATAAAAGCTGGCTTTCCTTGAACAATGAGAGTACCTTCCACAAGTCCACCCTCCTCGGTGGTGCCTGCGTCATCCTCTTGTAGGGCCTGGAGCTTGCCCTACTGCTTCTTGCCGCCTTGAGGTTTCGTCGGGGTAGCTTACTCGGATAAGAGAGGACACTCTGGAATGTGGTGATCCCTACTCCCACAACGCAAACATGCGCCCAGCTTGCGCCAGCACTCTTCCATCTTGTGACCAGGGCGGTCACAATACTTGCATACGCCCTTAAATGGAACAATCGGGCCAGGCTTCTTGTCTTCATTCTTTGGCATTTTCCCCTTCCATGAACCAGACCCGCCATTGGGCCTCTTCTTTTTATTTACGGGTTTAGCACTCCCGGAACCAGTAGGTTGCTCCTTTTTAACATTCTTCCCATGGATTTTCTCCGTCATTTCCAAGGTATCTTCTAAAACTTGGGCTTTCCTCACCATCTCTGCATAGGTTTGAATCTCCATCGGTGCCAACTAGTCAATATAATGCAACTTCAGCCCATTTAGAAAACGTTTCGCCTTCATCTTCTCTGTAGAAATCAAATGAGTAGCATAACGAGAGAGTCTAGAAAATTGAGCTTCGTACTCCGCTATAGATAGACTTCGCTGCTTCAAAGCAGCAAACTCCGCCGCTTTCTTCTCTTGGATTCTGTCGGAAAAGTACTTGCTATTGAAGAATTCTTCAAATTCCTCCCACAAAATTTTTCTGTCAGCGAGGGTTGCCTTTACTGATTCCCACCAAGTCCTGGCATCCCGTTCCAACTGGAAGGTTGTTAAAAGCACATGCTCCTAGTCGCTGCATTGCATAACTTCAAAAATTCTCTCCATCTCTTTAAGCCAGTGCTCGGCTTCATCAGATCAGTTAAACTTCCAAAACGTGGGGGATTTATCCCACGAAAATTCTGGTGTAGATCGCCAGCACCATGATTCGCCGCTCCACCTTGGGCCACTTGTTGTAAAGCCCGCGTAAGTCCTTGGACCGTCCGCTGCATGTCCCGCCACTACGCACGCTCAGCTGCCATCAGAACGTCCTGCACGAAAATAATTTATCTTAAGTACATTTATGAGAAAGAGTTGATTATTAACTCGACCCATGTCTCTACCCAAATTCTCACTAGGTTTGGTCCTTTGACTCATAACAAGGGTATAGGTTCTATGACAAACACTTAGAATCCTAAAACCTAAATAACCTAGGAATATTAGAAACCTAGGCTCTGATACCACCTAACTGTCACGCCCCAACGCGGAATATCGGGACTGGCAGTAGAGACAAGTAATTATCATAATAATATGTTTATTTCTAGACATGATAGGTTAAAGCTAAAAGATCGCACATCACCATAAATAGAAACTGCTCCATTTGTATAATAGCACATAACCAAACCACGTTCCAACTACAATGATCCCACTTAACATAATCTTTGACAACATCCATTTAACACTATTACATTGGCTAACTTCAAATTACAACTCTTCCAAAAAACTCTTAAATACAAATAGACTCCACAACTAGAACTAGTTTCACAGGCTTCTATCAGGTTCACTCCACGGTTGTCACTCTTGTCCGTTCCCATCAGATTGCGAGTCCTCACCTGAGCTACCTGAAAAGGGGGAAAAACTAGGTGAGCGAACGCTCAGTAGGTAATAACAAACAAGTTTAAGTAATTAACCAATTAAAATGCATGTTTGAGCGCGTAAATAAAGAACGAAAGGAAATAACTATGCAATAAAATAATGAAAAGAAGGCAAGAATATGATATAACCGAGAATTTGGCCAACAAGCAAGATTTAACCAAGTCAAGAGAATTCAAGAAAAGAGATTATTGTCATAGACATCACGCTAGTCATGCACTCGGTGTAATGCCTCACCATGTCATTCAAACTCCCTGGGGCACAAGTACTTTTTGGGCGCTCCTCCCAGGACCAGACCGGGCCCTTACGATGCGTTGGCATTGATTTGTTGGATCCGAGATCCCAAGTTATTTCTAGACATTAATCAAGTTAGATGGCCAATACTTCAAGATGTGGAACTTACCAAAGTTTCAAGGGTAAGTCGAAGTAGACATCATGTCTGAAAGTTCAAGTTATCAAGAACCAATCAGGTCCTTGGATTCAACACGAAAAATCATGAAAATCACTTCTGGATGCTAAGCGGTCATAACAGGGCGGCTCAAGCAATGAACGGTCTAGAGTGGACCGTCCAGGATAGAGATGGACTTAGGACTAGCCACACCGAAATCAAGGATACACGGTCCATGTAGGGCCGCTCGAGTAATTAGACGGTTGAAAATGGGCCGCTCAAGACTAGTAGAGCTGGAAGCCCAAGAACAAGATAAACGGTCCATATAGGGCTGTCCAACAGACAGATGGTCCAATAAGATCCGCGCTATAACATGGGCGGTTCCAATAGGTCCGTTCAACTTAATCAACTACAAATCTACCCAAACGGGCTCCGGGCTGCCATAAGTGGGGCAGAACTGAACCATGGTCCAGCCCACTCTCCACTGGTCAACCTAGGGCTTATTGGGTCGATCCAAACACAATTTGGTCGAAGGTAGATCAAGATTAATCGACCAATGTAAGTGGCACTTGGCCAGGGATGTACGGTTCGTTATGGGCCGCCCAATAAGATGAACGGTCCCTTTCGGGCCGCGCAATTCTCAGGGGGTCCAAGTCGAGCCGTGACTTACAATACGATAGTTCAATTGATTCGATCACGTACAAAAGTTCATGTCTTGATGGTACAACCTGCCCGGCATCCTAGTGGGAATCCCAGGCTCGCGTGGGCTTACGGAGGTCCCGTAATGAAGGTCCTAGTCTGACGGAAGGAATATCCGGCGGAGAGTCCTAAACATTACAAGGAAATATGGCTAATAAAACATCGGAAACCAGTGAGACGGTCAGTCAATCCTACTGGAGTAGAACGACTGTCACACAACCCTAATAACATTTCCAGATTAATATTAACATTGAAGAAGATGATCCAAGGTCAAGATCAGCAAGATTTATAATCATTTACTGTTATAATTTCCCAGAGTTTTTATGCATGTTGCTAACTTACATTTAACCATTAATCTACCATCATAAATCATGCGAAAAAGATAACTTAATAAATTCTATAAAGATGGACGGTCCAGTATGGACCTTTCATCCTCCTCGGCAGTCGCACGACATGCCGTTTATCCCCCTCAAGTGAGAAGACCTTCTGGAGATGAGCGGTCTATAATGAGCCGCTGGGGAAGATGAATGGTCAATTACTGGCCGCCTGACAGAAGGGCGGTCTAGGTAAAGCCGCTCTTCCCAGAAACATAATACGAACCAAAGACCATAAATGGTCAGTAATATGCCACCTAACTAGATTAGGTGGTCTATCGCGAGGCCACACAAGTCAAAAATCAACCAAACCCCCTTTCGCCCTGCCCGCCTTCGGTGAGTTGGCTAGGGTTACGAAGAATTGCTAAATACGCATAGCACAGAGCATAATAATTAGGGCTTTTGGATTCAAAAGAAAGAGCACGAAAAGTTTTACAATAAAGCATTCTCAATTTAATCATTAGTGCCTGCACTCCCTACTTAAACGAGATGGAACAAATACAACCCTAGATATGACATGCTTCTACTAAACCCTAAAATCCTCGCATGATACTAAGTAACTTTTAGGGCTTTTGCATTCAATAGAAAGAGCACTCAAAGCTGGTTCTAACCATATATAATACTTAAGGTTTGGCTTACTATAACCTACCTTAAATGGAGAAAGAAGGAAGAAGAAGGGACGACGGCACGCTAAGAACACCTCACCGGTGATCGTCGGAATCCACCCTCGTCCACAATCCTCGTAGGCCGCCACAGCACCCAAATGAAAATAGGGCTCCTGAGGGTCATTTTTATAGGTCACACAAGGTCTAGAGTCTTCTATTCAAGGAGATAGAGTCCAATCAAGTTGGACGTGCGCGAACCGCGCGGATAGGGTTAGCTGCCGCCTTCTCAACCAAAAATTCATTTTCTAGGGTTAGGGTTTCGGGGAGAACTAAGAGGGAAAATGATCCTCTCATCCTAGCCTTCAATTTGGATCCGGTCTCAGCCTAAATGATTGGGTATTGGGCTCAAATTTTGCGTTTTAAGGTCCAATTAGATTAAGTGTGGATTTGGGCCTTAATCAGTTGATTTGGCCTAATTACAGATTTTATTTGGGTCGGTCACAGAAGATAATATTATTAAATATTTTATCCTCTACAAGATTCTAAATTTTCCAGATTTTTACAAAATAGTCAAAATTTAACTTATTCTATTTATTAAGGATTTTCTAATTAACTTCTTATAAATTTTCTAGAAATTTTTATTTGATAATAAATCGGGATATTACACAGAAGGTCTAGGTCATGAACCTCGGTTAAGACTCCGGAAGGCCATGGGCACCGAGTTAGGTGGTTCATCGATGCTGGAATCACACCGACGCAAGGAGTTCGGGCTTCTCCGACTTAGATGGAAGGTCTAGGTCGTACCCCTCAATTGGGACCCCAGAAGGCCATGAGCGCTGAGTTAAGTGAATCATCGATGCTGGGATCGCACCGACACAAGGAGTTCGGGTTTCTCTGACTTAGACAAAAGGTCTAGGTCATACCCATCGACTAAGATCCTGGGAGGCCATGGGTGCTGAGTTAGGTGGTTCAACGATGCTGGAATTGCACCGACGCAAGGAGTTCGGGTTTCTCTGACTTAGACGAAAGGCCTAGGGAGTACCCCTCGGCTAAGACCCCAGAAGGCCATGGGCGCTGAGTGAAGTGGTTCATCGATGCTAGGATCGCACCGACGCAAGGAGTTCGGGTTTCTCTAACTTAGATGAAAGGTCTTGGTCGTACCCCTCAGTTGAGACCCCGGAAGGCCATGGGCGCCGAGTTAAGTGGTTCATCAATGTTGGGATCGCATCGACGCAAGGAGTTCAGGTTTCTTCGACTTAGATGAAAGGCCTAGGTCATACCCCTCGGCTAAGACCCCGCAAGGCCATGGGCACCAAGTTAAGTGATTCATCGATGCTGGAATTGCATCGACGCAAGGAGTTCGGGTTTCTCCGACTTAGACGAAGGCCTAGGTCGTACCCCTCGGCTAAGACCCCCGGAAGGCCATGGGCACCGAGATAAGTGGTTCATCAATGCGGTGATTGCACCGACACAAGGAGTTCGGGTTTCTCTGACCTAGATGAAAGGTCTAGGTTGTACCCATCGGCTAAGACCCCGGAAGGCCATGGGCGCCAAGTTACGATTATGGGACTCATTACAAGAGCTCTGAGATATAATCTTGTTCATTGTGGGGTGTTGGTTTCAGTTGATTGCCGAACTGAGGAAGCGACGGATGGTATAACTTCAGGTGTTTCCCATTGAGGTGTAGAAATTGAACCTCCCCCCGATGGTCGACGATGACATAACGACCGCCTTTATAAACTTTCTGGACCACATAAGGTCCTATCCAATTTTCACTCAATTTGCCTTTGGGATTGGCCGCCATGACTTCTCTTCGCTTGACCATGACCAGGTCTCCTTTCTTTAATTCTCGCTCTTTGATAAGCTTATCAAAGGCATGGGCCATACGGGCTTGATAGAGCTATATGTTCTGCTGGGCCTTAAGCTGCTATCCTTCTAACTCAGAGAGCTCCTCCAGTCTTCTTTCTATATTGGTTTGTTTGACCAATCTGTGCTGGATCGCGACCAGCAATGAGGTTATCTCCAGCACTATCGGGACGACCGCTTCCGAGCTATACACCAGTGAGAACGGTGAGCAACCTATCGGGGTCTTGTACATGGTGCAGTACGCCCACTATGCTTCATCCGTTCTATCTTCCCAATCCTTCTTGCTTGAGCTGACCATCTTGGCAAGAAGTGTGTATAGTGTTTTGTTAAAGGCTTCCGCTAACCCATTTGCTTGTGGGATGTACGGAGTGGACGTCCTCCAATCGATCTTGAATTTATCGGCCAGTTTGTAGACCTTCTGGTTCCGGAGGTGGCTTCCGTTGTCGGAGACAATCTGATCGGGCACGCCAAAGCGGAATATTATGTTTCGACAGACAAATCTGGCCATGATTTCTCCCGTCACTTCTCTTAGAGTCACGGCCTCTACCTAGTCGGAGAAATAATCTATCATTGCTAAGATGTATCTGCATCCTGATGAAGATGAGGGCTGTGGGCCCACAACATCGGTGCCCCATTGAGCAAAAGGCCAGCTGGGCACCGTTGGATGTAGTTGTATTGGGGGTTTGTTGGACGCACTAAAATATTCGGGTTTATATCGTCTTATCTTTTATTGTTTTATCAGTTTATCAAGTGTGAGGGCGTGCCAGTCACCTAGGTGACAATGTGTTCGGGCTTCGAGACTAGAGTGGTCCGAAGGCTGTGGTGCACTCCGTCTGACCGACCAGACGATTGTGGGTACCAGGTTGGGACTAAAGACCCGCCGTGCCATGAAGGTCACGGCATTAATTTCATCCCCTCGAAGAGGGGAAAATCTCTGATTAATCACCAAGACAAGGGGCCAAACAGCCTAAAGATTAATTTTCATTAATGAATGAAAGTTGGGTAGAAATCATTAAAAAATCCCCTATATCAGGGTGCAAGACGGTATTCAAAATCATATCGATCACATGTTGACCATTTCATGTTCGGACGAGAGTCTGGATCAAGAATACCCCAAGTATACGTATAATACCGGGGAAATGTACGACAGGGTACGACAAAATTAATATCTGAGAAACGAAACAGTTTCGGTTAAATCCCGGTCAAGGTGGTCAAAAATCAGTGGATTGTTGGCCCGGTACGAGGTCGAGCTATGCCCATAATGGGGATGACCCCCAGGGCGAAGCATGACCTATGTGGGCATCATTGATCTTCTCGACGCTAAGAGTCGGTAGGGAGATATTCTAGACAAGACGCCATTAAATTTTTATGATCATTATTCCTATCATTTTCCCCTTTCTATTTTTTCTACTGTTATGGTTCATGGTTTATCCTTCCTCTTCTGACTTTTCTGAGAATTAGCGGCCATGCAGATGGGCTCCATTTCTTCAGCCCTGAAGAATTGGCGCCACTCTGCACGGGCGCTAATTCTAATTTCTCTTGATTTTCAAACGAATTTTAGATAGATGAATTTGCGCCCCTCCGGGAGGCCCTTAATTAATTAGTGCCTTTCTACACAGCCTCTATTTCTTCATTTCTCTTTTTTCTTTAAATTTCTTAATTCAAAGAATTGGCGCCTCCCCAGAAGGCCGTTCATTAATTTGTGACTGTTTACGTGGACGTTGATTACAGATTTATTTTCTTATGTCAAATTCTTAAATCGAAGAATGGGCACCTCTGTAGAGGGCCGTTAATTAATTGGTGGCTATTTGTTTGGTCGCTGATTTCTGGAATTGGTGGCATCTAGGGTGGATGCCAATTTTCTTAATGACAGAACCCCTCAGATAGAGGCTCATCCGTGACTTCAAGTTTACTTGTTTCACATATTCAGTTTGGCATCTTTTGATCGTTTCTTTGTTTTGGATGTGTTCATAGAAATGGGTGGATGTGCATTGGGAACTTAAGAAAATTAATCGTCTTTCACAAGAGTGCACCCGATACGAGATGGAGTTTAAAACTCACGCATAGTGAAGGCTTTCGCTCGGGCATAACCCAAACTTCTTCCCCACACCATTTGATATACCCGAGGGCGTAAGGTGAGCGTGTGATGAAATATTCATTTTCATGCGTATTATGCATTAGTCCTGTTTCTTTGCATTCAATGGTTTTGTTCATAATGTTCTTATGTTTAGTCCAATTTGTTCTTTGTGTCATCATCTTCGGCAAAAATTCGGTAGCACCTCCCGTAGACCCGGAGTGTCGGGGGGTGTAAATTGGGTACGCATCCATGGAGGAACTCTGAGATGGCCCCTAAACAAAGGGTTATGCACGGAGGCGGCAATATCTCGGGGTGTGCACGGAAGTGGCAACACCCGTGACCCGAGTTGGGCGCGGGGATCCTGAGGGCTAGCCTACAAAGGATCCCGCCGACCCATGGGTTGCCACGACCTCGTCGCCGAGACGTGGGCTTAAGCTATTGCCGTATATGGCCTTTAATATTCACTTTTCAAAGGGAAGCCGCCTGGGGTCCATGTTAAGATGTAACGAGTCCTCGGGTGTCCATGAGTGATCAAGAACCCGAAATCTAGAATTTGCAAGAAAAATCAGTTATGCGGTATTAAATCACATATTCCTCTTCCCCTTAGAACCATGGCCATCGGATCGGTCCAAGTTCTAAAGTGGGATTTTGAGGAGGGAAAGAGGGAGAATCATCTCAAAGAGTGAGAAGAGAGGGGAAACTTTACAAATCACTGACGGTTGGCAAGCTCGGAGCCTTATCCATGGGTTTGGATAAGACCCAGGCCGGTGGCCACCGAGCGAATAACATCATCACCCAAGTATCACTCTGAGGTTTCAAAGTAAAAAAAGCAATAGTCGACCGTAAGAAGGAAGAACATGGATCACCATGAACACGTATCACATGCATACGGGCATGTATATTGACGAGAGCACTTAGGCCCGTAAGGAAGTAGCAGGGAGATTTTCATATCCACGCAGAAAGTGAAGGGGAGGCGATGGAGGAGGGCTATACGTAAATCACGTACATGCGTATGGGAGAAGACGAAACTAAGCTAGGGTATCACATGGAGATGTGCGTATATGAACGGGAGTGGGGTAAGCTTAAACAGAAGAAAAAGGATCAGGGAGAGATGCCCTGTTTCATTGCCCTTCAAAATGACATCTTACAATCGACCACACAGGCCCCATGCATCACAGAGGTGAAAAGGGAGGGGAAGAACAAAAAAAAACATGATGGGGAAGCAAAACTACCCCGTTTATAGATGATCCCTTCACCCCACACTCCCTCTCACTCTCTCTCTTCACTTTTCTTTGCACCGAGCATAGACGGGCTTCTTCGAGCTTCGGGCTTCTAAACTCCCAAGGTTGCCGAAGCGGATCGCCGAACAGGAAGTGAAGGATAACCACCGTGGGCCTTTTATAGAGGGGAGGTACCCTCTGCTTCAAGGGGAGCTCCCACCCTCTCCATTTTTTTTTTCTGCAAATGCCGCTGTCATCGTTGCCGTGTCGCGTCGCCGGCTATCGTCACCGGACGTCGCTTTCGCCATTGCTACGGCATTGTAGGGGAGAGGGCTGGGGCATAGAGGCCGCCTTGGTGGCTGATGCGGGATGAGACACGGACACGACAAGCTCGCGATCGTCCCTTAACGAGGGAAGCGTCGGACGTGCGCAGTTGAGAAATCGGCAAGTGCTAGGGTGGTCGGCTCTCTCTTTCGTGCCCGGATTGGGTCACAAGACGGTAACGCTCTCTCTCGCAGCAGCGGTGATATAAATAGAAAGCGATCTAATTACCCTATCATGCTCTCTAGCAGCGGCATAAACAAGCATATATGAAATTAAGCAAATTGCCAAGTAAGGGAGCGAATGCGATACCTCCACGCGCTCGGCGTGGGGAAGACGGACCCGGCCGAAAACTCGTACTCCCGGGAAACTTAACACACAATAATTACAGCAATGGGAACATGCCCACTCCACGCAGGGAGGTAAAGGGCTATACAAATGGGCCCGAGAGGACCGAATTCGGGTTGACGGGCAGCTTCGGGTGTTGATTCAGCTACACGCGTGTTCACGACCGTGGGACCCACGTGCTGTCCGGAGGGGACGTGTGGGACCCGGTGGTACCGCTGTAGTGGAGACACTTGGAGAAGCGCTCCCCGGTCTGGCGGCACGCTGGTTCGCCGGTCGGAGGCCGGGCGGCTCCGTTCGGCACCGGTCAGAAAAACCGATCAGAATTCTGCCGGTTCTGTATTTCAGCGCGCGCTCCGGCGAGAACTGACGCTGCGATCAGCACCGGTGTCAGAATGCGACGAGATTAGAGCCGTTAGAAAGCTGCTTCGAAGTACTACAATCTAGTGGCTTTCAGAAAAATTCACCAGATTTGTACTTTGTGTTGGCGAATTTTTTATGCTACTGTTGTACAGTAATCGAAGACTCAGATCTGCAGAGGACTTTCCTGTTGATTGCCTTTGACCGTGAAGTAGATGTCCGAATTTGAAGATGTGTTCTTTAGAAAGGTTGTTGGAAATGAAACAATGAAACCAGGACTATTTTTGGATTTGGATTTAGAGGTGGTGGTGATTTGGTCTGATTTTTGAAATGGAGGGTGGTCGGATCTGGGATCTGACTAAAAACACTGTATCAGAGGAAGCACACGAATTGCTAAAAATAGTTCAAAGGCTGATAAAAAATTAAGACAATTTGTGGAGATAGAGGGTGATAGAAAGAACTCTCAGTAAAATTGGGAGGGTTTGGATAAATCAAAAAGATTGTCGGAGGGGGAGAAATCAGAGGTTCTATCACTGTAGATAGAAACCTGGCAGATCTGGGATGACAGATTGGACGAAAATGTAAAAATACTAAACGAGGGAATTATGGCATAAAAATTTAGGTGGATCTTGGGATGGAAGGGTTGAAAAGACCATAAAAACTTCAGATCAATCCAAGCTCGTGGCTGAGACAGAAAATTCTGGGAAGCTGCTGTGGTCGGATGAAGATAGAATTGCAGAGGCGGCTCGATGGCGGCACGAACGGCGGCGGCGGTGGCACAGACGATCACCGGAGGTTGAGAGGAGATGATAGAAGGTAGAATCACTCTAGAACTTGAGGTTGGAGGAGAGGAACCAGAGGGGAGAGGGCTGGGGGTGCAATATGCTCCTTGGATTTCACAAAATTTTCTGATTTTTCATTGAATTTCACATGAAAATACAAGCTTATATATGGTTTACATCAAATGCAATGTGGACCCTTAGATCTAGGGAAGAGGATTGAAGGGCTGGGATTGCATTCTAATAACACACAAAAAATATTAAACTATGGCAAGTGGAATGGGGCACCCCCTTGACTACAAGTAAGGTTGAATGGGTAGGTGAATGGTAGGTGGCCTACCTTGGACAAAATGGGCCACTTGTCTACCCATGTGGCATATGACTAGTCCAACCTTCTAGATGTCCACCTAGGATGGTTGACCAGCCCCACAAGATGACATGGACCAATGGGAAAGGGCTGAGGGCCCCCTTGCTGGTCCTACTAATAAATTACATAGAAACCCACACAATCTACGGGAGTGACACATTGGCCGATAAAGCCGTACAATTACGCGTATATTTTCCCGTGGATATAAAAATAAACTAAATGATATAAATGCAATATAAAAAGGTACTGGCTCGGTGTCGATTCCCATCAACTCTCCCCGGGTGGGAGGAACTCGACCCCGTCGAGTAGGGGTAGGGATGCTCGAATACTCCGGTGGATCTGTCACCGTGCCAAGTAATGCGGGTACGCTCCACTCCAAATGATCGTCACCTGCTCATTCCATATATACTCGATATGCGTAAACTGCTATGGCCTGAAGGTGGACACTCCGGGTGGGGCACTCTCAAAAGGAAGGGAAGCGGCTCAAAGACTCACTAGGAATCACCGCGTAGTCCCTGTAGGTGACTGATCTGGGTATAGATGTAGAATCGACCCCATACTCATCAAGTGAATCCACTCGCCTCTTACTCATAAGAGACCGACAACGAGCTTGCACAAGACTCATGCAGACTTACCATGCAATACACACAAAAATCGACTCGAGACACACCACACAAACAAAACACACAAGAAAAAACACACCGACTCATATATGACCCTAGACTAAGATGGTGACACAAGCCCACTAGGTGGCGGCATCCTGGGCGGCGGGTGAGCCATCCAACTCTCCCCCCAAGGCATAGTACTCATCGGCTAGTGCGTCATCGGCCTCATAATTGACACACTCAAGCTCGGGAGGTGCGGGCTCTCCAACACCTAAGGCTAGGGTGGCGCAAGCGGGACACTCGCTGGCAAAGTGGCCAAATCCATGACAGTGGAAACACTGCACTCTCGACCGACTACTCTCTCCTATAAAAGGGGCCTTACCCTTATCATCCCGTCGGGTAGGGGGTGTAGGCAGGAAAGGGGGAGATGTAGGTGCCTTGGACAATAGTGGAGGGGGTGCCGGTGCCAGAGGACGGGCTATAGGAGCCGGGGGACGGGCAACGGGTGCCGGTGGTTGGGGTGGGAATTGATCCCGCGGTGGAGGAGGACGAGGCCGTGGAGCTAAGTGCTCCTGACGGGTGGGCTCCTGAGGTCGAGCCATGGGAGGCCGCTGATGTGGGCCTATGGAGTGACGGGGCTCGGTACTACAGAGAGGGGTGGGGCCCAACCGATGGCTAGACTCGAACTCTCCCTCAAATTGCTCCATCTCGAGAGCAACCTGGTATGCCTCTTCCAACGTCTTGGCATTGCGGCGGAAAAGCTCATACTGGTAGTGTGGCCACAAACCACGTCGAAAGCGGGACACGGGCATGGTACTCTCCTCCGTGACACCACATCGTAGAAAGTACTCATCAAACTTCGCGATGTATTCGGAGACGGACCGGTCTCCCTGGCTAAGACTTTGCCATCTATCGATGAGTCGCTGGCGGCATGTGGGAGGAAGGTACTTTTGCCGAAGTTTATTCTTCATCTCGGCCCATGTGTCGATCGGGGGTTCTAGCCGCTGAAGTAGCAGGCTCTCCACATTCTTCCAATAAGTTTGTGCCTGCCCCATAAGTTTCATGGTGGCGAATCGGACCCTTCGACGCTCCGACATATCATACCACTCAAAGTAACGGTCCATGCCGAACTCCCAATCTAGGTAGACTTTCGGATCCAAAGACCCGTAAAAAGTTGGAGGGTCCGCTCGCACGGTCTTAAGGACCCGGTCATCATCCTCATCTCGTTGTGGCTGAAAACCACGACGGCGTTGACCATATCCCTCATAGGCATTTTCGGAACCATAGTCCTCGAGACCAAGGTCACGGTGCGGTAGTTGGGGAACCCGAGGAAGGGCGAGTGGAGGAGCCTGTGGTGGCTGGTTTTGGGCCGCGGGAGCGGTCTGGACTTGGGCCATGGGAGCGGGTTGGACTTGGGCCACCGCGGGAGGGGGTGCGGGTGGGCCTTGGGCTGCCCCTGGAGGGTCCCCGTGTGACATCCTATCTAACCGCCCAACGAGGTCTTGGACCGACCTGTCGGAGGTCTCCAAGCGCCCCTCCATGGCTCTAAGGCGACCATCCATATTATCGGAGAAAGTCCGAAAGTTAGCATCGGATTGGTCCAACCTAGTCATAATGGCCATCATCGCCTCTTGTAGGGAGTGGCAGTCTCCCGAGGTATCCCGTGGGTTGGCCATAGGTGGTGGTGGGGGTGAGTACTGAGTACCCCGACGAGTGGGCATGCAAACACACCGACTAGAAGACGCCGACTAAAGCAAAACACACTAATGCAAAATGATTCGCCTAGACTTAACCAAAACGCGGTACGCGGCGGAGGTAATCGACCCGAAGGTCACTCGCGCAAGTGTGCGGCCTTCCCGATAGGCATAGCCTAACGTTCGGATAACACCTTTTGATATACCGAGTAAAGGGATGAAATGCAAAAAGACACTTTTTTTTTTTTTTTTAAAACAATGATGACCCTAAACAGGACTTAGACGTAAATGACTAATGAATGACACTTTTTTTTCTTTTTGACACCCTAGACTCAACTCGCTCTGTTACCAAATTGATGCGGGACGAGACACGGACACGACAAGCTAGCGATCGTCCCTTAACGAGGGAAGCGTCGGACGTGCGCGGTTGAGAAACCGGCAAGAGCTAGGGTGGTCGGCTCTCTCTTTCGTGCCCAGATCGGGTCACGGGACGGTAACGCTCTCTCTCGCAGCAGCGGTGATATAAATAGAAAGCGAGCTAATTACCCTATCATGCTCTCTAGCAGCGGTATAAACAAGCATATATGAAATTAAGTAAATTGCCAAGTAAGGGAGCGAATGCGATACCTCCACGCGCTCGGCGTGGGGAAGACGGACCTGGCCGAAAACGCGTACTCCCGGGAAACTTAACACACAATAATTACAGCAATGGGAACATGCCCACTCCATGCAGGGAGGTAAAGGGCTATACAAATGGGCCCGGGAGGACCGAATTTGGGTCGACGGGCAGCTTCGGGTGTTGATTCGGCTACACGCGTGTTCACGATCGTGGGGCCCACATGCTGTCCGGAGGGGCCGTGTGGGACCCGGTGGTACTGCTGTAGTGGAGACACTTGGAGAAGCACTCCCCGGGCTGGCGGCACGCTGGTTCGCCGGCCGGAGGCCGGGCGGCTCCGTTCGGCACCGGTCGGAAAAACCGATCGGAAATCTGCCGATTCTGTATTTCAGCGCGCGCTCCGGCGAGAACTGACGCTGCGATCAGCACCGATGTCAGAATGCGACGAGATCAGAGCCGTTGGAAAGCTGCTTCGAATTACTACAATCTAGTGGCCTTCAGAAAAATTCACCAGATTTGTACTTTGTGTTGGCGAATTTTATATACTGCTATTGTACAGTAACCGAAGACTCAGATTTGCAGAGGACTTTCTTGTTGATTGCCTTTGACAGTGAAGTAGATGTCGGAATTTGAAGATGTGTTCTTTAGAAAGGTTGTAGGAAATCAAACAAGGAAACCAGGCCTATTTTGGATTTGGATTTGGAGGTAGTGGTGATTGGTTCTGATTTTTGAAATGGAGGGTGGTCGGATCTGGGATCTGACTAAAAATAATGTATCAGAGGAAGAACACAAATTACTAAAAATACCTAGAAGGCTGATAAAAAATTAAGAAAATTTGTGGAGGTAGAGGGTGATGGACAAAAATCTCAATAAAATTGGAAGGGTTTGGATAAATCACAAAGATGGTCGGAGGGGGAGAACTCAGAGGTTCTGTCACTGTAGACAGAAACCTAGCAGATCTGGGATGACAGATTGGATGAAAATGTAAAAATACTAAACGAGGGAATTATGGCGTGAACATTTAGGTGGATCTTGGGATGCAAGGGCTGAAAACACCATAAAAAATTCAGATCAATCCAAGCTTGTGGCTGAGACAGACAATTCAGGGAAGCTGCTGTGGTCGGATGAAGACAGAACTGCAGAGGCGGCTCGATGGCGGCACGAACGGCGGCGGCGGCGGCACAGACGATCACCGGAGGTTGAGAGGAGATGATAGAAGGTAGAATCACTCTAGAACTTGTGGTTGGAGGAGAGGAACCAGAGGGGAGAGGGCTGGGGGCGCAATATGCTCCTTGGATTTCACAAAATTTTTTGATTTTTCATTGAATTTCACATGAAAATACAAGCTTATATATGGTTTACATCAAATGCAATGTGGACCCTTAGATCTAGGGAAGAGGATTGAAGGGCTGGGATTGCATTCTAATAATACACAAAAAATATTAAACTATGGCAAGTGGAATGGGGTGCCCCCTTGACTACAAGTAAGGTTGAATGGGTAGGTGAATGGTAGGTGGCCTACCTTGGACAAAATGGGCCACTTGTCTACCCATGTGGCATATGACTAGTCCAACCTTCTAGATGTCCACCTAGGATGGTTGACCAGCCCCACAAGATGACATGGACCAATGGGAAAGGGCTGAGGGCCCCCTTGCTGGTCCTACTGACAAATTACATAGAAACCCACACAATCTACGAGAGTGACGCATTGGCCGATAAAGCCATACAATTGCGCATATACTTTCCCGTAGATATAAAAATAAACTAAAGGATATAAATGCAATATAAAAAGGTACTGGCTCGGTGTCGATTCCCATCAATGGCACCACCAGCACCAACAATGCAGGCGAGCAGGAGTTCGGCGGCATGGGAGCGCCGCTGGCTTCGCAAGAAAATAGGGTAGTTGTAGATGCTACAGTACCCGGACACGCGAAAATGGCGTCCACAGGGTAGGCCGCAGTTTCTTTAATTGGTGTCCTAGTAGACGGGCGCTAATTCTTCGGCTTATATAATTTAGTAATCTGACACATCGCCAAGAATTGGCGTCCATGTAAGATGCCGCTGATTCAAGAATTCGCGTCCGTTCTGAAAGGCGTCCAATCTTCGGATTAAAAATCAAATTAACTTCAAAAAATCTGGTAACGCCAAGAATTAGCGCCACCATGCGAAGGCACCCATTTAAGAAATGGCGTCCGTGTGAAGGGGCGTTCATTCCATGAGTTGACCTGTTCGGGGGTTAAGTCGGCCTGAAAGAATTGGCGCCCAGCCAGGAGGCACCAATTGAATATTGGGCAACGATTGTCGTGGGCGCCATTTTTTTTTTGATCGCCAACAAATGCCCCCCACCTGTTGGTGCCGCGAACAAGGGATGAGGAAGCGGGGCCCGTGGGTGTCATCTTCTTGCCCAGTGAGGATCTTCGACTTCATGAGGGTGTTCTTGGCCGCAAACTATATCAATTGGTCTTGACCGGGAGTCAGGCGCCAACCGAGATGATATTCGCCGATATTGGGTCTATACAGATGCAAGGGTATTCGATTTATTTTGTCTTTAGACAGAAGGTCTAAGCCATTGGGTTGTATTCTTCGTTGTGGTGGGACGGATGGATTGGTTTTGTCCGAGAGACAATTGCCAACCCGAGTGGTATCGCCAACATTAGGTTTATGCTGGCGTAAAGATTTCGATTCATATGGCTTAGACGAGAGGTCTAGGTCTTCGCTTAGAACGTCGAGAGGCCATGGACATCACGTTAAAAGAGGTTCGTCGATGCTGGGATCACACCGACGCAAGGAATTCAAGTTTCTTCAACTTAGATGGAAGGTCTAGATCACACTTCTCGGCTAAGACCCTGGAAGGCCATGGGTACCGAATTAGGAACATTAAGGGATCATTTCTTTCTTCTTTTATTTTCTTCTTTCCTTTTCTTCTTCATTTTTTTTCTTTCCCTTTTTTTCTTTTTTTCTTTCTTACTCTTTTTCTCTTTTTCTTTTATGATCATTGTGGGACAAAGTTATAAAGGCATAATAGTATCGCCGACATTAGGTTTATGCCAACGTAAAGGAGTCGGGTTTATCCAGCCTGGACAAAAGGTCTAGGCCGTGCCTCTCGGTTAAGACCTCGGAAGGCCATGGGCACCGAGTTTAAGTGTATTCATCGGTGTTGGGGTCGCACCGACGCAAGGGTTTTGGGCTTCTCTGACTTAGACGAAAGGTCTAGATCGAATTCTTTGGCTGATACCCCGGAAGGCCTTAGACGTCGAGTTAAGGTGGTTCATCGATGCTGGGATGGCACCGACACAAGGATTTTGGGCTGCTCCGACTTAGACGAAAGGTCTAGGTTGTTCCCCTCGGCTGAGACCCGGGAAGGCCTTAGACGCCGAGTTAAGGTGGTTCATCGATACTGGGATTGCATCGACGCAAGGATTTCGAGCTTCTCCGACTTAGACAAAAGGTCTAGGTCATTCTCCTCGGTTGAGACCCCGGAAGGCCTTAGGCACCGAATTAAGGTGGTTCATCGATGCTGGGATTGCACCGACGCAAGGGTTTCAGGCTTCTCCAACTTAGACGAAAGGTCTAGGTCGAATCCCTTGGCTGAGACCCCGGAAGGCCTTAGGCGCCGCGTTAAGGTGGTTCATCGATGCTGGGATTGCACCGACGTAAGGATTTTGGGCTTCTCCAACTTAGACGAAAGGTCCAGGTCATATCCCCTTGGTTGAGACCCCGGAAGGCCTTGGGCACCGAGTTAAAGTGGTTCATCGATGCTAGGATTGCACCGACATAAGGATTTCGGGCTTCTCCGACTTAGACGAAAGGTCTAGACCGTATCCCCTCGGCTGAGACCTGGGAGGCCTTAGGTACCGAGTTAAGGTTGTTCGTCGATGCTGGGATAGCCCCAACGCAAGGATTTTGGGCTTCTCTGACTTAGATAAGAGGTAAAGGTCATATTCCTTCGGCTGAGACCCCGGAAGGCCTTTGGCGCTTGTTGACACCCGTTTTATGACCGATGAGTTGAGTCATCTCCTTATTCATTTTTAATGATGCTCCGGGTTGTTCACCCTTGTTGAGTCTTCTTAGTCAATTTGAGGTCTCTTTCACGGGTCATTTTCTTCTTGGTTGGGTCTGGTTCCTCGTCCTTGTTAGTTGGACGTTGCTTGGCAAACTCTCTATTTCATTTGACATCTTTTCGTCTCTAACGCATCAATCCTAGCGCCTTACGGTATCCTGACACACCTCCCATGGACCGTTAAGTTATCCCAGACTCCTGAGCCGACCATTCTCTTTTCATGCTTATCCTTTGCAATGTAACGGACTTCTTTCATCCGTCACCTTAGCCTAACGCATTAGTTAGGATCCGTAACGCCTTCCAGAGTCCTCCTTTCGAAAATTTCACCTGTTGGTCTTATCTCTTAGAGGATAAGGTTGTGTAACGGACTGGTCCTGGCGCGTTACTTTCTTGTGGCGGTCTATCGTGCGACCGTTACATCCATCAGAGTGTTCTAGCAGAACTACTCTTTCTCTGCTACTCCGTGGCCGGATTAAGAGTTTGATCTGATGATTTCTCTTTCAAATCTGATCCTTAGAACCTTCTGTTTGTTTCTATGGACTCTTGGGAGTCTTATCTTCAAGAGTTTGCCAAGAAGCCTCCTACTTTTTAGTTGGATTATCTCCAATCCGACCCAAAAGTTTGGGGGTCTATAAATAGAACCCTTGACTTCATGGCTTGAGGAGGAGATTTCTGGAGTTCGTGATGAAGTGCTGCCGCATCCTAGAGTTAGAACCAACCAAGGAAGGCTGCATCCCACGTCCGTCGTCGTCCTAAGTCTAGGGAGTATTAGCTTTAAGGGGCTAGTTCAGTCAAGTTCAATTTTTAGTTTGTCCTTCCCTCTTCTATCATCCATGGCATGTTCCCTTCCCTTCTCCCACGTTCTCTCTCTTACTGCATACATCTAAACATCCTTCCCATCTTTTAAACACCCCAGAGGGGTAAAAAAAATCAACCATCCCCGGTATTCTCCCTTTCCTTTTGCATGTTCTTCAATTCTTTTGATTTATAGCTACTACACTTTGCAAAGGCTAATCTGGGTGTTTTTCTTTGTTGTCTACATTCTTTTACAGGTTTTCCAAGGTTAACGTACGAGGCCCAAGCGTCCTGGCCGGCTGGGAAGCTTGGAGATCAAAGATTCCCAATTCCTTTTCTGCAGACCTCTGACGGATCAAGAAATGCGCGTTACGGTTCTCTGGCGCATCTACACTAGTCCGTTACGCTTCACAGAGTTACAGATTGCAGTTCCTGGTTTTTCTCTCTCCTACAGGCGGGTGCTTCATCCACCTATTCTAAGGTACGTTCCAAGTCCTTGGCTTGTTATTTACCTTAGTGGCGATCACGTTCCTTCTTAGTTGGGCAATAGCTCTCTTTCTCTTCACATCTTTTCCTTTAATTGTTTGTTCCACCCCTTGCGGTGTGTTCTATTCCTCTTGCTCCACGCTCGGCGTGTGTTTTTATTTCTTCTTTAGTTTAGTTCCTTGATTGGGATTGCTTGCCCATGCTTAGAGGTCATGATGGTTGCAAAGGTGTATGTTGCACATGTCTATTGGTAGATTGATTACATTATTCCACATATTTGCATAATTGATCACATCATCTTGCAATAAAGGAATCATTACAATCACAAATAATAATCAACAGAAATTTTTGGCGATCACTGTGGGACATCCAGTGCCAATCGTGCTTCATGATCTCTGTTAAACCTGCCATCCATTTGTTCCTTCCTTTGCCCGTGTTTCGCCGGATTTCCTTCTATTTCCTGTTGTTTCTGGTTCCCTGGGTTCTTTGGCGGTCGTCTCCTAGTGCGTCACATTATTGTAACGGTCCATTCCTGGACCGTCAGGCTTTCTGACACGGGCGTATACGACCGTTACTCCAGTTATAGGTACGCATTCCGAGGTGCATTTTATTTCCGTAGTTTCTGCTGTGTTTTTGCTACTTGGGTGCTACTTGGTCTCCTCCTTAGTTGCTTCATCCATTCATCTCATTTTGTTGCATAATTGATTGTTAGTTTCTAGCCTAGAATTTGCATGCACTCCGGTGCACGTAGGTTCATGCATATTTTCATACATTAGATTTCATTCTCCTACCTTGGTGTGTGGACCTCTCGTCTCCATATTCCTTGGAGCCGACTAGGAAACCACATCAGGGACCTCCGTAAGTCCCCGCGAGCCATGGATTCCCACACGGACGTCGGGCCGGTTGTACCACTTCCCACCCTTGTGTCTAGTATTGCATAAGTGAAGGTGTGATTACCCTTAGAGTCAACCAAGCTATACATCCTTTTCCTATTAGGAACCTATTGTTGAGAACACAATTTTGATCAAATCATTAAGGTTCTAGAAGAGAAAACTATAAAAATTTTGTCGCATCATCTAAAAAACTTGGTTGACCTTGAGTGTTATTATCTCTTTTTTACTTACATCTTTGTTAAAATCATATGAGTTTAGTCACTCATTGTGTGTTTGTTGTGTGTTGTTTGCATTGTTCTAAGGTCTTTCCTTGCATGTGGAGTTACCTTCGATCTCTAGAAGCGTCGTCACCTAGGGGCAATTCCTTCTCCAAGTGTTACTCCAATCCGCTCTTTGAGTCCACTATGGCTTCTTTTGATCTCCCCCGTTCCCAAGAGGAGTCTCTTCCTCAAGGGCTCCTAGAGGATCCCTCTCGGGTTATCTCGTTCCAACCCAGGGAGGGGCACATCCCCCCTTCGTCCTCCATCCCTATGGAAGGCGCCCGATCCACTCAATCTCTTCCTCCTCCTTCCGCCAATTCTATTCTTCAAATGATGGCCCAATTAGACCCGTCCCAACTCCAGGTGGTTTATCAAGCCATGCAAGGGTCCAACACCCCACCTTCCACGATCATGCAAGGTCAATCCAATCCCTCTATTGCTTAGCCTAGGGCTGATGGATCCATTGTTCAGCCCATTGACCTCACTCCGGTCCAACCTAGGGCCCTTAGATTCTCTAATCTGGAGATGGGCCAGTCTTCTGGCTCGGCCCAACAATTCTTGGATAAAGGAAAGACCATTGTCCCTCCTTCTTCTATGTCGGATCATCACATGTCTGGCCCATCAGTGTCACAGGTCCTTGTTGGCCCAAATGATTTCATGCGCCCTCATCAAGGGGAAACCCAAGTCCACAGCAATATGGGTCATTTTTCGGCCCAATATCCTTCCTATGGGCTGCCTCCTCCATCTGCTTACCCCTCTGCTCCTCAGATTCCATCTTTCACTATCCCTACTCCATCCAGGGAGCAAGAATTACTTGATAAATGGGCCGCCATGCAACAACAACTTGACTTCCTCCAGAAGCGGGTTGGCCCACAATCCTTGGCAGACGTTCCGGTCTCGAGCTTTCAAAATATCTGATTCCACCCACAATCCAAGCTCCACAATTATCGCAAATATGATGGGAATGGTAATCCCTTTATCCATGTGAGGGACTTTCTATATGAATCATCCCAGTTTCAGTATGATGATCGCCTCATGGCGTATCTATTTCGCCGGTCATTAGATGGGGTCGCGCTTGAATGGTTCTACTCTCTGCCACTGGAAGATGCCGAAAGTTTCAAGATAGTGAAAGTTAAGTTCATCCAGCGGTTTCAAGATAGGGTCGGCCCAGAATATTCCTTCACAGATTTGGTAGCCGAGAAAATGAAGCCCGATGAGGAATTCGCTACTTATGCTGACAGATGGAGGCAGATGGCCGCCAGGGTACCAGGCCACATTCCGGAGGAAGAGAAGGTCAAGCTACTCATCTCCAATGCCACTCCGACCTTCCAAAATATTCTGGCGATGAATGATATAGTAAACATGCATCAATTATATAGCCAGGCGCGGTTTATCCAAACCAAATTCAAGGACTCTCCCATCCATTCACTTTTTGAAAACCAAAAGCCCAAGTACCATAAGAAACATCAAGGGCCCGTTACCGAGGGAGTCCAAACAAATGAGCAAGTGCAAGCCATTAACTTTCCCTCTGCCAACACAAATAACCAAATTCGCTTCCCCTAGAACTCCCGCAACACTCAATACGCTCCACAAAACCCTCCACTAGCGTACTCCACCCCACAAAACCCTCTGTAAACACCTTTGCACCTCCGCAAAACACCTTTGCCGCTCCGCAACAACCCCACAACCCCCGCAATACCATAATGTCCCTCCACCTAACGACTACAACAACAACAACAAGCGCCCGACTCCGAAGAGAGCACAGTGCCCACCTCTGCCAGAAACCCTCACGGACATCTTCTCAGCTCTTATGTCCATTAATGCTATACAACTCCCTCTAGAATGGCTTGTCTGGAACCTGGCCATTGATCAGACAAAGTACTGCATGTTCCACAGGCAGCCGAGACATACTATTGAAGGGTGTTTTCAGTTTAGAGACTTGGTCTACGACTTCCATGAAGGGCAGAGAATTGATTGGGCCGAAATGCATAGGGCCATTACAGAAATTAAAGAAAAGAGAAGGCAGGCGCCGAGGCAGCAAGTGCAGCAACAATAGGCACCGCAGCCGCAACAGCATCAGCAGCCGGTTCAAGACTTGGGGATCCATCAGAACCTAATGCCAAACCATCCTCCCGCTCCGCAGCCTCACCCGCCGGCACCGGCTCATGTTAATGTAGTTCAACCACCGACTCCTGAAGCCGGGTGGTCCTTTGACGATGACGGTTCTACGCCACAAGTCATGGCCCTCCACCATAACTACCGCAATCCTTCCGCTTCCATCATCCTTACACCCACGTACACAAATCCCCCTCCGCCTACTAGACCACTTGTCCTTCCATCCACTCCCGCTCCACCACCCGTCTCTCGCCCATTGCTCACTCCCGCTGCCATCATTATGACTAGCCCTCCGCCCACACTTCCGCTCGCCCTTACACCTCCACCTCCGCTTGCACCCGCTATCACCATACCCACAGTTAACTCTCCACCCATTATCCTTTAACCGTGACCCCTTATCTCCACTCCCACTCCTATCATCTCCACCGCACCCCCTTTCACACCACTTACCAATCCCAACGGGTTCACCCTACCGCCATCAGATACTGTGCCGACATGGAATTGCACCCTTTGTAGCGGGCGATTGTTTCATCGCAATTATGCTCCTACTTCTAATCCCCAGTCTTCGCAACCGGCTGCCGATCAGGAAGAAGCTGAGCCACTACCGGGTACCCAATATGATCTGCTACATCATTTGGATAGGGTGCCCGTCAAAATATCCGTGCTGGAACTCATTAAAAGATCAACCCTTCATCAAGATGCATTAAGAGATTTTCTGCAGAAGGTGATGGTTAGTGAAGATGTGGCAGCCGACAGTTTACCTACAACACTAGCAACTATCTCTAAAGAGCTAGCAATTACCTTCTCTGAGACCGAGCTAGCACCACCGGAAGCATGGAAAATGCCGCTATGCATCACTATTATCTTGAACAAAGTCAGCATTGATGCGGCATTAGTTGACACAGGGGCATCTATCAACGTATGTTCACTCAGCACTCTCAGGGCCTGCAACTTATCAAAGAGCTTCTACGGCCGACCCCTACAACTATAGCTGCTTATGAAAACTCTCAAAGAGCGTGTCACGGGGTTGTCACCATTCAAGCTGAGCTTGGGACTCTCACTATGCCCATTGAATTCTATGTGTTGGACATCGACCCTATGTTCAAGGCTATCTTGGGTCGTCCGTGGATTGATACTCTTAGCGCCGTGCCATCCACCGCGCATCAATGTCTCAAGTTCCCTTTTCAAGGGAGTGTGGTTAAAATCAAAAGCTTATCCACGGTCCAGTCTGTAAAAGCTATATCAGAGAAGATTTTGCCCACACTATGGCCTAGTAGTTGGCCCGTTATTTCTGTGTTGGATCTGGACTTCCCTTGGGCTTATGCACAACGCAAGCCCATCACTACACCTGTCAACATCAGAGTGAAGCCCCAGATCTGAGATTCCAAGGGCTGGGATATTATATTGAAGTTGAGCTATCAACCGGGGAGAGGCCTCGGTGCACAATTACAAGGGCGGACCAAGCCGGTGCCCAAAGGGAGAAAGATGAGTAGGCGGGGTCTCGGTTATCGAGAGTCCACGCTATCAGTTTTGGGTAGCTCAGGGCCACTTACCTGGGATTACCGCCAGTATTTCATAAGAGGGCCTCTCCAGCTAGGCGCATTAAATCCACAGTTAGTACAGTCTGAGAAGAAGACCACAGCTTGCACGGTTGCCAGTCTGCCTCTATTGCCAAAGGGGCCAGTTGATGATATGATTGACTACAGCTAGGCCTTCGAGAGGCTGTTTTATGAAGAAGAAAGCTACCAAAAGAATCAAGAAGTCCGGCTAGTAAAGTGGAAGCCGAAGAAGCCAGCTAACCGGTCGCGAGAGAAGAGGAGCTTGCCCGTTATCTTTTCCTGGTCTCCATCCTGTCTCACCTCTCTCTTCCAACAGCTGGAATCTACACCTCGTTCACCTCCGATCATGATTAATCCGTACTTCATGAAACTACCAACCGAGGTGTTAATTATACCTTATGCATGCAGGCAATGCCCGCCCATTGATCTCTCCACTATGTGGACCTCCTCCTCCAATCTTTCGGACATGTGGTTTTCCTCTTTTGATCTGTTCTTTGATGTCTTGTTCCCGTCTCTCTTTCCTCTCCAACTTCCCCCTCCACCATCTCCTCCATCCTGCTATATGATCTCCACTGATCTCCAAAAAAAACGTCAAATTTGAAACGAAGATTTCGGTGGAAGCTTACGCTATCTTGTCTCCATCATCCTCCCAGGGGCACGAGTCCCCTGCTCCTTCCTTTCCACTAGATTTCCTTTCTCCTAGGTTAGGCGTAGGGTTCGTCGAGGCTAAGGAAGTAGAGTCAGTTAGCTATAGAGAAATAGGGTCCTGTTCTAGGTCATCCATTCCTTCTGAGCCTGAGCCGCGCTCGCTTGCGCGTCATTCCCAATCCATTCCTGATAGGTTGTTGCAAGATCTAGCTCAGCGATGTCGTGCTCTTCTGAAGTGCCTGGAGTTCGTCGCCACGGCAATTGTGATAAAAGACAATGAGGAGCAAAAAGGGGTGTGGAGCGATGATGGGCTAGGTGTTTATGATGTCCTGGATGAAAAAGACCCGATCGATGTGAGGATAGCGATGTAGATGACACTGCCGATCTGTATGCACAAGAATTAAAGAGGTTCGACGAGCCATCGTCGATAGTGGATGAACCTACAAAGGAAATAAATTTGGGAACTGAAGAAGACCCAAGACCCATTATTATCACCGCTAATCTCCCTCCGCAAGTAGAAGAAGATCTAATCAAGGTTGTGAGGGAGTATAGTGATTCTTTTGCCTGGTCTTATGAGGACATGCCGGGTCTTGACCCCTCCTTAGTGGAACACCGACTATTGCTTAAACCAGGGGCAACACCCGTAAAGCAAAGGTCAAGAAAGTTTCACACCCACATGGCCTTAAAGATTAAAGAAGAGGTCGATAAATTGTACAAGGCTAGATTCATTAGAGTCGTTCTATATCCCCAGTGGGTGGCGAACATAGTCCCTGTCATCAAGAAGGATGAAAAGGTGCGTATTTGCATTGATTTCAGGGATCTTAACAAAGCATGTCCCAAGGATGATTTTCCGCTGCCTCACATTGATGTCTTGGTGGATAACACCACCGGGTTCGAAGCTTTATCATTTATGGATGGTTATTCGGGTTATAATCAGATCCGTCTCGCTCCAGAAGATCAAGAGAAAACCTCCTTCACCACGCCCTGGGGCACTTATTGTTACGTGGTTATGCCGTTTAGTCTGAAGAACGCGGGTGCCACTTATCAAAGGGCGATGATGGCTATCTTCCATGACATGATGCACATTTATATGGAAGCTTACGTGGATGACATCTTGGTGAAGTCGAGAACAAAAGAAGAGCACCCCGCTATTCTGGCTAAGGTGCTGCAAAGAGCTAGGGAGTACAAGCTTAAAATGAATCTGAAGAAGTGTGTTTTCGGAGTCTCTTTAGGAAAACTGCTAGGCTTTATAGTTAGCAAACGGGGGATCCAGATTGATCATAATAAAGCAATGGAAGTAATGGATATGCCTCCGCCTAAGAATATCATGGAACTCCGAGGACTGATTGGTCGATTGCAGTTCATCAGAAGATTCATATCCCAACATTCTCAAAGGTGCCATCCGTTCTACGAACTACTCAAGGTGGGAGCCAAATTTGAATGGAATGAAGCTTTTCAAAAGGCCTATGAGGATTTGAAGGTCTATCTATCCAATCCCCCCGATTTTGCAACCCCCTGTCCCTGGGAAACCCCTAATCCTTTACATCTCGGTCATTGAGGACTCCCTAGGGGCGGTTCTAGCACAACTAGATGACGAAGGCAAAGAGTGGGCAGCTTATTATCTCTCCAGGTTGTTTAACCTGGCTGAGGCTAAATACACTGCCATGGAGAAGACTTGTGCCGCCTTAGTGTGGGTAGCCCAGAAGCTCAAGCATTACTTCCTAGCCCACCCAGTTAGGTTAATCTCTAGAATGGACCTAATTCGCTATCTCTTAGAAAAACCCATCCTTTCTAGTGTGCTAGCTCGCTGGCAGAGCTTCCTATCTCAGTTCGATATCACGTTTGTCGTTCAGAAGGCAGTCAAAGGATACGCCATCGCTGAGCATCTTGCCCATCTTCCCATCCCATGCACTGACTCTATTCAGGATGATTTCCCTGATAAGCATCTCTCTATCCTTACTCATCATCCCTTCTGGTCTCTGCACTTCGATGGTGCGCTCAATTCTCAGGGCCGAGGGATAGGCGTCGTTCTGCTCACTCCAGAAGGGGTGACGATTCCCTTTCCTTATCAACTCTGATTTCATGCTACCAACAACATCGCCGAGTATGAAGCTCTCCTAGCTGGACTGAAGCACGCCTACCTCTTAGGCACGCATTACTTGAATATCATAAGGGACTCTCAGCTCATCCTGCGGCAAGTTCTATCCACTTACCGCACCCGTGACCCTAAGCTCAAGCCATATCAAGATTTGGTCACGCTCCTAGCTAGGCAATTCCGCAAGTTGATCTACATCTACACTCCTCGGTCTCAGAACATTTAGCTGATGCTTTGGCATCTCTTGCTTCCTCTCTATCTTTTCTCTCAGTCGGAGCACTAAGACTATCGTCTTTCAGAGATTGGATGCACCCACTCTTTAGGATCCTTGGTATGCCAACCTTAGGAAGACTGTAGAGGCAAGGGCTGAGAAGGAAGATTTTAAGGAAGTATCTTTGTTGGAACTAGAAGAGATCTTGGAGGAAGAAGAATTGCCCTGGTATCATGAAATCGAGCTGTATTGCAAGGATGGATCATTCCCAGAAGGGGCAAGCACTGAGCAGCGTAAGTATATAAGAAGAGCCGCCTCGAGGTATACTATCATTGTAGGAGAACTATACAAGCCCGCTACCAATGGAATGCTCATGAGATGATTAGATGATGATGAAGCTTGGAAGGTAGCTGAAGTAGCTCATTCTAGTGAGTGTGGAGGTCATGTCAATGGCCAGGCTCTAGCAAAGAAAATCCTTAGGCAGGGCTACTACTGGCCCACTCTAGAGGAAGATTGCTCCCTCTATGTCTAGAGGTGTCTTAAGTGCCAACTCCACGCTGATAAAATCCATGCTCTAACTTCATCTCTTCATCCTCTTTCTGCTCCTTGGCCATTCTCCATGTGGGCTTTCGACGTTGTCGGCCCGCTCGGTGATCCTAATTCTCAGACCAAGCAAAAATCCTTCATCTTTACCGCCACTGAGTACTTCACCAAGTGGGCTGAAGTCGAAGCATATGCGGAGATCAAAGCTACCACGGTGTGCCGTTTCATCATGAGGAACATCATCTCACGATTCGGAGTGCCAAGCAGCATCGTCACCGACAATGGACCCCAGTTCGTCTCTCAGGAGCTCAAGGACCTATGTAAGAAGTTCAATATTATATTGCATCATTCATCTCCATATTACCCACAAGGCAACGGTCAAGCCGAAGCCGCTAACAAAACCCTTCTCAAAATCATAAAGAAAATATGCGAATCTCACAAATTCTCTGATTGGCCAGAAAGATTAGTGGAAGCTCCATGGGCTTACCGCACCTCCGTCCGTACTCCACGGGGCAAACCCCCTATGCTCTCACCTACGGGATGGAGGTGGTGCTCCCATATGAGATCTTGATCCCTTTCCTAAGGGTACAACTCGATAAGGAACTTAATCTCGATGAACGTCGAGAGGCGTTGCTCGTCCAGTTGGAGCTCTTAGATGAAAAGAGGATGAACGCGGCCGATCACGTATCCGTTTATCAAAGGAGAGTTTCACGTTATTTTCAAAAGAAGGTAATTGAACGTAAATTTCAAAAAGGTGATATGATTTTGAAACGTAAATTCATTCGGTCTGCAGGTCCTAGGTCTAAATTACAACCTAACTGGGAAGGACCGTTCATTATCAAAGAAGCTTATCTAGGGAATGCCTATCGCTTAGTGAACGCAGAAGGTGAGGAGCTCGCTCACGCTTGGAATGGCTTGTATCTTAAGTGTTTCTTTCCTTAAAGTCTAGCCAGTGCCACCCCGATAGCATGGTGTCCTTTTCTCTTTCACTCTGAAGGAGGACCCCGAGCACGGCAATCACACACTACGCGACGTCCCTGGTCGGGTTTCCCGCTCTGTAGACACCGTTTCTCCTTGGCCATGCTTGGGGGAAAGTCAAAGTCCCTGTCCATTTCTCTTTTCAGCTGAATCTAGGGGCAAGAGGCGAATAAGGGGGCGACAACCAATCTAGACACCTTGACGAGAGGAGGTCTCAAATAGGGGCAGTCCGTTATGACCTAACGCCACAAGGAAAAAAGAAAGAAAGAAAAAGCAAAGCAAAGGAGCAGTCATCTCGACAAAGAAGCAAAAGTTTATCTTGAAAGTCCATCAAACATAATTCCAAAGCTCCAAGGAAAATGAAAAGCCAGGCATGGCAAGAGTGGCAGCACAGTTTCCCCGTGGGACGTTATGAGCCCGGTCGTATGCGTGCCTAGAGTGGACAAAGGTTCGATGACAGACACAAAGACCCAGCGCAACAGACCGAGCCTCTGAATGGGTTGTCTAGGAGAGGAACTCAAGCCCTGAAAACTTCTATATCTGGCCTAAGCTTACCCCCGCATTCTATTTTATTTTTTAGGACTATAACGAATACCCTGGGTATGGCCTTGGTAGAAGCACAGTCAAGCAAGTTGGGCCCTGGCCAGGGGTTGTCACCTCTATCGCACGCCAACCTCGGAAACTCTCGATGGAATAGGGAGGACCCACGTTTCTAGGGGAGCACTGGTTCTTAAAATCAAAAAAAAATCATATATTTCAAAATCAAAAAATATATATATTTTAAAATAAAAAATCATATATTTTAAAATCCAAAAAAATCATATATTTCAAAATCTAAAAACATCAGATATCTTCAAAATCTCACAAAAAATCCAAATATTTGCAAAACTCCAAAAATACCATCATATGCATCGCATGCATTGCATTGTTTCCATTATATTTTCCGCCTATTTAATAAGGCTCCACCCCTTGACCAAATATCAAGAACGGTCAAATTCTAACTTACTGAAGGCAAGGGGTTGAGTCTAAGAACATATCTAACTTATTTTTTGTTTAAGTGAGTGCAGAACGCAGGTTCAAAGCCCGAAGATTAAAAGCCCACGAGTTAATGGTTTCTGGCACTGTGACACGCCTACAATGGACCGTCACACCATCCCTAACGGACCAATATTGGCCCGTTACCTTCTTCCGGAAACCCAATTCTATGTTCTTAGAAATATTATTCTGTAGCGCGTCTACCTTAGTCCGTTACCTAATCCTAACAGATTGATGTTGGTCCGTTAATCTCCTCCGAACACAGTAAAATTTCAGTTTCTCCGGGTCCTTTCTCTAACGGATGATATTCAGTCCGTTATGTTTTGGTGACGGCCCTCCTTAGGTTCGTTACGTTACACAAAAACTCTGTTTTACAGAACAAGTTCAGCTCAATTGTGCAATCAATTCCTTATCTTTCGAGAACCAAACTTTTATTTCATTTCAACTGAACTCATTGAACATCAAATGGTTGATAAATTTCATCGAGAACAAAATTCAAAGTACATTCATTTTCCTATCCGCATGGGGTCGGATCTTTCGTAACTCTTTCACATAAGCACGATGCTCCTCGTCATCGTCTTCCACTTCCTCTTGCCACGGGCGTGTTTTGCTGATCTCCCACATGGTCAGCACGTTCCGGATCGCTCTCTCATCCTCCTCAGTCCCCACCTTTCTAGCTAGAAGGGGAGGGAAGTGTGCAAGTGCAGGAACTTCGGTTCGGGGTAGCCCAACTTGAAGATAGCAACGGTGAGGGTTGTAGATCGCCATGGTAGTGTCCCCCACTAGCTGTAGATCTAGGCCTGGCCACCGTGGTACTCTAAGTATGGTTCTCCGAAGAACGCTTGGCCGCATTTCGAACCTCTCCATTGGCATTGTGTTGAGGAAGAGGCGTCATTCATCGTGTGTTTTCTTGTCCACTATCCGGCACTCCACCTGTGAAGAAAACCCAAAGGCACCTCCAATAAAGAATAAAGGGTGGCTCCCGAAGATCCGGCTAGTTGTGGTCAAGTCCTCCTTGAGTTGAAATTTGATTCTCACTCCCATCCAGCACTCAAGTAGTATCATGGAGCCGAAGAGAGGTCCTCCTAGGCAAACTGAGCTAAGCCCTTCATAAAGGTATGAGAGGACCGCTTGTGAAATGGACATTCCTCGCCACAACCCACTAATAATGCTCAAATTTTGGATATCAAGAAGGTGGTCAGTGGTAGGAAAAAGAAAGACCCCGCATAAGCACATCGACACGACTTTCGCTATGGCTTCGAATCTACTGATTTTGTTCTTGCAATAAGCGGTCACCCATTGTGCCATCGGTATCAAGTGAATATGTTTTGGGCTAATCATGGTCCTAACATCATTTGGGCTATGGATGAAATCACTTAAGATTAGTGAAAGATCTATGGGCTCAACCGTATGGCATACTAAGTCTTCATCCCTTACTTTGGTCTTAGCAAGTGATAGGTTGATCTCTACCTCCTCCAAAAGCATTGTGGCTTCAAAAGAAGGGACGAGGAATGTATGAGTTTGGGGATGCCGTTGTTCTATAAGGGCTGAGGCCCAATCTAAGGACAGCTTGTGGAAATTCTTTCCTAGGACGACTAAGGGTTGGAGGTGCCATGCCCTTAAGATGGAGATAACCCCTAATGGAAGTTCCTTAATCATGGGAGCCACCCACTTCAGGTTGGAATAACACCTCGGGCCAGGACAAGGCTAAAAGAAAGAAGAAGAAGACGAGAAAAGAAAGGAAGATCATAAGGAAGTGCAGAAAAATTGAATCTTTCTAAATTTAAATGGCAACATTTACCTCTCTTAATGGATTTCAACTGAGGTGTTTGGGGATGGAGGTTAGCCTTTGTATTTCCCCATGCTCTTTTCTAGCAGCTTTGGGCCCGGTGTAGACCTTTTCCTCCATTGCAAAGGCCCCAAAGCTTCTTTTCATGGTGTTCTTGACAAATTGATGAGTTTTCTGAACTTGTAGCAGAGAAATAAGGTGAGTTGCGATTTTAGGGCTTGATCCTATTTATAGAGGGTGAAATTTGGTGTTAGAATGTGAGGACTAAGGTTAGGAAGTCTTATCCTAGGTCAAGAAGGGTTCTAGCATGGATTAGGCCCCCTTCCATCCAACTTCGGATGCTCTTGAGAGAGTCCCGTTCGGATTCTGCTGCTGTCTAGTGTAACGGTCTATCGTGGGTCCGTTACAGTCTCCTGACGCGCCATGGTTGGTCCGTCACATTCTGCTCATCCACCGCCTTCACTCGTTTGACTCTAACGACCCTAAATTGGTCCGTTACGTATTCCTGGCGGTCTACAGTGATCCGTTACATAGTCTGCTGCATGTTGTAGATCAATTTGTTCCCTCTCTCTTTGGCCAAACCTGCCAGTCCCATTACATGCATTCATTCTGTCCACACAATCATGCATCCACACATTCACAGTCATACATTCGTTACACACATCCACACATTCACACGTCCATTCGTTCACACATCAACACATATAACTAAACATAAAACCTACAAAAACAAAATTTCATTCCACTAACTGTCATGTACAAGTATGTATGTCAAAATGAAAGAACAAAAGAAAACATATCACTCGGCCGGTCTATCTCCCGGGCCGTCACTATCCCCAGTACCCTCTTGCCACTTGGCTGGCGGCTCCATGGCACTGTGTTCCTCCTCCCATGCTCGTCTCCTCCCCACCTCCTCATTCCTCCGCTGGACGGAAGAACTAGCCAGGAAGTCTCCTACCGATCCGCTCGGTGCTCCACTCCGCGTGCCTCCCGCTGCAACACTCCGGGATGTACTCTGCTCAGGTCCACGGCCTATCATCCAGACTGTCCACTCTACGGCCCGGAGCTCAATCTTTAAATCATGAACCTAGAGTCGCATCTCCCGAGCCTCGGTCTGGTATCTCTCAAGGTCTGCTGTCTGGGTAGATGCCCACTCTAATTCTCCGCTCAGCTGGGCCACCTCTGCCTGAAGACGCCCTGCCTCCGCTCGGGAACGCTCTAGCTCTGCTCGGGTCTACTCAATCTCTGCTCGAGCCCGATCCGCCTTGGCTATCGCTCTGGCCAGTTCTCTCACCTGCATTTTTGTATTGCATCATAGTCAGTTCAAGACGTTTAGCATACATCATAAAGCATTTAAGTTTGAAGGTTTAGTTTCTTACTCGCCCTGCGAGGGTAGCCTCGGCCTCCTCGGCTCGAGCTACGGCCCGGGTAAACACTTCATCTCGCTCAGCCCTGCCCCCGGCAGGCTGTGAAGAGGAGGACGGTGCATCTAGTCCGGTCCTCTGGGCTCCCTCGGCCCACTGCATTTAGAAGTCAAAGTCAGTAAATTATCATAAACATGAACATTCATTTGAGTCTAAGGTTAGGAAGTTTACCATAAGCTCCAAAGCAGCCCGATACTCATCCCGTTGCTGGACGGCGGCGAGGAGTAGTCCCTCGAGCTCGTCAATGCATCCCCGTGGGTCTAGCTGCATTTAAAAGTTAAAAGTGTCCAGGCATATAGAAATAAATCATTGCATATAGCAAAGTCTGAGTTTAGAGTTTATACCGGTCGTCGGGTACCGTGGAAAACCTGGTCGCCGTACCGCTGGGCGTACGCCTTCAAGTATGCCTCATCGCTATCAGCATGCTCGGTCACTACCCTGCCCTTCCGCTTCTAGTCCTCAATGTGCTTTCTCACCCGGCTACTCCAGTCCATGTTGCCGCTGATCCCTTTGGAAGATTTCCCCGGCCTCTCGTCGCTTCGGTGAGGGAACGTCACCTCCGACTGATGCACTCCTTGTGTCATCATGATCAAGCGGTAGTGGAGAGGCTCGATCACATTGATGCAATGAAGCCAAATGTCCCGTCCTCCGTAGGCCAAGGAAGCCGCCACCCACGGCTGCCCCTCATGTCGCTCGTTCCGGTACGATGTCCAGCGCACCTGAAAGGCCAGTTAAGTTCATGTCAGCATTTCGAAGCGTTTAGGAGCATATAGAAAAGGTTTATGTTTGAGATTTTACCGACGCATGCGGGTATGAGTCAATGTCATCCTGGATCGCCTGGGTCAATCTCTTGATCGACCCCGTGTCTTGAGCTACTGACCACCGCCTCGCGATGGGAATCCTCTCCGGATGTAGCACGGCCCCTCGCCCGATCTCGGGTAGGTAGTGGAAGACCCAGATCTGCAACATGCATCAGCATATAGGCATAATCAAAAGCATTTAGAAAGCATTTAGTAGCATTTAGGGCATTTACCTGTAGAAAAGGCGAGAAGCCGCCTAGCATGGTCTCCCAGTCTGTCGCACTAAGGGAATCGAATAAGAAAGCCAAGACAGCCGCTCCCCACGCATATCTGCCCACTCTGTCCAGATCCGCTAGTAATAGAAGGAGCCTGCAGCTAATGACGTCTGATCGGGTCGGGAATAGGAGCTTCTCGAATAGCAGCATCAGGAAGAGCCTCAGCACTTTGTCCCCATCTAGTCCTGCCTCCGCCGCTACACTCGGGCGCACCTGCTCGACCACTCGATCGATGTGCTGCTCAGGTACCTCTCCAACTACGATGGCCGCTCCCCGGAGTCCCAAACTCTCTTGCAGCACTGATTGTAGTGCCCTAGAATATATATATATATATATTTTGAATATTAAAACAATTTTTTGAAAATTATAAAGCCTTTAATAAATTAATGAAGGGATTATTAGATTAATAAGTCATTATAAGGCCCAAATTATGTTAAATAGTTAACCTAGCCTATCCAATGATTAACTAAAAGATTTAAGGACCAAGCCCATTAAGTTTGGCCCATATTCTAGAAGGATAACTAGCCTATTCACGGATGCATAAGATAAATACTATTTATCTAAGATAATGATAGGGATAAACGAATAAAAGAGTTTTATTGCTTTAAAATTTCTATACACGTTGACTGTAACGGTCCATAGCACGACCGTCACAGTCAGGTAACGCGCCTGGACACGACCGTTACATACTGCGAGTTCCGTAAGTCGAAGAACTCCCAAAAAGATTAGAATTTTTGAACCCTGTCTACAAGAGACCTAACTAGAAGGACATGTTAAGTTACTAGGGACTCTTAGAGATCAGATTTTGATGAATTAAGGACTCTAGAATCGATCTAATCTTCAAACCCTAGCCAAAACTCTATAAATAGAATCCAGTTCTGAACTGAGCGACCCTTACTTTTGGGCCGTAAAGAATCAAGCAAAGGAGTCGTAATCTCGGGGAAGTTCTTTAGAAGATTTTGTAGACAATACTTTAGACTAACTACTCTCTAAATTTCACGTCCTTAGGTCAAGAGGTCGTGGAGTTAGAGCCCAAGGAAGTTTCTGAAAAGTCACAGGAAGAGGAGAGCTAGGGCACGTCTTTTCAACCCTAAATTGGAAGTTTAAAGCCAAGGCTAAGAGGTAGGTCATCTCATGAATGGCAGAAACATCTTGATAGGGATAAAAGCCCTCTGGTTTGATTGAATTCCATGCATGATAGATCATGAATTTCATGTTTTAATGGTTCTATGCATTCATACATCTCTTAGCCTTAAATAGAAATAAAATATGTTATCTTGTCTATTCACTAGAACCCATGCATGTAGATAGCCTATACTTCGTTATCATGTCTAAGGATAGTCATACTATTTTGATTTCTAGACATGATGTGAGTTGATCTCTTGGATTCTATATGGTTTTCTGTCAGCAGATGCTCTAACGCATCAAAGTAGGACCGTCATACTCACGTAACAACCTTACGATGAGCCGTCACAGTTCTGTTGTATATATATGCACTCTGTTGTCTCTGACGCATCAGGGAAGGAGCGTTACGTTCATGTAACGGCTGCTCGATAAATCGTCACATTAACCGTGACGCGCCATCAATAGACCGTCAGATACCTGCTGTTCTGTCAACCCGAGATAGAATAGGACTTGTCAATTTTACTTATTATTAAGCCTAGTTATCTAAGTTTAAATGTGTTAAAGTGATCTTGGAAGTATTCAATCGTTCATGATAGGTATTGCATGATTTTGGTATCTTAATATCATTTTAAAGATATGTTAATTTCATGACCAAAAATCTATAGTTTTGTATTCTAAATCATGGTTTTACATAATGCATTGACGGAGTTTTTATCGTGATTTAGACATGGATACACATTCTATCTCTATATATAGAGTCATTTCTATAAGTACATGGCACATATTCCGGTATGTTATCCATTAGTTCACACTTTGCACTATAGGAACATATTCTTGGACTTGAGGACCTCTCTATTGGATATTCCTTCCAATGGACTAGGAAATCTTGTTTCAAGGCCTCCGTAATTCTCTGCGAGCCTGGGATTCCCACTAGGATGCCGAGTTGGTTGTACCCTTAAAACCCATTGATTAGAGTACACTATCGATGCTTTCTGGTTATCAGTAGTGTAACGGCTCTATATTGGACCGTCAGGTAATGTAACGGCCCAATATAAGACCGTCACATTCATCTGAGTTCGATTGCTTGATTCTGGTCTCAGACTACTGTAATGGCGTAATCATGGACCGTCACACAACGTAACGGCCCAATGAATGACCGTCACACTTCTCTAAGTCTATTTGATCGTTCTGAATTCGGATCATTGTAACGGCCCACTATTGGAGTGTTACATTATGTAACGGCCCAGTAAACGACCGTCACCTTGCTTAAGTATTTAACCCAAGGTTTGACCCAAGGGTTGATATTCCAAAGGTTCTACATGGACTAATGATAGTCTAGAACTTATAATATTGATCAAGAAACTTAATATAATGATTGAAAAGAGAAAAGAATGTACCGTTATGCTGTCGATTTGTTTCCGTGAGCATGACATTGTTTAAATCTTTTTTCTTGATCTCTCATACTCTAAATTGAAGCATTCATTCATTGATTGTTGTTATCATGAGTTCTTGATCTTATTACATTCTTGGCCATACTTTATTGTTACACTCATGGAAGTAGCTTGATTTATACGTGAAGATGTAGTTCGGGCGCTGATTGTGTCCTAGGGCTCTATGCTAGTCCCCACGGCTGATTGCCGGAAACATACTATTTTATAAACCATGGGGTATGATGCTACTGGCGTCACATTACGCTGGGAGTACTTTCTTTATAAATAAATGAAATTCATGAGCACTCGTGAAAATCTAGTGAATTGCTACGTGATTGACATTCTCGTGCGTAACCTTTATAGTTATGAAAGTGGAAGTGAAAGTGCATTCTCGTTACATTCTTGTTCATGAAAGGCCAAATATCATGTTCTTGTTACATTCATCCTTGTTCATCTTGTTCGCTCTATCTTACATGATTATCGTGTTACTTTGATTTAATTGCATGATATTCGCATTCGCATGATTTTGCCTTACTTCTTTAGAGCTAAATTATTAATTACTTTAATAGTGCCTTCATGTTGATGCGAAGATACCTACTAGGTAAGTGTGCTCATTACCTATTTCCAATCTTTTCAGGAGATGGAAGTGATTCGGGTTCGGATTCAGAATGTTCAAGTAGCGGATCCGAGAGTGAATAAAGATGAGTGAAGACTTAGGAAGTCTATATTGTTTAGATGGGGTCAATGTAATTTTCCTATTTCAAGAGTCTAGTAGAGTGAAAAATGGTGGAAAGTTATTGTATTTTGAGTATTTGATTGATAAATGGAATGAAGTTGGATTTTTAGTAAATATTGTGCAATTGCATTCATTTTGTGTGATTGTCTTGCGCTCTGATCGTTCTTGCTTGCAAAAGGCTTACCATGCCGGCTGTTCGCGCTCCCGAGTTAGTCTTTCGCTGTAATAAAGGCTCGGGGCGTGACAGTTAAGTTGGTATCAGAGCCTAAGTCTTAGGACTTAGAAGAAGGAATCAAGTCATAAGATAAGTCCAAGGTTTAAGGGCCCCTACCTATGAACTAAGGAAGAAGTTTCCATACCCATGTGAGAAGTGGGTAGAGCCTGGGATAAGATAATTAATTAGCTTTAAGATTTATTTTGTTCATCCCAATTTCATGAGAAATAACAAGTTGTTATTTTCTCTCAGGTACCTTATCTTACAAATGGCTCATCGTGTAGATTGGGATGGTATGCAACAAACAGTTGCCGGCCTTACCCAGGCATTGCAAACTATAGCGCAAGGTGGCGCAGGGGCAAGGGCTGGTGACCTACATCGCAATTTCCGGAGTTTAAATCCTCCACGATTCTATGGTTCGTCTAATCCCGACGAGGCGGTGAACTAGATAGATGAAATGAATCGTATATTTGATGTCATCCAATGCACCGATCAGGAGAAGGTGCGTCTCGCAACCTTTCAACTAAACAAAGATGCTCGCACATGGTGGAAGTCAGTTCCGGCACCTCCGGCCAATGCACCGCATACATGGGACGGTTTTCTTACCCTATTCCGTGCCAAGTACTTTTCTGAGCACGTAAAGGAATGAAAGGCTATGGAGTTCGCCGCTCTTCGGCAAGGAATGATGACAGTTGCCGAATATGAACTACAATTTTCAAGGCTAGCACCTTACGCACCACCTCTTATCAGCACCGACGTATTGAAGGCAAATCGGTTTATGGACGGGTTACGGCTCAGCTTTATTCAGCAGCTCGGGACCCAAAACATTCGTACATATGCGGTGATGGTTCAGCGGGCATATTTATGTGAAAGGACCTTAGAGAAGGTCGAGAAGTTAAAAGGAAAAGGAGAAGAATCAAGCCGACGTTCCGATCGGTGTTATAAGAAAGAGAAATTTAGTATCATGGAACCCTACGAAAGCCGTGATAGTAAGAAAAGATCTAGGAGTGAGAACGGTGGAAGCTCCCACAAGAAAAAGAAAGTCAAGGAAGAGAAGGAGCAGGTCACCACAGCTTGCACATTTTGTGAGAAATTTGGCCATTCGGCTGAGGAGTGTTGGAAGCGCCTTGGCACTTGTTTACGTTGTAGAAGCAGGAAGCATCGCATGCCGGATTGCCCCCTTATGAAGGACCAGTCATCTGGTAATGGACGTAGGAGGCAGGCTCGCCTCAATGCCGTTCTAGATGAAGAGGAAGCGCCCAAGGATGCTGGGCTTATGGAAGGTACTCTTCAAATTTGTTCTCGTCCTGTATTTGTGCTATTTGATACTGGTGCCTCACATTCTTTTATCTCCACTACTTTTGCTAAGACATTACCAATCGCATTAGTTCCCTTACCTTCAGATCTTGTTATTTCTACACCCTTAGGATCTGGAACTAAGCTTACCAACTATTATCCTGATAGCGAAGTGATAGTAGAAGGTCACAATCTCCCTGCAAACTTAGTATGCCTTGACATGAAAGGTTATGATGCCATTTTAGGGGTAGATTGGCTTGTAGACCACGATGCTTATATCAATTGCCGAAATAGGATTATATCTTTTTGAAAACCCAGTCTTTCAAGATTCTCTTTTCTTGGCATCAAATACAAGAAACACCCCACTATCATATCCTCACTTCACGCTTGCAAGATCATCTTGCGAGGATGTGAAGATTTTCTTACTTCCATCATTATTACAGAGTCCAAGGAGATTATCATAGTAGACATCCCTATTGTAAATGAGTTTCCAGACGTGTTTCCATCTGAACTACCTAGTTTACCTCCCGAGAGGGAAGTGAACTTCATTATTGAACTCATCCCAGGAGCAGCACCTGTTTCTATAGCCCCTTACAGGATGTCCCCCACAGATTCTAGGGACGGTCAAGGGACCAGATCCACAAAACGTGGAGCTAAATACGGGCTCCCAACCTAATACATTTGACCCATGAGGTCGAAATCCCAAGAGTCAACAATCACGGCTCGGCCCAAAACTGAAGGGGTCGACCCTTGGGGTCGACCCTAGTGGGTGGTTTTCCTGCCCAGAATGCATGGGTCGACCCTTGGGGTCGACCCTCAAAAGAACAGCCTGCTGGTTGAAGAAATAATACACAGGGGGTCGACCCTTGAGGTCGACCCTCAGGCTGAGGGGTCGACCCTCGCTGGTCCAGAAATAAAATCCGACGAGTCGAAAAATAAAAACCACAGGGGGCGACCCTTGGGGTCGACCCTTTTAGCCAGAACACCAATAGGTCGAGAACGCGATCTAAATGACCGATTCAAGTTCCAGAACTTCATGCTATGAAATGACCGATTATTTTCAGTGGCTTGCTGGGAAACCCTAAGGGAAAAATCGTATGTTGAGCTGTGAGCCTTCTTTCTAAACCCTTGTGTTTGCAGGTTGAAGCAGCCACCTCCCGACCTTGTACCAGCTTGAAGATTGCATGAAAGTGAAGGGAAGGAGAAGGAGAACTACTTCCATACAAGCCACAGCTGCTGGATGTGATCCAAATCAACTTGAAGCTTCATTCAAGCCAAGATCTTCACTGTGCTGCACAAAGTGTAAGATTAAATTCGTGGAAGTGAAAGGGGGAGCTCCAACCAGGATAATCCAACGTTTTTCATTCCTCTCACTCTGAATACTTTGAGTTTGACTTCATCATCTGTTTGTAGTCCGTAAATCTGAGATTTGTGTGTGTGTGTTCGTGTTCGGCAACACGAACGTGTGTGTGTGTGTGTGTGTGTGTGTGTGCTTGTTGTTCTACACAGGGTGTGTGTGTGTGTTTGCTGTTGTATATAGCGTGTGTGTGTGTGATTCACTGTCTAGTCAAGGTTAATCCTCCGTGTGAGGGGTGGACGTAGGGGACACGGTGTGTACCCGAACCACCTAAAAATCCCGTGTGTCCATTGTGGTTTGATTTTCCGCTTTATTTCGTGTGGGCTTCACGGTGAGGAGAGAATTCAATTTCTTGTTAATTAATCACACCATCATCACGCATTCACGTGTGTGTTTCTGTTCGTGCTAGATTTGAGTTCGTTGTTTATCTTGCTTAGCTCCCGTGTAGCTTATTTTTAGTTTTTATTGGCCATCAATTCACCCCTCCCCTCTTGATTGCCACCCTCCGGGACTCAACAATAATGATAAGGATAAACAAATAAAAGAGTTTTATTAATTTAAAAATTCTATACACGTTGACTGTAACGGTCCATAGCGCGACCGTCACAGCCAGGTAACGCGCCTAGACACGACCGTTACATACTGCGAGTTCCGTAAGTCGAAGAACTCCCAAAAAGATTAGAATTTTTGAAACCTATCTACAAGAGACCTAACTAGAAGGACATGTTAAGTTACTAGGGACTCTTAGAGATCATATTTCGATAAATTAAGGACTCTAGAGTCGATCTAATCTTCAAACCCTAGCCAAAACTCTATAAATAGAACCCAGTTCTGAACTGAGCGACCTTACTTTTGGGCTGTAAAAAATCAAGCTATGGAGTCGTAATCTCGGGTAAGTTCTTTAGAAGATTTTTTAGACAATACTTTAGACTAACTACTCTCCAAATTTCACGTCCTTAGGTCAAGAGGTCATGGAGTTAGAGCCCAAGGAAGTTTCTGAAAAGTCACAGGAAGAGGAGAGCTAGGGCACGTCTTTTCAACCCTAAATTGGAAGTTTAAAGCCAAGGTTAAGAGGTAGGTCATCTCATGAACAGCAGAAACATCTTGATAGGAATAAAAGCCCTCTGGTTTGATTGAATTCCATGCATGATAGATCATGAATTTCATGTTTTAATGGTTCTATGCATTCATACATCTCTTAGCCTTAAATAGAAATAAAAGATGTTATCTTGTCTATTCACTAGAACCCATGCATGTAGATAGCCTATACTTTGTTATCATGTCTAAGGATAGTCATACTATTTTGATTTCTAGACATGATGTGAGTTGATCTCTTGGATTCTATATGGTTTTCTGTCAGTAGATGCTCTGACGCATCATAGTAGTCCCGTCATACTCACGTAACGGCCTTACGATGAGTCGTCACAGTTCTGTTGTATATATATGCACTATGTTGTCTCTGACGCATCAGGGAAGGAGCGTTACATTCATGTAACCGCTGCTCAATAAACCGTCACATTAACCGTGATGCACCATCAATGGACCGTCAGATACCTAATGTTCTGTCAACCCGAGACAGAATAGGACTTGTCAATTTTACTAATTATTAAGCCTAGTTATCTAAGTTTAAACTTGTTAAAGTGATCTTGGAAGTATACAATCGTTCATCAGGTATTGCATGATTTTGGTATCTTAATATCATTTTTAAGATATGTTAATTTCATGACCAAAAATCTATAGTTTTGTATTCTAAATCATGGTTTTACATAATGCATTGACGGAGTTTTTATCGTGATTTAGACATGGATACACATTCTATCTCTATATATAGAGTCATTTCTATAAGTACATGGCACATATTCCGGTATGTTGTCCATTAGTTCACACTTTGCACTATAGGAACATATTCTTGGACTTGAGGACCTCTCTATTGGATATTCCTTCCAATGTACTAGGAAATCTTATTTCAAGGCCTCCGTAATTCTCCGCGAGCCTGGGATTCCCACTAGGACGCCGAGTTGGTTGTACCCTTAAAGCCCATTGATTAGAGTACACTATCGATGCTTTCTGGTTATCAGTAGTGTAACGGCTCTATATTAGACCGTCAGGCAATGTAACGTCCCAATATAAGACCGTCACATTCATCTGAGTTCGATTGCTTGATTCTGGTCTCAGACTATTGTAACGGCCTAATCATGGACCGTCACACAACGTAACGGCCCAATGAATGACCGTCACACTTCTCTAAGTCTATTTGATCGTTCTGAATTCGGATCATTGTAACGGCCCACTACTGGAGCATTACATTATGTAACGGCCCAGTAAACGACCGTCACCTTGCTTAAGTATTTAACCCAAGGTTTGACCCAAGGGTTGATATTCCAAAGGTTCTAGATGGACTAAAGATAGTCTAGAACTTATAATATTGATCAAGAAACTTAATATAATGATTGGAAAGAGAAAAGAATGTACCGTTATGCTGTCGATTTGTTTCCGTGAGCATGACATTGTTTAAATCTTTTTTCTTGATCTCTCATACTCTAAATTGAAGCATTCATTCATTGATTGTTGTTATCATGAGTTCTTGATCTTATTACATTCTTGGCCATACTTTATTATTACACTCATAGAAGTAGCTTCGTTTATACGTGAAGATGCAGTTCGGGCGCTGATTGTGTCCAAGGGCTCTATGCTAGTCCCCACGGCTGATTATCGGAAACATACTATTTTATAAACCATGGGGTATGATGCTACTGGCGTCGCATTACGTTGGGAGTACTTTCTTTATAAATAAGTGAAATCCATGAGCACTCGTGAAAATCTAGTGAATTGCTACGTGATTGACATTCTCGTGCGTAACCTTTATGGTTATGAAAGTGGAAGTGAAAGTGCATTCTCGTTACATTCTTATTTATGAAAGGCCAAATATCATGTTCTTGTTACATCCATCCTTGTTCATTCTTGTTCGCTCTATCTTACATGATTATCGTGTTACTTTGGTTTAATCGCATGATTTTGCCTTACTTCTTTAGAGCTAAATTATTAATTACTTTAATAGTGCCTTCATGTTGATGCGAAGATACCTACTGGGCAAGTGTGCTCATTACCTATTTCCAATCTTTTCCGGAGATGGAAGTGATTCAGGTTCGGATTCATAATGTTCAAGTAGCGGATCCGAGATTGAATAAAGATGAGCGAAGACTTAGGAAGTCTATATTGTTTAGATGGAGTCAATGTAATTTTCCTATTTCTTGAGTCTAGTAGAGTGAAAAATGGTGGAAAGTTATTATATTTTGAGTATTTGATTGATAAATGGAATGAAGTTGGATTTTTAGTAAATATTGTGCAATTGCATTCATTTTGTGTGATTGTCTTGCGCTTTGATCGTTCTTGCTTGCAAGAGGCTTACCATGCCGGCTGTTCGCGCTCCCGAGTTAGTCTTCTGCTGTAATAAAGGCTCGGGGCGTGACACTGATCGTGATAATTGGGATGATGGATGCCCTTCCCTCATCAGATCCAGCCCTAGCAGCTCCTGGGCTAGCTCTCTGTAGTCACCATATGTCCATCCCGTCACCGCCTTCCCGTGCACTCTCAAGCCACTGATCCTCGCCATGTCTTCTAATGTTGGGATCATGTGCCCCCATGGGAAGATGAAAGCTCGACTGATCCGATCCCACCTCTCGTGCAGCGCCTATAAGAGGGCTGTGTCTACTCTTGTCACCTCTATGCTAAGGACTTCCCCGAAGCCCATGGCAGCTAATCTCTCCCTCTGGTACCCTGGCAGTGCCAAGTACACCGCCCGCACTTGAAGCCATGTGATTCTTGTTCTCCTCTTTCCCTGCACACATTTAGGTCATAAGTTAGTCATTAGTCATATTGCATTACATTAATCACAAACAAAACAATAGAAAAAATCAAATAATTAGAAACCCCAAAAATCTCATTTCTGGTTCTGGTTCCCCTGACGCACCAGTGGTGGCACGTCAGGGAACATAGCGGTCACTGGAACGACCGTTACATTCCCTCGCACCGGACATCATCTTCTTTAATCTTCTAGACTGCGGGAATGGCCACAAGGGCCTACAAAGTGCCTCATTGGGTCCCCAGACCCATTATCCTCCCCCTAAAAACGCATGCAATCAATTAAAAATTTGAAAACTAGGGTTTGGGGCGATTTGGCCTACCTCGGGGTCTTGGCCGCGTTTCTTCTTCTCCGGCGCAATGGGCTCGTCCTCACCGCCGGCAGCTCCTCCGGCCTGTTCTCCTCCCTCTTCAGCTCCCTCTAGCCAATGGGGCATTTTCTTCCGTCGATTGAGCCGTCGCCGCTGCCGTTTCTTCCTCCTCCGATGAGCTCGCCGTCGGGGGAGCCTCCTCCCGATCCAACCTAGCCTGCATCTTCCTAATAGCCTTCCTCTTCTTCCCTTTCTCTCGCGTCATGGTGTCCGGAGGGCTCGTCGCCGGTGAGGTTTTGGGGAAGGGTCTTTGGGCGCTCGGTTTTTTCTTTGGGGTGTGTTAGGGCGTGATTAGCAAATGAGAACGAATGAGGGCTCGGTTTGTTTTTTGCAAACTCAGAAACTTTAACGGCCTATCGTGAGACCGTTATAGTCCTCTGACGCACTATATTGAGTCCGTTAGGTGACTAGGTCATCGTTTGTTGAAAAATGAGGACCAGTGGACTATAACGGATCAATATAAATCCGTTACATTATTCTAGCGCATCTTCCATAATCTGTTACAGTCTTGAAAAACATTTGGGTGAAATATAATCATTATCGTGCTTATTATGCCTGATATTTTGAAAAGGTGATTAATGATTATTGAACGGTTATGATCTGTTTATGCTTCTATTCTTGGCTAACCCTCTTAATGAAATCATGAATATCATTAAGCTCTCACGCTTTGTTGCTCGCCGAGCAGGTAAGTCAGGTATTTTATTTTCGATTCCCTTTATCCCTTAATGCATTACTATATGTTATCTATGTTATATTACCTTGAGAACCGGCTGGTCATTCATGTGTTCTGGGATCTGATGTTCCCCTAAAATAAAAAAAATGATGGTCTAAGTGCACATGTTTAATCGTTGGATAGGCCGTTAGGTTGGAAAATTTTGGGGACGATGGTTCTGTCTTGCACGCCGTGGTTGCAGATGGTGTCCTGACCCTGGTTTCTCCAGTCTAGCAATACTATTCTCGAGTATCTTCCTATTTTTCTTGGCATTCGTTTTAAAGATATCTTTTTTCCTTTAGCCTAGCATGCATCATACGTATTTTTGAGCATTCACGAGCCTCATCTGTCCAGGTGTTTCAGTAATGGTGGATAGCTACGTCTGTAATCTCGAGTAAGGAGAGTCATTCCACTTTGAGTCAGAAGGTTTCCTTCGGTCTTATAGCTTGGTTTGGTTAGCCGAAGATTCCCGTCTGGAGTTTAGTTAATCGTCTCTTTTCCTATCCATTTCTCCGGCCGCTGGCCGTGTTTTTTTTCCTTTCCTTAGTTGTTAGTTCATCCAGACGTGCGTCATTTGGTTGGCTATTTCCTTGTGATTGGTCCGAAGTTTTCTGGAAAATTCTTATCGCTCGTTGGTTGCGAACGGGTGTCGTTTGCCTTAACGCCCGCTTTTCAGTTCGCTCCGCTTCATCTCCATGTTCCGTTCACTTTCGCTACACCTCCGCTCGCTCCCCTGCAAAGAGGACGTTAAGGAGGGGCATCTGTTGACACCCATTTTATGACCGATGAGTTGAGTCATCTCCTTATTCATTTTTAATGATGCTCCGAGTTGTTCACCGTTGTTGAGTCTTCTTGGTCAATTTGAGGTCTCTTTCACGGGTCATTTTCTTCTTGGTTGGGTATGGTTCCTCGTCCTTGTCAGTTGGATGTTGCTTGGTGAACTCTCCATTTCATTTGTCATCTTTTCATCCTTAACGCATCAATCCTAGCGTGTTACAGTATCCTAACGCACCTCCCCTGGACCGTTAAGTGATCCCAGAGTCCTGAGCCAACCGTTCTCTTTTTATGCTTATCCTTTGCAATGCAACGGACTTCTTTCATCTGTCACCTTAGCCTAACGCATTAGCTAGGATCCGTTATGCCTTCCAGAGTCCTCCTTTCAAAAACTTCGCCCGTTGGTCTTATCTCTTAGATGATAAGGTTGTGTAACGGACTGGTCCTGGCGCGTTACTTTCTTGTGGCGGTCTATCATGCGACCGTTACATCCATCAGAGTGTTCTAGCAGAACTACTATTTCTCTGCTACTCCATGGCCGGATTAAGAGTTTGATCTGATGATTTCTCCTTCAAATCTAATCCTTAGAACATTTTGTTTGTTTCTATGGACTCTTGGGAGTATTATCTTCAAGAGTTTGCCAAGAAACCTCCTACTTTTTAGCTGAATTATCTCCAATCCGACCCAAAAGTTTGGGGGTCTATAAATAGAACCCTTGACTTCTTAGCTTGAGGAGGAGATTTTTGGAGTTCGTGACGAAGTGCTGCCGCATCCTAGAGCTAGAACCAACCAAGGAAGGCTGCATCTCATGTCCGTCATCGTCCTAAGTCTAGGGAGTATTAGCTTTAAGGGGCTAGTTCAGTCAAGTTCAATCTTTAGTTTGTCCTTCCCTCTTCTATCATCCATGGCATGTTCCCTTCCCTTCTCCCACGTTCTCTCTCTTACTGCATACATCTAAACCTCCTTCCCATCTTTTAAACACCCCTGAGGGGTAAAAAAAAATCAACCATCCCCGGTATTCTCCCTTTCCTTTTGCATGTTCTTCAATTCTTTTAATTTATAGCTACTACACTTTGCAAAGGCTAATTTGGGTGTTTTTCTTTGTTGTCTACATTCTTTTGCAGGTTTTCCAAGGTTAAGGTACGAGGCCCAAGCGTCCTGGCCGGCTGGGAAGCATGGAGATCAAAGATTCCCAATTCCTTTTCTGCAGACCTCTGACGGATCAAGAAAGGCACGTTACGGTTCTCTGGTGCATCTACACTAGTCGGTTACGCTTCACAGAGTTGCAGATTACAGTTCCTGATTTTTCTCTCTCCTGTGGGCGGGTGCTTCATCCACCTATTCTAAGGTACGTTCCAAGTCCTTGGCTTGTTATTTACCTTAGTGGTGATCACATTCCTTCTTAGTTAGGCAATAGCTCTCTCTCTCTCTCTCTTCACATCTTTTCCTTTAATTGCTTGTTCCACCCCTTGCAGTGTGTTCTATTCCTCTTGCTCCACGCTCGGCGTGTGTTTTTATTTCTTCTTTAGTTTAGTTCCTTGATTGGGATTACTTGCCCATGCTTAGAGGTCATGATGGTTGCATAAGTGTATGTTGCACGTGTCTATTGGTAGATTGATTACATTATTCCACATATCTGCATAATTGATCACATCATCTTGCAATAAAAGAATCATTACAATCACAAATAATAATCAACAGCGCCGAGTTAAGGTGTTCATGTAAAGAGTTCCAAGATGTACTCTTGTTCATTGTTGGGTATTGGTTTCAGTTGATCGCCGAGTTGAGGAAGCGGCGCTTGGTACAGCTTCAGGAGTTTCCCATTGAGGGGTGGAAATTGAACCTCCCCCCTATGGTTGACGACGACATAAACACTGCCTTCATAAATTTTTTGGACCCCATAAGGTCCTATCCAATTTTCATTCAATTTTCCTTTGGGATTGGCCGCCATGACTTCTCTTCGCTTGACCATGACTAGGTCTCTGATGTGGCACAGCCAAGTGAGACACGGGATGACTCGACAACCCTCGGACCTATCCTCGCAAGCACACGGGTGAGTAAAGACGGACTCGAAATTGGCGGGTCACTCACGCGGCACGCACTCACGTCTGAAAGCAACTCGGGGATGACCGAGAGGATCCAGGGAGGGACCTTACTGTTCTTCGACTTAGCTATGCTCAGATTGACCCCTTATGGGTTGCGATTCCCACATTTCATGAGAGACCAGCACACTAGGGGGCGTGGGGTAATTGACGGCTCTCAACACTCTCTTCGCGGTGGGTCCTACAAGCGAGTAATAAACAGATTGGGCACTCACTCTCCATCCGACGGGCAATCAAAAATGATACAAGGTAAGCAAAGACATAACAGGAGGGGCAGCCAAACGCTCACCTGATCAGCTTGAGGAAACCGATCCCGATCGGAGACGAGGCGAGCGGGGGACGTGCGATACTATGCATGTCCGACGGAGAAGCTTGATCGGCCCTGTATTATTACAACCTGTGACTCCTCTCACTGGAGGGCCGACTTTAGAAGAGGGAATGAGAAGTACAACAACACTACCTCCGCGCAGGGAGGGGCTTTAAGCTGGCCAGGCGAAGGGGAGGGGGTAGCGGTGACGGGATCCCGGCCTTCAGTCTTCACGACCTCACGCACTGTCCACACAGTCTGGGACCTTCATCTTGTCAGAGGTGGTGCTCTCTGCTCGGACTCCTGATAAAGATGTGGTTGGTACCGTTGGAAAGATGATTGCCTTGGGAAGATCCAGGAAGCAGAATCAGCTCGATTGGTGGTCGGTTGCGGCAGGGGCGGCCATTCTTGTGTGACTGCGCCGATGCTATTCTCTGCTGACAAGAGATCTCTTGTTCGGGACTAAACTCCCAACTGAGATGTCAAAATGCACCGGGACCAATTTTTTTTGAGAGAGGTATGGCCCTAGATCCCCTCCACTAAATTTTGTTGTGAAACTCGCCCGTATGGAGAAACGGCAGCCTCTGTTCTCTGGTAGGGTCAGACTGGTTACAGGAGCAGAAATGCTGGATCAACTTACCAGTGTTGTAGATTGCAAGTCCGAAGTCGGAATGGACTAAAACCAATTTTTATACGAAGAAGGGCTTCTCAGGGGCACGTCCAAACTGGAATGACTCTGATCCGATGAGAGGGGAGTTGATACCACCTGATCGTGTGAGGGTGTGCAGTCAGGTCTGTCATCTGGATAGAGGCGCCTTGTCGGGGATGGTAATCTCGACCGCAATATCGGATTGATCCGAAACAAACGCCGATGCGAAGAGGACTGGCTGAAGATGATCTCCAACAAATTTCAGGAGCTGAGGATACAAGGAGGAGGCGTGGTGGCTTCTTCAACAGGGCAGACAGTCTGCTGCTACTGCTATCTGGATGATAGAGGAAGGTAGGGAGTGAGAAGGGGGAAGAATGGTAGGGTGAGTGAGATGGGCACTTGTTCCTGCATGGGGGAGTGGTTTTTGGGTGAGAAGAGAGAGAGTGGGGGACGCAGCTAGGAGAGGGATTTGGTGGGGGAAAGGATGGGGCAGCCTAGGAAGGTGGAGGGTGGTCAATGGTGGGGGTAGGTTCAAGGGGGTTGGCTTGTTTGAATTCCTTGGTCCTAAAATGGGGGCTTTCAAAGGGGAATCTTGGAAAATTGGTAGAGGTATGTGATGGGAGGGGGAAGAAAGTCTAAATTGTGGTTGGGATGTGATGGGGGAAGGTGAGGAAGTCTAAGTTTGGGATGTGGAAAGTGATGGGAGGGGTGGAGAAGTCCACCTTGAGGGGCTAGTTTTCCACCTTGGTGGCTAGAGGGTCACACTAGGAAGCTTTGAATGATGGGAGGGAGAATGTGACCTTTGATGATGTGGAAGAGAGAGAGAGAGAGAGAGGGGGGCCCTCTCCCTTTGGTTAGAGAGAGAAAGGGGCGCAAGTCTCTAGGGGAGAGAGAGAGAGAGAGAGGGAGAGTCACTCTCCTGAAGGGGGGAAATCACTCAAGGGGTTCTCATTTTTTTTCATTCATCAAAAGTTATTACAAATGGTGGGGGCTGGGTCCTATTTATAGGCACCCCAACTTTTACAAGACCAGAATGCCCTTGGCATTCATACAAAAGACCAAGGCTATCCGAAACAATAATTATGGGCCCAACTAGGATAACAAGGCCAAATCAACATAGTAACAATTATGGGTCCAACTAGGATAATATGGCCCAATCAACATAGAACAATGGTAATTGGACTCATGACCCAATAAAGAAAATACAGAAATAAGACTCCATGATGAGGGCATCACACCACATACCCTCTGGCTTGACACTTCTCTCCCTCCCGGAGGCAGCTAGGGAGCAGCCCTTCTTCAGACGGAACATTGGTGCTTATCATCCTATTACATTTTCCTATTTTCTTGAGTCATTTTGATGTATTTGCCTATGTTTTGAGTCATGTTACTAGGTTATCATGTTATTTACTTATGCTTGTATGTAGGCTAGTGGGCTAATGGGGCTAGTAGGTCTTATTGGGCCATTTCTTTGGTCTGGCCCATGGGCGCCCCTCTCCCCACCCCTTGGTCTTCCGTCATTTGTCCATTTCATGAGGACTTCTTTGTAAATTGGGTTTTCCTATATATAGGACCCCAAACCCCCTCTTTTGAAGCTAATGAAGTATTAAGCAAATTTGAGCCACTTAAGTGCATCTCTCCCTCTCTCTCTAGCTCTTTTCTCTCTCCTCTTCCCTCTCTCTCTCTAAATTTAGAAATTCACTCTCTCTCCTCCCTATTCTCCCCTAATTAAGACCCCTTCCCCATACCTCCCATTTAATCCCCCTCCAACCCCTAGGTGGAAGCCCCTCTTCCAAGGCACCCCTTGGCATTCCCCATACACCCCCTCACTTCCCTAAGCATCCCCTTCACCCCTGCCAAGCTAAAATTCGAATTCTCCTCCCTTTGGGACTGCACCACATTCATTCCCAGCCCCCCTCACCTCCCTAGGTCGCAGCCCCCAACCCCCCTTCCCATTGTTCTTCCTTTGGCCAACCAAGTTCTTCCACCCCTCTCCCCCCCTTTGATCAGTCTGCAGGTGGCTGAAGAAGGTACGACTTGCAGAAGCTTCCCCGGATTCACACGGTGACATCCAGAGGCGTACCATACCTTTCTGGAAAGGGTGTCCAGTCATCTTCGCAGGCGAGGTGATCCTGTCCCGTTCCGAGTTCGGGGCTGTCCGGGAGAGCCAATCTCCCCCGACTGTGCAGAGCTCCATCAGCAGAGCTCCTGAACCCGGTTCAAAGCTGCACCACGTCCGACAGTGGAAGATTCAAGCCGCGAGTTCTTCTGAAAATATCTTCCTCCACCAGTCCTCTTTCTGGATCAAGAAGCGGAAGTGCATTCGGCATCCGGAGGTCGGAGTTTTGGTCTTTCTTCCACGACTGGTCGGGTCTGTCTCCCACAGGTGGCAGTGACCTGCCTCCACTCATCGGCAACCCCCAGTCCACCCCGACATCGGACGGCTTCCCCGTCAGTTTTTCAGCACAGAGGGATCGTTCACGGTTCCAGAAACTCTGACGGTTCAAGATTCGGCATCCGGGAGCGGCCGGGACAACTTCTGCAATCCACTGTTCCTATCTGGTAGTCGCTGCGGCCAGAATCTGCAACCCAGTTCGTCGCCGCACCACGACTAACCGTGAAGGAATCAGACCGAAGTTCCTTCCTCAAAGATCTTCCTCCCCCTGTTCCCGACCAGGAGCAAGAAGCAGAAGTACATTCGGCATTCGGGAGCCCCAGTTATGATTTTTCTCCTTCAGTCACGCAGGACTGCCCTCACCAGTCTTCTGCGACCAACAGTCACTCATCGGCGTTCCCCAGGACACCCCGACCTCCGGCAGCCTCCCCGCCAGTTTTGCTACAACGAGGGCTCGACCACAGTTCCATAAATTCTGACGTCTTGAGATTCGGAGCTCGGGAGCCCAAGGTACAACCTCTGCATCCTACTGCCTCCGATCTGAAGCCGCCAGCCCCAGATTCCTTCATCCTGTTCGAGCCTCCACCACGACCAGCGACGACGTCAGAAGAATTCGATAAAATTCAGAGGTGTCCCAGCCCCTGTTAGGAAGAAATCCCCTCTGGTTTCGTCACCGGAAAAATTCCTGAGGACGAACTACGACTGAAACAGCGGCATCCTGTCCCTTCGCACAGCAAGTGGGCAGATCCACGTCGGCTTCCGTTCCGTCATCCTTGGCGAGTTTCCCCCTCCTGCCTGGCCGGCTTAGCGCCCCTCCCTGCGTGGAGGTAGTGTTTGATGTAAGTTTAATTCCCCCACCCTCCATCCAACCCTCCTGCGTGAGGAGTAGTTCATGTACTAAACAGCTCAAGCTTCATCGGCGCAGTGTGCGGGGAACCCTCACTTCCCCGCTCGCCCTCGTCTCCGACCGAGGTTGGTTTCCTCAAACCAACCAGGTGAGCCTCCTGCCCTTGCCTCCTTATACTTGTTTATTTAATATCTGTGAAACATATCGGCCGGTAGGAGAGCGAGTGCCCGATCCCGGCGCCACCTTTCAGTGTGGTCACCGTGGCTATAAGTGAGCGAGTGACCCCGTGCCTTTAAGGCATCCGGCCGCCCTTGTTTGTGGGCTTTCAAACCTTCGGGAGGGCTAACTAAAGTGGTGCTGGTCCTCTAACCAGTCAGGGACTATCTCCATCACCTCGACTCGGCATCACCGGGTCACCACGGGAATCGTGTGCGCACGGTGCGTTGGTAGCTTTAACATATTCTCGGCGCCTTGTAATTGTGATTGCGAATTAGGTCCAAAGAATCAAAGTCTCCGCTGCATTTGGTGTCACATCAAATTGGTATCAGAGTAAGTTCTAGACTTGTCTCTACTAAGTCTTGTCCTAGGGCATTTGCATTCATCACCCGATCCTCATGCATACCCCTCGCTGGTCACATGGTCCGATTGACCCCCTCCACATGGACTACATTGTAGATGAGGACCTTCATTTTGATGGAATTTATCCTCATGCCTATCTTAGGTGGGAGAATACCATGGAAAGGGACTTTGAAAGTACTTGGGTATATGGGTACGAGAGAGTCCGCAGGGCCAAGGCACGACTTCGGGGTCTAGCTAAGAAAATGTGGGAACACAAAGAGAGATTCAGAAGGGTTTTGGGACAAGAGCCCATCCACTCATGGGAAGAGATGAAGAGTGAGCTCAGGAAGATGTACGCTCCCCGACCGTCCCACTCCTACCGTGAGGACCATAACCCGAGGAGCACTCCCACTCCCCCTTTTCCTCCCAGTCAACCCAAGGCCTCCATTAGGACCCAAACCCCACCATCCAAAGGACCCCTAGATTCATTGGAAGAGATAAGGGTTGAGATCAGGAAGATCTTCACTTCCCTTAGGGCCCAAACTCCACCACCCCAAATGACTCCTATCCCGATCACCACCACCATTCAAACCGAATTGGCCACCACCCAACCCAACATTCCCCATCAAACCCACACCCCACAAGCTTCCACAAATCCTCATCCCACCCATTTCCAAAAGGAACTTATGGAGGTGACCGAAGACTATAAGGCTCCCCTAGATTGGGAAGAAGAATATGAGGCCCAAATAGGTCAAGAGAACTCATTCCTACCCAAAGAAGACCCAGTGAGCCAAATGGGGTGCACCCTCCCCCATGAGTTACAAGATGCCCAACCTAGGCCTCCACTCCTACCCCTCCCCATCCTATCCCAAGTCCCCCATTACTCACCACCCCAAAAGAGCCACATGCCAGTCATCATCACCCCACAAGCAATGGACTTACTCACCTCCTTGGTGAAGGAAACCATGATCCCCATACCCAACCCCATAGTGGTGAGTACTCCGGACCCAACCCCCGCCATGGAGATCACCCATGTCCTGGAAGAAGAAGAAACTTCACATGGTGGACTTCACCTTACACCACCCTCCCTAGTAGGGGCCGAGCTCATCTTAGGAGAACCCCTTTCACATTGGCTAAAGGAGAACCCATTTAGAGATCTCATGGCCCATGTTTGCCCTCCTATGGAACAAAACCTCCCTATAGTACCCTTACCCACCTACCACACCACAATCCAATCATCCTATCAGGTGGAGACACTAGGGGACTTTCTTAAGGGTATAGCTTGGCAAATGGAGCTAACTGACCTGTTAACCACTATAACCGACCAACCTAGGAGCCTTGACCTCCTACACTTATGTGTCGGATCCATCTCCTCCACTTACACTATGGGTTGCTACACTAGTGACCTTCTGTTATTCCTCCCTCCACCCGAGGAGCCCGATGCTCTCCACAAATTAGAGTTGCTTATTTCGGGTAGGATGCCAAACCCTCCATTCATGGCCAACCAACCCGCCAAGGACTTCGGTTCAAATACCACATTTGAGGAGGAGGACTCACTATCATTTGAAGACCTTGAGGAGATAGAATACCCCTTCCTTGGTAACACATTCCATGACCCCTTTGATCCCTCCCTATGGAAGACATTGAACCCATGGGACCTAACCGCCTTACCCACCACCCACTCCCTCCTACCCTCATCCACCATGTTGAACCCAACCCACCCATTCCACTACTTAGTTCACACTATGAGAGCCATGACCGAGGGTGACGTCCACCTAGGAAATGAGGAAGTGACCTATCCCAAAATGTCCACCTTCTTGGACCCCCTCGACCCCTATGAGTGGAAACCCCCAAATCCACCCCCACCTAAAGATGGGACCATCTTGATTGTAATGCATGGGCCACAACATTTTGCCCCACCTGGTAGGGATAGTCATCTTATTTGTGTCTCATACACACTAGGTCCGGTGCATGACAGGTTCACATTTGGATATGTAGGTCCACCCCCATTCATCGTCCATCTTATGCATGATAGGAGTCTACATGGAAGTCCAGGTCCTCCGGCATTCATTGCACCCATACCTGATAGAGCCACATTTGGACATACTGGTCCTTCCCCACTCTTCATCCACCTCAGGCATGATAGGGCCATTTGTGGCTGCCCCGGTCCACCTAAGTGCATCAAGGTCCACATGACTCCTAAGCATGATAGGTTTACATTTGGTTGTCCAGGACCCCCATTATCCACTAGTGAATCAACATTCACAGAGTTGCATGGAAACATTAGCAAAAACATCAACAAGAGCAACGAGATTTACAAGAAGTCTACTGACTCCCACCGCCACCACCAAGAATTCCAGATTGGTGATTTTGTGATGGTGAGAACTGAGAGGTTGTTCCCTGGGAATACTTCGAAGTTGAGGTCGTGTGGAGCTGGCCCCTTCCAGGTGCTGAGACGCCTTGGCACCAATGCTTACGTGTTGGACCTCCCTGAAGAGTACGGAGTAAGCCCCACATTCAATGTGGTTGACCTAGTGCCCTACAAGGGCCCCACGGTGACACCCGGTGAGAAAATCCAGCCTACTCCCTCCTTTGAGAGCGCCCCCACACCCCAGAGAGCTCAACCCCATTTGAGAAATCGGCGTGATGAAGTGGAGCAGATATTAGATGAACAGGTTACCATCACAAGGAGCAAGGCGTATGAGCGCTACCTGGTCAGGCGGAAGGGACGACCACCCTCAGACGATACCTGGGTGAGCCGGGAGGATCTCCAGCAGCTGTCCCCCGATCTCCTAGAGCAGTACCGCAGCAGGGAGGGCCTTTACTCGTCAGAGTCGAGCTCTTCGCCGCCCGGGAGAATTGATGAGGGCATCACACCACATACCCTCTGGCTTGACACTTCTCTCCCTCCCGGAGGCAGCTAGGGAGCAGCCCTTCTTCAAACGGAACATTGGTGCTTATCATCCTATTACATTTTCCTATTTTCTTGAGTCATTTTGATGTATTTGCCTATGTTTTGAGTCATGTTACTAGGTTATCATGTTATTTACTTATGCTTGTATGTAGGCTAGTGGGCTAATGGGGCTAGTAGGTCTTATTGGGCCATTTCTTTGGTCTGGCCCATGGGCGCCCCTCTCCCCACCCCTTGGTCTTCCGTCATTTGTCCATTTCATGAGGACTTCTTTGTAAATTGGGTTTTCCTATATATAGGACCCCAAACCCCCTCTTTTGAAGCTAATGAAGTATTAAGCAAATTTGAGCCACTTAAGTGCATCTCTCCCTCTCTCTCTAGCTCTTTTCTCTCTCCTCTTCCCTCTCTCTCTCTAAATTTAGAAATTCACTCTCTCTCCTCCCTATTCTCCCCTAATTAAGACCCCTCCCCCTTCCCCATACCTCCCATTTAATCCCCCTCCAACCCCTAGGTGGAAGCCCCTCTTCCAAGGCACCCCTTGGCATTCCCCATACACCCCCTCACTTCCCTAAGCATCCCCTTCACCCCTCCCAAGCTAAAATTAGAATTCTCCTCCCTTTGGGACTGCACCACATTCATTCCCAGCCCCCCTCACCTCCCTAGGTCGCAGCCCCCAACCCCCTTCCCATTGTTCTTCCTTTGGCCAACCAAGTTCTTCCACCCCTCTCCCCCCCTTTGATCAGTCTGCAGGTGGCTGAAGAAGGTACGACTTGCAGAAGCTTCCCCGGATTCACACGGTGACATCCAGAGGGGTACCATACCTTTCTGGAAAGGGCGTCCAGTCATCTTCGCAGGCGAGGTGATCCCGTCCCGTTCCGAGTTCGGGGCTGTCCGGGAGAGCCAATCTCCCCCGACTGCGCAGAGCTCCATCAGCAGAGCTCCTGAACCCGGTTCAAAGCTGCACCACGGCCGACAGTGGAAGATTCAAGCCGCGAGTTCTTCTGAAAATATCTTCCTCCACCAGTCCTCTTTCTGGATCAAGAAGCGGAAGTGCATTCGGCATCCGGAGGTCAGAGTTTTGGTCTTTCTTCCACGACTGGTCGGGTCTGTCTCCCACAGGTGGCAGTGACCTGCCTCCACTCATCGGCAACCCCCAGTCCACCCCGACATCGGACGACTTCCCCGTCAGTTTTTCAGCACATAGGGATCGTCCACGGTTCCAGAAACTCTGACGGTTGAAGATTCGGCATCCGGGAGCGGCCGGGACAACTTCTGCAATCCACTGTTCCTATCTGGTAGTCGCTGCGGCCAGAACCTGCAACCCAGTTCGTCGCCGCACCACGACTAACGGTGAAGGAATCAGACCTAAGTTCCTTCCTCAAAGATCTTCCTCCCCCTGTTCCCGACCAGGAGCAAGAAGCAGAAGTACATTCGGCATTCGGGATCCCCAGTTATGATTTTTCTCCTTCAGTCACGCAGGACTGCCCTCACCAGTCTTCTGCGACCAACAGTCACTCATCGGCGTTCCCCAGGACACCCCGACCTCCGGCAGCCTCCCCGCCAGTTTTGCTACAACGAGGGCTCGACCACAGTTCCATAAATTCTGACGTCTTGAGATTCGGAGCTCGGGAGCCCAAGGTACAACCTCTGCATCCTACTGCCTCCGATCTGAAGCCGCCAGCCCCAGATTCCTTCATCCTGTTCGAGCCTCCACCACGACCAGCGACGACGTCAGAAGAATTCGATAAAATTCAGAGGTGTCCCAGCCCCTGTTAGGAAGAAATCCCCTCTGGTTTCGTCACCGGAAAAATTCCTGAGGACGAACTACGACTGAAACAGCGGCATCCTGTCCCTTCGCACAGCAAGTGGGCAGATCCACGTCGGCTTCCGTTCCGTCATCCTTGGCGAGTTTCCCCCTCCTGCCTGGCCGGCTTAGCGCCCCTCCCTGCGTGGAGGTAGTGTTTGATGTAAGTTTAATTCCCCCACACTCCATCCAACCCTCCTGCGTGAGGAGTAGTTCATGTACTAAACAGCTCAAGCTTCATCGGCACAGTGTGCGGGGAACCCACACTTCCCCGCTCGCCCTCGTCTCCGACCGGGGTTGGTTTCCACAAACCAACCAGGTGAGCCTCCTGCCCTTGCCTCCTTATACTTGTTTATTTAATATCTGTGAAACATATCGGCCGGTAGGAGAGCGAGTGCCCGATCCCGGCGCCACCTTTCAGTGTGGTCACCGTGGCTATAAGTGAGCGAGTGACCCCGTGCCTTTAAGGCATCCGGCCGCCCTTGTTTGTGGGCTTTCAAACCTTCGGGAGGGCTAACTAAAGTGGTGCTGGTCCTCTAACCAGTCAGGGACTATCTCCATCACCTCGACTCGGCATCACCGGGTCACCACGGGAATCGTGTGCGCACGGTGCGTTGGTAGCTTTAACATATTCTCGGCGCCTTGTAATTGTGATTGCGAATTAGGTCCAAGGAATCAAAGTCTCCGCTGCATTTGGTGTCACATCACTCCAAATATGAGATAATCACTGACGAGCTTCCTCAAGGATGTGCGGGCGATCCTAGCCATAGGGAGTGGCGTGAGATGTCCTCATCAAATCCCCCGGGGTGAGAAGATCTCGACCCCGTTGAGTATGGGTCCACCTGGCTATGGTAGCGCTCCAAACTATCAGGGTCCAGGCAGAGTAGGTCCTCCCGGCTCAGCCACGTATCCTCGGTCGGAGGTCGATTCTTCCACCTCACAAGATAGCGCTGGTGCACCTTATTCCTAGTCACGGTGCTCTGCTCATCCAGTATCATCTCCACCTGCTCGCGTCGGTCCCTCAGGCTAATAGGTGGATTCTTACTGGTGGTGTCTCTCTCAAGGGATGGTATAGGCTCAAGACTGTCACTAGGCTCCACCGCGGGGCCCTTATAGGGTGCTAGATCTGCCACATTGAAAGTGGGATGTACCCCATAGCCCTCCAATAGGTCTAGCTCATAAGCATTGTTGCCCACTCGTCTCAGAACTCGGAAAGGTCCAGACCCTCGTGCCCTCAGCTTGGAGACGGCCCCGGGAAAGAGCCGCTCTATTCTCACCATCACAGAGTCACCTATTTGGAATTCCAAGTGGCGCCTATGAGCATATGCCCGCTTCTTGTAATCCTCGTTACTCTTCCCTATGTGATTACGAATGTCATCATGCAACTCTTTAATGTGTTGTGCAAAGGACACGGTAGAAATAGACACTCTAGCATGTGGAGGAAGGGGAATGAGATCAGAGGGCTTCCTCGGCTTGTAACCATGCACGACTTCAAATGGGCTCTTTCCTGTTGACCTATTGACGAAGTCATTGTAGGCAAATTCAGCTTGGGGCAAGAGAAGATCCAAATTCCCGAGGTGGTACCCAACTAAGCAACGAAGTAAGTTCCCCAAGCTTCAGTTGAAGATCTCAGTTTGGCCATCGGTTTGAGGGTGGTAGGCCGTGGAGAACTTTAGGAGGGTACCCATCAAGTGCCAAAGGGTTTTCTAGAAGTAGCTGGTGAATTTTATATCCCGATCAGACACGATGGTTTTAGGCAGGCCATGGAGGTAGACTACCCCATCAAAGAATAAGCGAGCCACCTTAGAAGCATCTGAGGTCTTGGAGCATGGGATAAAGTGGGCCATTTTGAAAAATCTATCGACCACCACGAAGATCGAATCATGTTTGCGGAGAGTCCTAGGTAGGCCGAGCACAAAGTCCATGCTCAAGTCTTGCCAAGGTCAATCTCGGATGGGGAGAGGTGTGTAGAGACCGGTGTTTTGTCTCACCTGCTTGGCCAAGGCGCAAGTACGACACTGGCCAACAATCTTAGTGACATCCCTCTTAAGGCTTGGCCAATAGAACTGCCTCTCAACTAGCTCAATGGTCTTTTGGACCCCAAAGTGACCAGCAAGGCCACCACCATGTAGTTCCCAAACCAAAAAAGTCCCGAAGTGAAATCCGTGGTATACACAACCTATTTCCTTTGAAAAGGTACCCCTCTTGGAGTATGAATCCGTCGTGTTCTATGTGGGGTTGGGTGGAGAGGGTGGTGTAGTGAATCCCAAAATCCGGGCAACTTGGGCATTCTTCTTTGACTCGCTCAAACCCCATGACTTCCACTTGGATAGTGGAAAGTAAGGCTCCCTGCCTACTTAGTGCATCGGCGGCGTGATTCTTACTACCTGCTTTGTACTTTAAGACAAAGGCGTAAGCTTGAATGTTCTCAACCCAGCAGGCATGATGGACATTGAGCTTTTGTTGGGTGTTGAGATACTTCAATGCTTCATGGTCCGAAAAGATCACAAACTCCTTGGGTAGGAGATAGTGCCTCCAATGTCGAAGGGATTGGACCACGGCATATAGTTCCTTGTCATAGGTGGAGTACCTAGACCTAGCCTCACAAAGTTTCTCACTGAAATAGACTACAAGATGACCCCCTTGGCTAAGAATGCCTCCAATCCCTACCCCGGATGCATCACAAGTGACCTCGAAGACTTTAGAGAAGTCGGGTAGACAAAGGACCGGGGCTTGGGTCATTGTTTCCTTGAATTCTAGAAATGCTTTGGAGGCCGCCCTAGTCCAAGCAAAGGTGCCCTTCTTAAGACAATCAGTGATAGGGGTTGTTATGATACTAAACCCACGAATGAATCTCCTATAGAAGGTGGCTAGCCCATGAAAGCTCCGGGCATCATGGAGAGTCTTGGGCTCGGACCATTCAAGAATGGCTTGGACCTTCTTGGGGTCTATGGATTTCCCTTGGGTTGAAACAATGAATCCTAGGAATGCCAATTGATTGGTCATGAAGTGACACTTCCCGGGGTTGGCAAATAGACTCTCCTTCCTAAGAACGGTGCAAACTTCCTTGAGGTGATCGAGGTGGGCTTCCATGGACTGGCGATAAATGAGGATGTCGTCGAAGTAGACAACAAGGAAGATGACAATGAAAGGGCGGAGGACCTCGGTCATGAGACGTATGAAAGTACTAGGTGCATTGGAAAGGCCAAATGGCATGAGAAGCCATTCATAGAGGTCGTCCTTGGTTTTGAAAGAAGTCTTCCACTCGTCCTCGGGCCTAATCTGAACTTGATGGTAGCCACTCTTGAGATCAATTTTGGAGAAGATGGCGGCTCCAGCGAGCATGTCTAGCATGTCATCTATCCGGGGAATGGGAAACTTATACTTGACCGTGATCTTGTTGATGGCCCGGCTATCCACTCACATGCGCCAAGTCCTGTCCTTTTTGGGTGTGAGGAGGGCCGGGACAACACATGGGCTCTTGCTAATGCGGAGGAAACCCTTCTTGATGAGCTCCTCAATTTGCCTCCTAAGTTCGGCATGCTCGGTGGGGTTGAGGCGACAGTGGGGAAGGTTGGGTAGGGTAGCTCCGGGTACAAACTCGATAGCATGTTGCACATCGCGCATGGGTGGTAGTTTATCCGGAAGCTCATCAGGGAACACATCGTGGAAGTCCTCAAGGAGTTGTTAGATTTCTAACAGGTGTGGGTTGGTTGGGGTGGATTCCCCAAGACAAATGACAATAGCACACAATTGTGCCCCTTGATTGACTTCCTCTTCAAGCTCTTTCTTAGTGATGAGGTGTACGCTCCTAGTAGTCCCAATGGTCACACTAGGGATAGGACTCGAGGGTGTGGGGCTTGGTGGAAGGTGGGGTGGGACTGGAGTGAAGGAAGGGGATCCTTCCAGAGAGGGTGGTATCCTTTTGGGGAGGGGACAGGGTGACGTGGGGTTGAGTTGGATCTTCTTCCCCTCATGGGTAAAAATACAAGTGTTCGTCCTCCTGAGAAAAGTGGCATCTACATCATAGATCCAGGGCCGCCCTAGAAGTATGCTCCCTACTTCCATAGGTAGAATGTCACACCATACTTGGCCATGGTAGGATTAGATTATGATGGGGACAAGGCAGCGGGCACTAACGGGTATTGATGTGGCATCAATCCAAGCTACCCGGTAGTGATTCAGGTGTGGGGAGACGGTAAGGCCTAGAAGCTTGACGCTGTCGGGGGACACCACGTTCACACTACTCCCATTATCTAAGATGACCTTCCGGGCACGGTCCCCTATCTGGATGTAGGTTTAGAAGATGGTGGTTCTCCTCCAATCATGCTCTTGGGTTTGAGTGAGGGTGCACCTAACCACTCCAAGGTGAGGGTCGGTGGATGGGGGGGTTGCTCTTGGTTGGACTGGTTGTAGTGGGCTTCATACTCCTTTTCCCAACCGGAAGAAGCCTCATGTACCTTAACTTCTTCTTCAACATCAACTTGGGGTAGGAGATTAGTTTCCTCAATAAGCAAACTAGAGGCTCCCTTGGTGGGACATTGGTTGGCGAAGTGCCCATACCCAAGGCACCTAAAGCATTGCTGCCCGCTATGGTGGTTAGGGGCAGCCCTAGTGGGAGGGTGAGCTGGTCCCGAGTTGGGACGATTGGGAGTGGGGTTGGGAGGGCCATTCGTGGGCCGAGAGGGAAGCGTCTCACTAGGAGGGAGGTGCGGACACACGCTGTAATACACGCCGGTGGACGAGGACACGGCGGGGCCCTGTTAGCTCGCGGAGGACGTGGACGTGTGATCAAGCTACTCACTTGTCTTTTTTCTTGCTTTAAGGCCTTATTGGGCTCTTTGTAGTCCTTTCATGGACAATTATCCCTTTTATATTTATTGGACCTCATGTGGGGAATGGGCTAGAGTTAATGGGTTTTGGGCCTTAAGGGGCTTCAATGTGAACAAGACAAGTGGCTATGTGTGAAAGGGGTTAAGTGAAAGGGGGTTAAGGAGGCTAGAAGAAGGGGGCGCCCCCTTCCTTGGTCCAAGGGGGAGGCAGCCACCTACCACCCTTGACTCCCCTCCCTTTAATATTCAAAGTTAGGTAGTCTTTGTCCCCCCTTGGTCTCCCCCTCTCCCCTTGGTCAAGGGGCGCACCCCCTCACCCTCCCCTCTCTCCCACATAATTCCCAGCCCCCCACCCCTTGCCATTATCTATATAAGCCTATGTATAGTGCCATTTGAGAAGTTAATGAAGATTTTATGAGAGAAGATTATGTTAAGAGAGTGTTTCTCTTCCTCCTCTTGGGTGTAAAGCCCTTGATCAAATCCTGTGACGAGATTCTTTTGGGTGTGTGACTCGCCCCCTCTATCCTCCCTATCCTATTCATATCTGGTTCTGTGAAGATTCTCAATGAAGCTCCTGCAAGTCAGGAAGAAGTTGGCGCTGGTTTTGCGACGATCGGAGCTCTGGATCGCCGGCAACAATTCTTTCCGTCATGTCACGCAAATCTGCCCGAGCCTGCTATCCAGATCTTTAATTTCTTGATCCCGAATTTTTCCTGATCTACTCCCAAGCTCTCTGGCTCTCAGATCCTGATGGGTGGTAGGATTTTTTGTCCTCTCCGTGTTGCCGCTGAGCTCGTGTCATTCTGGGATCGGTGCTTACCGTGGGGGAGATTCTCGTATGACTGCACCGACCACCCTGTGTAGATCCGACCCAAAAGAAGAGGTGACTTCCAGAAGCTACCCCGCCCTCCTCTTTTCCGATCTGACCAAACCCCTTTGTCAGATCCTTCCTCTAGACGTCACTGACGATCTGCAATAAATGGCACCTTGTTCCAACACCGGAAACCATGTTTCCAGTAATTATTTGTCTTCCTATGCAGTTCTGTGTGCGTAGAACCTGAGGCTGAGAACAGTCGCTGCTACGCCCAGATCTGGTAAGATCTGATCACGCCCTCCAGAGTAGAGAATCTTCATCTTGTTGTCGACGTTCTCCATCAAACGGCACTCTGATTGGACATCAGATCTTGGCATACCGACCTCCGCAAGTTTGCTGCGCTGAGTGGCTTGCACGGGCAAAATCAAGTCGGCTTCCAATTGGCTCATCCGATCGACCCCGACTCGCTTCCCTCGTCTCCTGCGAGTGCGACCCGTCAACCCGGATTCCAGCAATCCCAAATTTATGTTTGTAGCCCTTTACCTCCCTGCGTGGAGTGGGCATCATTCCGAAAGTGTACGGGTATTCAGTTTGTGTATTGGGGTTGTCAGATTCTGCCGGGAATTCTTCCCCACGCGTTAGTCATGGAAGTAGGCGCTTCATTCCACAATCACATTGCTGATTTAGTATATTTTCTATCATGCTACGTTTGTGAGAATAGGGCCGTTATCTAGTTGCAAATTGTCATGGTTGTGAGTTGTGAGCGCCCGTTCCTTAGCTCCAGTCGAGCACCGATCTTGGACAGCATTACCCTAGGCGATAGTGGCTCCTTAACCGCTGTGATCCCACGTTTCCCTCGCAAGGGACGATCGTCGGGCTAGAGTGAGTTGCTGTTGAGAGACATCTCCACCCGAAGAACGCAACGGTGGTCAACCGCTCGGCGTACCTTAGTGTGCTAGTGCTGGCGGCACTTTTAGTCGGTCGTACGTCTTAGCTCGATCGCGTCGCTCGTCCCGCATCAAATTGGTATGAGAGCCAATTAAGTCTAGGGTGATCTTTGTCTAGGTCGTCTTGTCCTAGGTTGCATTTCATCCCAATAATCGGTATATCAAAAGGTGTTCCAAGAACGATAGGTTACGCCTATTGGGAAGGTAGCACACTTGCGAGAGAGGATCTTCAGATTCCCAAACTACGTCACATACCGGCTATTGGTTGAGTCTAGGTTCCTCAGTTTGCGTTATTTAGTGCATTTCAACTTTTGTGTCGTTGCATGCCCACCAGGTGAGGTACCCAATACCATCGCCATGCGTCTATGGCAAACCCACGGGATGCCGCCTCGGGAGACTTTCACTCCTTGAATGAGGCGATGATGGCCATCATGGCTCGCTTGCACCAGTCCGAGGCTACCTTTCGAAGCTTCTCAGACAATATGGATGGTCGCCTTAGGGCCATGGAGGAACGCATGGAGTCATCCGAAAAGTCTGTCCAAGGTCTGGTTGGACGGTTGGATAGATTGTCACACGGGGAACCTCCTGGATCGGCCGAGGGCCCACCCGTACCTGCTCCCGCGGTGGCCCAAGTCCAAATCACTTCCAAGGCCTAGGTCCAACCCGCTCCCACGACACAGGAGCAGCCCGCACATGCTCCTAAGCCCGCCCCTCACCGAGCCATCGAATCACAGCATCATGACCTTGGTCTCGAAGACTATGGGTCCGATAATGCTTTTGAGGGGTATGGTTGACGATGTCGTGTCTTTCAATAGCCGAGGGATGAAGAGGATGATAGAGTCCTCAAGACCGTGCGAGCTGCTCCCTCTTTTGATGGGTCCTTGGGCCCAAAAGTCTATCTTGATTGTGAGGCCGGTATGGACCGGTACTTCGAGTGGTTCGAGATGACGGACCACCGAAGAGTCTAGTTTGCTAAAATGAAGTTGTTAGGGCAAGCACAAACTTATTGGTGCAATGTGTAGAGCTTGCTATATCAGCATCGAGAGCCCTAGGTTGAGTCTTGGGATGAGATGAAGGAAAGACTTAGAACCAAGTGTCTTCCTGCCACATACCATCAGAGGCTCATTGATTGGTGGCAGAATATCAACCAAGGGGATCGGTCCATGTCCGAGTACATCGTAGAGTTTGATGAATATCTTTTGCTATGTGGTGTCTCGGAAGAGAGCACAATGCTTATTTTCCGCTTCCGTCATGGTCTGCGGCCCCACTTTCAGTATGAACTCTTTCGCCGCAATGTGACCACCCTGGAGGTCGCATATCAGGTTGCTCTCGAGTTAGAGCAGTTCGAGACGGAGTTCGCTCCCGTCCAGCGATCGGGGATCATCCATCAACATGGGTCCAACCCTCGTACCACGCCGAGTTCCTATAGTCGATTTCCTGTGGTTCATCCACCGGAACCCCCTCGCCAAGACCCCACTGCTCTCAGGCCTTGCCCTCTCCCTCCAAGGGACCCTCCCACCCCTCCCCCTCACCAGCAATCAACATTCCCCACCCCACACCCCCAGCAGCCCGCATTGCCTGCCCGACCCCAGCTCCCCCCACCACCGGCCCGTCGAGAAGACAAGGGAAAGGGGCCGATGACTAGTGGAGCATCCTCGAGCACAGGGCCGCGTGACCAGTGCTACAGGTGTGGTGGGATTGGTCACTTTGTGGCCAAGTGTCCCACTCGGGACTCGTTGGTTATTTCGGACACTCCAGTCCATGACCTTTTCACCAGAGCTAGTGCCGGTCAGCTATGAGCCGGATCCAGAACTCGCGGAGGAGTTCTTTGATGAGCTTTTAGAAAAGCACGCTACCGTCCTGAGTACTCAGTCCCAGGGCAATGTGCAATTGGGTGTGATCTTCCCAACCCTCTGAACTCCCATTTAGAAGTCAATAGGTTCATGTTAGGATGTCTAAGAGTCCATAACTTTGGGTTACATTGTTTGTCTGCGAGTATTTCTATGGTTGTCTAGGTTTGTCTAAGGTCATGTATGAGTCAGTTTTGCTTATACAGTTTGTTTGTCGAGCATTTGGAGTTGCGTAAAGTCGTGTCCCAATAAAAGGCCAGCCATGCACATATAAGGAGTTAGCTGATGCATGCTACATGCCCGTGAGTTTAAAAGGGAGAGTACGTCATGATGAGGGTCATACCTGAATGGTTTCCCCTCGGGGACCATAAAGAAACTCCAGGCCCGCGATACCCGCCCTTTCCGAGTCAAGAAACAAGTGGGTTCGAATGCGTACGTTATTGAACTACCAGACGACTATGGTGTCCATTCGACGTTCAAAGTTTCATATCTGGTAACATATCAGAACCGCGGTGATCCCTAGTGAGTTTTTCGGCTTTCTCCTCCTGTTCTGAGTGACACACCACCCGAGAGTCCACCTCTTCTAGCCTCAACGCAAGCATATAGATTGCATACTGGATGAGCAGGTGATGACCACCAGGAACGGAGCCTACCAACACTTCTTTGTGCATTGGAGAGGACGCCCCGCGCCAGACAATGCCTTGATCACATGCGGAGAGCTCAAGCTTCGGGACCCTTACTCGATGGGGTCGAGTTCCTCCCACCTAGGGAGAATTGGTGTGGACACACGCCGCAATACACGCCGGTGGACGAGGACACGGCGAGGCCCGGTTAGCTCGCTGAGGACGTGGATGTGTGATCGAGCTACTCACTTGTCTTATTTCTTGCTTTAAGGCCTTATTGTGCCCTTTGTAGTCCTTTCATGGACAATTATCCCTTTTATCTTTATTGGACCTCTTGTGGGGAATGGGCTAGAGTTAATGGGTTTTGGGCCTTAAGGCGCTTCAATGTGAACAAGATAAGGGGTTTAGTGGCTATGTGTGAAAGGGGTTAAGTGAAAGGGGGCTAAGGAGGCTAGTGGAAGGGGGTGCCCCCCTTCCTTGGTCCAAGGGGGAGGCAGCCACCAACCACCCTTGACTCCCCTCCCTTTAATATTCAAAATTAGGTAGTCTTTGTCCCCCCTTGGTCTCCCCCTCTCCCCTTGGTCAAGGGGCGCACCCCCTCTCCCTCCCCTCTCTCCCACGTAATTTCCAGCTACCCACCCCATGCCATTCTCTATATAAGCCTATGTATAATGCCATTTGAGAAGTTAATGAAGTTTTTATGAGAGAAGATTATGTTAAGAGAGTGTTTCTCTTCCTCCTCTTGGGTGTAAAGCCCTTGATCAAATCCTGTGATGGGATTCTTTTGGGCGTGTGACTCACCCCCTCTATCCTTTTCATATTTGGTTCTGCGAAAATTCTCAGTGAAGCTTCTACAAGTCAGGAAGAAGTTGGCACTGGTTTTGCATCAATCGGAGCTATGGATCGCTGGCAACAATTCTTCCCATGAAGTCGCGCAAATCTGCCCGAGCCTGCTGTCCAGATCTTCAGTTTCCTGATCCCGAATTTCTCCATATCTACTCCCAAGCTCTCGGGGTCTGAGATCCTGATGGGTTGTAGGATTTTTTGTCCTCTTCGTATTGCCACCAAGCTCGTGTCGTTCTGATATCGGTGCTGGCCGTGGCGGAGATTCTCGTGGGATTACGTCGACCACCCTGTGCAGATCCGACCCAGAAGAAGAGGTGACTTACAAAAGTTGTCCCATCCTCCTCTTTGTCGATCTGACCAAACCCCTTGGTCAGATCCTTCCTTTAGATGTCGTCGACGATCTGCAACAAATGGCACCTAGTTCCGACATCGGGAACAATTTTTCCAGTAATTATTTGTCTTCCTGTGCAGTTCCGTGTGCGTAGAACCGGAGGCTAAGAACAGTCGCTGCTGCGCCCTGATCTGGTAAGATCTGATCGCGCCCTTCGGAGCAGAGAATCTTCATCCTGTCACCAATTTTCTCCAACAAAAGGAACTCCGATCGAACGTTGAATCTTGGTTTACCGGCCTCTGCAAGTTTATTGCGCTGAGTGGCCTACGCGGGCAGAATCAAGTCGGCTTCCAATCGGCTCATCCGATCGGCCCGAACTCACTTCCCTCGCCTCCTGCGAGTACGGCTCGTCAACCCGGATTCCAGCAACTCCAAATTTATATTTGTAGCCCTTTACCTCCCTACGTGGAGTGAGCATCAGGCTCCAAAAGTGTACGGGTATTCAGTTTGTGTATTGGGGTTGTCAGATTCGGCCGGGAATTCTTCCCCACGTGCTAGTCGTGGAGGTACGCCCTTCGTTCCACACTCACATTATTGATTTATTATATTTTCTATCATGCTACGTTTGTGAGAATAGGGCCGTTAGCTAGTTGCAAATTGCCGTGGTTGTGAGTTGTGAGCGCCCGTTCCTTAGCTCCAGTCGAGCACCGTACTCGGACTGCATTACCCTAGGCGACAATGGTTCCTTAACCGCTGTGATCCCACGTTTCCCTCGCAAGGGACGATCGTCGGGCTAGAGTGAGTTGCTGTTGAGAGACGTCTCCACCCGGAGAATGCAATGGTGGTCAGCCGCTCAGCGTACCTTAGTGTGCTAGTGCTGGCCGCACTTTTAGTCAGCCGTACGTCTTAGCCCGATCGCGTCACTCGTCCTGCATCAGAGAGGCTGCTCAGACGGGAGGAGTTCCCATGGGAGTGGGAAGGATGCCCCGTTGAGGGGGTGGTGGGTTGGTCCGAGGCACCATGGACTTGGGGTCCGTCACACGAGGAGGGACCACTTGGGGATATCGAGAGAATTTCTCGTCGTCCCAAGCTATTTGATAGGCTTGTTCTAGGGTGGTCACATGGCGGATGATGAGCTCCTTTTTTATGTGAAATTGAAGCCCATTCCTAAATCGGGATAATGTGACCGCGTGGTCCTCTTGGACTCCGCACTTGAGAAGGTAATACTCAAACTTTTCATTGTACTCCATCATGGACTTCCCTTCTTAGGTCAGGGCCTGCAACTCATCTAGGAGGTTTTTATGGTAGGAGGGGTGAACATATTTGATTCTAAGTTGATCTTTCATGCCCTCCCATGTGGTAATGGGAGCTTGCCTTCTAACCATCATTAACCCCTCAACATTCAACCAATGGGTCTGGGCCAACTTGGTCAATTGCATTTTGGCAAGCCGGACCTTCCTATCCTCAGTCATAGAATACCAATCAAAGTATTGGTCCATTGATGTCTCCCAATCTAGATAGACACTAGGGTGGTAAGACCCATCAAAGGTGGGGGCATCGACTTTCACGAGTCTCATGAGGTGGTCGTCCGGGTTGTCCCAGGGGTGTCCATCATTTCTCCTCGGGGGTGGATCCCTTCCATGCTCAAGTGGGTGGTCGGAGTTTAACCCTCTCATGGCTGGCTCCTCATGTGGGGGAGGTGCCCTTCTATCATCCGCCCTTGGGGTGGGCCTATTTTCTTCAATTTGGTCAAGTCGGGCTGTTATGTCATCAAGTCGACCTAAGATATTGGTCATGGCCTCCACGAGGAATTTGACTTGGTCAGGGAGTTCATGTTCGCTGGTAGCAGGGCTCCCTTGGGGATTGAGATCCATTAGGGGATTTGAAGAAGAAGGATCGGAGTGATAATGGGTTCCTCTATGGGTGGACATGAAGTGTCGGGTGGGCTATGCACGGGTGTGCACCTATGTGCGACTTAGTGTGAAAGTGCCCAAGGACTAGGCTTGTAGGAACAAACCTATAACCGCTCTGATACCACTTAATGTGGCACAGCCAAGCGAGACACGGGATGACCCGACAACCCTCGGACCTATCCTTACAAGCACACTGGCAAGTAAAGATGGACTCGAAATTAGCGGGTCACTCACGCGGCGCGCACTCACGTCCGAAAGCAACTCAGGGATGACCGAGAGGATCCGGGGCAGGACCTTACTATTCTTGGACTGGGCTATGCTCAGATTGACCCCTTATGGGTTGGGATTCCCATGTTTCATGAGCGACCAGCACAGTAGGGGGCGTGGGGTAATTGACGGATCTCTCAACTCTCTCTACGGTGGTTCCCACAAGCGAGTAATAAACGGATCGGGCACTCACTCTCCATCATACGGGCTATCAAAAATGATACAAGGTAAGCAAAGACATAACAGGAAGGGCAGCCAAATGCTCACCTGATCGGCTTCAGGAAACCGATCCCAATCAGAGACGAGACGAGCGGGGGACGTGCGATACTATGCACGTGCGACGGAGAAGCTTGATCGGCACTGTATTATTACAACCTGTGACTCCTCTCACTGGAGGGCCGACTTTGGAAGAGGGAATGGGAAGTACAGCAACACTACCTCCGCGCAGGGAGGGGCTTTAAGCTGGCCAGGGGAAGGGGAGGGGGTAGCGGTGACGGGATCCCGGCATTCAGTCTTCACGACCTCACGCACTGTCCGCATAGGCTGAGACCATCATCTTGTCGGAGGTGGTGCTCTCTGCTCGGACCCCTGATGAAGACGTGGTTCATACCGTTGGAAATCTGATTGCCTTGGGAATATCCAAGAAGCAGAATCGGCTCGATTGGTGGTCGGTAGCGGCAGGGGCGGCCGTTCTCGTGTGACTGCGCTGATGCTATTCTCTGCTAACCAGAGAGCTCTTGTTTGGGACTGAACTCCCAACTGAGATGTCGAAATGCGCTGGGACCAGTTTTGTTTGAGAGAGGTATGGCCCTAGATCCACTCCACTAAATTTGGCTGTGAAACTTGCCCGTATGGAGAAACGGCAGCCTCCGTTCTCCGGTAGGGTCACACTGGTTGCAGGAGTAGAAATGCTGGATCAACTTACCAGTGTTGTAGATTATAGGTCCAAAGTCGGAACGGACCAAAACCAATTTTTCTGTTAAGAAGGGCTTCTCAGGGGCATGTCTGAACTAGAATGACTCCGATCCGATGAGAGGGGAGTCGATACCACCCGATCTTGTGAGGGCCCGCAGTCAGGTCTGTCATCTGGACAGAGGCGCCTTGTCGGGGATGGTACTCTCGACCATGAAATCGGATTGATCTTAAACCAACGCCGATGCGAAGACAACTGGCTGAAGATGATCTCCAACAAATTTTTGGAGCTGAGGATGCCAGGAGGAGGCGTGGTGGCTTCTTCAACAAGGCAGATAGTCTGCTGCTACTGATGTCTGGATGATAGAAGAGGTAGGGAGTGAGAAGGGGGAAGAATGGGAGGGGGAGTGAGATGGGCACTTGTTCCTGCGTGGGGGAGTGGTTTTTGGGTGAGGAGAGAGAGGGGGGATGCAGCTAGGAGAGGCATATGGGTGGGGGAAAGGATGGGGCAGCCTAGGAAGGTGGAGGGTGGTCAATGGTGGGGGTAGGTTCAAGGGGGTTGGCTTGTTTGAATACCTTGGTCCTAAAATGGGGGCTTTCAAAGGGGAATCTTGGAAAATTGGTGGAGGTATGTGATGGGAGGGGGAAGAAAGTCTAAATTGTGGTTGGGAAGTGATGGGGGGAGGTGAGGAAGTCTAAGTTTGGGATGTGGAACGTGATGGGAGGGGTGGAGAAGTCCACCTTGAGGGGCTAGTTTTCCACCTTGGCGGCTAGAGGGTCACACTAGGAATCTTTGAATGATGGGAGGGGGGAAGTGACCTTTGATGATGTGGATGAGAGAGAGAGAGGGGGGGCTCTCCTCTTGGTTAGAGAGAGAAAGGGGCGCAAGTCTCTAGAGGGGGGAGAGAGAGAGAGAGAGAGAGAGAGAGAGAGAGAGGGAGAGTCACTCTCCTTAAGGGGGGAAATCACTCAAGGGGTTCTCATTTTTTTCATTCATCAAAAGTTATTACAAATGGTGGGGGTTGGGTCCTATTTATAGGCACTCCAACTTTTACAAAACCAGAATGCTTTTGGCATTCATACAAAAGACAATGGCTATCCTAAACAATAATTATGAGCCGAACTAGGATAACAAGGCCTAATCAACATAGTAACAATTATGGGCCCAACTAGGATAATAAGGCCCAATCAACATAGAACAATGGTAATTGGACTCATGACCCAATAAAGAAAATACATAAATAAGACTATAAATATGAGATAATCGCCGACGAGCTTCCTCAAGGATGTACGTGTGATTCTAGCCACAGGGAGTGGCGTGAGATGTCCTCATAAGTCTCCTTTCTTGAATTCATGTTCTTTGATGAGTTTATCAAAGGCGCGGGCCCTACGGGCCTAATACATCTATATATTCTATTGGGATTTGAGTCGTTGTCCTTCCAGATCGGAGAGTTCCTCCAATCTTCTTTCGGTATTGGTCTGGCCATCCTTGACCAATTCGTGTTGGATCGTAACCCGTAACGAGGGTATCTCCAGCTCTATCGGGACAACTACTTCCAAGCAGTACACCAGTGAGAAGGGTGAGCAAGCTGTGGGAGTCTTGTACATGGTACGGTATGCCCACAGTGCTTCATACATTATGTCTTCCTAGTCCTTCTTGCTAGAGCTGACCGTCTTGGCAAGGAGTGTGCATAGTGTTTTGTTAAACGCTTCTGCTAACCCATTTTCTTGTGGGTTATATGGAATGGACGTCCTCCGATCAATTTTGAATTTATCGGCCAATCTGTAGACCTGTTAATTCCGAAAATGGCTTCTGTTGTCAGAGATAATTCAATCGGGCACGCCAAATCGGAATATAATGTTTCGACGCATGAATCTAACTATGATTTCTCCTATCACTTCTCTTAGAGCCACATCCTATGCCCAGTGGGAGAAGTAATCTGTTGCCGCTAGAATGTATTTGCATCTCGATGAAGACGTGGGCAGTGGGCCCACGACATCAGTGCCCTATTGAGCAAAAGGCCAACTAGGGGCCATCGGATGCAAGTGTATTGGGGGTCTTCTTATGATCGCATCATGTTGCTGGCATTTATGACATGACCTGGCATACTTGTAACAGTCATCGAACATGGTTGGCCAATAATATCCCAACTTCTTGATTTCAATCTTCATCTTTGGCCCAGCTTGATGGGCACCAGCTGATCTGGCATGAACTTCCTTCATAATCGTCAAAGCCTCCTCCATTGATATGCATCGAAGGAGGACCTTTCTTCTGGCATCTGCCACAGTTCGGAACAAGGTTCTGTTTCTAACTTCATAAGAGTCTTTTATTCTGATCAATCTGATCTTCTCTTCCCTTTGCTTGGGCAATTCTTGGTGTTTAAACCATTTCATCAAGGGCTTTCTCCAGTCAGGGGAGGTGATTGCTTCTGCTATTGCAGCTTCACATTCTTCTTCTTCATTTGCTCCTCTATCATGCTAGGAACCTGGTGCATGTTTATCACTGTTATATTGAGGGATTCATCTGGCGAGACTGCCAGCGAGCTGGCTAGTTTTGCCAGCGCATCTGCCTGAGCATTTTGACTTCGACTGACATGGCCTAACTTGATGAAATAGAATCGCCCCATGAGCATCTTTGCCTTGGCGCAATAAGAGATCAATCCGGGCTTCCAGACATAAAATTTTCCCCATGTCTGTTTGACAATTAGCATTGAGTCATCGAACACTTGCAGCATTCGAATCTCCGTATGGAGGGCAATCTGAAGACCGATGATTAAGACTTCATATTCTGCTTCATTGTTCGTGCACGGCTTGTTGATCGAGCATGATGTATGCAGTGCTTCTCCTTCCGGGGATTTGAGGACAATGCCTGCTCTGGCTCTTGTCCTTATATGCCCTAATTGGGATGTTTCAGTTCTGGATGCTCCGTCAAAGTATAACTGCCACATGGCTTGATGGACTTGGTCCACTTCTAGTGTTTCATCTTCCGGAAGCTCCGTGATTAGAGGGGAATTCTTAGGCACGAGATGTACTGTAAAGAAATCTGCTATTGCCTAGCCGTTAATGGCCTTTTGCGGCACATATGTGATATCAAATTCCATCAAAATGAAGGCCCATTTTCCCAGTCGCCCCTTCAGTGTCGGCTGGGACAAGAGATATTTGACCGGATCGACCCTTGATATTAGCTATATTTCATGCAAAAGCATGTAATGCCTCATTTTCTTGGCTACAAAGACCAAGGCAAGGCAAACTTTTTCGATCGGGGTATATTTTGCTTCCGCCCTGACCAGTCTTCGACTGAGGTAATAATGCACTTGCTCCTTCCCCTTGTAGTTGTTTTGGGCCAGCATTGCCCCCAGTGAGTATTCGATGGCCGCTATATAGAGAATTAAAGGCCGCACTTTGACTGGTGCCCCCATCACTGGTGGGGTCTTCAAGTATTCCTTCAGCTGGTCAAAAGCCTTTTGGCATTCTTGATTCTAGCCAAACGGCATATCTTTCATCATCAGCTTATGGAATGGCTGACATCACGCGGATAGGTTGGAGATGAACTACGAATATAGGCTGATCGGCCCTGCAATGATCGCAGTTTCATGAAGTTCTTCAAAGGCGACAGTTCCTGAATGGCCTTTATCTTGGAGGGGTATATTTTAATACCCCAATATCGGACGATGAAGCCCAAAAATTTTCCATTGGAAACGCCGAAGGCGCACGTCAATGGATTCATCTTCAGCTCGTATTGCCGGAGCCTTTGCAATATCACCCTGAGGTCATTCAAGTGGTCTTCTTTCTTCCTAGTCTTGACGACTAGATCATCGATGTAGCATTCAACTTTATTATAGAGTAGTTCATCAAATATCCTTGTCAGCGCCCTTTGGTAAGTGGCGCCGGCATTATTGAGGCCGAAAGGCATCCTCTTATAGTGGAATATCCCTTTGGGCGATCGAAAAGCCGTATGAATTCTAACATGTTCGGCTATCTACATCTGGTTATATCCGGACGACCCGTCCATGAAGGATATAGCTTTGTGGCCAGTAGTAGCATCAATCATGACTTCGATGATGGGCACCAGGAAATCATCCTTTGGGCATGCTTTGTTTAGGTCTCGGAAGTCGATGCATATCGGGATCTGGTCGTTCTTCTACTTGACGGGCATAATATTGGCTAGCCAAGTGGTGTATTGGTTTTCTGCTATGAAGTCGACGTCCACTAGTTTGTCGACCTCCTTGCAAACCTGACTTATCTGTTATGGCCTCATCCGCCGGGGTGACTGCTTCACTGGTTCAGCCTCGGGGTTAATGGCTAATATATGTTGAGCAATTACAGGGCTGAGGCCTGGCATTTCCTTGTAGTTCCAATAAAAATAGTCTCGAAACTCTTGGAGGAATTGTATATATCTCTTTCTTTCTTCTGGGGGAAGCAGGGCACTGAGGAAGCTTGGTCTGGGCTCATCTTCTGTGCCGAGGTTTACTTCTATCAACTCATCGATGGTGGCCTGACCGCCATCTTCTATTTTCGGAGGAGCCAGCTGCAGATCGATGAAGTCTTCATCGTCTTCTTCAACTTCGAGGACATCATAGGTTCCCTCTTGTCTTGTTTCACTCGGCGATGGAGATTCGCCAGCTTCTTTCCCTGGCTCTTGAGTCGGCGTTTGCACTGGTAATATGACTTCCGGGTGGCTTGGATGTTGGCCCGCGGGTGGATCATTCTTAGGGGTGGTAGCGATCTCTTCAACTTCTTACCCCCGTGGAGCGTTATTAGAAGTCGTGCCGACCTCTGCTTCAATGATTTCCCGGCATTTGCAGGCGACATCAGCCTTCGGCCCTTCATGCATCATTCTATGGGTCTTCGGGGTATCCCTTGGCATAGAGGGCTGTAGGGTTTCCTCACACTCTTCTTGATAATCATCGTAGACAGCTTCTATGGGGTCCTCACTTGTGGGGGTGAAGAGGGAAATCACATTTGCTTCATGGCATCTTTGATTTGTCGAGCAAGCGACCCCCATTGTTAGGGGAGCGACGTCACACGCCTCCCCTTTTGAGGTTGATATCTGTCGCTCAGACGGTTATTTCTTGGTTTGAGGCTTGCTTTGCTCGGCCTCTGATGCATCTTCGGGGGTCTGGTAGTCGACCGAGACCATGTGGACTCCCCTTTCATAATTGCCAGCTTCATGAGGGCACGGTGGGTCCACTTCATATTCCCCTATCTTTAATTCGCCCTTCTCGATCAGGCCTTGAGCAATATCTTTGAACACATAACAGTCTTCGATGGGGTGTCCCAGTACCCGATGATAGGGGCAGAATCGAGGGTCATCACTTCTTCTGGCATCCTCCGGCCTCTTGGGCTCTGGGAGAGTAACCTTGCCGTAGTGGCAAGCCCATTCAAAGAACCCCCTAGTTTTATTCCTCGGGAAGGAATAAGGCTTTTGCATCTTATCCTGCAACATGGGGATTCGTTCTACCGGTCGGATAGTTGAAGGGCCGGCTACTTCCTTCACCTTCCTCCTTGAGTGCATGAAAGCACTAAAGTTGGTGCTCGGGGATTGATTCTCCCATTCCACCGTGGTTACAGGGGAGTGCCTCGGGTTCGGGGATCCATCCCGCTGGAGGAGGATGTCCTCAATTAGATCAAATAGTAGTTTGGTCATTTCGGCCAATTGTGCCTTCAATATCTCGATCTCTTGCTGCTGCTCATAGCATACTGTGAACATAACAGGGGTCATATTGGGAGAAGGCGGTAGCCCGTCATCACGACCCTCTGGGACTGGCCCCTCAGAAGAGGATGGGACCGTCTCTATATCCCAACATGGAGGTGGGTTCCACAGGAACACTTCTTCATCTTGGGTTTTGCGAGCCGGAGGCACATGTTGTTCTTGGCTTTGGGCTTCTTCTGTTTTCGAATCTTCTGGAGGATCACCACCAACCGGAGCCGAGACAGATATCACGTTTGCTTCATAGAATTCTTCTATTGAGAAACCCAAGCCTGGGTGCCAGGTAATCTTCAGAAGTTCTTTATCCAAGTTGGGTGGGTACCACAACTTATTGTGATAGAAAAATGGAGATGAGATCTAGAAGGGGGGATGAATAGATCTACTATCGTAAATCACAAATTAAAAACTCGCAAGCAATGCACTCAGAGCTAACGCTGACGAAGGCATAATTCATTACTATGATCAGTTCAGGCAACCAAGCAAACATAATACAAGCACAAACAATAAGAGAGGCAATATGATAGTAGAGGAAATTTGCGCAACCCCACAAACAATCACAACTGCAAGTGGTCAATTAATCACAAACCAGTGACAATACTAGGCGGAGGGTTGATCCAAGGATCTCCTCACGCAAGTGCAATGTTCCAGATAGGCGTAACCTATATTTCCCACTACTACTTTTGATATACTTCCTGGTTGAGAATAATTGCAAGAGATAGTGGAACACACACCACAAATTAGAAAGGCAATTTTTTAGGTGGTTCGATTGCGCTCGACAATTTACGTCCACCCCTCACTCTCCCAGAGTGAGGATTCCTTTGTCAAGGCAAATCAAATAGCACACTCAGTCTGCGACAACGGCTGATACCACAGCTTAACACCCAAGGGGACAAATCCCTTGACCTTCGATCCTACACCCAATAGAGATTGAAACAAACTGTGCAATGCAGCACCCGGAGGACAATCCTCCCTTCTTCTGTTTTCACAAAAGGAACCCTGTGAACTGAATCCCTCAGCTCACGCAACCAGAGGTCGGAGACCTCTCTTCCTTTAAACCTATAGAGGGGACTCTGGAGAATACTCTCCCTTCCTCTAAGAACACTCAGAGGGAACTAGAGTAATTATAAACCCGAAGAACAAAATGGAAAGCAACAGAATTAAGAATTCGATCAGAGAAAAACAAATAAGAACAATGTAGCTTCTGAGGAAGCAATCTCCTATGAGATGGGCTAGCTGCACTCAATTTTTCTTTTCCTCTCACGATGGTTCTTTCTTTCTATTTCTTCTGAAAGAGCTCTCACTCTGATTTTTCAATTGCAATGAAGGCAGCAGCTTCAGCAGCGTCTCTTGAACAGAGGGGCTGATATATATAGTGGAGAGCATAGCAACGTCCTCACTCTCTTTCCACTCGAGATTCTGATCAGCCAATCATCCATTGGTCAACGTGGAAAAGGAATACTCTGATAATGATATGATCCTTCCAGAAGCTTGCCACGTGGGTTTATGAATTGCACGCTAAAAAGTTCCCTGATCGCAGTCATGTGATTTCCTTGAGTTCATCACGTGCTCAGACGTCTTCATGCTTTCAGATCCATTTATTTAGCCAAGGCAAGCTGAGTTTTGATACTTAATCATCCATTGAGCCTTAATGCTCTTAAGTTCGTTGCCCATACAAAAATCTTGTCGGAATCGGCCGACCGTTCCCCTATTTCAGTCTGCCGAAATAAACAACATCAGAAGCTTCTTTCAGGAGGTCGATGCAGCTTCCTTGTTGCGTCGATGCAGTGTAGCTAAGGAGGACTACAGATGGTTGGCTTCAAATGAATAGCTCTTGATGCGTCGATGCATAGGATCGCCAAGTCGAGGCAGAGTGTAACGACATATAGATGCATCGGATCATCAATTTTGCTACTTCGACCTTGTAGTCTTCCAATTGCTGGTTATGAGCTAGGTGCGTTGTGGAACACTTTTTTTATTATTATTATTTTTTATTTGCGTAGGCAATGCCATTCACTAAGTGACGAGTTCATTATGCGCTCGATCTGACTTGTTTAGACAAAAGTGAAGTCCGTGTCAGGACCGATAGTCTGCCATACCATAAAGGCTATGGCGTTAATTACATCCTCCAAAAAGGAGGAAAACCCTTGATTAATTGCCAAGATAATGAGCCACCGAGACTATGTAAATATGCATGCATAGGTAGATCAACAAGAATGACAATTCACAATGTAGAAATCGGATATAAGTTCAAGCGTGCAATTCAAACTCATTCACTATCTAGAACTCTCGGTATGTGGCGGATAACATTGGTCTGAAGACCACCATTACGCGCAGTGAGAGCTTTCGGTCAATGCTGGTCTGACCTTCAGCAAATCACCATTTGATATATCGAGGTTTAAGATGGTGACAAATATGCAGCAGGCATGCATATGCGCATGTATAAATGCATGGTAAAAGCAGCTCCAAAGCAGTTAACGAATGTAAGCTAACCGAGATTCTTATTGGTTGATTATGGAGTGCCCATGAGTTAAGTATGATGGGGAGATGGGGTAGAATGGGTTAATAAAGATATAAGTGGGGATCTAAAACGGCGCGAAGGGGAGAGTTGACATCTCATCCAGCACGATGAACTGTAGGAATAGGTCTAAAACGGCGCGGGGTGGCGTAGGAAGAGGGGTGAAACGGCGTGGCCGCGCTAAGGGGCTTAAATGGCACGGTATGAGGTGGGGGTGCGCCGAATTAGGCTGCGCGCTGTATAAGTGGCTTTGAGTATTTTGAGTTTTTGAGAGTGGGATTATTCCAGCACGGGGGGTATGGGCGCCGGATGAGGGTGCGTCGGATTTAGGGCGCGTCGGATTAGAGTAGAATTTCAAGTTCCAAGCTATTTTGAGTTGCATTATGACTTGGTTCATTTTCTGATGTTAATTAAGGTTGATTACTGAGCGAACTCAAGTTCCAATTGCTCTGCAGACATAACGGATCAGCACTTGTGCGAGGTTCCTACTCAAGCACAGTCCACTCTCAATTCGGAGTAAGTTCACTGTCCTCAGAACTTAGGTTCTATCAGAGTTCAGCCCAAATGCTCAGATAAAATTTTGGCAGCATCTCCCCATACCCAGAGGGTTGTGGGGGGAAAGTGGAGACATTCACATAGAAACTGGGGTAAGCTCCTTAAAGCCGAGAGACCAATACGGCGACCGGTGGACCCATATGGATGGAAACCCCGAGGACCAGCCTACGAGGGGCACCATTGTTCCATTCGCTGAAGACATTGTTTAAAGGGATGGCCAAAATGGGAGGAGACCTCGAGGGCTAGTCTATAAGAAGTTCCTTACCCACGGCCACCATCATTCCCCAGACGAATGTGGATTTAATGTCGGGTCAAAAGACCCATTTCTATTCACCTTCTATGGCTCGTAGGGCTCCACACCACAGGAGGAGGGGATCCTAGCCTTATGGTGATTCAAAAAAAAAGGGTAGCATGACTGTTTGTTGGGGATGCCCCCCCTGGTCACTGGACTATCATCGTCGAGAAAATAAAACAGAGCGACTATGATAGCATCTTGACATCACCCATGTAGCAAGGAAGAGGGATGGGCCACATCGAACAGACCCTCATCTTATCCTTCTCGGGGGGGGGGGGGGGCAAAGAACATACAATGCCAATCATTCGGCCATTAAACCGTGGATGGTAAGCTAGGCGCATAGAGATTAGTTGGTCAGCATTTAGGGGAGTTACCCCTGAGCGTGTGAGCCATGGGGCTCACAGAGAGGGGTGACAAGCAGGTGATCGTATGCAGCAAAGGCTCGAGCAGTTAGCAGGCGGTCTGCAGGAACATAACTATGCCATTAGACACACTACGCCCAGATTATAGGGACAGTCGGAGATGCACATAGAGATATGCCTCCTGCGGTGGAACCTATGTGGGGCATGTGGTATATTCGATACAACCAATCCATTGGAAGGAGCCCGAGGAGGGGTGACATTGATGTAGCCCTTGGTTAGCCCAGGGCGTGTTCCGTATCGATAGAAGAAATAAAACGACAGTAACGCGGAATATGAAAACAAATGCAACAGAGAATGTGGATAGGCTCAACCACGCATCATTATTCTAATTCAAACCCAAAGTCCATCACATAGCTCAAGGGGGGTAAACCGAAATGAAAATAGACAGACAGGGCCTGGCGTTATCGCACAAAAGTTGATTGATTACATCGTTATACTAGAAAAGAAAGAGTAGGTACAGGGAGCAAATGCTAAAAAATAAAGATTTATTAGGGAGAGAATTGCAGGCTCATATCATCGCCCGTTTCATTACATAACACAGCAGAGATATTAGTAGGAAGGAGGAAGAAGAAGAATGAAACAATCTTCCATGCACCCACATCTATTCTTCGCGACAGAAACAGAGTATCGGAAAGATCTCTCCCTCCCCTTGCTCCAGACCTCTCTCTTCTGTCGATGAATGGAAGATGATTGCCCAGGGAGGCCTCACTCAACTTTTTTTCCCCCAAGCCTCTACTCTCCGATTTCTTTCTACTTTTTCTTTTTTTTTCTTCCTTTCTTGCTTCGTCTACCTTCTTATTCGAAAGCACGGCTTTTATAGCCTTTTAACTGGCAGGGCCTCACCTGGTGCGGGGGATGAAGAGCGTGCCAGACTTGGACGATTCTTTACACGCCGGACTTGGACGAGCGCGCCGAGTAAGGGGTGCGCCGGTGGAAGTAGAGCACGTCGGGTAAGGGGCGCGTCAGATTAACCTCTTGTTGCGTTTATTCGGGCTGGTCTTGGCCTGCGGATCTCGAACTGGCTGTGAGAGTTAACTTGAACTTTCATCTCATCGTGGCTGCGACGACCCGGACTCCAGATACCGGATATACCCGATAGGACTACCGAGTAGACCCGATACCACTTGGAACCCGTGAAGCCTCCCAAGAGCTGTAAAGCTCCAAAGGGATAAAAGGATTGTTGTGTAGTACATTGAAGTCACAGATATAATAGTAAGCAATTAAATTTCATTAATCAGGTTTGCTAAAGTAGCAAAAATAAAATTAATTTTTAATTAATAGTTAAAATTAACAATTATACTAGAGTCCAGTCCAAAGGAAAGGCAAGTATAGTCCAATAGAAAGAAGACGTACATTGAGGTCGGGGGAAGCCCGACGCAGGTACCGCTGGCAACTACGAGCACACTACACCAGGAACCGCGAAGGAAGGAGAGCGCCACACCTGAAAAGTAGGGGTGAGTCTCGTGTCACTGGCTCAGTAGGGGTCACGCGGATCCCCACTAAAAAATAATGCAGTAACACGGAACAAGTGTTGAGTTATGGTTTTGATGATTGTTGTGATTGTTAAGTTATGGTTTTGATGATAACTAAAATTAATGTGTGATTAAGTGATGATAACTAAACTTGTGGTTGATTGCTCATGCTCATGTTATCTATGTATGTTTGAGATGGCAAATGGCAACGGTTACAAGGTCTTAATGCTTGGTTTACATATGTTGATTCTACAAGAGGTTTCAAGCCTTTATATGTTTGAACATATAGACTTGAGCTTTGATGAACACTTTTGTTCAAATCCTGATCAAATAGTTTGAAACTTGTTTGGTTGATTTTTACGCATACCATACATGCATTTGTCAAAGCAACAAGTGTTCCAATCTTATATGTGAAATTGGGTATCAATGTAAATCACTTCTTGAACTCTAATACATATTTCACATATTATTTTGAGCTTGCATTATGTTGAAACAACTCATGAGAAACTTGCTTGAAAATTAGAATAATGGTACTTATATCTTGCTCAAACGGTTTACAATAAGCTCTTGTTAATTGATTGAAACTGCCAAATGGCCAAAGGGGTTTCATACATGTACTTCATGCAATTACCACATGAATTATTGATTAAAGTTCTAATCCTTTTTTCTATGGTTTTGTAGGTCAAAACACTCAACATATATTCTCCAAGATCAAAGGAGCTTAAAGCCTCAAACTTAAATGGGTTGTAATGGAGTTCGGGGGTGAAACCTAAAAAGTCTGAAATTTACTGTAGCTTTAGGTCGACCACCCCAGGTCGACCAACAGCAGCGGTCGACCACCCCAGGTCGACCGAAAATTCCAGGGATCAAATTTCTACAGGGTTTCTCAGTAGCGGTCGACCGCCAGCTTCCACAGGTCGACCGCCAGCCCCGAGCCAACAAAAGTTGACCTTGTTCTCCACTTCGAGAAGAGCCATTCTCCATGTATTTCTTTAATCCTTAAGACACCCAATCATCCAAAAAATGTGGATCTAGTCTGGAGGATGTCCAAGGACCATTCAAAGGTTATAAGAGCTCCACAAGAAGGGTTAGAAACCCTAATGCTTCAAGGGGATCAAGAGAGATCAAGGGAGGCTAGAGGAGGAGATTGATAGGTACTGTAGCACCTCTGTGAACAGTGCTTCGAGCTCAAGTTCTTCATCCATTCCAAGTGATTCAAGTCCAGATCTAAAGCCTTCATCCTCTCATGAAGTGAAGAAACAAGCATCCAACTAGAAGAGATCGAAGGAGAGCCCATCAACCAAGGAGTCTATCAATGGAAGAAGAAGAAGGCTGCTACAAGGAAGAAGGAATCTCTTCATCCATCTGAAGGTATGCAAGCTCCATTTTGAATCCAACAACCTCAAAGGAAGAGAAGAAGCAAGCAAGGATCAAGGAGATTAAGGAAGTTGTGCAAGTACGAAGGAACTGTTACTGTAGCCATGAATAGTGATCCGTGGATCAACTCTTCATCAAAGAGCTAAAGATTCAAGGTCCATCTAAAGCCATCAACTTCCAATAAACTGAAGAAGCAAGCATCACTCAAAGATCATCAGCATACATTCAGGGGAGCCAAATCAGGGGATTTCTAAACTGTGCCTTATTGTGTTTCAAGCTCATATTCGTGTGTTGTACAAACTGCGAAAACTTGTGTGTGAGTGGATCGTTATGGATCCGTGGTTGTGTGTGGTTGTCGTGGTGTTCCATTCGTGTGTGCATAGGTCTTCCTAGATCTACGTGTGTGTGTGATTTTATTCAGATCATAGTGTTTGTGTGTGGAGTGCTGCACTTGTCGCAGCATGTGTGTGTTTTGTTGATCCGCCTGTTGGATCGTGTTGGAGACTTCATCTCCGTGTGTGTGTTTGTGTATTGGGGCGCATCCCCGTGTGTGTGTGCAAGCGTCATCCTGCGTGTGTGTTTGGAGCATCATCTCTGTTTGGGGATTTATCCCCGAGTGAAGCCTCACCGGGTTTGGTGAGGGGTGGACGTAGGATTGCCGTCGTTGCATCCAAACCACCTTAAAAATCACTGTGCATTGTGTGTTATTGTGTGGTTTGATTGTGTTCGTTGTATGGTCGTGTGGGAACGGAGAGATTGAGAGAATTGGTTTATTAGTTTTCACATTGCTAATTATTGTTTATCACATATTTTGTAAAAAGTCAAAAGTTTCGTTAAAATTTGTTATCACCCAATTCACCCCCCTCTTGGGTGTCATTGATCGTGGGACTTCAATTAGTATCAGAGCAAGAGCTCTAATTTTTATAGATCTAACGATCTAGAGTGATCCAGATCAATGACTACCATTATGTATACTTTGAATTCTCCACCGGTGTTTGATGGTTGCAATTTTGATTTGTGGTTAGGTAGAATGTGCAGTCTTGTCAACTCATATGACCCTAAGCTATGGAAGCTTGTTTCATATGGTCCTTATGAGTTGCCTAAGGGTAAAAATGTCTGGACTGAAAATCAAAAGCTTGAACATGATCAAAATTATTTGGTGTTAAAGTTGCTAACTATTGTAGTTGATTCTAATTATTTCCCCTTTGTCTCCCATTGTAGATCTGCGAAGGACATCTTGGATGGATTAACCAAAATCCGGGATGAGCATGGAGACCAATGTCTTGTGGCAGGCACGAGTGAACAAGGGAGTGATCAGCCAAGTAGATCAAGCTCAAAGGTAAATTCTGATTCTGATAATGAAGATGAATTTAACTATGAAGATTTGTTGATTGCATATGATGATCTTGCTGATAAATACAAGAAGGTAAAATCCAAAAATAAAAAATTGAAAAAGAATGCCGAACAAAATAATTGTAATTCCTCTTGTAAAAAATGCTCACATTTAGAGGAAATGATTGAGGCTCATGTGTTTGACATTGAATTTCATAAAGATCAAATCAGCTCCTTAAGAAATGAGAATAAAGATTTGAGAGGCAAGCTAAATTTAGTGGCCAATGATCAAACCTTGATAAATGAAATGATTCATGATGAAAAGCTTGTTAAAGAAAATGAGAAACTGAAGGAATTGAATAATGCTATTTCTGAAAGATTGCTGAGTCTTGAAAAAGGAAAATCTGTGGTTGTTAGAGAATGTGAAAATGTGGATGAACTTAGGCAAGAAGTAGAATGCCTTAAGACTACCAATGCCATGTTGAATGTTAGTCTTTCCACTTGTGAAGAAGAACTTGCAAATTCTGAATTGCAAATTTCATCTCTTCAATCTAAAATTCTTGATTTGAATGATTCATTGTCTAGATTTGTAAATAGTCAAGAAAACTTGAACAAATTACTTGGGATGAAAGTAAACTTTCAAAGAGAAGGGCTGAGGTTTAATCTTGTGAACAAGAAAAAAATTGAAAGCAAGTTATACACTTCATTTGTTCATAGCACATGTACACCCAGCACCTCTAAATCTAACTCCCATCAACCCATTGTGCCAAGAACTCATGCCAATCTGAAAAATAATGTGAATGTTCAAAATGTGCATGCTAAAAACTTTCATTGAAATCCCATGCATCTAACAAAAGAAACATGTCTTATCTTTACTGTGGAAAACTTGGACACATGATGCATGATTGTTTCACTATAAAGAATGATGACTTGAGAGCATGTAGAAACCAAGCTGTTTTGAATAATGTAAAGCAATCATTTACCATAAAATCGTTCATGCATTGCAATCATTGTGGTAAAAGGGGTCATACAACTTCACATTACTGATTATTATTGAAGAGAAAGAACTCCCACTCAATACATCATGCTCACTCACACAAATCAGTAGAACCAATGAGAAGGAAAAATGTGATGCCACGTGCTTCCCCTCATCACTTTGGCAAATCTGGGAATGTTAAGCATGATTGTTTTCTCATGAAAAAGTATGACTTGAATGTTGTTAAAAATTAGAAATTGTATGCCAAAGTTGCTGCTAACCTACAAGGACCCAAAAGGATTTGGGTACCTAAGAATACCAAATGAGAAATCTATTTTGCAGGTGTGCTTTGGGAATGTAAAGCATGAAATCTGTTTTCATCAAGAAGGTAAGGCACACAGGCCAAGTGGCATAAGTCAGGTTGGAAGAAAAATCAAAAATTGAATCTGAGCACTCGGGTGATATCTCTCCTACTCTCTCTAGTGACTGTGTAAGGTTTTGATTCATTTTGAGTCATATAGTCATGTAGTCTTGCATATGTCCGTACATGCATTCCATTCATGATTGTTTGCATATTTGTGTATATATCACTTGTCATATAGCATCTTGTTGTAGGAGAGCTTGAAGATTCTTCAGATCGTGATTTCACTACATATATTGAGTTTGCATACACGTTCACACTCTGTCATGCAAAAGTTGAACATTGTGTATTTATGCCATAATGCATTGCAAATCCTCTTGCCTTCATCATCCTTGACTACATAGTATATCAAATGGTGATATGTGGAAGGGCAGGTTAAGCCTGTCTGAAAACTATCACTACGCGTGAGGTGATCTTCAGATCTAAGTTCTCTGCTTGGTACTATGAGTCATATACTTAAAAGGCTGCAAATGGCATTGGATTTTTACTGAGCATATCACATTCACGCACACTCTAAGGGGGAACAACTACATTCGTCATATAGGCTTAATGTTTGGGTTCACACATGAGTCATGCACTGTATCTGGAGCTGTCTAGGGGGTGTTGGTTATTAAAATAATTTATCATGCCATTGTCAATAAATTTGAATCGAAATTGACAACTCAAGTCCTCTTGTCCTTGGATGCAGATTATACTCCCAAAATCCAATTGATGTAGGGCTAGTCATGGCCAAGCTTGAGTCAATGAAAGGAATACCTTGCAAGGATGAAAATGATGAGAACCCTATCAAGTTGCTACAAGAAGATGGGATACCTTGTGTAGAACAATCTCCAGGATCGACTTAAGCACAAGCTGGTGAAAGTCCTTGTACGTGCTAAAGCAAGTACCCAAGACATGGTATGAAAAGCCCGCATCTTTTGATTGAGAACATGTTAAATAGGTGAAAGGCTTAGAAGAAAATAGATTCTCAAGACAAAGGTAAGAAAGAAAATTTAAAATATCAACCCTCATGAGGTTGGTGATCTTGTGATTGAAGGCTTCCAATCTTGTCTCCTGAGCTAAGGTAATTCAACCTTGTCAATTCATGCAATGGCCGTCTTTATCACTTGGTGACATATTCAAATGACATATATTGATTCTACAAATATGATCTATCATTTACCAGCATCCTGTGATGGACTTGTTTAAGTGGTTGAATGAAATTGAAAATCTTGAGAAGTGTGAATAAAGTGATTGGCTTTGAATATTTTTCAATTTGAATTGCATGATGACATTTGAGCCTAATTGAGTATCTGGTATATCAAATACTGAGCAGTGAAAAGGTGGGTCACATCCACCTTGGAACTCTCACTATGCGGAGTTGGTCTTTGGATCAACGTTCTCCGCCTCGTACTAGAACTCAGAGAAGTCAAATGGTTGATCCATGAATGAATCTTTGAACTGAGTTATTTCAATTGAAAATGTATTTTTGCTCATGATTCAAATATTTGGCTTGTGAATGATTTTTAATTTCAAAACTTGTGAAATGCTCTTGAAAATCTGATTTTGAACAATTCTGAAAATTGGGTTGCATAGCTTAATTTTAATCATGTATGCAACCTCATTCATAAAGATCATGTCAAAAAAAAAATACTTGTTTGATCTATTAATTGAATGTGAATAGTCTCATGTGGAAGTTGTCACATTGGATTGGAAATAAAGCTCTCATCTTGCCAAAACAACTTGCATTCTACTCTCACATAGTTATAGGTTGCATGCATCATAATTCAATACATATGGTGCTTTTAGATCATGCAAATGAAAATCAAAAGTCTGAATCACTTTGCACATCGCATCGCATTCTTATATGCTCATACATTGTATTGCATTAGAACTCATGCATTAGTCGCACTTAGTTCATTCAGTTGGCATCCATTCAATTGGTATCAAGTTATCCATTCCATTGGTATCAAATTGACATCACATTGCTCGCATGCATGTCATAGTGCATTTGCATAAACTCTCAATGTGTGCTTGTGTGCCATTATATGTTATTCAACCCCATCCTTTGACACTTCTATAGCCTTATCCCTTCTTGCTAAATAATGCTGCATTTAAGTCATTATTGGAGTGCTTCATGTCGTACACTCTAGGGGAGTTATATTTCATAAGTGCATCTATTTAGGGGGAGCTGCACTGTTATGTATTCATGATATTTTTGGTATACATGCTGAATCAAATTCGCACACTTCATGCACAAAATATGAAAATGAGTGTTAACGATAAAGATATATGAATTCCTTTCCAACACTCTCGAGATGTTAAACTTGCTGCATGTATGTTGAAGAGACAGTTGAGGAAAAAGCTGCCTACCTATCATTGTTGAAAAATCTGAAATGTAAATGAAAGATAGAGCAATGCTCGGTCTCACTGAGTAAACTGGGCACATGTCACCTGAGACGTGATGTGGTTCATATCTGAAAAGTGTTGACTAGTATCTCTGTTCAAATGAGGTGAAATGGTTCAGTATTCTGAGTAACCGGAGATTCTGGCATGAGCTCCATGCGTCTACTCGCGTAAAAAGGAATTATTTGAACTTGATCACTCTTGAAAAATTCTGACTATCATGTGATATTGGTTGAGTTGAAAAATATTGGTGAAAACTTATTGTGGTAGAGCATAGCCTCCAATACGATATTCTCAAAATTAATTACAGTCTGTAAAATGTCTCCTTGTGTTAATCTGAAAATCTGAATATCCATATTGTAACTATCATTTTTCATGTTATTCACTTACACATCTGGAAATTTGATTCATTATGTATTCAGAAAATTGATTGACTGCTTTAGCAATTGCATGAATCTCCTATATGATTGTACAATCTCCCATGTGCTACACATGTGCATTCCGGTTAGCATGACTCTCTTGCATCTTTCTTATACCCATTCCCTTCTTATATATGTACGGGGGAGATTGCATGTATGTTTATATGTAACTATTTGGTTGCATTGTGTGCACTTCATGAGTCACCATTTGCATGTGTTGCATTTCATGCATTTCAAACCAAAATAAAAAAATCAGAAAATGTGAAAATCAAAGAAAATCCTTTTGATATGCCCTCCTGCTCTTGCTTGTTGTGAAAATCTGACATGGGTTCTAGATTTTGAAAGCTATCATGCTGAACACCCCATCTTGTGAACATCTTGCTCCACTGGTTCATATCCTTGAGGCCAATCACCACCTTCAATTGGTATCAATACATTTTTGACTGTATTTATTTTGGATGGTATCATATTGATTTGTGAGAATAATCACCAATTGGTTTCTTCTGATTAGATTCATAGTGCTTTGTTCGTCCATGATTTGTCCTTACTTCTTCTGATTTGATAAGATGGGCTATTACTATTTCACAGGGAGTTAAGCATGTTCTTCCGTATTTGGCTTCTTCTAGCTTGTTGATAATGTCATAGGAGGAGAAAGATTTGCATTATCCCGCTTTTTGATTATGTCAACGGGGGCGAAAAATTGATGATTGTGTATGACATGTGGAGAAGAACATATGTGCCATTCTTTTGTATCCACTCTGGTGTATCATCACTAAGAACATATGTGCCATTCTTTTGTATCCACTCTGGTGTATCATCACTAATAAATTTCTCATTAAGTTTGTCATCATCAATAAGTTTGTCATCATCAAAAAGGGAGAGATTGTTAAGTTATGGTTTTGATGATTGTTGTGATTGTTAAGTTATGATTTTGATGATAACTAAACTTAATGTATGATTAAGTGATGATAACTAAACTTGTGGTTGATTGCTCATGCTCATGTTATCTATGTATGTTTGAGATGACAAATGGCAACGCTTACATGGTCATAATGCTTGGTTTACATATGTTCATTCTACAAGAGGTTTCAAGCCTTTATATGTTTGAACATATGGACTTGAGCTTTGATGAACACTTTTGTTCAAATCCTGATCAAATAGTTTGAAACTTGTTTGGTTGATTTTTACGCATACCATACATGCATTTGTCAAAGCAACAAGTGTTCCAATCTTATATGTGAAATTGTGTCTCAATGTAAATCACTTCTTGAACTCTAATACATATTTCACATATCATTTTGAGCTTGTATTATGTTGAAACAACTCATGAGAAACTTGCTTAAAAATTGGAATAATGGTACTTATATCTTGCTCAAACAGCTTACAATAAGCTCTTGTTAATTGATTGAAACTGCCAAATGGCCAAAGGGGTTTCATACATGTACTTCATGCAATTACCACATGAATTATTGATCAAAGTTCTAATCCTTTTTTCTATGGTTTTGTAGGTCAAAACACTCAACATATATTCCCCTAGATCAAAAGAGCTTGAAGCCTCAGACTTAAATGGGTTGCAATGGAGTTCGGGGGTGAAACCTAAAAAGTCTGAAATTTACTGTAGCTTTAGGTCGACCGCCCCAGGTCGACCGACAGCAGCGGTCGACTGCCCCAGGTCGATCGAAAATTCCAGGGATCAAATTTCTACAGGGTTTCTCAATAGCGGTCGACCGCCAGCTTCCACAGGTCGACCGCTAGCCCCGAGCCAACAAAGTTGACTTTGTTCTCCACTTCGAGAAGAGCCATTCTCCATGTATTTCTTTAATCCTTATGACACCCAATCATCCACAAAATGTGGATCTGGTCTGGAGGATGTCCAAGGACCATTCAAAGGTTATAAAACCTCCACAAGAAGGGTTAGAAACCCTAATGCTTCAAGGGGATCAAGAGAGATCAAGGGAGGCTAGAGGAGGAGATTGACGGGTACTGTAGCACCTCCGTGAACAGTGCTTCGAGCTCAAGTTCTTCATCTATTCCAAGTGATTCAAGCCTAGATCTGAAGCCTTCATCCTCCCATGAAGTGAAGAAATAAGCATCCAACCAGAAGAGATAGAAGGAGAGCCCATCAACCAAGGAGTCTATCAATGGAAGAAGAAGAAGGCTGCTATAAGGAAGAAGGAATCTCTTCATCCATCTGAAGGTATGCATACTCCATTTTGAATCCAACAACCTCAAAGGAAGTGAAAAAACAAGCAAGGATCAAGGAGATCAAGGAAGTTGTGCAAGCAAGAAGGAACTATTACTGTAGCCGTGAATAGTGATCTATGGATCAACTCGTCATCCAAGAGCTAAAGATTCAAGGTCCATCTGAAGCCATCAACTTCCAATAAATTGAAGAAGCAAGCATCACTCAAAGATCATCAGCATACATTCAGGGGAGCCAAATCAGGGGATTTCTAAACTGTGCCTTATTGTGTTTCAAGCTCATATTCGTGTGTTGTACAAACTGTGAAAACTTGTGTGTGTGTGGATCGTTCTGGATCCGTGGTTGTGTGTGGTTGTCGTGGTGTTCCATTCGTGTGTGCGTAGGTCTTCCTAGATCTGCGTGTGTGTGTGGTTTTATTCAGATCATAGTGTTTGTGTGTGGAGTGCTGCACTTGTCGCAACGTCTGTGTGTTTTGTTGATCCGCATGTTGGATCGTGTTGGAGACTTCATCTCCGTGTGTGTGTGTGTATTGGGGCGCATCCCCGTGTGTGTGTGCAGGCGTCGTCCTGCATGTGTGTTTGGAGTGTCGTCTCCGTTTGGAGATTTATCCCCGAGTGAAGCCTCACCGGGTTTAGTGAGGGGTGGACGTAGGATTACCGTCGTTGCATCTGAACCACCGTAAAAATCGCTGTGCATTGTGTGTTATTGTGTGATTTGATTGTGTTCGTTGTATGGTCGTGTGGGAACAGAGAGATTGAGAGAATTGGTTTATTAGTTTTCACATTGATAATTATTGTTTATCACATATTTTGTAAAAAGTCAAAAGTTTCGTTAAAATTTGTTATCACCCAATTCACCCCCCTCTTGGGTGTCATTGATTGTGGGACTTCAACAACAGGTAAAACAGTAGTAGTAGTAAAGCAGGAAAAGCTAAACTACCACTAGAAAGCTGTAAAAGAAAGCCGGAAGAGCAGGAGTAGAACGGCTAAAAGAAAATGGAAAAGCAAAGCCGCAAAGATCGAAATATGGCCACCGAGAGAAGCTCGGCTCTCTAAGCTACTCCAAACATCGACAGAAAGGTGAACCCTGATATGAAAAAGTCAAGAGTTACCGATCCGTCGGCAGGCACAAGGCCCAAAGCGAAGGTCCTACAAAACTAGGCAAAAACCTTGGAAGAGACCTAGACAGACACAGACACTAACGCATACATGACGAGATCGTCATGCACGCAACAGAGCCGACCTCGGGTAAAGTCAAGAACAGACTAACCAGAAAAAGGTCACGACATGAAGAACGAGAAACATGGGAGTCATGTGTCACGTGACGGAAGCACCTCCTCGCTAGAAGAACAGTCAGATGCATCCACTGACGTCTTACACTGCGCCAAGTATCTCTCTACGGACGTCGAGAACGACGGAGACTGAGATACTCACAGAACCAGAACAGGAACTATCGTAATGAGTGACTAGTCAGGGTCACGTCCATCGACATTCGTCCAAAATGCCCCTGACCACGTGTGCACACACAAGCCCAATGTCATGAGCTAGGACTCTAGCTAGTTTTCTCCCACAGCGGACGCTACTGACAAGCAAGGGAGCCCATGGAAACTAGCTTACAAATCGTCTGATTCAGGAACTGCCCTCACCACCACTCCTAGGTGGGCCGACACTCGAGGTCATTAGGCAATGACTAGTGGAGGCTCACTAGACACAGAGACTCTGAAACACGAGTGCTGGAGTACAGGCAGGCTAAGCACGCACTGTCACCCATACTACAAAGCACAAAGGCAGTACACCAACTGTCAACAGACTCAGGACAGGGCAACTAGACCTACCAATGCAGCGATCCTTGAGTTTCATGAATCGGAGCCAAGATCGTCGCATGATGGTGATGACGAAATGCCAATCAGTCTAATCCTAAGCCACAGGAAACAACAATGGATCTTCAGATCCACATAACCGTATAAAAATGACTCAAGGAGACCTGAGGGAGCATCAAGACCCTCAAAGCACCTGGACACACAAACCGAGGTAGGATAGTACCTCAAGGCTTCTAGAACCACTATCTTGAGCTCTCCAGAATAGTCGAGACACACACAAGGTTACTTGTCAACCACTGGGTCTCACCGGGTTTACCAAAACCAAAATATGACTCTGAAGCGATACAGAAACCTAACCAATAGCAGGGTACGCCTGGCTATCTGATAACATGGTTATAGCCCTCATAGGACATCAAAAGGCATCCACGAGACAATGGGCAAACCACGAGGTCAAGCCGAGGCATTTGGAAACCAACACATCGGGAAACGACACGCAGGAATTAAGTGGAGGAACATACGCTGGCGGTCATAGAATGGGACGCTAGGTGACTGTAGCGGTCAAGGATTAGGCCGCTAAACCTAGTCAACCCCGAACTGACCTATTCGGTAAAACCACCAAAGCAGTCTAATATAGATCTGCCACACGGACTAGGCGGTCCAAGAGACAACCGCCCTAAAACATTGACCTAAGTCAAATGACTTGTGGCGGCCTAAGAAAGGGGCGCCACAATGAAGAGGCGGACGAAGGTTGGATCGCTAAGGCCAACCAACTAAAATTCTTACTAGGACTAAAACCACGGTAGCATGAATACCGAGATAGCTCACGAGCCGCCGAGACCATCCCCTCAAAATGGGAACTCAAGGGAGGCCACTCGCATGCGGGGGTACCCCACCGCACTCACACCGATACACGGTGACTCGATCGAGCGTAACACAAAGCCCGTAACACACACACCTATGGGCACGCTAATTGGGATAACACGGCACCTTCCGACACCCCAGAAACACTGACACGGAACCCACAGGGTGTCCAGGACACTCGCGAGGCCATAGGTCGGTCATTGGGTCTCAACCGGACCGACCGGGACTCAAAATAGTCAAAGGCACTGAATTTTGGTCGACCCGACCCCTCGGGTCGGTCGACCTAACAGGGTCGGTTGACTAGCCCAGAGTAGTCGGTCGACCGGACCGACATGGTCGATCACCCGCTGCGGATGCCAACCGGTCGACCGCCCGCCCGCGGCGGTCGACTGGTTACGGCGGAAAACCGGCCAAACCCAACACTAGGGCCCGATTCCACGTCCTATTCGATCCCGGTCGAAGGGGAAGCAGTCCTAATCGACAAAAACAACCTTCCACAACCCAAAAGGGGCACATGCAACAGCTCAATCACAAGAAATGGGTGATTCCAACGAATCGACCCTAATTGGGTCACCGTGGTTCCCGGGCTCATACCAGCCCCAAATGACGACCAATCGACACGAAATCAGCGGAAATGGAATACAGACATTCTAGGGGTTCGAATGACACCGGCTGATCTGAAAATCATCGCCATTTTCTGGCGAACCCGACGAACTCCCCAAAGGCATGATTTTACCCCAACAAGGTAAAACCCACTCGTATGCTCATCGTTTGGCGTGAAACTACGAGGGGACGTAACAGAGAAGTAGAGCTTCCGTCTCCCTACCTCCACCAAAGATTCTGTACGTCGAAGCGACTAAACCGCGCCGAAAACCGCCAAACGAACAAACTACGTCGGCTTTGAATCCACCGAGGGATCGCGCCAACGTACGCTCCATCCATCGCCCCATCACACGTCCCGATCACTCCATCGCGTCCCCGCCTCTGCCAGCTTGGTAACGATGTGCGCCCGGCGTCGAGAGAGCCAGAGGGGAGAGAGAATGAGAGAGAGAAAGAGAGGGTGAGAATGAGGAAGGAGAGAGGGTGTAGAGGGTTAAATAGAAAGGAAAATTATGAATTTGTCTAATTTTCCAAAAAGTTGATTTTTGTACCAAAAATACACTAATTCAGAAAATTACGCAAAAATAGCCGAAATGATCCTCTCAAAGAGTAGATCGTAATTGTAGCGTCCTCGAGTTGATGGACTGAGAAATAAACTCATCACAGGGTTCCGTAACTTGTACGAGAGAAAAACTCACGCTGATAGTAAAACTCAACTCAGGACCCACAAAAGTGATCCGAAACTCTCCACTAAGGATCCGAAAGATCCGATAAGAATCCAGGGTATTACAGCCTCCCCCCCTTCAAGAAATTTCATCCTCGAAATTTAAGGAGCTAGCAAGAAGAAGCAGGGAAGAACAAACCCCAAGACATAACTTGAAACAGCACGAATCTCAAAAAACACAATTCAGAGGGACACTGTCAGGCCGCAATCTCAAGCACACGCTCTAGATTTCGAGGCAAATAGATCCACAGAACGAGCATGGCTCACAAGTGAACCCAAGTCTGACACCTCCGAGACAAGGCAACGTCGCTTACGTCTAACAGGGAAAGGAGACATGACTCATGCCACGACAATAGCAACCGAGGAAACAAAATGACAAACATAGCAAGCATCAGCGTAAACAAGGAAACATAGTCCTCTTAGCTGACACTCCACCACATCATCGGCTCCAGTGCCATAAGCAACAACGAAAAGCTTGGCACACAGGACGCCAACGACAACACTGGACCACAAGTACAATCAAGTTAGTCCTCACTCAGATATTACATTTGATCGAGTTGCATGCTAACTCTACCAGGAAAGAAGAGTATAGCACCACTATCTGACAAGACTTCGGTCCACACAGTGCCAAGATAGATTCATAGGGAAACAATGACAAAACGACAACGACAGCAGCAGTAACACTTGCAGAATCCCAGCTCCGTACTGAACACAGAACCACGGGACACAACCGCAAGCCGGGTCACATCAAGGCACAATAACAGCGGAACACACGACTATAATGGAGTAGTCATGCATCGAGCAGATCACCAAGAAAGACCCACGACAACGAGAACAACAATCTTGGGTAACGCATCTCAAGGACAATGATCACGCCCCGAGAGTACAACACCCAAGAAAGAATTGTAGAGCAGAGGGTACCCAACCAGCAGAAATGCCGATAGATTCCCCAATACTCAAAAATGCCGATGCCAACACACCAGAATACCTCCAAAAATAATGGCACGGCAACAGACAACATCAAGGCACATGAAACCAAGATGAAATCACATCGAGAAAAATAATTCTCTTGACCGGCCAGAATCTTACCACACGATCGTCGACCCGTGGGTATCAACCCACACGCTTCTGCTACGCACTCATACAACGCACATAGGCATCAAAAATACCTCGGTATTCGCATCTCAGCACACACTCGACACCATCACAATTTAAGAAATCGCAATATAACATGCCATAAGTACTAATCCTACTAATAACCGATCACAAGTCACCTATGTGCAAGCGAAGGAGAGTACCAGCTTTAGCACAAGCACAAAGAAAGGCTAATCTCAGCTTACCATTATGTCCTGAAAGAATAAATGAGCCTTCACAACACGTCGACCGCTAGACACGGCACGACGAACACGGTGCACAAAGGCTCTCAACACAAAAGTTATGTCCAAAGCCAAGCAACCGCAGAACAAAGAGCAGATCAGTCTCAGAATAAACACTGTCCACACTTAAGCAGACACAAGACAACGGTCTCACCAAGATAGCAATTCTAAGGCTTACCTTGAAAAGACTCCACCAAACAGGATGAGAAGCATCGAGCTCGACTAACAGCAGCTCACCAGGGGAAAAGATCCTAGGCTCGCTCGAGCATCTTCTCATTCGAGGCAACAAAGCAACCAGTTCTGTAGCAACCCTGATAAATTTAAAAGGAATAAATAAATCAAAATAGATTAAAAGATTTAGTAAATAAACGAAAGAGCTTGGAATAAAAATAATTAAACCCTGATGAAAATAACGCCTTAGATATAGGCGCTACTTTACATTAAAACGCCCTTACCTAAGAAGTGTTTTGAAGAAAGGACGCCCACACATCAAGGCGTCAAATTTCAAACGACCAAAATAAATAAAAAGGGCAAGTTAGCGTAACGTCCCTTGCATGGACGCGTTTCAACAAGAAACGACGCTTGACAAGGCATCAATTTAAATTCGACGCCCTGACCTAGGTCGCTAATTCAGTTTGAGTTTCGTTCGACCCAGGAGTCTATCCAGGGTAAGATGATAACTATGAGAAAGAGTTCGAATGTAGTAATAACTCTATCATGGAAGTGTTACTTCCAATCGAACACTAACTCTATTAGGTTCACCTAAATCCTATAAATAACCTACTGCTTGAACCGAGAATGCTATTTGGCGTTCAGACTATTCTACGGTAGGTGAAGAACCAAGGTTCTTTCTTCTTCTTTTCTGTTTACGATGGTATGAAGAACATTAAAAGGTTCTTCATCTTCTTCTCTTCTTACAGGTTAAGAAAATTCACGTTGTGAAGAACGAAAGGGTAAGTTCTTCTTTCCTCTACCTTCAGTAAGTATTATGAAGAAAAACTAATGTTTCTTCATCTTATTTTTCTGTAGGGGTCATCATAACCTACTGAAGAATTGAGGGTTCTTCATCTGCAACCTATTACTACCCTTGCTGCTGCTATTAGGATCGAAAGCTTCAAAAAGACTCTATTTATAAAACAGAGTATCGTTCAGAACCTACATCTGTTCATCCGTCAGTTTATCATCATCAAGGTAGGTTTTCTCAAGCACTGTAGCCCAAATCACCATAATAACTATATTAAACCATATATATTAGTTCATGCATATAGTTTTCACGAGTTTTAAAAGTTCTATTGTTGGAAAGAAACGCCCTTTCCAAGGGCGCTAATTTTATACGCGACCCAGACTAGGGCGCTATTTAAATAAACGACCCTGACAAGGTCGTCAATTCAAAAGATTTGACGCCCTGTACACAGACGTCAATTTAATTACCTGATAATTACCCATGTTAATTAGTCCAATATTCACTTAAACATGATTCTAAATCAGTGCATCCTGATATTATCCTATCATGACCATATCTCGTTTTCTGGAAATTTCAATGCTTGAAAAATTGTAAATTCTTGAAATACATGACCCTGTATAGGTCGTCTCTCACTTGACTAACGCCCTGTTCAGGGCGTGAATTGAAAAGTAACGCCCCTGTCCAGGGCGTGTTTCTGATAAATTACTAAAAATATATATTCTGTAAAAATAGAGGTAAAGAATGAACGACCATTGCATACGTCGTCAACTTTTAATTAAACGCCCCTTACAAGGGCGCGTTTTTGGTTAAATACGAAAATATTGAAAATTTGCAAAAATGTAAAATAGATAAACGCCCTTACTGAAGGCGTTAATTACTTGAGTAGTGACTTTACTTAAGTCGTTATTTTCCTGTAAAAATGTTTTTACCCTGTTTCTGATAACCGATGGTTTCAATATATCTATATATATGTATATCGGCACTATATCTCCACTCCGTGAGTATAGTCCCACGTTTCATGATGTTTTATCGATCACCCTCAATTCTCATTGACATACAAGCTCTCCATTGGACATTCTGTTCCTTTGGACTAGCGAGTTAGTCATAGAGACCTCCGTAAGACTCCTCGAGCCTTCGATTCCCTCAAGGCCGACTGAGCTGGTTGTACCCTAAAAACCCATTACACTATTGAATACCATGTCACTCTAAAGAAACATGGTATACCGGCCCTTATGATTTGCAAAGAGTATATCATGAGAATTCTTAATGGAATGATGATATCATGCCATTTGTTGATGTTCTTGTGGACCTCAATTCTATAATAAGAATGAGGGTATCTTACCTTTGATGTACTGTTCATGTGGACCTCAATTCTATATAAAGAATGTCCATACTTGTTGTCATGGTACCCGAGTTAAGGGAACCTAATTCCACCTAGTTTCATCGTTCATCGTGATTGTACCGTTGTTATCGCCTATCTATGTCCAATGTCGTATTTTTGGACTCCATTCTCTCAAAGTTATCCTACGTGTCTACAAGCTTAAATTGTTGAAACTCCATATTGGCTATATATATATACAAGAGTGGATGTCAAAAATATACATGATAAATGCCTGCGCATATAGGGCCCGATCTGGTCCTGGGAGGAGCACCCGAAAGTACTTGTGCTCATGGGAGTTGAATGATAAGGTATCTGGCATTATACCGAGTGCATGACTAGCTTGATTGGACATTCCACACAAATCTTGTACTTGACTCGTACTTGACTTGACATGAATTGCGTGACCCGAGAAAAGGGTAATTACTTGCTTGCTTGATACATGATAGCCAAAGTTCTTGACATGACTTGCTAAAGAGTACTTGCTTGAATATCTTGTTATCTTTTTCTTGAAAGCTCATGACTAGTTCATCTTGCCGTCTTATTGATAAATTCTCTCTCTATCTTATCATTTTATGCGAGCATGCATAGCTATAGTACATTCATGAAAAATGTAATTATTTAAACTCCTTGCTAGCGCTTGAGATATAATTTCCTACTGAGCGTTCGCTCACTCCGTGTGTTCCCTACTTTTCAGGTAATTCCGACGACGAGGGAAGTCAATCGGATGGGAATGGTCAAGAGTGAAAGTGATAGAACTTCTCCAAGTGTCATCTAGTCTTTTTCCTATTTCTTGAGTCAACTATGTACTTTTCTTTTTTTGAATAGAGTATTGGATTTGTAATAGTCTATCCATTATGAAATAAAGGATTGGGTTATCTTTACCTTTACGCATCTCTATTTTGGTGTCGAATACACTACTACTCTGATTGACATGATTGATATAAACTCGTCGCGCACCTCCGGGTATCTTCCGTGCTCGGGGCGTGACAGTTTTTGTGGTATCAGAGCCTAGGGTATTCAATTCCTAGGAAAACCCAAGTCCAAGGATAGGTTTTAACCCTTTAACCAGTGAGATTGGGTAGAACCAAGGGTTAAAGTTAACATAGAATGATAGTCTTTAAGATACAAATCACGTATTAATCTAGTTATTGTAATTGTAGGATAATGGCTGCCGAACGTGCTCAATGGCGCAACATGCAGCGTACACTGCAAGGCATGACTCAAGTACTGCAGCAAGTAACACTAGGAGGTGGACAACGAGCAGGAAGTCTCCACCAGACTTTCAAGAACATGAACCCACCCAAGTTCACGGGTTCTACTGATCTAGATGACGCTGAACACTGGATTTGGGAAACAGAACGAATATTCCATGTTATGCAATGCACGGATCAAGATAAGGTCTTATTAGCTACTTTTCAGTTAGAAAGGGATGCTAGATGCTGGTGGGAATCAATAGAGGCTACTATAAATCAAGATCAGGTTTCGTGGGAGGAATTCGTTGAACACTTCAACGCAAAATATTTCTCGGACCGAGTTCCGGAAAAGAAGGCTGCAGAATTTTCTGCATTAAAGCAACGATCTATGTCAGTGGCCGAGTATGAGGCCCAATTCTCTAGATTGTCTCGATATGCTAAGCATCTAGTTACCACCGAGAAAATGAAAGCTAGGAGGTTTCTTAATGGGCTCATGTCCCAAGCTATTACTCAACTGGCGCTGATGGACATTCAAGTCTACTCGGAGATAGTACGCCGAGCTCAACTATTAGAAGATGCCACGGAACTGTCTGATAGGATTCGTGGTAAGGATAAGAAGGAACAAGTTACAGGTTCGGGTTCCTTTAAACCCAACTTCAAGAAGAGACCTAGCAATGGAGGTATTCCCTCGCAAGACCAAAAGTTCAAGAAGACCAAGCCCTTCTCTATCACCACTACCTCTCCAAATACAGTGTGCAAACATTGTGATAAAGCGGGTCATAGAGCAGAAGAATGCTGGAGGAAACTAGGAGCATGTCTCCGTTGTGGTAGTCGTGAGCATCGGATTCCCGATTGCCCATTACTTAACGATCAAGCCATTGACGGGAAGCGCCCAGTAACCAAGAATGCTCGTCTTCATGCAATCAAGGAGACCGAGCAAGTAGAAGGAGGCGACTTAGTGGAAGGTACATTGAAAGTTTGTTCCAGGAATGCATATGTCTTAATTGATACTGGTGCATCGCATTCTATTGTTTCTAAAAAGTTTGCTGACCCATTACCCCTAGAACCGGAATGGATAAAGTTAGTTTTATCTACTCCTCTGGATGATGAGACTGATATTACACATCATTACCAAAACTGCGAAGTATTGGTTCAGGGTAGAAATCTCCCTATTGATCTCATATGTTTAGATCTGAAAGAGTATGATGTTATACTAGGGGCAGATTGGTTATCCAAGTATCAGGCAACGGTTGATTGCCGCAATAGTAAGGTTACATTCAAGGAATTCCCAGAACTAATATTTACTAGCCCCAAGAGTCGGAGCAAATCCCCTATTATTTCAGCTCTCCGAGCTAGCAAGCTCATTAGGAAAGGATGTGCATCTTTCCTCGCATTTGTCACAGTTAAAGAAGCTAAGGAGATTAAGCTAGAAGACATTCCAGTAGTGCAAGAATTTCCGGACGTGTTTCCGGAAGATTTGCCGGGATTACCCCCGCAAAGAGAAGTGGCCTTCACCATTGACTTAGTCCCTGGTGCTGGTCCGATTTCAAAGGCACCTTATAGGATGTCACCTGCTGAACTCAAGGAGTTAAAGGAGCAATTGATGGAACTCATTAAGAAAGGATTCATTAGACCAAGTACTTCCCTGTGGGGAGTGCCTGTATTATTTGTAAAGAAGAAAGACGGATCCATGAGGTTATGCGTCGACTATCGACAATTGAATCATCTCACTATCAAGAACAAATATCCACTGCCGAGAATCGATGAATTGTTTGATCAAATTTCAGGATCCATGTACTTTTCCAAAATTGATCTTAGGTCCGGATATCACCAACTAAGAATCAAGGACGAGGATATTCATAAAACCGCATTCAGAAGTAGGTATGGCCATTATGAATTTGTTGTTATGCCTTTCGGACTAACGAATGCCCCTGCTGCCTTTATGCAGTTAATGAATAGTATATTCAGGCCTTATTTAGATCAATTCGTGGTGGTCTTTATTGATGATATATTGATTTATTCCAAGACCAAGGAAGAGCATGAGGAACATTTGAGGATTTCATTACAAATATTAAGGACAAACCAATTATATGCAAAACTTAGCAAGTGTGAATTCTGGCTTGAAGAAGTGACTTTTCTCGGACATGTTATATCAAAGGATGGCTTGTTTGTAGACCCATCAAAGGTTGAAGCTGTAAGGAATTGGGAAAGACCGACCAATGCTAGCGGGATCCGAAGTTTCTTAGGTCTTGCCGGCTATTACAGGCGATTCATCAAGGATTTCTTTAAAATTGCCGTGCCACTTACGAGGTTAACCCGCAAGGAGATCCGTTATGAATGGGATGAGGAATGTGAGAGAAGCTTCCAAACTCTCAAGGATCATCTTACTACAGCTCCTATCTTAGCATTACCAATTGAAGGAGAAAAGTTCGAGGTATACACTGATGCTTCTGGCATTGGCCTCGGGTGTGTTCTAATGCAACAAGGGAAGGTTATAGCCTACTCTTCTCGTCAATTAAAGAAGCATGAAGAGAACTACCTCGTCAATGACTTAGAATTGGCCGCGGTAGTATTTGCACTCAAAATATGGAGACATTATCTTTATGGAGTACAATTTACTGTATACTCCGATCACAAGAGTCTCAAATATCTCTTTTCACAGAAGGAACTAAACATGAGACAAAGACGATGGCTAGAATATCTCAAGGACTTCGACTTCAATATACAATATCATCCCGGAAAAGGTAATCATGTAGCAGATGCCCTTAGTCGAAAGTCGAGAGCACTGTTAGCCAATTGTCTGATTCAAGAATGGAAATTGCTGGAACAATTCTCTGAACTCAATATAAGCATGGACACGGACCCTAGATGTGTCACATTATCTCATGTAAGCATACAGTCAGATTTATTGTCTGAAATACAAGCACTTCAGAATGATGATCCTACATTAGTAGAAATCAAGGGCAGATTAGAAGGACAATCGGATTTCCAATTAGCTTCGGATGGAAGATTAATGTTCAAGAATAGAACTTGTATACCGGACTGCCCAGAATTGAAGAAGAAGGTCTTAGATGAAGCTCATAGGTCAAGGTATACGATTCATCCTGGATCTACCAAGATGTACCAAGATGTGAAAAGAAATTTTTGGTGGCCCAACATGAAAAGGAAAATAGCAGACTACGTATCACGTTGTCTCACATGCCAACAAGTCAAGGCGGAACACCAAAAGCCTGCTGGAAAGCTACATCCTCTAGATATCCCTAAATGGAAGTGGGAGGATATTGGTATGGATTTCATCATGGGTTTATCTAAATCAAAAAGAGGACATGATGGAATATGGGTTATCATTGATCGATTGACTAAATCAGCGCATTTCTTGCCAATCAAGAGTCGATGGTCAGTTGATGTCTTAGCTGCACTATACATCAAGAAAATAGTCAGATTACATGGTATTCCTGTTTCAATCGTGTCTGACAGAGATCCCCGTTTTACTTCTCATTTTTGGAAAGGACTACAACATTCGTTGGGAACGAGACTTAACTTTAGCACAGCCTTTCATCCTCAAACGGATGGTCAGACCGAGAGAACAAATCAAGTAGTTGAAGATATGCTTAGAACATGCATTACTGATTTTGATGGAAACTGGCATGATCACTTGCCTCTGGTCGAATTTGCATACAATAATAGCTACCAGGCAAGTATACAACTGGCACCTTTTGAAGCCTTATACGGAAGGAGTTGTCGATCACCCTTATGCTGGGACGAAGTTGGAGAGAAACAACTGTTAGGTCCAGAAATGGTGAGGGACACTACCGAGAAGATACAATTGATCAAAGAAAGACTGCAAGTTGCTCAGTCTAGACAAAATGCTTATGCTGACACAAGAAGAAGAGATCTCGAATTCTAAGTTGGAGATCATGTATTTCTCAAGATATCGCCTGGACGTGGAATACGAAGATTTGGTGTTAAAGGCAAGCTTACACCAAGATTTATCGGACCTTTTGAGATACTAGAAAGAGTTGGCGAGGTTGCTTATCGCATCGCATTGCCCCCTCAACTATCCGAAGTACATGATGTGTTCCACATATCTATGTTGAAGAAGTATGTACATGACCCATCACATATTATTGAATATGGAGACCTAGTGATCCAGAAAGATTTCACGTATGAACAGAAGCCTATGAAGATCTTAGATCGAGAAGTACGTACCCTACGGAATAAGGTTATTCCCATGCTAAAAGTACAATGGAATAAGAATTCAGAACATGAAGCTACATGGGAGACCGAGGAATCTATGAGGAAACAATTTCCAGATTTATTTTAGAAGGTACATACTCTACACTCTCCAAATGTAAATATATGATATGGAATTTGGGGACCAAATTCTTTTTAAGTGGGGGAGGGTGTAGCAACCCTGATAAATTTAAAAGGAATAAATAAATCAAAATAGATTAAAAGATTTAGTAAATAAACGAAAGAGCTTGGAATAAAAATAATTAAACCCTGATGAAAATAACGCCTTAGATATAGGCGCTACTTTACAATAAAACGCCCTTACCTAAGGCGTGTTTTGAAGAAAGGACGCCCACACATGAAGGCGTCAAATTTCAAACGACCAAAATAAATAAAAAGGGCAAGTTAGCGTAACGTCCCTTGTATGGAGGCGTTTCAACAAGAAACGACGCTTGACAAGGCGTCAATTTAAATTCGACACCCTGACCTAGGTCGCTAATTCAGTTTGAGTTTCGTTCGACCCAGGAGTCTATCCAGGGTAAGATGATAACTATGAGAAAGAGTTCGAATGTAGTAATAACTCTATCATGGAAGTGTTACTTCCAATCGAACACTAACTCTATTAGGTTCACCTAAATCCTATAAATAACCTACTGCTTGAACCGAGAACGCTATTTGGCGTTCAGACTATTCTACGGTAGGTGAAGAACCAAGGTTCTTTCTTCTTCTTTTCTGTTTACGATGGTATGAAGAACATTAAAAGGTTCTTCATCTTCTTCTCTTCTTACAGGTTAAGAAGATTCACGTTGTGAAGAACGAAAGGGTAAGTTCTTCTTTCCTCTACCTTCAGTAAGTATTATGAAGAAAAACTAATGTTTCTTCATCTTATTTTTCTGTAGGGGTCATCATAACCTACTGAAGAATTGAGGGTTCTTCATCTGCAACCTATTACTACCCTTGCTGCTGCTATTAGGATCGAAAGCTTCAAAAAGACTCTGTTTATAAAATAGAGTATCGTTCAGAACCTACATCTGTTCATCCGTTAGTTTATCATCATCAAGGTAGATTTTCTCAAGCACTGTAGCCCAAATCACCATAATAACTATATTAAACCATATATATTAGTTCATGCATATAGTTTTCACGAGTTTTAAAAGTTCTATTGTTGGAAAGAAACGCCCTTTCCAAGGGCGCTAATTTTATACGCGACCCAGACTAGGGCGCTATTTAAATAAACGACCCTGACAAGGTCGTCAATTCAAAAGATTTGACGCCCTGTACACAGACGTCAATTTAATTACCTGATAATTACCCATGTTAATTAGTCCAATATTCACTTAAACATGATTCTAAATCAGTGCATCCTGATATTATCCTATCATGACCATATCTCGTTTTCCAGAAATTTCAATGCTTGAAAAATTGTAAATTCTTGAAATACACGACCCTGTATAGGTCGTCTCTCACTTGACTAACGCCCCTGTTCAGGGCGTGAATTGAAAAGTAACGCCCCTGTCTAGGGCGTGTTTCTGATAAATTACTGAAAATCTATATTCTGCAAAAATAGAGGTAAAGAATGAACGACCATTGCATACGTCGTCAACTTTTAATTAAACGCCCCTTACAAGGGCGCGTTTTTGGTAAAATACGGAAATATTGAAAATTTGCAAAAATGTAAAATAGATAAACGCCCTTACTGAAGGCGTTAATTACTTGAGTAGTGACTTTACTTAAGTCGTTATTTTCTTGTAAAAATATTTTTACCCTGTTTCTGATAACCGATGGTTTCAATATATCTATATATATGTATATCGGCACTATATCTCCACTCCGTGAGTATAGTCCCACGTTTCATGATGTTTTATCGATCACCCTCAATTCTCATTGACATACAAGCTCTCCATTGGACATTCCGTTCCTTTGGACTAGCGAGTTAGTCATAGAGACCTCCGTAAGACTCCTCGAGCCTTGGATTCCCTCAAGGCTGACTGAGCTGGTTGTACCCTAAAAACTCATTACACTATTGAATGCCATGTCACTCTAAAGAAACATGGTATACCGGCCCTTATGATATGCAAAGAGTATATCATGAGAATTCTTAATGGGATGATGATATCATGCCATTTGTTGATGTTCTTGTGGACCTCAATTCTATAATAAGAATGAGGGTATCTTACCTTTGATGTACTGTTCATGTGGACCTCAATTCTATATAAAGAATGTCCATACTTGTTGTCATGGTACCCGAGTTAAGGGAACGTAATTCCACCTAGTTTCATCGTTCATCGTGATTGTACCGTTGTTATCGCCTATCTATGTCCAATGTCGTATTTTTGGACTCCATTCTCTCAAAGTTATCCTACGTGTCTACAAGCTTAAATTGTTGAAACTCCATATTGGCTATATATATATACAAGAGTGGATGTCAAAAATATACATGATAAATGCCTGCGCATATAGGGCCCGATCTGGTCCTGGGAGGAGCACCCGAAAGTACTTGTGCTCATGGGAGTTGAATAATAAGGTATCTGGTATTTTACCGAGTGCATGACTAGCTTGATTGGACATTCCACACAAATCTTGTACTTGACTCGTACTTGACTTGACATGAATTGCGTGACCCGAGAAAAGGGTAATTACTTGCTTGCTTGATACATGATAGCCAAAGTTCTTGACATGACTTGCTAAAGAGTACTTGCTTGAATATCTTGTTATCTTTTTCTTGAAAGCTCATGACTAGTTCATCTTACCGTCTTATTGATAAATTCTCTCTCTATCTTGTCGTTTTATGCGAGCATGCATAGCTATAGTACATTCATGAAAAATGTAATTATTTAAACCCCTTGCTAGCGCTTGAGATATAATTTCCTACTGAGCGTTCGCTCACTCCGTGTGTTCCCTACTTTTCAGGTAATTACGACGACGAGGGAAGTCAATCGGATGGGAATGGTCAAGAGTGAAAGTGATAGAACTTCTCCAAGTGTCATCTAGTCTTTTTCCTATTTCTTGAGTCAACTATGTACTTTTCTTTTTTTTGAATAGAGTATTGGATTTGTAATAGTCTATCCATTATGAAATAAAGGATTGGGTTATCTTTACTTTTGCGCATCTCTGTTTTGGTGTCGAATACACTACTAATCTGATTGACATGATTGATATAAACTCGTCGCGCACCTCCGGGTATCTTCCGCGCTTGGGGCGTGACAAGTTCAATAGAAGCAAAACACCTCATGAGCTGCACAGACTTAAGCTGGGACGACCAAAACAACGTAAGAACGTGTACGGCCATCACACCAACTCGAAAAAGTCACCAGCCACCTGAAAAAACCACGGATAAGTCTAGAACAATGTATTGCATATTCAAGCCTATCGGCGAACTCTGCCAAGTACAGCATAATCGAGACAAACACCAGGACCAAAAAGAGCGTCACATCGCATCCTGACGAGAGCAAAACCATCTCGTACATTGTTGACACAGCACATACAAGACAACATGAGGAAAATAGAGTGACAAAGAATCATGAAACCTAAGCCAGCGAAAAACTGTACTGGACTGTCAGGACTCTGGACATTGTATATCTCGGATTCCCATGTACTTTCACACAACAACGCTCTGATACCATCTGTGACGACCCGGACTCCGGATACCGGATATACCCGATAGGACTACCGAGTAGACCCGATACCACCTGGAACCCGTGAAGCCTCCCAAGAGCTGTAAAGCTCCAAAGGGATAAAATGATTACTGTGTAGTACATTGAAGTCGTAGATATAACACTAAGTAATTAAATTTCATTAATTAGATTTGCTAAAGTAGTAGAAATAAAATTACTTTTTAATTAACAGTTAAAATTAACAATTATACCAGAGTCCAGTCCAAAGGAAAGACAAGTACAGTCCAATAGAAAGAAGACGTACACTGAGGTCGGGGGAAGCCCGACGCAGGTACCGCTGGCAACTACGAGCATGCTACACCAGGAACCGCGAAGGAAGGAGAGCGCCACACCTAAAAAGCAGGGGTGAGCCTCATGTCACTGGATCAGTAGGGGTCACGCGGATCCCCACTGAAAAATAACGCAGTAACACGGAACAACAGCTAAAATAGTAGTAGTAGTAAAGCAGGAAAAGCTAAACTACCACTAGAAAGCTATAAAAGAAAGCCGGAAGAGCAGGAGTAGAACGGCTAAAAGAAAAGGGAAAAGCAAAGCCGTAAAGACCGAAACACGGCCACCGAGAGAACCTCGGCTCCCTTAGCTACTCCAAACATCGACAGAAAGGCGAACCCTGATATGAAAAAGTCAGGAGTTACTGATCCGTCGACAGGCACAAGGCCCAAAGTGGAGGTCCTATAAAACTAGGCAAAAACCCTGGAAGAGACCTAGACAGACACAGACACTAACGCATACATGACTAGATCATCATGCACGCAACAGAGCTGACCTCGGGTAAAGTCAAGAACAGACTAACTCAGAAAAGGTCATGACACGAAGAATGAGAAACATAGGAGTCACGTGTCACGTGACGGAAGCACCTCCTCACTAGAAGAACAGCCAGATGCGTTCACTGACGTCTTACACTGTGCCGCAAGTATCTCCCTACGGACGTCGAGAATGATAGAGACAGAGATACTCACAGAACCAAAACAGGAACTACTCTAAGGGTCACGCCCGTCAGTGTTCATCTAAAACGTCCCTGACCATGTGTGCACACACAAGCCCAATGCCATGAGCCAGGCCTCTAGCTAATTTTCTCCCCCAGCGGACACTACTGACAAGCAAGGGAGCCCACTGAAACTAGCTTACAAACCGTCTGAGTTGGGAATTACCCTCACCACCTCTCCCAGGTGGGTCGACACTCGAGGTCGTACGGCTACGGCTAGTGGAGGCTCACTAGACACAAAGACTCTGAAACACGAGTGCTGGAGTATAGACAGCTAAGCACGCACTGTCACCCGTATTACGAAGCACAAAGGTAGTACACCAACCGCCAACAGACTTAGGCCAGGGCAACTAGACCTACCAATGCAGCGATCCTTGAATCTCATGACTCGGAGCCAAGATCGTCGCATGACGGTGATGACGAACCGCCAATCAATCTAATCCTAAGCCACAGGAAATGACAATGGATCTTCAAATCCACATAACCATATAAAAATGACTTACGGAGACCTGAGGGAGCATCAAGACCCTCAAAGCACATGGACATACAAACCGAGGTAGGATAGTACCTCAAGGCATCCAGAACCACTGTCTCGAGCTCTCCAGAATAGTCGAGACACACACAAGGTTACTGGTCAACCACTGGGTCTCACGGGGTTGACCAGAACCTAAATAATGACTCTGAAGCGATACAGAAACCTAACCAATAGCAGGGTACGCCTAGATATATGATAACATGGTTATAGCCCTCATAGGACATCAAAAGGCATCCACGGAACAATGGGCAAACCACGAGGTCAAGTCGAGGCACTTGGAAACCAACACATCGGGAAACGACACGCAGGAATTAAGCGGAGGAACATACGCTGGCGGTCATAAAATGGGCCGCTAGGTGACTGTAGCAATCAAGGATTAGGCCGCCAAGCCCAGTCAACCCTGAACTGGCCTATTCGGTCAAACCACCAAAGTGGTCTAATATAGATCCGCCACACGGACTAGGCGGTCCAAGAGACAATAGCCACACTAACCACCCTAAAACATTGACCTAAGTCAAACGACTTGTGGCGGCCTAAGAAAGAGGCGCCACAACGAAGAGGCGGACGAAGGTTGGACTGCAAAGGCCAACCATCTTAAATTCTTGAGTAGGTCTAAAACAACGGTAGCATGAATACCGAGGCAGCTCACTAGCCGTGAAGACCATCCCCTCAAAATGGGAACTCAAGGGAGGCCACTCACATACGGGGGAACCCCACCGCACTCACACCGATACACGGTGACTTGATCAAGCATAACACAAAGCCTGAAACACACACACCTATGGGCACACTAATCGAGGTAACATGACACCTCTCGACACCCCAGAAACACTGACACGGAACCCACAGGGTGTCCGGGACACTCGCGAGGCCATAGGTCAGTCATTGGGTTTCAACCGGACCGACTGGGACTCAAAATGGTCAAAGACACTCAATTTCAGTCTACCCGACCCCTGGGGTCGGTCGACCTAAGAGGGTCGGTCGACCAGCCTAGGGCGGTCGGTTGACCGGACCGACACGCCGATCACCCGTTGCGGACGCCGGCCGGTCGACCAGCCCGCCCGTGGCAGTCGACCGGTTACGGCGGAAAATCGACTGAACCCAACACCAAGGCCCGATTCCACGTCCCATTCGATCCCGATCGAAGTGGAAGCAGTCCTAATCGACAAAAACAACCTTCCAAAAGCTGAAAGGGGCACATGCAACAGCTCAATCACAAGAAACGGGTAATTCTAATGAATCAACCCTAATTGGGTCACCAAGGTTCCCGAGCTCATACTGGCCCCAAAAGACAACCAATCGACACAAAATCAGTGGAAATGGAGTACAGACATTCCAGGGGTTCGAATGACACCGACTGATATGAAAACCGTCAACATTTTCCGACGAACCAGACAAACTCCCCAAAGGCATGATTTTACCCCAACAAGGTAAAACCCACTCCTATGCTCACCGTTCGACGTGAAACTGCGAGGGGACGTAAAAGAGAAGTAGAGCTTCCGTCTCCCTACCTCCACCGAAGATTCCGTGCGCCGAAGTGACTAAACTGCGTCGAAAACTGCCAAACGAACAAACCACGCCGGCTTTGAATTCACCGAGGGATCGCGCCAACTACGCTCCATCCGTCGCCCCATCACGCGTCCCGATCACTCCATCGCGTCCCCGCCTCGGCCACCTCGGCAACGGTGCGCGCCCCGCGTCAAGAGAGCCTGTAGCAACCCTAATAAATGAATAATTGAAATGAATTAAAACATATATATTACAGAAGTAATATATAAAAGGAATAGGGTTAATTGGAAGAAATAAAATAAATTAAAAGTAACGCCTCTTATTAAGGCGTTAATTTATAAAGAAACGCCTCTATCCATGGCGTGAATAAAGAAAGGACGCCCACACCTGCGGTCGTCAGTTCTCACGCGACCAAATGGGTAAGTAAAATAAACGCCCCTATCTTGGGCGTGTTTTTAAACACGAAACGCCCTTTTTCAAGGCGCTTTTTAAGAAACGCCCTTATTGAAGGCGTCAATTAAAGAATACACGCCCTTACCAAAGTCGTTAATTCCATTCGGAACCGTTCGAACCCAGAACTTATCCAGGGTAAGTGATAACTATGAGAAAGAGTTCGAATATGGTAATAACTCAATCTTGGAAATATTACTTCCAATCAAACACTAACTATTGTTAGGATTCCCAAAATCCTATAAAATCTCTCGTTTGTCAAACCCTAAACCTATTTGATCCAAGCCTCTGCGACGGTAAGTGAAGAACATAACTGTTTTTCTTTCCTTTCTTCTGTTTCGAGTATATGAAGAACTAACGTTCTTCATCTCCTTCTCTTCTTACAGGTTAGGAAAAAAAAAAGCACCTACGTACGTGAAGAACAAAGGTGATGTTCTTCTTTCTTTTACCTTCGGTCAGGAAGTATGAAGAAATACTAATATTTCTTCTTCTGTTCTCGTAGGAATTACAGGACCGAAGAACTAGAGCTCCTCTTCTCACAGTTCAAATAATCAAATTATCATAAGGTAGGTTTTCTCAAGTTACTGTAGCCCAAATAATTTAAGACAAGACTTATATACGTATTGACATGACATGCATACGGTTTAATATGGTTTTATTATGTTTCTGCAATATTTTGAAAGAGACGCCCCTGTCCAGGGCGCTAATTTACAAGACACGACCATGTCCAGGTCGTCAATTTCATATTTGACGCCCTGTACACAGGCGTTAATTTCATGTAAATCTTCAGAACGGATTATCCATGCAATTACATGAAATCAATCAATAATTGTTAACGGTTAAAAGTCAATAAGCATGAAACATCAAATCTAAAATACTGCATCTGATTTCCTGCCAATTTCCTGTCATGACTATATGATTGTTATCATTGATTATCGTGCAAATCTTGCTTTCCTAGTATCTCTTGAATTCACGACCTAGACTAGGTCGTTTTCCATGTGGTAACGCCCCATCACAGGGCGTGAATTAAAAATAAACGCCCCTTACTAGGGCGCGTATCTGTTAAAATCCTGGAATATATATTCTGTAAAAATAAGAATTTAATGATTAACGCCCCTGCCAAGGGCGCGTTTTTGATAATTTCTGAAAATAAATATGTTCTGAAAAATATTGTAAATAAAAAGACGCCTGCTACTGTAGTCGTCAACTCTTGAAGAAACGCCCCTGCCGAAGGCGCGTTTTAGATAAATTATTGAATTATTGAAAATTCTGCAAAAACGGACCATGTGTAAACGCCCTTCTGTTAGGCGTTAATTACTTAAGAAACGACTTGACCTAAGTCGTTATTTTACTATAAACTGATTTTTCATCTGATTTGCTAACCGATGGTTTTATATATTATACATATATATATATATCGGCACTATTCTCCATTCCGTGAGTATAGTCCCACTTTTTTCACGTTGATTTATCGATCACACTCAATTCTCATTGACATACAAGCTCTCCTTTGGACATTCCGTTCCTTTGGACTAGCGAGTTAGTCATAGAGACCTCCGTAAGACTCCTCGTAGCCTTGGATTCCCTCAAGGCCGACTGAGCTTGTTGTACCCTAAAAACCCATTACACCATTGATGCCATGTCACTCTAAAGAAACATGGGATACCGGCCCTTATGATTATACAAAGAGTATATCATAAGAAATTCTTAATGGGATGATGATATCATGCCATTCTTGTAAACCTCAATTCTATGATAAGAATGAGGGTATCTTACCTTTGATATACTGTTCATGTGGACCTCGATTCTATATAAAGAATATCCATACTGATTTGTCATGGTACCCAAGTTAAGGGAATCATATTCTACCGAGTTTTATCGATATCGTGATTATACCGTTATTATCGCCATTCTATGTCCTTTGTCATATTTTGGACTCTATTCTATCAAAGTTGTCATACGTGTCGACAAGCTTGATTATTGAAATTCTATGTTGGCTATAAACAAGAGTGGATGTCAAAACACATGATAAATGCCTGCGCATATAGGGCCCGATCTGGTCCTGGGAGGAGCACCCGAAAGTACTTGTGCCCATGGGAGTTAAAATGATAAGGTATCTGGCATTATACCGAGTACTTGACTTGCTTGATTGGACATTCCACACACATCTTGTACTTGAATCGTACTTGACTTTACATGAAATGCGTGGCCCGAAAGAGGGTAATTTACTTGCTTGATACATGATAGCCAAAGTTCTTGACATGACTCGATAATGGTACTTGCTTGAATATCTTGAATAACTTGTATCTTGTTGAAAGTTCATGATAAGTTCATCTTATTTCCTTGATATTACATTCTCTCTATCTTGTCGTTTCATGCGAGCATGCATAGCTTTATTGCATTCATGAAAATGTAATTACTTAAACCCCTTGCTAGTACTTGAGATATAATTTCCTACTGAGCGTTCGCTCATTCCGTTTGTCCCTTTTTACTTTTCAGGTAAGTCCGACGACGATGGGAGTCAATCGGATGGGAATGATCAAGAGTGAAAGAGATAGAGATTCTCCAAGTGTCATCTAGTCTTTTCTATAGTTCCTTGAGTCAACTATGTATTCATTCCCTTTTTATTAAACAGAGTATTGGATTTGTAATAGTCTATCCGTTATGAAATAAAGGATTGGGTTATCTTGCTATTTTGCGCATCTCTGTCTTTATGTCGAATACACGACCACTCTGATTGACATGATTGATATAGACACGTCGCGCATCTCCGGGTATCTTCCGCGCTCGGGGCGTGACAGAGCCAGAGGGGAGAGAGAACGAGAGAGAGAAAGAGAGGGTGAGAATGAGGGAGGAGAGAGGGTGTAGAGGGTTAAATAGAAAAGAAAATTAGGAATTTTCTTGATTTTTTGAAAATCTGATTTTTGTGCCAAAAATACGCTATTTCAGAAAATTACGTAAAAATCGCCGAAACGATCCTCTCAATGAGTACATCACAACCGTAGCGTCCTCGAGTTGATGAACTGAGAAATAAACTCACCACAGGGTTCCATAAGTTGTACGAGAGAAAAAACCCACGCGGATCGTAAAACTCAACTCAGGACCCACAAAAGTGATCTGAAACTTTCCACTAAGGATCCGAAAGATCCGATAAGAATCTCGGGTATTGCAGTGGCCCTGTGAGACCGACATGAGAAGTATCGGGAAAGCCTTTAGGCCAATGACTAGCCAATTCCGGCACTATCCGTGCCCTTAATTCGGTCACTCAGGTTTTCCGCTGACATGGCCTTCGGCACTGCGATCTGTGCTGCCGGGCCGGCTTTGTCTATATTTGCAACATTCCCAGGGAGTGGGTCACTACCCGGAGTACTTTCGCTCTGGCTGGGCCACTATTCGGTCACTAAAGGACCTATCGGGTAACAAGACGTATCCGCACTGGGTCACTCGGGTCTTCCACTGATATGGCCTTTGGCACCTTGTTCTGAGGGGCCAGAGGCATTTCTCCACCTCAGGAGGGTTTCTTGTCAGGTGGCGGACCACCAAATACATTCTTGTCCTGATCGGACGACGGATGCGGTTTTTTCGGCGCGACTGAGTCGATACCGATTCGTTGGATAGGCCGAACAGCACTGTCTGTTTGTTATGGATTTCTTCCGATCGTCTTGAGGTGGAGTCCCTGACACTCTCGTCAGATGACCTGAGGCTTCAGCAGTCTGAGAGGACCCTTGTGTATTGGTTTTCTTCGGCTTTTGCACTTCGGCGGGCCGCATTCTTTTTGTCGTTCAGGCGTGATTGCCATTGATCATATTTTGGGTGCCAACAAATGCCCCCCAGCCACAGGCGGTGCAAGTGAGGAATGAGCGATGCGGGACCGATGGATTTGCTTTGATTGAGCATACTCCTCACTTGGTCAGCACAGACCATTGATTTGATACAGTCGAGGTGCCGTTCAAACGGCGTGGCTTCATAACGGCCTTAAAATGGGGCGGAGGTGGCAAATTGGTCTTAAAATGGTGCGGCCATGACAACTGTCTTAAGACGGCGTGCCCCCTAGCTTTGTTATTTCGGCGCGGTCCCTTAACTGGGTTAATCCGGCGCGGCATATCCCCGGGACGTTCTATTCCGGCGTGCCTTCTGCTGCTAATCCGGCACACAAAACTGCTCGATCGGCACGGGAGGGCTCTAAAACGGCGCGCCCTGCCCCCGCCCCAAATTAGAGCATTCTAAGACCTTATAAAAGGCCGTCCTCTTCTCTTTCTTCCTCATTCTCTTCATTCTCAATCCGAACTTTCTCTCTCTTCTTCTCCCCTCTGCTCACGGCGGTGGTCCCCTTCTCCCTTCGACGAAGACAGCAGCGGTGGGATTTTAGTGAGGGTGAAGTCTATTTTCTTCTTGATTCAGGGGATTCAAACCCCCCAATTCCAGGCCCCGGGAGGCTCCTAGTAGGCTTGTCCTCGGAGCTACACCCTTGGGTGTCCTGTTCGGCCTCGGTGTGACACCTACGGCCTATTTTAGGGACCGTCCCTTAATGGACGTGTTCCTGCTTTCTTCTGGCAAGCTCCCGGGCAGCGGAGACTCTGCCGGAATTTTGGTAGAGGTCTTTTATTCTCAACAACTCTTTTCAGACCTTGCATATTTTTTGTGTGTTTTCTTTGATGCAGATACTATGGCATCTAATTCTCCTTCCTCCTCCCGTGCTGTGGTGACTTGGAGGGACGTTGATTCCTTGGACAGAGGCCATGATAAGTTGGCCATAGTTGCGGAGTCTTCTGATTCAAACACCAACACAGTAGATATTGGCTGCCTGTTAATCATCGGGAGTGACTCCTTCAAATATGATCGCCGCGATGGCTACAGAGTGGACCATCCCAAAGACAAGCATCTGATGTCTTTTATGAAGCGATTCAATCTTCAGAGCAAGTGGGACTTGCTCCTTGCTCGGAAGGCTAAGGTGGCGCTACTTGCCGACCGCGATAGTTTGACGGACTTCATTGTACGGGGAAAACCCATATATTTGCCAGGTGAGCCCAGGAAGTGGAATGTCGTGCTCGGACTCTAGTAGCTGACTCCATAGGATGGACTATTGAACAAAGCCTCTGAATTCATCTCGGCCCGATGGAATGAAGCTACAGGCTGTGTTGACCGGGAGAAACCGTGCTTCAGTTTATTCTTGGCCCTGCTGAAGTGGTGGTATAGATAGGAGCCTTTCTTGCTAGACTGCTTAGCAGTTCGCTTCAAGCACTAGATTTCTGTGGGTTGGTTTGCCGACATGAAGGCTACTGACGCCCATGCCTTCCGGGCAGGAGCGGTGCAGTTCACCGATTATGTTCTGCAGTACTATGCTCCTATCTTGATCAAGGCAGGCGTATACCACAGTGTATATGCATCAAGGTATCGCTACCCCATTTCCAAGGGTTTATGCTACGGTATGATTGAGGTGTTTTGTCCCGAGTACAACACATTCTATACCTTAGATAGAGAGACATCGCTGGACCTTTGGAGTCTCTCTCAACTAAGCGGCCTCCCGATCGACGGTGAGCCGTATGAGGAAGTATGTTGGCCAGACTGGCTGAAGGATCAGACGGATGGTGAAGGGCGATACTTGACTGGTTTCACCTACCGCTATCTAATGAAAGCATATCGTACTCTCTGCAGCTCCTCGTACGATACCCAGGAAGCATGCAAGCCTGGAGCAAAGAGGCGCGTGAGGATGGGCACCTGGCTCCAGTATTTCTTCAGAGGGGAGCGAAAATACAAAGACTTCCCTTCTATAGTGCGAGCTCCTGTTCAGCGGAAGAAAAGGGTTCGACGATAAGCTGCTTTATCTTCCTCATTAAAGGGAGGCCAACGAGGAGGTCCTAATCCTGCTGGTGTTGACGCAGTCACCCATTGTGCTACGTACTTGACTTATTGAATTTGCTCTTTCGCTCTCCCATAGGGTGATGAGAGCGTGATTAGGGCTGAAGCCATTTATCTCGCCTGCCTGATGGCATGGGGCATGAAACTTTCACTATGCCCAGTTGCATTGTGTTTAATATATAAAATGTTGGGAGACTTGCATCGATCTCATCTTCCCAGGAATCTGCGGATTGTTGGTCCGTTGCACTTTTTCAATGCCTGGGTTTGCTCATTATTCCCAGAAGCTGCCCCTCGGTCACTCCAGTCAGCACAGCAAGTTCCGAGGATGATAGAGTTTGCGGGCGCCGAACCGACCCAAACAGCGGACCAACTTTTTGCCATCTGAGGAAAAGTGACTAAAGTTCCGATGGACGCGCCCGGAGTTTTGCATTTTTGGAGCTTTGCCGCCCACTCAAGTCCATTAGTGAACAAGATGCGGGAGTGTCGCCTTCATGAAACAGAAGAGTTTGTTTGCCCCATTTCTGATGCCAGGTGCACAAGGATGATTCTTGAGTCGGAGCTAATCGACTGGGCGCTGTCAATAAGGCCGAGCGTCTTGGTTTTCTGTAAGAGCAAGATTTTATGCCTGGAGCCTTACTACCCATTCCGATTCGGTCAAAATTTTGGTTATGATCAACACATCCCTGCTTCCTCGGCACAATTTGCATTGCCGAACAGGGCCCGGGCTGGCCAGGTATCGAATGATGAGGCTCGCATATGGTGGGACTATTTTCAGCGTCGAGAGGCGGTTTCATTCAGAGTTTCGGCCCCTGCACGCTTTCCCCGTGTGACTTCAGAATTTATCAAATGGTGGAACGTGCGCACAAGCTTTTATAGGAACTCGAGAAGACAATGTTGGGCTGTTGCTGAAGGCCAATTCTTGGACTCTCCGCCAATGCCGGCTCTGGATGTTGACCCGGCCTACTTGAAGAAGCTAAAATTCCAGACGAATGTTGCAGTGGCGGCCTATCTGGAGGCACGTAAGACTACTAAGCACCGCTCATCCAAGATCGAGCCAAAACTATCGGAGATCAGCAAAGATGGCTTCTTAAAGACGCTTCAGGGCTTATGTCGTGTGAGCAGTGAACTATTAATTCTTCAGCATATCCCCTTGCCAGTGGAGGAGCCTCTACCATATACAACTTCTTGGGTCCCTGAGAGCGACCGGCTTTATCCTTACAGGACCTTCATCAGAAGAGAAGACCGACGGCCGACGCTTTACAGCGATACCCCTTGGTTATTCGCATTGCTACATTCTCATGGGCTTTCAGTAGGTGGCCCTAGTGAAGCCATATTGGGCCGACCTCTTCTCCTTTCCTTTAAATATGCCGATGGATGGGGGCTGGACCATCTCGGCTTGTATTACCATTTATCCTCTTGTGGTCATTCGGACCTAGCGTCACTGGCCGATCAATGCAAAGTGATAGGAGACATTTGTTGGCCGATTCGCGAGGCTGCTTCAAGGAACAAAGAGCCTTCACTGTTCTACTGGCCACACTCCCCTCTGTACACGGGGCCGGCATGTATTTTTCATTCTTTGACTTCATCTCTTAGCTTGCTTCTTCTCTTGTTGTAATGTGCGTCATTCTTCTTCACCCTTGTGTATGTGCAGTTTGGCTCACTTCAGAGGAGACCAAGCACTTTAGAGAGCTGATTATAAAGGCTCAGAAGCCAACATATTTTGAAGCCCCAGAGGTGGCTTCGACCACGACACCTCTTTCTCCTGGTGACTCGTGCAAGCGAACCAGGTCTAAAGGGAGGCGGTCACTCAGGCGAAGCGGGCCCTCCAGAAAAAGACCGTAGACCCAGAACCGGTGGCTATTCCTCCAGCCGTGGTCTCATTTGAAGAGTTCGAGCCTTCTCATGTGCCGGCACGTGCAACCCAGGGTATATCTTTCATTTTTCACTCTGCCTCTACTTTGGTCATATAGGCTAATTCTTATTTTACAGGTGCAGCTACTTCATCTGCAATGGCTGCGCAAGAGGCTGCCACCCCTGCGGGAGTTGAAGAGAGAGGAAATGGAGTGCCAACAGCTCCCCTTGAAGAAAATTTGCCTTCTCCCACACCCAGCCACGAGATGGAAGGTAGTCTGTGGTCTGTCCTCTAAGTATTTCCATAATTTATCGCACCCTGGGCTCACATGAGTGCTTCGTATTTTAGCTTTAGTCGAGATCCGACCGCCTTCTCCCCTTGTCGTGGAGTCGACCGAGGGAACTTTTGCTGAGCAGGGGATCATTTTAGGGAGTCAGCTTTCTCCTGAAGTTCATTCGCCCGTGATCCCTGCTACAGAGCTGGCTGAGCAGGCTTCTATTGAGCAAGACGCTCCATCGGGAGGCCATCCGGGTGAGGGGCCGCTTGCCCTTAAAGGGAAAGACCCAATGCTAGTTCAAAGCTCATCTTCGTTAGAGCAGGTGGATTATGGTGGCGGCTCCAGTGACAAGGAGTTTCCAATGGTGGGAACAGAGACTGAAGATGCTGGGGCATCTTCTGCTTATAAAAGTGATTTCACAACCTTCAGTCCACCACAGCTGGCGTGGAGTAGCTTCGGGCCACCTGGTCCCTCCATAAGAGAGGGGGCAGGAATGATGGAGACGAGGGTCTCTGCTACCGGAGAATTAAGCCTGGTGTCGATTGAGGTAAGACCACTCCCTTAACTCCCTTGCCTCTTCTCATTGATCATTATTCCGCTGCCTATTATGTTTATCCTTTTTTGAAGGTTCCCATTATTCGGGCTGACGTGACCTTGCCTGCCATGACCGCAAAGGTTTTCTTTCCACCCCTCGTGTAGACCCGCTGGTATTTTCACCTGTCATGAGGCCCATTGCCCTGCAGTACCCAAAGGATTATATTATGACAGCGGGCTTGCAAGTGCCCGGCGTAACTGCCAGGTCTGATCAGTTAGCTGTGACTCTTGAGGAGCAGCAACTTGCCATCGGCGGAGAATTGCTTGAAGAAATCCCCGGAATAGAGGCAGGAGAGATTGTAGAAGGAATAGCCACGGCCTCTACGGCTTTAGCCCTTGCCACCGAATCGGCATTGGTAGATGCTGGCCAGGCCGGAGATGGTGACCAACCACTCCCCATTGTCAAGGCTCCAGCCGTGGTGTCGTTGCCAGAGGTTGGGGAAGAGATTGTCGCTATTGACGCTCCCCCTATTGAGTTAATTGCCGAGGCCGATTCCAGTGCAGGTGCCGTGCATGACATACCAGCATCATCTTCTGCACCGAGCGATGATATTTGGGCCACGATCGACCGTCATGTCAAATTTTAACTCCCTGATACGCCATCACTTGGTCTACAGTCATCAAGCGACCTAGTATGACAATATCTAGAGACACTGAGGCAGACCATGATGACATACCAGGACTTGTCTTATGTGCAGCTAAGGGGCCTGGAAAAGCACCTTTCTCATACTCTGTTAGCTTTCGGCTATCCCATGGAGGACTGGACGCAACGAGTGGTTCTGCTTCTGAAGCATGTGAACAGAAGGGAGTTCATAGGCCATGGTCTAGCGGACCAGCTGACGGCCCTAAAATTCGAGCGAGCAGAGTGATGTGACACAACCTCGGACCTAATGCAAGCAAGCACAATCGCATTCAAATGGGCCGAATTGGGCCACCGCTCTATCGACACTCACCCAAGCCTGGGGTAACTTGACAATGCCAAGGTGAGGTTGAGGGGTTGGGCCCTTGCTGGTAGAGGGCCAGCAAGGCCAAGATTGGTTCCCAATGGATTTGGAAGCCCAATTCAACGGGGCCAACGAAGTGCTGATGGCACCGGTTGCACTCTTCCCACGGTGATCACTCAAGGCAATGGGGCTTGAGGATTGAGCTCTCACTCGCATAACCAGCGGAACTAGAACTAATATTGAAAGACAAGCACTAAATGCAGTGAGGTGTGAGCACTTACTCGACCGGTTTGAAGAAACTGGTCCCGCTCGGAGACGAGGGCGAGCGGGGAGGCGAGTGGATCCCCACACGCCGCAGTGGTGTCGCTTGACCTGCCCAAAGAAGTTACAACACTACACCTCTCGCAGGAGGGGGACCTTGGGGTGGGGGTTAATAGTGATTACAACCAAAATTACCTCCACGCAGGGAGGGGCCTTCAGCCGGCCAAGCGGGGAGGGGAAACTTGGATTAAAAGCATTGAAGATGAAGTCAGCGGTTCTGCCTGCTCTCTCCGAACAGGGACAGATAGTCGATGTTTCTGCTGTAGAACTCGTTCAGGAATTTTGTGGGTGGCAAGACCTGTGGGAAACTCTTCGGGACTGGTACTGGAACCCCTCAGAATTTTTTAGAATTCTTCTGGAGCTGCGGCTGGCCTGGGTGGAGGCTCGAATAAAGAGGTAGAATCTCGGACTGGCAGCTCCTGGTTTCCAACAGCAGGTTGCAGATGATGCCCCGGCAGCTCCCGAGGTCAGAATCGAGCACCGTTAGAGGCGTTGGAATCGTGGACGAGTCCTCTTCACAGAAAAATTGACGGGGAGGCCAGACGATGTAGGAGAAGACCTGAGTGCTCTGAACACTGGTGTCTTGTCGGTGCAGACTGTGGGTAGCAGGATGATGGAGCTGAGGGAGAAAAATGATAACTCCTGCCACAGGATGCTGAATGGGATTCCGCTTCTTGATTCTGAAAGTAGACAGGAAGAAGAAGAACTTTGTACCAGAGCTTGTGGGCTGATTCCTCCAAGGTTCGTCGTGGCAGAGCTTCTAATCCGATTCTGGTACTCAGTAGGGATAGTTCTGCGCCGTTGTGGAAGAACGAAGCTCCCAGGCAGCACACAGATCGGATGAAGACCAAACCACTTCTGTTGTGAAGAGGGCAGGGAGACGCTTCTGTGGATGCCTCTTGTGCCTTCAAACTCATCCGGAGGAAGTCGTGGTGGCCGCTGTAAGTTGCTGGTTCACCTGCAACTTCTGGACAGCAAATTGCAACTTTGAAGTAGCTTCCAATGACCAAGCAAGAAGAACGGGAAGGGGGTAGATGAGTATGGGAGTGACCCCTGGTTGTAAGGGGGTCTTGGAGGGGGTGTTCTAAGGTGTGGGAGGTGGAGAATAAGGTCTGGAAGAGGGTCCAACAGATGGTGGTAGTGGGGGCTGCGAATTTGGTTGGAATGGAGAGAGGGAAAGGATATTCGAAAATAGGTTTAAGGGTGGGGTTAATTTTTTATCTTGGGAATGGGGGGGTTGTGTTGGGGAAGGGAAGGGGTGCTTGGGGTAGTGGGAAGGGTGCTTGGGAAAGTGGGAGGGGTAGTTGGGGGTTGGATGGTAAGGAGAGGATTGGTGGAGGGGGTCTTGGGAAGGGGTGAAGTATTGATGAGGGTTGTGAGGAATGGGAAGAGGCTTAAATGGGGTAGGTGGGGAGTGGAGGTGGTTGGGAAGGGAGGAGAGAGAAGAAAATTCGAATTTGGGTGTGGAGGAGAGAGAAAGTGGAGTGAAAAAGAGAGATTAAGAGAGGGAAGGGTGGGGAATCTCTCCCCTAGGGTTTCTCACCCAAAAATAGATTCTCTCCACTAGATAAGAAGTGTAAACTCTCAAAATGACAAGTTTTTTCATTCATTGATTCATTAAGTTGAAATGGGAGGAATGGGGTCCTATATATAGGCAACCCACATTTTACAATAAGTCCCTGACAAAAGACTCAATGACAAATAACCGAGGGGGTAGGGGGTGCACTTGGGTCAAACCCAATGAATTGGGCCCAATAACTAACTAAACAACATAATGACACTTAACCTAGGTAAATGACTCATTAACCTAGGTACAATACTCAAATAAAAGGAAAATTACATAATTATGGCTCAAAGAAAATATGAAAGTTACATGAATTGACTTAGAAAAATGTGACGGATGTAATGGAACCATGCTGGCGGGCAACCGGGGCTTTGAAAATATATGGGGCGAGAGATGCCCCCATCATACTCCTGGGGTGCGGAGAACTCGACTCCGTTGAGTAGGAGTCCTTCCCTCCTCGGAGGGTGTAGAAGTGGTATCGCCCACAAGTCTTCCGAACGAGACCGATCCATCCACCTGCCGAGATAGCGCTCATATACCTTGCTCCTGGTGGTAGTGACCTGTTCATCCAATATTCGTTCAATGTGCTCACGCTGGGCTCTCTTGGCTGGTGGTCTCTCCTCACAGGTGGGTGCTCTCTCAATGGAGGGAATAGGCTCAATATCCTCACTAGGTCCCACCGTGGGTCCCTTATATGGCACTAGGTCGGCTGCATTGAATGTGGGACTCACTCCATACTTCTTGGGGAGATCTAACTCATCGGCATTAGCACCAATGTGTCTCAGGACCTAGAAGGGACCAGCCCCACGTGGCCTCAAGTTGGAGATGACTCCCGGGGAGAGCCTCTCCTTCCTCACCATCACAAAGTCACCCACATGGGATTCTTGGTGACGCCGAAGGGAGTCAGCCAGCCTTTTATAGATCTCATTTTCCTTGCTAATGTGCTTGCGAAGGTTTTCATGCAATTTTGTGAATGTTGACATTCTAGGGGTGATGGGTGGACCTGAACATCCATCGATGGACCTATCATGCCATGATGCCATATGGACCTTGATGAACCTTGGTGGGCCGGGGCAACCAAAAGTGGCCCTATCAAGTATGGACTTTCTAACAAAGGTTGGAGGGCCGGGGCATCCGTAGGTGATCCGGTCATCTATGGGGGTGACAAATGCCGGGGGACCTGGACATCCAAGAATGCTCCTATCATGCTTAAGACTCATGATGAGTGAAGGTGGACCATTACATCCGAATTTGGACCACTCATACTTTCTACTTGACATGTGGGTGATATGAATGAATGGACCCAACATAGTGTTCATGCCAAGTGGTGTGGTAATGTCACGCCCCGAGCGCGGAAGATACCCGGAGATGCGCGACGTGTCTATATCAATCATGTCAATCAGAGTGGTCGTGTATTCGACACAAAGACAGAGATGCGCAAAATAGCAAGATAACCCAATCCTTTATTTCATAATGGATAGACTATTACAAATCCAATACTCTGTTTAATAAAAAGGAAAAGAATACATATTTGACTCAAGAAACTATAGAAAAGACTAGATGACACTTGGAGAATCTCTATCTCTTCACTCTTGACAATTCCCATCCGATTGACTTCCATCGTCGTCGGACTTACCTGAAAAGTACAAAGGGACAAACGGAATGAGCGAACGCTCAGTAGGAAATTATATCTCAAGTACTAGCAAGGGGTTTAAGTAATTACATCTTTCATGAATGCAATAAAGCTATGCATGCTCGCATAAAACGACAAGAAAAAGAGAATGTAATATCAAAGAAATAAGATGAACTTAATCATGAACTTCCAACAAGATGACAAGTATATTCAAGGTATTCAAACAAGCACGTTTAACAAGTCATGTCAAGAACTTTGGCTATCATGTATCAAGCAAGTAAATTACCCTCTTTCGGGCCACGCATTTCATGTAAAGTCAAGTACGATTCAAGTACAAGATGTGTGTGGAATGTCCAATCAAGCAAGTCAAGTACTCGGTATAATGCCAGATACCTTATCATTTTAACTCCCATGGGCACAAGTACTTTCGGGTGCTCCTCCCAGGACCAGATCGGGCCCTATATGCGCAGGCATTTATCATGTGTTTTGACATCCACTCTTGTTTATAGCCAACATAGAATTTCAATAATCAAGCTTGTAGACACGTATGACAACTTTGATAGAATAGAGTCCAAAATATGACAAAGGACATAGAATGGCGATAATAACGGTATAATCACGATATCGATAAAACTAGGTAGAATATGATTCCCTTAACTTGGGTACCATGACAAATCAGTATGGACATTCTTTATATAGAATTGAGGTCCACATGAACAGTATATCAAAGGTAAGATACCCTCATTCTTATCATAGAATTGAGGTTTACAAGAACGACATAATATGGCATGATATCATCATCCCATTAAGAATTTCTTATGATATACTCTTTGTATAATCATAAGGGCCGGTATACCATGTTTCTTTAGAGTGACATGGCATCAATGGTGTAATGGGTTTTTAGGGTACAACCAGCTCAGTCGGCCTTGAGGGAATCCAAGGCTACGAGGAGTCTTACGGAGGTCTCTATGACTAACTCGCTAGTCCAAAGGAACGGAATGTCCAATGGAGAGCTTGTATGTCAATGAGAGTTGAGTGTGATCGATAAATCAACGTAAAAAGTGGGACTATACTCACGGAATGGAGAATAGTGCCGATATATATATATATATATATAATATGAAACCATCGGTAATAGAATCAGGTTACAGTAAAATAACGACTTAGGTCAAGTCGTGTATTGAATAATTAACGCCTAACAGAAGGGCGTTTACATATATTGCCAATTTGCGGAATTTCCATTTATTTCATTAATTTATCAAAAACACGCCTTTCCTGGGGGCGTTTCTTCAAAGTGGACGACTGCAGGGGCATGCGTCTCATCATTTACATATTCGACAGGATATAATTATTCTCAGAAATTTATCAAAAACGCGCCCTTTGAAGGGGCGTTACTTTTTTAATTCCATTTTACAGAATATGTGAGTTTCAGGATTTTAACAGATACACGCCCTAGTAAAGGGCGTTTATTTTTAATTCACGCCCTATGATGGGGCGTTTACATAGGGAAAACGACTTTGTCCAAGTCGTGAATTTCAAGATTTTAACATATACACGCCCTAGTAAGGGGCGTTACTTTTAAAGTCACGCCCTATGATAAGGCGTTAATACGTGGGAAACGACCTTGTACAGGCCGTGAATACAAGAAATTGCAGGACATTAGATTTGGAGACAGGATCATGCATTAATAATCAAGGTTTCATATATAATCCGTTCTTAACATGCTTAAGTCATGATCTCGTAAAATTAACGCCTGTGTACAGGACGTTTCTTAATAAATTGACGACCGCTGTTATGGTCGTTTATTTTAAAATAGCGCCCTATTCCAGGGCGTCTCTTTCAAACAATTCAGAAAACACACCGAAACCATATGTATATAGACCGTATGCATGCCATGCTTATATAATATCTTTCACTAATTTTATTTGGGCTACAGTATCTTGAGAAAACCTACCTTAATAATGGATTTGAAGATGACCGTGAGGGGTTTGACTAGCAGAGGATGATGCTCGGTTAGGCTCCTGAAGACCACGGCTATTGGTTGATGGAAGAAGACGATGGCTTTGATTGTAGAAGAAGAACTGCAGTTATCCTATAAGAAAATAAAGAAACTGTATCAGTTTCTTTGTGATCTGAACATCATACGAAGGTAAATAATTTTTACCCGGATGAAGAACTATGCTTCTTCAAAACGTAGGGGCTTCTTAACCTGTAACAGAAGAAGATGAAGAACTGTTAGTTCTTCATGTAACAGACGTAGGGATTTAAGGAAAATAAGAAGGAATGCTCCTCTTACGTACCTCTGCAGACGAACGAATCAAATAGGTTTAGGGTTTAAATGAACGAGAGTTTTTATAGGATTTTGGATGTCCTAGTAGGGTTGGTGATTGTGTGGAAGTAATACTTCTATGATAGAGTCATTACCACGTTTGAACTCTTTCTAATGCTTATCACTTACCCTGGATAAGTTCTGGGTTCGATCGGTTCACGAACTGAATTAACGCCTTTTGTCAGGGCGTCGATTCTTTATTCACGCCTTTTATAGAGGCGTTTCTTTTTGAATTAACGCCCTAATAAGAGGCGTTATTTTTAATTTGTCTTATTTCGTCCAATTAACCCTATTCCTTTTTATATATATTACTTCTGTAATATATATATGTTTTAATTTATTTCAATTATTCATTTATTAGGGTTGCTACACCCTCCCCCACTTAAAAAGAATTTGGTCCCCAAATTCAATATATATATAATTATACATGCGGAGAGTGTAGGACATATACCTCTTAGAATAACTCGGGAAATCGTTTCTTCATAGATTCCTCGGTCTCCCATGTCGCTTCGCGTTCAGGATTCTTATTCCATTGCACCTTGATCATGGGAATAACCTTATTCCTTAGAGCTCGTATTTCTCGATCTAATATCTTCAAGGGCCTTTGTTCATATGTGAGATCTTTCTGGATCACCAGATCTCCATGCTCAATAATATGTGACGGATCGTGTACATATTTCTTCAACATAGATATGTGAAATACATTGTGTACCTCGGACAACTGAGGAGGCAACGCGATGCGATAAGCAACCTCGCCAACTCTTTCGAGTACCTCAAATGGTCCGATAAATCTTGGCGTAAGCTTGCCCTTAACACCAAATCTTCGTATGCCACGTCCAGGGGATATTTTAAGAAATACATGATCTCCAACCTGGAATTCAAGATCTCTTCTCCTGGTATCAGCATAAGCCTTTTGCCTTGTCTGAGCAACTTGTAATCTTTCTCTGATTACCTGTATCTTCTCAGTTGTATCCCTTACCATGTCTGGACCTAATAGTTGTTTCTCTCCAACTTCGTTCCAACATATGGGAGATCGGCAACTCCTTCCGTATAAGGCTTCGAAAGGTGCCATTTGGATACTAGCTTGGTAGCTATTATTATATGCAAATTCAACTAAAGGTAAGTGGTCATGCCAGCTTCCTCCAAAGTCAATAATGCATGCTCTCAGCATATCTTCAACAACTTGATTAGTTCGCTCGGTCTGACCATCCGTTTGTGGGTGAAAAGCAGTACTAAAGTTGAGCCTTGTCCCCAACGAATGTTGTAATCCCTTCCAAAAATGAGAAGTAAAACGGGGATCCCTATCAGACACGATTGAGACAGGAATTCCATGTATCCTGACTATTTCTTTGATGTATAGTGCAGCTAGCACATCAATTGACCATCGGCTTTTGATTGGCAAGAAATGTGCCGATTTAGTCAATCGGTCAATGATAACCCAGATTCCATCATGTCCTCCTTTAGATTTAGACAAACCCATGATGAAGTCCATACCAATATCCTCCCATTTCCACTTAGGAATATCTAGAGGATGTAGTTTTCCCGCAGGCTTTTGGTGTTCCGCCTTGACCTGTTGGCATGTGAGACAGCGTGATACATAGTCCGCTATTTCTCTTTTCATATTAGGCCACCAAAAGTTCCTCTTTACATCTTGGTACATTTTGGTTGATCCTGGATGAATAGTGTACCTTGATCGGTGAGCTTCATCTAAGATCTTCTTCTTTAATTCCGGACAATCGGGTATACAAGTTCTATCTTTGAACGATAATCTTCCATCAGAAGTTAGTTGAAAATCAGATTGTCCTTCTAATCTGCCTTTGATTTCTACTAACATGGGATCATCATCCTGAAGTGTTTGTATTTCAGATAACAAATCTGACTGTATGCTTACATGGGATAGTGTGACAAATTTGGATTCCATGTCCAAGCTTATATTGAGCTCAGAGAATTGTTCAAGTAACCTCCATTCTTGTATCATACAATTTGCTATTATTGCTCTCGGCTTTCGACTAAGGGCATCAGCAACATAATTACCCTTTCCGGGATGGTATTGTATATTGAAGTCGAAATCCTTGAGATATTCTAGCCAACGTCTTTGTCTCATGTTCAGCTCCTTTTGCGAAAATAGATATTTGAGACTTTTGTGATCGGAGTATACAGTAAATTGTACCCCATAGAGATAGTGTCTCCATATCTTTAGGGCAAATACTACCGCGGCCAATTCCAAGTCATGGACGGGGTAATTCTCCTCATGCTTCTTCAGTTGACGAGAAGAATATGCTATGACCTTCCCATGTTGCATTAGAACGCATCCGAGGCCAATGCCAGAAGCATCAGTGTAGACCTCGAATTTCTCTCCTTCTATCGGTAGAGCTAAGACCGGAGCTGTGGTGAGATGATCCTTGAGAGTTTGAAAACTTCTTTCACATTCCTCACTCCATTCGTATCGGATCTCCTTGCGAGTTAACCTTGTAAGGGGCACGGCGATCTTAGAGAAATCTTTGATGAATCGCCGATAATAGCCTATAAGACCTAAGAAACTTCTGATCTCGCTTGCATTAGTGGGTCTTTCCCAGTTTCTTACAGCTTCAACCTTTGACGGATCTACAGATAAACCGTCCTTGGATATGACATGTCCGAGAAAAGCCACTTCTTCAAGCCAGAACTCGCATTTGCTGAGTTTAGCATATAATTGATTTGTCCTCAAGACTTGCAATGCAATCCTCAAATGCTCTTCATGTTCTTCCTTAGTCTTAGAATATATCAATATATCATCAATGAAGACTACTATGAATTGATCCAAGTAAGGCCTGAATATGCTATTCATTAACTGCATAAAGGCAGCAGGGGCATTTGTTAGTCCAAAAGGCATAACAACAAATTCGTAATGGCCATACCTGCTTCTGAATGCGGTCTTGTGAATGTCATCATCCTTGATTCTTAATTGATGATATCCCGACCTGAGATCAATCTTGGAGAAATATTTGGATCCTGAAATCTGATCAAATAACTCATCGATTCTCGGCAGTGGATACTTGTTCTTGATAGTAAGATGATTCAACTGTCGATAGTCGATACACAATCTCATGGATCCATCCTTCTTCTTTACAAATAAGACTGGTGCTCCCCACGGGGAAGTACTTGATCTAATAAACCCTTTTCGGATTAGTTCCATCAACTGCTCCTTCAACTCCTTGAGTTCAGCAGAGGACATTCTATATGGTGCCTTTGAAACAGGACCAGCACCAGGGACTAAGTCAATGGTGAAGGCCACTTCTCTTTGCGGGGGTAATCCCGGCAAATCTTCTGGAAATACGTCTGGGAATTCTCGTACTACTTGAACGTCTTCTATCTTGGTTTCCTTAGCTTCTTTAATAGTGACAAAAGCAAGGAAGGATACACATCCTTTCTTGACGAGCTTGCTTGCTCGAAGAGCCGAAATAAGAGGGGATTTGCTTCGACTCTTAGGACTAGTATAAGTCAGTTCCGGAAATTCCTTGAAAACAATCTTGCTATCACGGCAATCAACCGTTGCCTGGTATTTGGATAACCAATCTGCTCCTAGTATAACATCATATTCTTTTAGATCTAAGCAGATAAGATCAATAGGAAAATTCTTTCCTCGAACCAATACCTCACAATTTTGGTAATGATGTGTGATATCCGTCTCGTTTCCGAGAGGAGTAGACAACACTATTTTCATCCATTCTGGTTCTAGAGGTAATGGGTCAGCAAACTTCTTGGAAATAATGGAATGCGATGCACCTGTATCAAATAAGATATGTGCATATTTGGAACAAATTTTTAATGTACCTTCCACCAATCCGCCTTCTTCTTCTGGTTCGGTCTCTTGGATTGCATGAAGACGCGCGTTCCTTGTCACTGGGCGTTTACCCTCACCATCTTGGTCATTCATTAATGGACAATCGGGAATCCGATGTTCACGACTCCCACAACGGAGACATGCTCCTAATTTCCTCCAGCATTCTTCTGTTTTGTGACCAGCCTTGTCACAATGCTTGCATACTACGTTTGAAGGGGTAGTGGTGATAGAGAAAGGCTTGGATTTCTTGTACTTCTGATCTTGAGAGGAAGAACCTCCATTATTGGGCCTCTTCTTAAAGTTGGGTTTAAAAGAACCCGAACTTGTGACTTGCTCCTTTTTGTCTTTCCCACGGATCCTATCAGATAGTTCCGTGGCATCTTCAAGCAACTGAGCTCGGCGCACTATTTCAGTATAAACTTGAATATCCATAGGCGCCAGTTGAGTAATGTAGTGGGGCCTAAGCCCTTTAAGAAATCTACGGGCTTTCATCTTTTCCGTGCCAATTAAATGCTTAGCATATCTAGACAGTCTAGAGAACTGTGCTTCATAATCAGCCACCGATAAAGATCTTTGCTTTAATGCGGCAAATTCGGCGGCCTTCCTTTCCTGGACCCTATCAGAGAAATATTTGGCGTTGAAATATTCAACGAATTCACCCCCATGTAACTTGAGTTGGGTCAATTGTAGCTTCAATCGACTCCCACCAACATCTAGCATCCTTTTCTAACTGGAAAGTAGCTAATAAGACTTTGTCCTGATCCGTGCATTGCATGACACGGAATATACGTTCAATCTCCCGAACCCAATGCTCGGCATCGTCTGGATCGGTCGATCCCATGAACTTCGGGGGATTCATATTCTTGAATGCTTGGTGTAAGCTTCCAGCTCGTGGAGCACCACCTTGTGCTACCTGTTGTAGCACTTGGGTCATCCCTTGAAGGGTACGCTGCATGTTGCGCCATTGAGCACGTTCGGCAGCCATTATCCTACAATTACAATAGCTATGTTAGTATTATATCACTATGATCTTATAAAGGACTCATTGATCATTTAACCCTTGGTTCTACCCACTCTCACTTGGTTAAAGGTTTTGAAACCTATCCTTGGACTTGGGTTTCCTAGGAATTGAATACCTTAGGCTCTGATACCACAAAGACTGTCACGCCCCGAGCGCGGAAGATACCCGGAGATGCGCGACGTGTCTATATCAATCATGTCAATCAGAGTGGTCGTGTATTCGACACAAAGACAGAGATGCGCAAAATAGCAAGATAACCCAATCCTTTATTTCATAATGGATAGACTATTACAAATCCAATACTCTGTTTAATAAAAAGGAAAAGAATACATATTTGACTCAAGAAACTATAGAAAAGACTAGATGACACTTGGAGAATCTATATCTCTTCACTCTTGACAATTCCCATCCGATTGACTTCCATCGTCGTCGGACTTACCTGAAAAGTACAAAGGGACAAACGGAATGAGCGAAACGCTCAGTAGGAAATTATATCTCAAGTACTAGCAAGGGGTTTAAGTAATTACATCTTTCATGAATGCAATAAAGCTATGCATGCTCGCATAAAACGACAAGAAAGAGAGAATGTAATATCAAAGAAATAAGATGAACTTATCATGAACTTCCAACAAGATGACAAGTATATTCAAGGTATTCAAGCAAGCACGTTTAACAAGTCATGTCAAGAACTTTGGCTATCATGTATCAAGCAAGTAAATTACCCTCTTTCGGGCCACGCATTTCATGTAAAGTCAAGTACGATTCAAGTACAAGATGTGTGTGGAATGTCCAATCAAGCAAGTCAAGTACTCGGTATAATGCCAGATACCTTATCATTTTAACTCCCATGGGCACAAGTACTTTCGGGTGCTCCTCCCAGGACCAGATCGGGCCCTATATGCGCAGGCATTTATCATGTGTTTTGACATCCACTCTTGTTTATAGCCAACATAGAATTTCAATAATCAAGCTTGTAGACACGTATGACAACTTTGATAGAATAGAGTCCAAAATATGACAAAGGACATAGAATGGCGATAATAACGGTATAATCACGATATCGATAAAACTAGGTAGAATATGATTCCCTTAACTTGGGTACCATGACAAATCAGTATGGACATTCTTTATATAGAATTGAGGTCCACATGAACAGTATATCAAAGGTAAGATACCCTCATTCTTATCATAGAATTGAGGTTTACAAGAACGACATGATATGGCATGATATCATCATCCCATTAAGAATTTCTTATGATATACTCTTTGTATAATCATAAGGGCCGGTATACCATGTTTCTTTAGAGTGACATGGCATCAATGGTGTAATGGGTTTTTAGGGTACAACAAGCTCAGTCGGCCTTGAGGGAATCCAAGGCTACGAGGAGTCTTACGGAGGTCTCTATGACTAACTCGCTAGTCCAAAGGAACGGAATGTCCAATGGAGAGCTTGTATGTCAATGAGAGTTGAGTGTGATCGATAAATCAACGTAAAAAGTGGGACTATACTCACGGAATGGAGAATAGTGCCGATATATATATATATATATATATATAATATGAAACCATCGGTAATAGAATCAGGTTACAGTAAAATAACGACTTAGGTCAAGTCGTGTATTGAATAATTAACGCCTAACAGAAGGGCGTTTACATATATTGCCAATTTGCGGAATTTCCATTTATTTCATTAATTTATCAAAAACACGCCTTTCCTGGGGGCGTTTCTTCAAAGTGGACGACTGCAGGGGCAGGCGTCTCATCATTTACATATTCGACAGGATATAATTATTCTCAGAAATTTATCAAAAACGCGCCCTTTGAAGGGGCGTTACTTTTTTAATTCCATTTTACAGAATATGTGAGTTTCAGGATTTTAACAGATACACGCCCTAGTAAAGGGCGTTTATTTTTAATTCACGCCCTATGATGGGGCGTTTACATAGGGAAAACGACTTTGTCCAAGTCGTGAATTTCAAGATTTTAACATATACACGCCCTAGTAAGGGGCGTTACTTTTAAAGTCACGCCCTATGATAAGGCGTTAATACGTGGGAAACGACCTTGTACAGGCCGTGAATACAAGAAATTGCAGGACATTAGATTTGGAGACAGGATCATGCATTAATAATCAAGGTTTCATATATAATCCGTTCTTAACATGCTTAAGTCATGATCTCGTAAAATTAACGCCTGTGTACAGGACGTTTCTTAATAAATTGACGACCGCTGTTATGGTCGTTTATTTTAAAATAGCGCCCTATTCCAGGGCGTCTCTTTCAAACAATTCAGAAAACACACCGAAACCATATGTATATAGACCGTATGCATGCCATGCTTATATAATATCTTTCACTAATTTTATTTGGGCTACAGTATCTTGAGAAAACCTACCTTAATAATGGATTTGAAGATGACCGTGAGGGGTTTGACTAGCAGAGGATGATGCTCGGTTAGGCTCCTGAAGACCACGGCTATTGGTTGATGGAAGAAGACGATGGCTTTGATTGTAGAAGAAGAACTGCAGTTATCCTATAAGAAAATAAAGAAACTGTATCAGTTTCTTTGTGATCTGAACATCATACGAAGGTAAATAATTTTTACCCGGATGAAGAACTATGCTTCTTCAAAACGTAGGGGCTTCTTAACCTGTAACAGAAGAAGATGAAGAACTGTTAGTTCTTCATGTAACAGACGTAGGGATTTAAGGAAAATAAGAAGGAATGCTCCTCTTACGTACCTCTGCAGACGAACGAATCAAATAGGTTTAGGGTTTAAATGAACGAGAGTTTTTATAGGATTTTGGATGTCCTAGTAGGGTTGGTGATTGTGTGGAAGTAATACTTCTATGATAGAGTCATTACCACGTTTGAACTCTTTCTAATGCTTATCACTTACCCTGGATAAGTTCTGGGTTCGATCGGTTCACGAACTGAATTAACGCCTTTTGTCAGGGCGTCGATTCTTTATTCACGCCTTTTATAGAGGCGTTTCTTTTTGAATTAACGCCCTAATAAGAGGCGTTATTTTTAATTTGTCTTATTTCGTCCAATTAACCCTATTCCTTTTTATATATATTACTTCTGTAATATATATATGTTTTAATTTATTTCAATTATTCATTTATTAGGGTTGCTACACCCTCCCCCACTTAAAAAGAATTTGGTCCCCAAATTCAATATATATATAATTATACATGCGGAGAGTGTAGGACATATACCTCTTAGAATAACTCGGGAAATCGTTTCTTCATAGATTCCTCGGTCTCCCATGTCGCTTCGCGTTCAGGATTCTTATTCCATTGCACCTTGATCATGGGAATAACCTTATTCCTTAGAGCTCGTATTTCTCGATCTAATATCTTCAAGGGCCTTTGTTCATATGTGAGATCTTTCTGGATCACCAGATCTCCATGCTCAATAATATGTGACGGATCGTGTACATATTTCTTCAACATAGATATGTGAAATACATTGTGTACCTCGGACAACTGAGGAGGCAACGCGATGCGATAAGCAACCTCGCCAACTCTTTCGAGTACCTCAAATGGTCCGATAAATCTTGGCGTAAGCTTGCCCTTAACACCAAATCTTCGTATGCCACGTCCAGGGGATATTTTAAGAAATACATGATCTCCAACCTGGAATTCAAGATCTCTTCTCCTGGTATCAGCATAAGCCTTTTGCCTTGTCTGAGCAACTTGTAATCTTTCTCTGATTACCTGTATCTTCTCAGTTGTATCCCTTACCATGTCTGGACCTAATAGTTGTTTCTCTCCAACTTCGTTCCAACATATGGGAGATCGGCAACTCCTTCCGTATAAGGCTTCGAAAGGTGCCATTTGGATACTAGCTTGGTAGCTATTATTATATGCAAATTCAACTAAAGGTAAGTGGTCATGCCAGCTTCCTCCAAAGTCAATAATGCATGCTCTCAGCATATCTTCAACAACTTGATTAGTTCGCTCGGTCTGACCATCCGTTTGTGGGTGAAAAGCAGTACTAAAGTTGAGCCTTGTCCCCAACGAATGTTGTAATCCCTTCCAAAAATGAGAAGTAAAACGGGGATCCCTATCAGACACGATTGAGACAGGAATTCCATGTATCCTGACTATTTCTTTGATGTATAGTGCAGCTAGCACATCAATTGACCATCGGCTTTTGATTGGCAAGAAATGTGCCGATTTAGTCAATCGGTCAATGATAACCCAGATTCCATCATGTCCTCCTTTAGATTTAGACAAACCCATGATGAAGTCCATACCAATATCCTCCCATTTCCACTTAGGAATATCTAGAGGATGTAGTTTTCCCGCAGGCTTTTGGTGTTCCGCCTTGACCTGTTGGCATGTGAGACAGCGTGATACATAGTCCGCTATTTCTCTTTTCATATTAGGCCACCAAAAGTTCCTCTTTACATCTTGGTACATTTTGGTTGATCCTGGATGAATAGTGTACCTTGATCTGTGAGCTTCATCTAAGATCTTCTTCTTTAATTCCGGACAATCGGGTATACAAGTTCTATCTTTGAACGATAATCTTCCATCAGAAGTTAGTTGAAAATCAGATTGTCCTTCTAATCTGCCTTTGATTTCTACTAACATGGGATCATCATCCTGAAGTGTTTGTATTTCAGATAACAAATCTGACTGTATGCTTACATGGGATAGTGTGACAAATTTGGATTCCATGTCCAAGCTTATATTGAGCTCAGAGAATTGTTCAAGTAACCTCCATTCTTGTATCATACAATTTGCTATTATTGCTCTCGGCTTTCGACTAAGGGCATCAGCAACATAATTACCCTTTCCGGGATGGTATTGTATATTGAAGTCGAAATCCTTGAGATATTCTAGCCAACGTCTTTGTCTCATGTTCAGCTCCTTTTGCGAAAATAGATATTTGAGACTTTTGTGATCGGAGTATACAGTAAACTGTACCCCATAGAGATAGTGTCTCCATATCTTTAGGGCAAATACTACCGCGGCCAATTCCAAGTCATGGACGGGGTAATTCTCCTCATGCTTCTTCAGTTGACGAGAAGAATATGCTATGACCTTCCCATGTTGCATTAGAACGCATCCGAGGCCAATGCCAGAAGCATCAGTGTAGACCTCGAATTTCTCTCCTTCTATCGGTAGAGCTAAGACCGGAGCTGTGGTGAGATGATCCTTGAGAGTTTGAAACTTCTTTCACATTCCTCACTCCATTCGTATCGGATCTCCTTGCGAGTTAACCTTGTAAGGGGCACGGCGATCTTAGAGAAATCTTTGATGAATCGCCGATAATAGCCTATAAGACCTAAGAAACTTCTGATCTCGCTTGCATTAGTGGGTCTTTCCCAGTTTCTTACAGCTTCAACCTTTGACGGATCTACAGATAAACCGTCCTTGGATATGACATGTCCGAGAAAAGCCACTTCTTCAAGCCAGAACTCGCATTTGCTGAGTTTAGCATATAATTGATTTGTCCTCAAGACTTGCAATGCAATCCTCAAACGCTCTTCATGTTCTTCCTTAGTCTTAGAATATATCAATATATCATCAATGAAGACTACTATGAATTGATCCAAGTAAGGCCTGAATATGCTATTCATTAACTGCATAAAGGCAGCAGGGGCATTTGTTAGTCCAAAAGGCATAACAACAAATTCGTAATGGCCATACCTGCTTCTGAATGCGGTCTTGTGAATGTCATCATCCTTGATTCTTAATTGATGATATCCCGACCTGAGATCAATCTTGGAGAAATATTTGGATCCTGAAATCTGATCAAATAACTCATCGATTCTCGGCAGTGGATACTTGTTCTTGATAGTAAGATGATTCAACTGTCGATAGTCGATACACAATCTCATGGATCCATCCTTCTTCTTTACAAATAAGACTGGTGCTCCCCACGGGGAAGTACTTGGTCTAATAAACCCTTTTCGGATTAGTTCCATCAACTGCTCCTTCAACTCCTTGAGTTCAGCAGAGGACATTCTATATGGTGCCTTTGAAACAGGACCAGCACCAGGGACTAAGTCGATGGTGAAGGCCACATCTCTTTGCGGGGGTAATCCCGGCAAATCTTCTGGAAATACGTCTGGGAATTCTCGTACTACTTGAACGTCTTCTATCTTGGTTTCCTTAGCTTCTTTAATAGTGACAAAAGCAAGGAAGGATACACATCCTTTCTTGACGAGCTTGCTTGCTCGAAGAGCCGAAATAAGAGGGGATTTGCTTCGACTCTTAGGACTAGTATAAGTCAGTTCCGGAAATTCCTTGAAAACAATCTTGCTATCACGGCAATCAACCGTTGCCTGGTATTTGGATAACCAATCTGCTCCTAGTATAACATCATATTCTTTTAGATCTAAGCAGATAAGATCAATAGGAAAATTCTTTCCTCGAACCAATACCTCACAATTTTGGTAATGATGTGTGATATCCGTCTCGTTTCCGAGAGGAGTAGACAACACTATTTTCATCCATTCTGGTTCTAGAGGTAATGGGTCAGCAAACTTCTTGGAAATAATGGAATGCGATGCACCCGTATCAAATAAGACATGTGCATATTTGGAACAAATTTTTAATGTACCTTCCACCAATCCGCCTTCTTCTTCTGGTTCGGTCTCTTGGATTGCATGAAGACGCGCGTTCCTTGTCACTGGGCGTTTACCCTCACCATCTTGGTCATTCATTAATGGACAATCGGGAATCCGATGTTCACGACTCCCACAACGGAGACATGCTCCTAATTTCCTCCAGCATTCTTCTGTTTTGTGACCAGCCTTGTCACAATGCTTGCATACTACGTTTGAAGGGGTAGTGGTGATAGAGAAAGGCTTGGATTTCTTGTACTTCTGATCTTGAGAGGAAGAACCTCCATTATTGGGCCTCTTCTTAAAGTTGGGTTTAAAAGAACCCGAACTTGTGACTTGCTCCTTTTTGTCTTTCCCACGGATCCTATCAGATAGTTCCGTGGCATCTTCAAGCAACTGAGCTCGGCGCACTATTTCAGTATAAACTTGAATATCCATAGGCGCCAGTTGAGTAATGTAGTGGGGCCTAAGCCCATTAAGAAATCTACGGGCTTTCATCTTTTCCGTGCCAATTAAATGCTTAGCATATCTAGACAGTCTAGAGAACTGTGCTTCATAATCAGCCACCGATAAAGATCTTTGCTTTAATGCGGCAAATTCGGCGGCCTTCCTTTCCTGGACCCTATCAGAGAAATATTTGGCGTTGAAATATTCAACGAATTCACCCCATGTAACTTGAGTTGGGTCAATTGTAGCTTCAATCGACTCCCACCAGCATCTAGCATCCTTTTCTAACTGGAAAGTAGCTAATAAGACTTTGTCCTGATCCGTGCATTGCATGACACGGAATATACGTTCAATCTCCCGAACCCAATGCTCGGCATCGTCTGGATCGGTCGATCCCATGAACTTCGGGGGATTCATATTCTTGAATGCTTGGTGTAAGCTTCCAGCTCGTGGAGCACCACCTTGTGCTACCTGTTGTAGCACTTGGGTCATCCCTTGAAGGGTACGCTGCATGTTGCGCCATTGAGCACGTTCGGCAGCCATTATCCTACAATTACAATAGCTATGTTAGTATTATATCACTATGATCTTATAAAGGACTCATTGATCATTTAACCCTTGGTTCTACCCACTCTCACTTGGTTAAAGGTTTTGAAACCTATCCTTGGACTTGGGTTTCCTAGGAATTGAATACCTTAGGCTCTGATACCACAAAGACTGTCACGCCCCGAGCGCGGAAGATACCCGGAGATGCGCGACGTGTCTATATCAATCATGTCAATCAGAGTGGTCGTGTATTCGACACAAAGACAGAGATGCGCAAAATAGCAAGATAACCCAATCCTTTATTTCATAATGGATAGACTATTACAAATCCAATACTCTGTTAATAAAAAGGAAAAGAATACATATTTGACTCAAGAAACTATAGAAAAGACTAGATGACACTTGGAGAATCTCTATCTCTTCACTCTTGACAATTCCCATCCGATTGACTTCCATCGTCGTCGGACTTACCTGAAAAGTACAAAGGGACAAACGGAATGAGCGAACGCTCAGTAGGAAATTATATCTCAAGTACTAGCAAGGGGTTTAAGTAATTACATCTTTCATGAATGCAATAAAGCTATGCATGCTCGCATAAAACGACAAGAAAGAGAGAATGTAATATCAAAGAAATAAGATGAACTTAATCATGAACTTCCAACAAGATACAAGTATATTCAAGGTATTCAAGCAAGCACGTTTAACAAGTCATGTCAAGAACTTTGGCTATCATGTATCAAGCAAGTAAATTACCCTCTTTCGGGCCACGCATTTCATGTAAAGTCAAGTACGATTCAAGTACAAGATGTGTGTGGAATGTCCAATCAAGCAAGTCAAGTACTCGGTATAATGCCAGATACCTTATCATTTTAACTCCCATGGGCACAAGTACTTTCGGGTGCTCCTCCCAGGACCAGATCGGGCCCTATATGCGCAGGCATTTATCATGTGTTTTGACATCCACTCTTGTTTATAGCCAACATAGAATTTCAATAATCAAGCTTGTAGACACGTATGACAACTTTGATAGAATAGAGTCCAAAATATGACAAAGGACATAGAATGGCGATAATAACGGTATAATCACGATATCGATAAAACTAGGTAGAATATGGTTCCCTTAACTTGGGTACCATGACAAATCAGTATGGACATTCTTTATATAGAATTGAGGTCCACATGAACAGTATATCAAAGTAAGATACCCTCATTCTTATCATAGAATTGAGGTTTACAAGAACGACATGATATGGCATGATATCATCATCCCATTAAGAATTTCTTATGATATACTCTTTGTATAATCATAAGGGCCGGTATACCATGTTTCTTTAGAGTGACATGGCATCAATGGTGTAATGGGTTTTTAGGGTACAACCAGCTCAGTCGGCCTTGAGGGAATCCAAGGCTACGAGGAGTCTTACGGAGGTCTCTATGACTAACTCGCTAGTCCAAAGGAACGGAATGTCCAATGGAGAGCTTGTATGTCAATGAGAGTTGAGTGTGATCGATAAATCAACGTAAAAAGTGGGACTATACTCACGGAATGGAGAATAGTGCCGATATATATATATATATATATATAATATGAAACCATCGGTAATAGAATCAGGTTACAGTAAAATAACGACTTAGGTCAAGTCGTGTATTGAATAATTAACGCCTAACAGAAGGGCGTTTACATATATTGCCAATTTGCGGAATTTCCATTTATTTCATTAATTTATCAAAAACACGCCTTTCCTGGGGGCGTTTCTTCAAAGTGGACGACTGCAGGGGCAGGCGTCTCATCATTTACATATTCGACAGGATATAATTATTCTCAGAAATTTATCAAAAACGCGCCCTTTGAAGGGGCGTTACTTTTTTAATTCCATTTTACAGAATATGTGAGTTTCAGGATTTTAACAGATACACGCCCTAGTAAAGGGCGTTTATTTTTAATTCACGCCCTATGATGGGGCGTTTACATAGGGAAAACGACTTTGTCCAAGTCGTGAATTTCAAGATTTTAACATATACACGCCCTAGTAAGGGGCGTTACTTTTAAAGTCACGCCCTATGATAAGGCGTTAATACGTGGGAAACGACCTTGTACAGGCCGTGAATACAAGAAATTGCAGGACATTAGATTTGGAGACAGGATCATGCATTAATAATCAAGGTTTCATATATAATCCGTTCTTAACATGCTTAAGTCATGATCTCGTAAAATTAACGCCTGTGTACAGGACGTTTCTTAATAAATTGACGACCGCTGTTATGGTCGTTTATTTTAAAATAGCGCCCTATTCCAGGGCGTCTCTTTCAAACAATTCAGAAAACACACCGAAACCATATGTATATAGACCGTATGCATGCCATGCTTATATAATATCTTTCACTAATTTTATTTGGGCTACAGTATCTTGAGAAAACCTACCTTAATAATGGATTTGAAGATGACCGTGAGGGGTTTGACTAGCAGAGGATGATGCTCGGTTAGGCTCCTGAAGACCACGGCTATTGGTTGATGGAAGAAGACGATGGCTTTGATTGTAGAAGAAGAACTGCAGTTATCCTATAAGAAAATAAAGAAACTGTATCAGTTTCTTTGTGATCTGAACATCATACGAAGGTAAATAATTTTTACCCGGATGAAGAACTATGCTTCTTCAAAACGTAGGGGCTTCTTAACCTGTAACAGAAGAAGATGAAGAACTGTTAGTTCTTCATGTAACAGACGTAGGGATTTAAGGAAAATAAGAAGGAATGCTCCTCTTACGTACCTCTGCAGACGAACGAATCAAATAGGTTTAGGGTTTAAATGAACGAGAGTTTTTATAGGATTTTGGATGTCCTAGTAGGGTTGGTGATTGTGTGGAAGTAATACTTCTATGATAGAGTCATTACCACGTTTGAACTCTTTCTAATGCTTATCACTTACCCTGGATAAGTTCTGGGTTCGATCGGTTCACGAACTGAATTAACGCCTTTTGTCAGGGCGTCGATTCTTTATTCACGCCTTTTATAGAGGCGTTTCTTTTTGAATTAACGCCCTAATAAGAGGCGTTATTTTTAATTTGTCTTATTTCGTCCAATTAACCCTATTCCTTTTTATATATATTACTTCTGTAATATATATATGTTTTAATTTATTTCAATTATTCATTTATTAGGGTTGCTACAGGTAAGCCTAGACACATGCATGTTTTTCCTATGGGTGATGTAGCAACCCTGATAAATTTAAAAGGAATAAATAAATCAAAATAGATTAAAAGATTTAGTAAATAAACGAAAGAGCTTGGAATAAAAATAATTAAACCCTGATGAAAATAACGCCTTAGATATAGGCGCTACTTTACAATAAAATGCCCTTACCTAAGGCGTGTTTTGAAGAAAGGACGCCCACACATCAAGGCGTCAAATTTCAAACGACCAAAATAAATAAAAAGGGCAAGTTAGCGTAACATCCCTTGCATGGACGCGTTTCAACAAGAAACGACGCTTGACAAGGCGTCAATTTAAATTCGACGCCCTGACCTAGGTCGCTAATTCAGTTTGAGTTTCGTTCGACCCAGGAGTCTATCCAGGGTAAGATGATAACTATGAGAAAGAGTTCGAATGTAGTAATAACTCTATCATGGAAGTGTTACTTCCAATCGAACACTAACTCTATTAGGTTCACCTAAATCCTATAAATAACCTACTGCTTGAACCGAGAACGCTATTTGGCGTTCGGACTATTCTACGGTAGGTGAAGAACCAAGGTTCTTTCTTCTTCTTTTCTGTTTACGATGGTATGAAGAACATTAAAAGGTTCTTCGTCTTCTTCTCTTCTTACAGGTTAAGAAGATTCACATTGTGAAGAACGAAAAGGTAAGTTCTTCTTTCCTCTACCTTCAGTAAGTATTATGAAGAAAAACTAATGTTTCTTCATCTTATTTTTCTGTAGGGGTCATCATAACCTACTGAAGAATTGAGGGTTCTTCATCTGCAACCTATTACTACCCTTGCTGCTGCTATTAGGATCGAAAGCTTCAACAAGACTCTGTTTATAAAACAGAGTATCGTTCAGAACCTACATCTCTTCATCCGTCAGTTTATCATCATCAAGGAAGGTTTTCTCAAGCACTGCAGCCCAAATCACCATAATAACTATATTAAACCATATATATTAGTTCATGCATATAGTTTTCACGAGTTTTAAAAGTTCTATTGTTGGAAAGAAACGCCCTTTCCAAGGGCGCTAATTTTATACGCGACCCAGACTAGGGCGCTATTTAAATAAACGACCCTGACAATGTCGTCAATTCAAAAGATTTGACGCCCTGTACACAGACGTCAATTTAATTACCTGATAATTACCCATGTTAATTAGTCCAATATTCACTTAAACATGATTCTAAATCAGTGCATCCTGATATTATCCTATCATGACTATATCTCATTTTTTGAAAATTTCAATGCTTGAAAAATTGTAAATTCTTGAAATACACGACCCTGTATAGGTCATCTCTCACTTGACTAACGCCCCTGTTCAGGGCGTGAATTGAAAAGTAACGCCCCTGTCCAGGGCGTGTTTCTGATAAATTACTGAAAATATATATTCTGTAAAAATAGAGGTAAAGAATGAACGACCATTGCATACGTCGTCAACTTTTAATTAAACGCCCCTTACAAGGGCGCATTTTTGGTAAAATACGGAAATATTGAAAATTTGCAAAAATGTAAAATAGATAAACGCCCATACTGAAGGCGTTAATTACTTGAGTAGTGACTTTACTTAAGTCGTTATTTTCCTGTAAAAATATTTTTACCCTGTTTCTGATAACCGATGGTTTCAATATATCTATATATATGTATATCGGCACTATATCTCCACTCCGTGAGTATAGTCCCACGTTTCATGATGTTTTATCGATCACACTCAATTCTCATTGACATACAAGCTCTCCATTGGACATTCCATTCCTTTGGACTAGCGAGTTAGTCATAGAGACCTCCGTAAGACTCCTCGAGCCTTGGATTCCCTCAAGGCCGACTGAGCTGGTTGTACCCTAAAAACCCATTACACTATTGAATGCCATGTCACTCTAAAGAAACATGGTATACCGGCCCTTATGATATGCAAAGAGTATATCATGAGAATTCTTAATGGGATGATGATATCATGTCATTTGTTGATGTTCTTGTGGACCTCAATTCTATAATAAGAATGAGGGTATCTTACCTTTGATGTACTGTTCATGTGGACCTCAATTCTATATAAAGAATGTCCATACTTGTTGTCATGGTACCCGAGTTAAGGGAACCTAATTCCACCTAGTTTCATCGTTCATCGTGATTATACCGTTGTTATCGCCTATCTATGTCCAATGTCGCATTTTTGGACTCCATTCTCTCAAAGTTATCCTACGTGTCTACAAGCTTAAATTGTTGAAACTCCATATTGGCTATATATATATACAAGAGTGGATGTCAAAAATATACATGATAAATGCCTGCGCATATAGGGCCCGATCTGGTCCTAGGAGGAGCACCCGAAAGTACTTGTGCCCATGGGAGTTGAATGATAAGGTATCTGGCATTATACCGAGTGCATGACTAGCTTGATTGGACAATCCACACAAATCTTGTACTTGACTCGTACTTGACTTGACATGAATTGCGTGACCCGAGAAAAGGGTAATTATTTGCTTGCTTGATACATGATAGCCAAAGTTCTTGACATGACTTGCTAAAGAGTACTTTCTTGAATATCTTGTTATCTTTTTCTTAAAAGCTCATGACTAGTTCATCTTGCCGTCTTATTGATAAATTCTCTCTCTATCTTGTCGTTTTATGCGAGCATGCATAGCTATAGTACATTCATGAAAAATATAATTATTTAAACCCCTTGCTAGCGCTTGAGATATAATTTCCTACTGAGCGTTCGCTCACTCCGTGTGTTCCCTACTTTTCAGGTAATTCCGACGATGAGGGAAGTCAATCGGATAGGAATGGTCAAGAGTGAAAGTGATAGAACTTCTCCAAGTGTCATCTAGTCTTTTTCCTATTTCTTGAGCCAACTATGTACTTTTCTTTTTTTGAATAGAGTATTGGATTTGTAATAGTCTATCCATTATGAAATAAAGGATTGGGTTATCTTTACTTTTGCGCATCTCTGTTTTGGTGTCGAATACACTACTACTATAATTGACATGATTGATATAAACTCGTCGCGCACCTCCGGGTATCTTCCGCGCTCGGGTCGTGATAGTTTTTGTGGTATCATAGCCTAGGGTTTTCAATTCCTAGGAAAACCCAAGTCCAAGGATAGGTTTTAACCCTTTAACCAGTGAGATTGGGTAGAACCAAGGGTTAAAGTTAACATAGAATGATAGTCTTTAAGATACAAATCACGTATTAATCTAGTTATTGTAATTGTAGGATAATGGCTGCCGAACGTGCTCAATGGCGCAACATGCAGCGTACACTGCAAGGCATGACTCAAGTATTGCAGCAAGTAACACTAGGAGGTGGACAACGAGTAGGAAGTCTACACCAGACTTTCAAGAACATGAACCCACCCAAGTTCACGGGTTCTACTGATCCAGATGACGCTGAACACTGGATTAGGGAAACAGAATGAATATTCCGTGTTATGCAATGCACGGATCAAGATAAGGTCTTATTAGCTACTTTTCAGTTAGAAAGGGATGCTAGATGCTGGTGGGAATCAATAGAGGCTACTATAAATCAAGATCAGGTTTCGTGGGAGGAATTCGTTGAACACTTCATCGCAAAATATTTTTCGGACCGAGTTCAGAAAAAGAAGGCTGCAGAATTTGCTGCATTAAGGCAACAATCTTTGTCAGTGGCCGAGTATGAGGCCCAATTCTCTAGATTGTCTCGATATGCTAAGCATCTAGTTAGCACCGAGAAAATGAAAGCTAGGAGGTTTCTTAATGGGCTCAGGCCCCAAGCTATTACTCAACTGGCGCCGATGGACATTCAAGTCTACTCGGAGATAGTACGCTGAGCTCAACTATTAGAAGATGCCACGGAACTGTCTGATAGGATTCGTGGTAAGGATAAGAAGGAACAAGTTACAGGTTTGGATTCCTTTAAACCCAACTTCAAGAAGAGGCCTAGCAATGGAGGTATTCCCTCGCAAGACCAAAAGTTCAAGAAGACCAAGCCCTTCTCTATCACCACTACCTCTCCAAATACAGTGTGCAAACATTGTGATAAAGCGAGTCATAGAGCAGAAGAATGCTGGAGGAAACTAGGAGCATGTCTCCGTTGTGGTAGTCGTGAGCATCGGATTCCCGATTGCCCATTACTTAACGATCAAGCCATTGACGGGAAGCGCCCAGTAACCAAGAATGCTCGTCTTCATGCAATCAAGGAGACCGAGCAAGTAGAAGGAGGCGGCTTAGTGGAAGGTACATTGAAAGTTTATTCCAGGAATGCATATGTCTTAATTGATACTGGTGCATCGCATTCTATTGTTTCTAAGAAGTTTGCTGACCCATTACCCCTAGAACCGGAATGGATAAAGTTAGTTTTGTCTACTCCTCTAGATGATGAGACTGATATTACACATCATTACCAAAACTGCGAAGTATTGGTTCAGGGTAGAAATCTCCCTATTGATCTCATATGTTTAGATCTGAAAGAGTATGATGTTATACTAGGGGCAGATTGGTTATCCAAGTATCAGGCAATGGTTGATTGCCGCAATAGTAAGGTTACATTCAAGGAATTCCCAGAACTAATATTTACTAGCCCCAAGAGTCGGAGCAAATCCCCTATTATTTCAGCTCTCCGAGCTAGCAAGCTCATTAGGAAAGGATGTGCATCTTTCCTCGCATTTGTCACAGTTAAAGAAGCTAAGGAGATTAAGCTAGAAGACATTCCAGTAGTGCAAGAATTTCCGGACGTGTTTCCGGAAGATTTGCCGGGATTACCCCCGCAAAGAGAAGTGGCCTTCACCATTGACTTAGTCCCTGGTGCTGGTCCGATTTCAAAGGCACCTTATAGGATGTCACCTGCTGAACTCAAGGAGTTAAAGGAGCAATTGATGGAACTCATTAAGAAAGGATTCATTAGACCAAGTACTTCCCTGTGGGGAGCCCCTGTATTATTTGTAAAGAAGAAAGACGAATCCATGAGGTTATGCGTCGACTATCGACAATTGAATCATCTCACTATCAAGAACAAGTATCCACTGCCGAGAATCGATGAATTGTTTGATCAAATTTCAGGATCCATGTACTTTTCCAAAATTGATCTTAGGTCCGGATATCACCAACTAAGAATCAAGGACGAGGATATTCATAAAACCGCATTCAGAAGTAGGTATGGCCATTATGAATTTGTTGTTATGCCTTTCGGACTAACGAATGCCCCTGCTGCCTTTATGCAGTTAATGAATAGTATATTCAGGCCTTATTTAGATCAATTCGTGGTGGTCTTTATTGATGATATATTGATTTATTCCAAGACCAAGGAAGAGCATGAGGAACATTTGAGGATTTCATTACAAATATTAAGGACAAACCAATTATATGCAAAACTTAGCAAGTGTGAATTCTGGCTTGAAGAAGTGACTTTTCTCGGACATGTTATATCAAAGGATGGCTTGTCTGTAGACCCATCAAAGGTTGAAGCTGTAAGGAATTGGGAAAGACCGACCAATGCTAGCGAGATCCGAAGTTTCTTAGGTCTTGCCGGCTATTACAGGCGATTCATCAAGGATTTCTCTAAAATCGCCGTGCCACTTACGAGGTTAACCCGCAAGGAGATCCGTTATGAATGGGATGAGGAATGTGAGAGAAGCTTCCAAACTCTCAAGGATCATCTTACTACAGCTCCTATGTTAGCATTGCCAATTGAAGGAGAAAAGTTCGAGGTATACACTGATGCTTCTGGCATTGGCCTCGGGTGTGTTCTAATGCAACAAGGGAAGGTTATAGCCTACTCTTCTCGTCAATTAAAGAAGCATGAAGAGAACTACCCCGTCCATGACTTAGAATTGGCCGCGGTAGTATTTGCACTCAAAATATGGAGACATTATCTTTATGGAGTACAGTTTACTGTATACTCCGATCACAAGAGTCTCAAATATCTCTTTTCACAGAAGGAACTAAACATAAGACAAAGACGATGGCTAGAATATCTCAAGGACTTCGACTTCAATATACAATATCATCCCGGAAAAGGTAATCATGTAGCAGATGCCCTTAGTCGAAAGCCGAGAGCACTGTTAGCCAATTGTCTGATTCAAGAATGGAAATTGCTGGAACAATTCTCTGAACTCAATATAAGCATGGACACGGACCCTAGATGTGTCACATTATCTCATGTAAGCATACAGTCAGATTTATTTTCTGAAATACAAGCACTTCAGAATGATGATCCTACATTAGTAGAAATCAAGGGCAGATTAGAAGGACAATCGGATTTCCAATTAGCTTCGGATGGAAGATTAATGTTCAAGAATGGAACTTGTATACCGGACTGCCCAGAATTGAAGAAGAAGGTCTTAGATGAAGCTCATAGGTCAAGGTATACGATTCATCCTGGATCTACCAAGATGTACCAAGATGTGAAAAGAAATTTTTGGTGGCCCAACATGAAAAGGGAAATAGCAGACTACGTATCACGTTGTCTCACATGCCAACAAGTCAAGGCGGAACACCAAAAGCCTGCTGGAAAGCTACATCCTCTAGATATCCCTAAATGGAAGTGGGAGGATATTGGTATGGATTTTATCATGGGTTTATCTAAATCAAAAAGATGACATGATAGAATATGGGTTATCATTGATCGATTGACTAAATCAGCGCATTTCTTGCCAATCAAGAGTCGATGGTCAGTTGATGTCTTAGCTGCACTATACATCAAGGAAATAGTCAGATTACATGGTATTCCTGTTTCAATCGTGTCTGACAAAGATCCCCGTTTTACTTCTCATTTTTGGAAAGGACTACAACATTCGTTGGGAACGAGACTTAACTTTAGCACAGCCTTTCATCCTCAAACGGATGGTCAGACTGAGAGAACAAATCAAGTAGTTGAAGATATGCTTAGAGCATGCATTACTGATTTTGATGGAAACTGGCATGATCACTTGCCTCTGGTCGAATTTGCATACAATAATAGCTACCAGGCAAGTATACAACTGGCATCTTTTGAAGCCTTATACGGAAGGAGTTGTCGATCACCCTTATGCTGGGACGAAGTTGGAGAGAAACAACTGTTAGGTCCAGAAATGGTGAGGGACACTACCGAGAAGATACAATTGATCAAAGAAAGACTGCAAGTTACTCAGTCTAGACAAAAGGCTTATGCTGACACAAGAAGAAGAGATCTCGAATTCCAAGTTGGAGATCATGTATTTCTCAAGATATCGCCTGGACGTGGAATACGAAGATTTGGTGTTAAAGGCAAGCTTACACCATGATTTATCGGACCTTTTGAGATACTAGAAAGAGTTGGCGAGGTTGCTTATCGCATCGCATTGCCCCCTCAACTGTCCGAAGTACATGATGTGTTCCACATATCTATGTTGAAGAAGTATGTACATGACCCATCACATATTATTGAATATGGAGACCTAGTGATCCAGAAAGATTTCACGTATGAACAGAAGCCTATGAAGATCTTAGATCGAGAAGTACGTACCCTAAGGAATAAGGTTATTCCCATGCTAAAAGTACAATGGAATAAGAATTCAGAACATGAAGCTACATGGGAGACCGAGGAATCTATGAGGAAATAATTTTCAGATTTATTTTAGAAGGTACATACTCTACACTCTCCAAATGTAAATATATGATATGGAATTTGGGGACCAAATTCTTTTTAAGTGGGGGAGGGTGTAGCAACCCTGATAAATTTAAAAGGAATAGATAAATCAAAATAGATTAAAAGATTTAGTAAATAAACGAAAGAGCTTGGAATAAAAATAATTAAACCCTGATGAAAATAACGCCTTAGATATAGGCGCTACTTTACAATAAAACGCCCTTACCTAAGGCGTGTTTTGAAGAAAGGACGCCCACACATCAAGGCATCAAATTTCAAACGAACAAAATAAATAAAAAGGGCAAGTTAGCGTAACGTCCCTTGCATGGATGTGTTTCAACAAGAAACGTCGCTTGACAAGGCGTCAATTTAAATTCGACGCCCTGACCTAGGTCGCTAATTCAGTTTGAGTTTCGTTCGACCCAGGAGTCTATCCAGGGTAAGATGATAACTATGAGAAAGAGTTCGAATGTAGTAATAACTCTATCATGGAAGTGTTACTTCCAATCGAACACTAACTCTATTAGGTTCACCTAAATCCTATAAATAACCTACTTCTTGAACCGAGAACGCTATTTGGCATTCGGACTATTCTACGGTAGGTGAAGAACCAAGGTTCTTTCTTCTTCTTTTTTGTTTACGATGGTATGAAGAACATTAAAAGGTTCTTCGTCTTCCTCTCTTCTTACAGGTTAAGAAGATTCACGTTGTGAAGAACGAAAGGGTAAGTTCTTCTTTCCTCTACCTTCAGTAAGTATTATGAAGAAAAACTAATATTTCTTCATCTTATTTTTCTGTAGGGGTCATCATAACCTACTGAAGAATTGAGGGTTCTTCATCTGCAACCTATTACTACCCTTGCTACTGCTATTAGGATCGAAAGCTTCAAAAAGACTCTGTTTATAAAACAGAGTATCGTTCAGAACCTACATCTGTTCATCCGTCAGTTTATCATCATCAAGGTAGGTTTTCTCAAGCACTGTAACCCAAATCACCATAATAACTATATTAAACCATATATATTAGTTCATGCATATAGTTTTCACGAGTTTTAAAAGTTCTATTGTTGGAAAGAAACGCCCTTTCCAAGGGCGCTAATTTTATACGCGACCCAGACTAGGGCGCTATTTAAATAAACGACCCTGACAAGGTCGTCAATTCAAAAGATTTGACGCCCTGTACACAGATATCAATTTAATTATCTGATAATTACCCATGTTAATTAGTCCAATATTCACTTAAACATGATTCTAAATCAGTGCATCCTGATATTATCCTATCATGACTATATCTCATTTTCTGGAAATTTCAATGCTTGAAAAATTATAAATTCTTGAAATACACGACCCTGTATAGGTCGTCTCTCACTTGACTAACGCCCCTGTTCAGGGCGTGAATTGAAAAGTAACGCCCCTGTCCAGGGCGTGTTTCTGATAAATTACAGAAAATATATATTCTGCAAAAATAGAGGTAAAGAATGAACGACCATTGCATACGTCGTCAACTTTTAATTAAACGCCCCTTACAAGGGCGCGTTTTTGGTAAAATACGAAAATATTGAAAATTTGCAAAAATGTAAAATAGATAAGCGCCCTTACTGAAGGCGTTAATTACTTGAGTAGTGACTTTACTTAAGTCGTTATTTTCCTGTAAAAATGTTTTTACCCTGTTTCTGATAACCGATGGTTTCAATATATCTATATATATGTATATCAGCACTATATCTCCACTCCGTGAGTATAGTCCCACGTTTCATGATGTTTTATCGATCACCCTCAATTCACATTGACATACAAGCTCTCCATTGGACATTCCGTTCCTTTGGACTAGCGAGTTAGTCATAGAGACCTCCGTAAGACTCCTCGAGCCTTGGATTCTCTCAAGGCCGACTGAGCTGGTTGTACCCTAAAAACCCATTACACTATTGAATGCCATGTCACTCTAAAGAAATATGGTATACCGGCCCTTATGATATGCAAAGAGTATATCATGAGAATTCTAAATGGGATGATGATATCATGCCATTTGTTGATGTTCTTGTGGACCTCAATTGTAGCAACCCTGATAAATGAATATTTGAAATAAATTAAAACATATATATATTACAGTAGTAATACAGATAATGAGAATAGGATTAATTAGATGAAGTAAAACAAAATTAAAATAACGCCTCTTATTAGGGCGTTAATTCAAAAGGAAACGCCCCTATCAAAGGCGTGACTAAAGAAAGGACGCCCACACGTGCGGTCGTCAACTCTCACGACCAAATAGGCAAGTAAGAGAAACGCCCATATATGGGGCGTGTTTCAAAAACAAGGAACGCCCTTATCCAAGACGTTTCTTAAGAAACGACCTGAACTAGGTCGTTAATTAAAGAATCGACGCCCGTACCTAAGGCGTTAATTCAGTTCGTGAACCGTTCGAACCCAGAACTTATCCAGGGTAAGTGATAAGCATTAGAAAGAGTTCAAACGTGGTAATGACTCTATCATAGAAGTATTGCTTCCACACAATCACTAACCCTAATAGGACACCCAAAATCCTATAAAAACTCTCGTTCGGCCAACCCTAAAACTATTTGGACGAACTGCTGCAGGTACGTGAAGAACATATGTTCTTCTATTTTTTTCTTCTTCTGTTTACAGTCGCATGAAGAATATTGAGTATTCTTCTTCTCTTATTAACAGGTTAAGAGGCTCGGGCGTTTGAGGAACAAGAGTTTTTCATCCGTGTGTAAGTACCCCTTCCTCTACCTACAGTCCATGGATTTCAAGGAAACTAATATCTTCAATCTATCCTCTGTAGGATTCATCCAACGTCTGCAGCATCATTGATTCTTACAAATCCCTCACGGTCATCTCCAAATCAACTCTTAAGGTAGGATTTTCTCAAGTCACTGTAGCCCAAACTAAATTGATACAGTACAATAATTATCATGCATATACATGGTTTGGCTTACTATAGTTTCTGAACGACTTTCTGTTAATTTCTTGAAAGAAAGGCCTTAGCAAGGGCGTGACTATGAAATACACGCCCCAGACTAGGGCGCTAATTTACAAGTCACGACCCTGTCAAGGTCGTCAGTTTTGGATTTGACGCCCTGCACACAGGCGTTAATTTCATTTAATCATTAATCACCCATGTTAAGAATTGAGTATCTATGAAATAATGATCCTACAATAATGCATGATCACATGTCTTCAAACCTGCTAATTTTATTGTCATGACCATACATTCGTTCTCCATGAATTCTATTATCCTGAAAATATTTCTGCCCATGAAAATTCATGGTATCTCTTGAATTCATGACCTAGACTAGGTCGTTTTCCATATGTAAACGCCCCATCATAGGGCGTGAATTAAAAATAAACGCCCCTTATTAGGGCGCGTATCTGTTAAAATCCTGGAATATATATTCTGTGAAAATAAGAATTTATGATTAACGCCCCTGACAAGGGCGCGTTTTTGATAATTTCTGAAAATAAATATGTTCTGAAAAATATTGTAAATAAAAAGACGCCTGCTACTGTAGTCGTCAACTCTTGAAGAAACGCCCCTGCCGAAGGCGCGTTTTAGATAAATTATTGAATTATTGAAAATTCTGCAAAACGGACCATGTGTAAACGCCCTTCTGTTAGGCGTTAATTACTTGAGAAACGACTTGACCTAAGTCGTTATTTTACTGTAAACTGATTTTTCCTCTGGTTTGCTAACCGATGGTTTATATATTATACATATATATATATATATCGGCACTATTCTCCACTCCGTGAGTATAGTCCCACTTTTCACGGTGTTTTATCGATCACACTCAATTCTCATTGACATACAAGCTCTCCTTTGGACATTCCGTTCCTTTGGACTAGCGAGTTAGTCATAGAGACCTCCGTAAGACTCCTCGTAGCCTTGGATTCCCTCAAGGCCGACTGAGCTGGTTGTACCCTAAAAACCCATTACACGATCCTTGCCATGTCAATCTAAAGAAACATGGTATACCGGCCCTTATGATTATACAAAGAGTATATCATAAGAAATTCTTAATGGGATGATGATATCATGCCATATCATGTCGTTCTTGTAAACCCCAATTCTGTGAAAAGAATGAGGGTATCTTACCTTTGATATACTGTTCATGTGGACCTCAATTCTATATAAAGAATGTCCATACTGATTTGTCATGGTACCCAAGTTAAGGGAATCATGTTCTACCTAGTTTTATCGATATCGTGATTATACCGTTATTATCGCCATTCTATGTCCTTTGTCATATTTTGGACTCTATTCTATCAAAGTTGTCATACGTGTCTACAAGCTTGATTATTGAAATTCTATGTTGGCTATAAACAAGAGTGGATGTCAAAACGCATGATAAATGCCTGCGCATATAGGGCCCGATCTGGTCCTAGGAGGAGCACCCGAAAGTACTTGTGCCCATGGGAGTTAAAATGATAAGGTATCTGGCATTATACCGAGTACTTGACTTGCTTGATTGGACATTCCACACACATCTTGTACTTGAATCGTACTTGACTTTACATGAAATGCGTGGCCCGAAAGAGGGTAATTTACTTGCTTGATACATGATAGCCAAAGTTCTTGACATGACTCGATAATGGTACTTGCTTGAATATCTTGAATAACTTGTATCTTGTTGAAAGTTCATGATAAGTTCATCTTATTTCCTTGATATTACATTCTCTCTATCTTGTCGTTTCATGCGAGCATGCATAGCCTTATTGCATCCATGAAAATGTAATTACTTAAACCCCTTGCTAGTACTTGAGATATAATTTCCTACTGAGCGTTCGCTCATTCCGTTTGTCCCTTTTTACGTTTCAGGTAAGTCCGACGACGATGGAAGTCAATCGGATGGGAATGATCAAGAGTGAAAGAGATAGAGATTCTCCAAGTGTCATCTAGTCTTTTCTATAGTTTCTTGAGTCAACTATGTATTCTTTTCCTTTTTATTAAACAAAGTATTGGATTTGTGATAGTCTATCCATTATGAAATAAAGGATTGGGTTATCTTGCTATTTTGCGCATCTCTGTCTTTGTGTCGAATACACGACCACTCTGATTGACATGATTGATATAGACACGTCGCGCATCTCCGGGTATCTTCCGCGCTCGGGGCGTGACTGTCTTTGTGGTATCAGAGCCTAAGGTATTCAATTCCTAGGAAACCCAAGTCCAAGGATAGGTTTCAAAACCTTTAACCAAGTGAGAGTGGGTAGAACCAAGGGTTAAATGATCAATGAGTCCTTTATAAGATCATAGTGATATAATACTAACATAGCTATTGTAATTGTAGGATAATGGCTGCCGAACGTGCTCAATGGCGCAACATGCAGCGTACCCTTCAAGGGATGACCCAAGTGCTACAACAGGTAGCACATGGTGGTGCTCCACGAGCTGGAAGCTTACACCAAGCATTCAAGAATATGAATCCCCCGAAGTTCATGGGATCGACCGATCCAGACGATGCCGAGCATTGGGTTCGGGAGATTGAACGTATATTCCGTGTCATGCAATGCACGGATCAGGACAAAGTCTTATTAGCTACTTTCCAGTTAGAAAAGGATGCTAGATGCTGGTGGGAGTCGATTGAAGCTACAATTGACCCAACTCAAGTTACATGGGGAGAATTCGTTGAATATTTCAATGCCAAATATTTCTCTGATGGGGTCCAGGAAAAGAAGGCCGCCGAATTTGCCGCATTAAAGCAAAGATCTTTATCGGTGGCTGATTATGAAGCACAGTTCTCTCGACTGTCTAGATATGCTAAGCATTTAATTAGCACGGAAAAGATGAAAGCCCGTAGATTTCTTAATGGGCTTAGGCCCCACTACATTACTCAACTGGCGCCTATGGATATTCAAGTTTATACTGAAATAGTGCTCCGAGCTCAGTTGCTTGAAGATGCCACGGAACTATCTGATAGGATCCGTGGGAAAGACAAAAAGGAGCAAGTCACAAGTTCGGGTTCTTTTAAACCCAACTTTAAGAAGAGGCCCAATAATGGAGGTTCTTCCTCTCAAGATCAGAAGTTCAAGAAATCCAAGCCTTTCTCTATCACCACTACACCTTCAAATGTAGTATGCAAGCATTGTGACAAGGCTGGTCACAAAACAGAAGAATGCTGGAGGAAATTAGGAGCATGTCTCCGTTGTGGGAGTCGTGAACATCGGATTCCCGATTGTCCATTAATGAATGACCAAGACGGTGAGGGTAAACGCCCAGTGACAAGGAACGCGCGTCTTCATGCGATCCAAGAGACCGAACCAGAAGAAGAAGGCGGATTGGTGGAAGGTACATTAAAAATTTGTTCCAAATATGCACATGTCTTATTTGATACGGGTGCATCGCATTCCATTATTTCCAAGAAGTTTGCTGACCCATTACCTCTAGAACCAGAATGGATGAAGTTAATATTGTCTACTCCTCTCGGAAACGAGACGGATATCACACATCATTATCAAAACTGTGAGGTATTGGTTCGAGGAAAGAATTTTCCTATTGATCTTATCTGCTTAGATCTAAAAGAGTATGATGTTATACTAGGAGCAGATTGGTTATCCAAATACCAGGCAACGGTTGATTGCCGTGATAGCAAGATTATTTTCAAGGAATTTCCGGAACTGACTTATACTAGTCCTAAGAGTCGAAGCAAATCCCCTCTTATTTCGGCTCTTCGAGCAAGCAAGCTCGTCAAGAAAGGATGTGTATCCTTCCTTGCTTTTGTCACTATTAAAGAAGCTAAAGAAACCAAGATAGAGGACATTCAGGTAGTGCGAGAATTTCCAGACGTATTTCCGGAAGATTTGCCGGGATTACCCCCTCAAAGAGATGTAGCCTTCACCATTGACTTAGTCCCTGGTGCTGGTCCCGTTTCAAAGGCACCATATAGAATGTCCCCTGCTGAACTCAAGGAGTTGAAGGAGCAGTTGATGGAACTAATCCGAAAAGGGTTTATTAGACCAAGTACTTCCCCGTGGGGAGCACCAGTCTTATTTGTAAAGAAGAAGGATGGATCCATGAGATTGTGTATCGACTATCGACAGTTGAATCATCTTACTATCAAGAACAAGTATCCACTGCCGAGAATCGATGAATTATTTGATCAGATTTCAGGATCCAAATATTTTTCCAAGATTGATCTCAGGTCGGGATACCATCAATTAAGAATCAAGGACGATGACATTCACAAGACTGCATTCAGAAGCAGGTATGGCCATTACGAATTTGTTGTTATGCCTTTTGGACTAACAAATGCCCCTGCTGCCTTTATGCAGTTAATGAATAGCATATTCAGGCCTTACTTGGATCAATTCGTAGTAGTCTTCATTGATGATATATTGATATATTCCAAGACTAAGGAAGAACATGAAGAACATTTGAGGATTTCATTGCAAGTCTTGAGGACAAATCAATTATATGCTAAACTCAGCAAATGCGAGTTCTGGCTTGAAGAAGTGGCTTTTCTCGGGCATGTCATATCAAAGGACGGATTATCTGTAGATCCGTCAAAAGTTGAAGCTGTGAGAAACTGGGAAAGACCCACTAATGCAAGCGAGATCAGAAGTTTCTTAGGTCTTGCAGGTTATTATCGACAATTCATTAAAGATTTCTCTAAGATCGCCGTACCACTTACAAGATTAACTCGTAAGGAGATCCGATATGAATGGAGTGAGGAATGTAAAAGAAGTTTCCAAACTCTCAAGGATCATCTCACTACAGCTCCGGTGTTAGCTCTACCAATAGAAGGAGAGAAATTCGAGGTCTACACTGATGCTTCTGGCATTGGCCTCGGATGTGTCCTAATGCAACAAGGAAAGGTCATAGCATACTCTTCACGTCAGCTGAAGAAGCATGAGGAGAATTACCCCGTCCATGACTTAGAACTGGCCGCGGTAGTATTTGCCCTAAAGATATGGAGACACTACTTATATGGAGCACAGTTTACTGTATACTCCGATCACAAAAGTCTCAAATATCTATTTTCACAAAAGGAGCTGAACATGAGACAAAGACGCTGGCTAGAATATCTCAAGGACTTCGACTTCAATATACAATACCATCCCGGAAAGGGTAATTATGTTGCTGACGCCCTTAGTCGAAAGCCGAGAGCAATGATAGCAAATTGTATGATGCAAGAATGGAGGTTACTTGAACAATTCTCCGAGCTCAATATAAGCTTGGACATGGAATCCAAATTTGTCACATTATCTCATGTAAGCATACAGTCAGATTTGTTATCTGAGATACAAACACTTCAGGATGATGATCCTATGTTAGTAGAAATCAAGGGCAGATTAGAAGGACAATCTGATTTTCAACTAACTTCTGATGGAAGATTATCGTTCAAAGATAGAACTTGTATACTTGATTGTCCGGAATTAAAGAAGAAGATCTTAGAGGAAGCTCACCGATCAAGGTACACTATTCATCCAGGATCAACCAAAATGTACCAAGATGTAAAGAGGAACTTTTGGTGGCCTAATATGAAAAGAGAAATAGCGGACTATGTATCGCACTGTCTCACATACCAACAGGTCAAGGCGGAACACCAAAAGCCTGCGGGAAAACTACATCCTCTAGATATTCCTAAGTGGAAATGGGAGGATATTGGTATGGACTTCATCATGGGTTTGTCTAAATCTAAAGGAGGACATGATGGAATCTGGGTTATCATTGACCGATTGACTAAATCGGCACATTTCTTGCCAATCAAAAGCCGATGGTCAATTGATGTGCTAGCTGCACTATACATCAAAGAAATAGTCAGGATACATGGAATTCCTGTCTCAATCGTGTCTGATAGAGATCCCCATTTTACTTCTCATTTTTGGAAGGGATTACAACATTCGTTGGGAACAAGGCTCAACTTTAGTACTGCTTTTCACCCACAAACGGATGGTCAGACCGAGCGAACTAATCAAGTTGTTGAAGATATGCTGAGAGCATGCATTATTGACTTTGGAGGAAGCTGGCATGACCACTTACCTTTAGTTGAATTTGCATATAATAATAGCTACCAAGCTAGTATCCAAATGGCACCTTTCGAAGCCTTATACGGAAGGAGTTGCCGATCTCCCATATGTTGGAACGAAGTTGGAGAAAAACAACTATTAGGTCCAGACATGGTAAGGGATACAACCGAGAAGATACAAGTAATCAGGGAAAGATTACAAGTTGCTCAGACCAGGCAAAAGGCTTATGCTGATACCAGGAAAAGAGATCTTGAATTCCAGGTTGGAGATCATGTATTTCTTAAAATATCCCCTGGACGTGGCATACGAAGATTTGGTGTTCAAAGGCAAGCTTACGCCAAGATTCATCGGACCATTTGAGGTACTCGAAAGAGTTGGCGAGGTTGCTTATCGCATCGCGTTGCCTCCTCAGTTGTCCGAGGTACACAATGTATTTCACATATCTATGTTGAAGAAGTATGTGCACGATCCATCTCATATTATTTAACATGGAGATCTGGTGATCCAGAAAGATCTCACATATGAACAGAAGCCTATGAAGATATTAGATCGAGAAATACGAGCTCTAAGGAATAAGGTTATTCCCATGCTCAAGGTGCAATGGAATAAGAATCCTGAACGCGAAGCGACATGGGAGACCGAAGAATCTATGAAGAAACGATTTCCCGAGTTATTCTAAGAGGTATATGTTCTACGCTCTCCACATGTATAATTATATATATATTGAATTTGGGGACCAAATTCTTTTTAAGTGGGGGAGGGTGTAGCAACCCTGATAAATGAATATTTGAAATAAATTAAAACATATATATATTACAGTAGTAATACAGATAATGAGAATAGGATTAATTAGATGAAGTAAAACAAAATTAAAATAACGCCTCTTATTAGGGCGTTAATTCAAAAAGAAACGCCCCTATCAAAGGCGTGACTAAAGAAAGGACGCCCACACGTGCGGTCGTCAACTCTCACGACCAAATAGGCAAGTAAGAGAAACGCCCATATATGGGGCGTGTTTCAAAAACAAGGAACGCCCTTATCCAAGACGTTTCTTAAGAAACGACCTGAACTAGGTCGTTAATTAAAGAATCGACGCCCGTACCTAAGGCGTTAATTCAGTTCGTGAACCGTTCGAACCCAGAACTTATCTAGGGTAAGTGATAAGCATTAGAAAGAGTTCAAACGTGGTAATGACTCTATCATAGAAGTATTGCTTCCACACAATCACTAACCCTAATAGGACACCCAAAATCCTATAAAAACTCTCGTTCGGCCAACCCTAAAACTATTTGGACGAACTGCTGCAGGTACGTGAAGAACATATGTTCTTCTATTTTTTTCTTCTTCTGTTTACAGTCGCATGAAGAATATTGAGTATTCTTCTTCTCTTATTAACAGGTTAAGAGGCTCGGGCGTTTGAGGAACAAGAGTTTTTCATCCGTGTGTAAGTACCCCTTCCTCTACCTACAGTCCATGGATTTCAAGGAAACTAATATCTTCAATCTATCCTCTGTAGGATTCATCCAACGTCTGCAGCATCATTGATTCTTACAAATCCCTCACGGTCATCTCCAAATCAACTCTTAAGGTAGGATTTTCTCAAGTCACTGTAGCCCAAACTAAATTGATACAGTACAATAATTATCATGCATATACATGGTTTGGCTTACTATAGTTTCTGAACAACTTTCTGTTAATTTCTTGAAAGAAACGTCCTTAGCAAGGGCGTGACTATGAAATACACGCCCCAGACTAGGGCGCTAATTTACAAGTCACGACCCTGCCAAGGTCGTCAGTTTTGGATTTGACGCCCTGCACACAGGCGTTAATTTCATTTAATCATTAATCACCCATGTTAAGAATTGAGTATCTATGAAATAATGATCCTACAATAATGCATGATCACATGTCTTCAAACCTGCTAATTTTATTGTCATGACCATACATTCGTTCTCCATGAATTCTATTATCCTGAAAATATTTCTGCCCATAAAAATTCATGGTGTCTCTTGAATTCACGACCTAGACTAGGTCGTTTTCCATATGTAAACGCCCCATCATAGGGCGTGAATTAAAAATAAACGCCCCTTACTAGGGCGCGTATCTGTTAAAATCCTGGAATATATATTCTGTGAAAATAAGAATTTATGATTAACGCCCCTGACAAGGGCGCGTTTTTGATAATTTCTGAAAATAAATATGTTCTGAAAAATATTGTAAATAAAAAGACGCCTGCTACTGTAGTCGTCAACTCTTGAAGAAACGCCCCTGCAGAAGGCGCGTTTTAGATAAATTATTGAATTATTGAAAATTCTGCAAAACGGACCATGTGTAAACGCCCTTCTGTTAGGCGTTAATTACTTGAGAAACGACTTGACCTAAGTCGTTATTTTACTGTAAACTGATTTTTCCTCTGGTTTGCTAACCGATGGTTTATATATTATACATATATATATATATCGGCACTATTCTCCACTCCGTGAGTATAGTCCCACTTTTCACGGTGTTTTATCGATCACACTCAATTCTCATTGACATACAAGCTCTCCTTTGGACATTCCGTTCCTTTGGACTAGCGAGTTAGTCATAGAGACCTCCGTAAGACTCCTCGTAGCCTTGGATTCCCTCAAGGCCGACTGAGCTGGTTGTACCCTAAAAACCCATTACACGATCCTTGCCATGTCAATCTAAAGAAACATGGTATACCGGCCCTTATGATTATACAAAGAGTATATCATAAGAAATTCTTAATGGGATGATGATATCATGCCATATCATGTCGTTCTTGTAAACCCCAATTCTGTGAAAAGAATGAGGGTATCTTACCTTTGATATACTGTTCATGTGGACCTCAATTCTATATAAAGAATGTCCATACTGATTTGTCATGGTACCCAAGTTAAGGGAATCATGTTCTACCTAGTTTTATCGATATCGTGATTATACCGTTATTATCGCCATTCTATGTCCTTTGTCATATTTTGGACTCTATTCTATCAAAGTTGTCATACGTGTCTACAAGCTTGATTATTGAAATTCTATGTTGGCTATAAACAAGAGTGGATGTCAAAACACATGATAAATGCCTGCGCATATAGGGCCCGATCTGGTCCTGGGAGGAGCACCCGAAAGTACTTGTGCCCATGGGAGTTAAAATGATAAGGTATCTGGCATTATACCGAGTACTTGACTTGCTTGATTGGACATTCCACACACATCTTGTACTAGAATCGTACTTGACTTTACATGAAATGCGTGGCCCGAAAGAGGGTAATTTACTTGCTTGATACATGATAGCCAAAGTTCTTGACATGACTCGATAATGGTACTTGCTTGAATATCTTGAATAACTTGTATCTTGTTGAAAGTTCATGATAAGTTCATCTTATTTCCTTGATATTACATTCTCTCTATCTTGTCGTTTCATGCGAGCATGCATAGCCTTATTGCATACATGAAAATGTAATTACTTAAACCCCTTGCTAGTACTTGAGATATAATTTCCTACTGAGCGTTCGCTCATTCTGTTTGTCCCTTTTTACGTTTCAGGTAAGTCCGACGACGATGGAATTCAATCGGATGGGAATGATCAAGAGTGAAAGAGATAGAGATTCTCCAAGTGTCATCTAGTCTTTTCTATAGTTTCTTGAGTCAACTATGTATTCTTTTCCTTTTTATTAAACAAAGTATTGGATTTGTGATAGTCTATCCATTATGAAATAAAGGATTGGGTTATCTTGCTATTTTGCGCATCTCTGTCTTTGTGTCGAATACACGACCACTCTGATTGACATGATTGATATAGACACGTCGCGTATCTCCGGGTATCTTCCGCGCTCGGGGCGTGACATCAATTCTATAATAAGAATGAGGGTATCTTACTTTTGATGTACTGTTCATGTGGACCTCAATTCTATATAAAGAATGTCCATACTTGTTGTCATGGTACCCGAGTTAAGGGAACCTAATTCCACCTAGTTTCATCGATCATCGTGATTGTACCGTTGTTATCACCTATCTATGTCCAATGTCGTATTTTTGGACTCCATTCTCTCAAAGTTATCCTACGTGTCTACAAGCTTAAATTGTTGAAACTCCATATTGGCTATATATATATACAAGAGTGGATGTCAAAAATATACATGATAAATGTCTGCGCATATAGGGCCCGATCTAGTCCTAGGAGGAGCACCCGAAAGTACTTGTGGCCATGGGAGTTGAATGATAAGGTATCTGGCATTATACCGAGTGCATGACTAGCTTGATTGGACATTCCACACAAATCTTGTACTTGACTCGTACTTGACTTGACATGAATTGCGTGACCCGAGAAAATGGTAATTACTTGCTTGCTTGATACATGATAGCCAAAGTTCTTGACATGACTTGCTAAAGAGTACTTGCTTGAATATCTTGTTATCTTTTTCTTGAAAGCTCATGACTAGTTCATCTTGCCGTCTTATTGATAAATTCTCTCTCTATCTTGTCGTTTTATGCGAGCATGCATAGCTATAGTACATTCATGAAAAATGTAATTATTTAAACCCCTTGCTAGCGCTTGAGATATAATTTCCTACTGAGCGTTCGCTCACTCCGTGTGTTCCCTACTTTTCAGGTAATTCCGACGATGAGGTAAGTCAATCGGATGGGAATGGTCAAGAGTGAAAGTGATAGAACTTTTCCAAGTGTCATCTAGTCTTTTTCCTATTTCTTGAGTCAACTATGTACTTTTCTTTTTTTGAATAGAGTATTGGATTTATAATAGTCTATCCATTATGAAATAAAGGATTGGGTTATCTTTACTTTTGCGTATCTCTGTTTTGGTGTCGAATACACTACTACTCTGATTGACATGATTGATATAAACTCGTCGCGCACCTCCTGGTATCTTCCGCGCTCGGGGCGTGACAGGTGACTTCCATGTGTATAGGTGTGGGACAACCTTTGAACTCCCATTGGAAAGGGTCGAATGGATCTAAGAAGGTGGTCATCATGGGGTGGAGCATAACCTTATTACCTAGGGATATGTGGCCCAAGGTCATGGCTCCCAAGGTGTAACCCGGGTCTAAGATGGAGTGGATTGGGTCAAACATGGTGAGTTGGTGTAGGGAAATGTGGGTGGTGGATAAAGTGTTTGGGTCACACGAGTCTCTTGACTCCATTGGAATGGATCATATGGATCATAGAATGGGTCACCTAGGGGGAGGAACTCCATGTCCTCAAGATCCTCAAAAGGTGCTAAGTCATCCTTCTCCACGATAGTTGGGCCAATGTTCTTAGCAAGTGGGTCGGCCATGAGTGGAGGGATTGGCTTCCTACCTGAGATAAGAAGCTCTAAATCGAGGAGAAGGTTGGGCTCATAGGGTGTAGGGAGGAATAGAAGGAGGTCGCTAGTGTAGCAACCAATGGTGCAAACCGAGGTGATAGACCCTATGCATAGGTGTAGGAGGCTAAGGCTCGTAGGTTGTTCGACTATAGGGGTCAACATGCTAGTCATCTCTAATTGCCATGCTATGCCCTTGAGAAGGTCCTCTAAGGTTTCCACTTGGTAGGAGTTTTGGATTATGGTGTGATAAGAGGAGATGGGCACTATAGCATGGTTTTCGTTCATGGGTGGGAAATTGTGGTCCATGATCTCTCTTATTAGGCTTTCCTTTAGCCAACTAACAAGGGGTTCTCCTAAGATGAGCTTGGTCCCAACTAGAGAGGGTGATGTAAGGGGAAGACCATCGTGTGATGTTTCTTTTTCAACTTGGAGTTGGGTTTCCTCTAAGGTGGGGAGTGGGTTTGGAGTGTTCACCACTATGGGGTGGGGTATGGGTTCTTCTTCCAAGGAGGTGAGAGGGACTTTTGAGGGTGTGGTGATGATTGGGGCATAGTGTATCCGGGGTGGTAGGTAGTGGGAAACTTGGGTTAGGATAGGCAAGGGTAGTAGTGGAGGCTTTGGTGGGAGTTGGATTGGGGTAGGGAGAGGAAGATGGGTGGGTTGAAGGGGTTTGGGTTGATTGGTTTTGGGAGGAGTGTCCCCTTTTGGGGGTGATGGAGAGGTAGTGGTGGGGGTTACCACGGGCCTAGGTGGAGAGTTGGCCATGGGGCCCAATTGGGTATGGGGACCTATGGTTGTGGAGTAGACTTGGGGCTGGGGTGTAAATGTAGTGGTTGGGGTAGGAGAGATGGGAAGTGGTGGGGAATGTGTGATTGGGGTCTTGGATTGACCGAGTGGGGATGATGGAGTTGAAGTGCTCCTTGGACTTTGGTGATTTGAGTAGGATGGAGAGGGTTAGAGGGTGTAGGTTTTTCTAAGCTCGGTCTTCATCTCATCCCAAGTGCTAATTGGGGCCTCCCTACGGACCTTTCTCAAGCCTTCCACAACTAACCAATGAGTTTTAGCTTGTTTGGAAAGGTGTGCCTTGGCTAGTCTCATTCTTCTTCCTTCGTTCAAGGGGCAACTTTTAAAGAATTGGTCCATGGAAATCTCCCAATCTAGGTAAAGGCTTGGGCTGTTGGATCCATCAAAGGCGAGGGTTTTGATTTTCAAGTGTTCTAAAAATATGGTTTCTAGATTTCCCCAAAGGTCACTCTCATTCACTCTTGGTGCACGGCTATTTCCTTCAAGTCGGTCGAGTCGAGACATGATATCTTCAATCCGATTAAGGACATTAGGTAGGGCTTCTATGATAGAGGTGTTGCTACCCACTTTGTTGGCAATGGAACTTCCATGAGGATTTGGGCTTCTCGAGAAAGTTGATGGGGATGGATATGACGGGTATGAAGTGGCCATTCTAGTGGACATGGGAGATGCAACCGAGGACTCTAAATGCATAAACATGCCCTAGGACCAACTTGTGGAGAGACAAGTTGTGAACTTGCTCTGATACCAATTGATGTGACATAACCTCGGACCTAATGCAAGCAAGCACAATCGCATTCAAATGGGCCGAATTGGGCCACCGCTCTATCGACACTCACCCAAGCCCGGGGTAACTTGGCAATGCCAAGGTGAGGTTAAGGGGTTGGGCCCTTGCTGGTAGAGGGCCAGCAAGACCAAGATTGATTCCCAATGGATTTGGAAGCCCAATTCAACGGGGCCGACGAAGTGCTGATGGCACCGGTTGCACTCTTCCCACGGTGATCACTCAAGGCAATGGGGCTTGAGGATCGAGCTCTCACTCGCATAACCAGCGGAACTAGAACTAATATTGAAAGACAAGCACTAAATGGAGTGAGGTGTGAGCACTTACTCGACCGGTTTGAGGAAACTGGTCCCGCTCGAAGACGAGGGCGAGCGGGGAGGCGAGTGGATCCCCACACGCCGCGGCGGTGTCACTTGACCTGCCCAAAGAAGTTACAACACTACACCTCTCCTAGGAGGGGGACCTTGGGGTGGGGGTTAATAGTGATTACAACCAAAATTACCTCCACGCAGGGAGGGGCCTTCAGCCGGCCAAGCGGGGAGGGGAAACTAGGATTAAAAGCATTGAAGATGAAGTCACCGGCTCTGCCTGCTCTCTCTGAACAGGGATAGATAGTTGATGTTTCTGCTGTAGAACTCGCTCAGGAATTTTTTTGGTGGTAAGACCTATGGGAAACTCTTTGGGACTAGTACTGGAACCCCTCAGAATTTTTTAGAATTCTTTTGGAGCCGCGGCTGGCCTGGGTGGAGGCTCGAATAAGGAGGTAGAATCTTGGACTGGCAGCTCCTTGTTTCCAACAGCAGATTGCAGATGATGCCCCGGCAGCTCCCGAGGTCAGAATCAAGCACCGTCAGAGGCGTTGCAATCGTGGACGAGTCCTCTTCGCAGAAAAATTGACGGGGAGGCCAGACGATGCCAAAGAAGACCAGAGAGCTCTGAACACTGGTGACTTGTCGGTGCAGACTGTAGGTAGTAGGATGATGGAGCTGAGGGAGAAAAATGATAACTCCTTCCACAAGATGCTGAATGGGATTCCGCTTCTTGATTCTGAAAGTAGACAGGAAGAAGAAGAACTTTGTAGAAAAGCTTGTGGGCTGATTCCTCCAAGGTTCATCGTGGAAGAGCTTCTAATCGGATTCTGGTACTCAGTAGGGACAGTTCTGTGCCATTGTGGAAGAATGAAGCTCCCGGGCAGCACATAGATTGGATGAAGACGAAACTACTTCTGTTGTGAAGAGGACAGGGAGACGCTTCTGTGGATGTCTCTTGTACCTTCAAACTCATCCGGAGGAAGTCGTGGTGGCCGCTGCAAGATGCTGGTTTACCTGCAACTTCTGGACAGCAAACTGCAACTTCGAAGTAGCTTCCAATGACCAAGAAAGAAGAACGGGAAGGGGGTAGATGAGTATGGGAGTGACCCCTGGTTGTAAGGGGGTCTTGGAGGGGGTGTTCTAAGGTGTGGGAGGTGGAGAATAAGGTCTGGAAGAGGGTCCAACAGATGGTGGTAGTGGGGGCTGCGAATTTGGTTGGAATGGAGAGAGGGAAAGGATATTCGAAAATAGGTTTAAGGGTGGGGTTAATTTTTTGTCTTGGGAATGGGGGGTTGTGTTGGGGAAGGGAAGGGGTGCTTGGGGTAGTGGGAAGGGTGCTTGGGAAAGTGGGAGGGGTAGTTGGGGGTTGGATGGTGAGGAGAGGAATGGTGGAGGGGGTCTTGGGAAGGGGTGGAGTATTGATGAGGGTTGTGGGGAATGGGAAGAGGCTTAAATGGGGTAGGTGGGGAGTGGAGGTGGTTGGGAAGGGAGGAGAGAGAAGAAAATTCGAATTTGGGTGTGGAGGAGAGAGAAAGTGGAGTGAAAAGAGAGATTAAGAGAGGGAAGGGTGGGGAATCTCTCCCCTAGGGTTTCTCACCCAAAAAATGGAATCTCTCCACTAGATAAGAATTGTAAACTCTCAAAATGGCAAGTTTTTTCATTCATTAAGTTGAAATGGGGGGAATGGGGTCCTATATATAGGCAACCCACATTTTACAATAAGTCCCTGACAAAAGACTCAATGACAAATAACCGAGGGGGTAGGGGGTGCACTTGGGCCAAACCCAATGAATTGGGCCCAATAACTAACTAAACAACATAATGACACTTAACCTAGGTAAATGACTCATTAACCTAGGTACAAGACTCAAATAAAAGGAAAATAACATAATTATGACTCAAAGAAAATATGAAAGTTACATGAATTGACTTAGAAAAATGTGACGGATGTAATGGAACCATGCTGGCGGGCAACCGGGGCTTTGAAAATATATGTGGCGAGAGATGCCCCCATCACAGAGTGCCAGACTGCCCTCAAGTATCTGAAGGGGACCGCTCGATAGAGGCGGGATGCTGCGGATGCATCCACTCAACATCGACTTCTCTGAAGGCTCGGATAGCTGAACTGCGTGCCAAACTTGACCGGGCCGAAGCGGAACTGGAGTCGACAGAGCAGCTGTAGGTTCAAAATATAGAAGAGGCGAAGCTGGCAGAAGGGTAGGCCTCATCGCTTGAGGAGAAGTTGATGCGGCTGCGGGCCGAAGAATCCCGTCTATAGGAGCTGGCAGAAGGGCAGGCCGCATCGCTTGAGGAGAAGTTGACGCTGCTGCGGGCCGAAGAATCTCGTCTATAGGAGCTGACCCGTCACCCCTCTCTGGGGATTTTGGAGTTTTAGGACATCTTTCGTCACTCATTATAGTAGTTCCTTTGTTTTCTCCCCTTTTGTGAATTTTCATGTATACCGGGGGATGCCCCGAGTACTATGTACTCTTCTTTCTATGCAAATGAAAATTTCCCATCATTTACTTTGCATATCCACTGCTGAGCTATAGCTTTCCTTCCTTTCTTCCTTTTCTCTTCTTTTTTTTTTGCCAATTTAGACACAAGTGTGTCGCCAATTTATCTAGCCCGGGGTATATTAGCTGCTAGGGCAGGAGAGCACTCACACCTTCAGGGAAGGCATGAGGGGTTCGCTCCACCATGGCGCAACTTTTCCCGAGGCCAAACTTTGATTTGCCTAGGCTGAGTGCCGGGGGATAAAAAAAAAGGTTTCATGGGCCGACAAGGGCAAGAGGGTAAAGCCAATAGTTTGTTCATAGACCTCACCGATGGTGATGAGGTTTGTAAATGACATACTTGTCGGTGGGCTTAAGTGCCAAAGATAATGAGTGAGTTTACTTCTTGACAGGGACGAAGAGTCCGAGTCGATGATTTGTTGTTTATTTTGCCGATGGTGACGAAATTTGAGGGTGGGTTTATTCATCGACATGGGTCAAATGCCGAAGCAAAGTGTTGTGCCCCGGACTATTTTGACGAAGATTCTGAATGAAATATCATGATTTCGGGTTCAATGAATTTGCATGTATACAGGGTTTATGAATGATTGCCTTGAATGAAAACTTGCATGATTGATCTTCATTGATATACATATTTGATGAAAGGTGAGGTTGATGAATTTCAAACTTGAATGCTTGATTTGTAAGAATGCTCAATTTGAAAAAGGCTAATCCGAATCAACTTGATTAAATGTTGAATTTTGGCGTGAGCTATTGTTGATTGAGCTCGAACGATAGACATAACTAATGAGTGAATAGGTCATTCGGTGAATCGCAAAATGAATGGATGTTTCAAATGTGAAAGAATCTCAATTGTTAAATTTAGTTGTTAATTTGAATGGGAAATTAAATGCAGGACTGTTGTGAAGCTTGTCACTCAATATCTCAAGGCCAAGGTATGAATACTTGACTATTTGGATCTTGTGTGAATGGACTGATCCGGGTAAAAATCCATGCTTAATCATGTTTATCTGAGTTGTATGAACTCCCTTGATCAACCTTGATATATGTATTTGATTCATGAAGGTTTCAATTACATTTACTGAAGTTTTGCTGCTGTCAGTAAAAGTGTCGACCTCAGGGGTCGACACTTATTTGTGGAGTCTCTGCCTTCGTTGAGATATAGGACGCTGGCAGATTGTGTCGACCCCAGGGGTCGACACTTTCACTAGGAGTCTGGAATTTTGCTAAGGCAGAACTCTCGTGAAAATGTGTCGACCCTGAAGGTCGACACTATCAGGTAAAGTTTGTTCAATTCTGTGAAAATAGAATGTTCATGAAAAAGTGTCGACCTCGTGTGTCGACACTTTTCATCATGAATGTTTTATTCTTTTAATAGGCCAGAACACTTCGTAAGAAGTGTCGACCCCATGGGTCGACACTCGTGTCACGAATTTGCTTTTATATATATTCTGGCTAAACCTTCAGGAAAAAGGGTCGACCCCATGGGTCGACACTTTCTCTGAACTTTCGAACGGGCTTTCCGGATCTATTTCGAACCCTAATAAGGTGGATCCAAATGGCATGGCTTTTGACCATAATGGCCTTAGGGCGACCTTTGCATCTTGTATGTGTTATGAAGGGGGTTTGGGAAGGGCTTTTAAGTCATTTGGGGCTTCAAACCCCTTGGTTTAAATAGCCGCCCCTCTCTTCCGATCGAACCATTCCATTAAGCTTATAACATTGGACTCTTTGCCTTGCAGGAGAAGAAGGTGCTCCCATCTGGTGGAGGTGAAGGAGAGCTGTGCCAAGGTCATTTTCCATCGAGCCCGAGCCAAGATCTGGAGGTCGCGGACTGCATCCTCTTCATCCGAAGCCTTGGGCGACTACATCCTCTACACCGGCTTCATCCAACCTTCGGTTCATTTGTTCTAAGTGTTACCTTCTCTATTCTCCTAGCTTGTTTAAGGTTTTGTGGGGTAGATCATCTCGTTTATCATTCTCTTAGCAGTTTTGTGGGGTAGATCATCTTGTTTATCTTTTTCATAGTGATTGGTGCTTAGAACGATTCTCTCAGAACTGGGCTTGTAATTTCATCATTCTATTTCACATTTCTAGACGATTTCAGAGCTTGCTCCGAGTGTGTGTGGGTTGTCTCGTCGTCGTACGAGAACCCGCATGTGTGGGCCATCGAGCCCGTGTGTGTGTGGTTGCTGCCATCGAGCAGCGTTTATAGTGAAATCCTCTCGAGGTGAGAGGGGTGGACGTAGGATGGCACTTGGTGCGTCTGAACCACCTAAAAATAATGTGCCGTGGTTTGCTTGCCTGGTGGTTGTTGTTATCTATTTCTCCGTTCTCTATACGAGTGTGAGTCGGTAAGACGTGAGTGTTCTCAACTCTCCGTCAAAATATTTCTGTCCGAGTAAGTATATCTGTGCGCTGGAGAGTTGTGAGAGCTTGCTTGATTTAATTTCAGTTGTGTTAATCAAGCCTCTATCTTAGATTTTTTCCTCATATCTATGGCTTGTGTGGGTTGTTTTTATATTTGCAAAAAGGGTAGGCAATCAATTCACCCCCCTCTTAATTGCCTCCTAACCGGGCCAACAATTGGTATTAGAGCCTCGGCTTTGCTTTTTAGAAAACCTAGCGGTTTTAGAGTGATCTGTTAGGGATGGCCAACAACCTCAACAAGGGGATGATGCCCGAAGGGCATTCTATTGAACGGCCACCCTTCTTCGATGGGAGTAATTACCCATACTGGAAGAATAGGATGACCGTATTTCTTAGAGCGCAAAGTCATGAAATATGGATTGTTATTAGGAATGGTCCATATGCTGTAAACCCTGATGAGGATATGTGGGATGATGATGCTATAAAGAAAGCCACTGTGAGTTTTAATGCTTTTAATATACTTCAGTGTGCTATTCACCCTAACGAGTATGCTCGTGTCTCCATGTGCAGTAGCGCCAAGGAAATGTGGGATAAGCTCAAGCTTATCTACGAAGGCACCACAGAAGTCAAGGAGACAAAGGCGAATATGCTGACCCGTGACTATGAGCTCTTTAAAATGAAAGATGAAGAAGATATCTCCCAGATGTTTGCACGACTTATGGAGATCACCAACAGACTAAAGTCACTCGGAAGAGAGTTCACCGACAAGGAATTGGTGCGGAAGGTGTTGAGGTCACTGTCACCGAGTTGGGACACCAAGGTGACAGTGATAGAAGACTCCAAGAATTTGACAACACTCACCGTGGATGCACTAATAGGGTCATTAATGACCTATGAGATCAATGTGATCAAAAGGATGAAAGAGGATCCAAAGAAGAAAAGGCCAATCGCCTTGAAAGCACTCCCGGAGAGTGTCTCGAGCCAAGAGGAATCGTTGGGAACCACCGACGATGAAGAGGTTGCTATGCTAACAAGAAAGGTGAGACAATTCTTGCGCCAAAGAAGAAGATTTGGCGGGAAGTTCAGGAAAGGGAAGAGGCAGCCAAGACAAAGAAATGAACCATCCAAGGCCGCCGAAATCATTTGCTATGAATGCAAGAAAGCGGGGCTCGGAAAGGTCGTCAAGGGCAAGAAGCCAAAAGCCATGAAGGCAACATGGAGCGATGAAGATGAAGATGAGCCCACGACCGATGATGAGGAGTAGGACATTGAAGAACTCGTGAAGATGATGTGTCTGATGGCCAATAGCGACAGTGAACAGGTAACTTCTGACACTGATGCCATTTCAAATGAACAGTCGGAACTTACTTATGAAGAGTTCGATGAGAAATATAGAAGAATGAAAAATGAAAATAGGACTTTAAAGAAAAAGATCCATGAAATTGTTAACTCATCTAATTCTTGTGGAAAGTGCAATTTACTTGAAATGCAACTTAAAAATCTGAAAAATGTTAATGATGCTTTGGAAACCAAGTTATCTTTATTTGAAGAGGAGATAGCATGCTTAGATATAGAGAAGAAAAATGCATTTAAGCTGAAAGATGAAATCCAAGAAAAGCATGACCTCTTGAACAAAGAGTTTGAAAAATTGCATGTTCAATTGAGTGAATGTGAAAAAGAGAAAGAAAACTTGAAAGAGAAGAATGAGAATTCTGTCATTGAAATTGAAAAATTGAAAAATGGGAATGGAAAGGAAGTGAGAGAGAAAGGAAAACAAGTTGTAAAGAATCAAAGTGTAATGCATAGCAACAAAAATTATGCTCATTATGCTGTGAAGAATTCATTTTATCAAGGAGAATGTTCACACACACTTTGGAAAATAAACTGTTAATTCCAAATTCCCCTCAACCTTTAGAAATGTAAATAAAAGGAAAGATTTTGGTAGGAGAAGACCCACGTGTTTTTACTGTGGGAAAATAGGGCATGACATGTATATATGCCAACTCATGTAATATGATGATGAATTATTTTTCAGTAGATATTATGAGTCACTTGGGAACGCTAACGTGAAGGGACCCAAGCTTACTTGGGTACCCAAATCAAAATGAGCATGGTTGGTAATTGGTGCAGGTCTGCATGAAGGCGGGAGACAATAAATGGTACCTGGACAGCGGATGCTCCAGGCACATGATTGGAAACAAACTCCTCTTTGCAGACCTTGCTGAGAAGAATGGCGGAACGGTAATCTTCGGAGGACAGGACAAGGGTAAGATCATAGGAATTGGGAGAATTGGTAAGGACCCTAACCACTGCATTGAAGATGTTTCATTAGTTAGAGTCTTCATCATAATTTACTTAGTGTAAGTCTAACTCTGTGACAAGGGTCACAAAGTGATTTTTGAATCTTCACACTGCACGATCATTGATGCTAACTCACAAAAAATTAAATTCATAGGTGTGAGATGTAACAACACTTATAAAGTTGACTTTGATGAACTTGCACCAAAGAAACTGTGTTTAGTTGCTAACAGAAGTGAAGATGTTTGGTTGTGGCGTCGCCGTCTTGGGCATGTCAATTTTAATGTGATTAGGAAGTTGAACCGTCATGATTTAGTCAGAGGACTTCCTAAACTGAATTTTAAAACTTTTAAGATATGTGAAGTATGTAATAAAGGAAAACAAACCATCGCATCCTTTAAATGCAAAAACATTGTGTCTACAGAAAAACCCCTTCAATTGTTGCATTTGGACTTATTTGGTCCCACCAGGACTCGCAATCTTGGAGGGAAGCTTTATGGCTTTGTGATTGTCGATGATTTCTCATGAAATGTATGGGTTTTATATCTTGCTAACAAAAGTGGTGCTTGCAATGAATTTATTGATTTCTGCACAAAAGTTCAGAATGAAAAAGGATATTCAATTCAGAAAATTCAAAGTGACCACGGAAAGGAGTTTGAGAATCATGAGTTTGATGCTTTTTGTAGGAAACAGGGGTACGAGCATCAGTTCTCCTCACCAAGAACCCCTCAACAAAATGGCGTGGTCGAAAGGAAAAATAGGACGCTCGTGGAGATGGCGCGTACCATGCTTGCTGAGAATGGTTTTCCACGATATTTATGGGCAGAGGCGGTAAACACCGCTTGCTACATCACAAATAGAGCAATGGTAAGACCAATCCTTAAGAAAACTCCATTCGAGCTTTACAAAGGTAAAAAACCCAACATATCTCATTTCAAGTCATTTGGTTCAATTTGTTATATCTTGAACAATGGAAAAGACAATCTAGAGAAATTTGAAGCAAAAAGTGATAAAGGGATCTTCCTCGGGTATGCTCTACTATCTAGAGCTTACCGTGTGTATAACACTAGAACACTTGTTGTCGAGGAAAGTCCACATGTAGTTGTTGATGAATTCACAATGAGAAAATCGAATGATGATCATTTTCTTATTACAGGTGAGTGCGAAGTTGAAAAGGGAGAATCAAGCAAAGAAGGTGAGGCAGCAAATCAAGAAGAAGAACAAGAACAAGAAGAAGAAGAAGCGGATCAAGAACAACATCCGAACCTTCCACACCAATGGACCACGCACAGGGACTATCCATTGGAGAACGTGATCAGCGGTGTGGATGAAGGAATTCAAACTCGGGCTTCAATGAGGGAAGTAGAAATACACGATAATCTCGCTTTACTTTCCAGCATTGAGCCTAAATCATTAGATGATGCTTTCAATGATAATTCTTGGGTTCTCGCCATGCAAGAAGAGCAACACCAATTCCAAAGGAATCGGGTGTGGTTCCTCGTGCCCCGGCCTGATGACCATCCTATCAATGGAACTAAGTGGGTTTTTCGAAACAAACTTAGTGAAGATGGGGTGGTTGTGGAATAAGGCAAGATTAGTAGCCAAGGGCTACTCTCAAGAATTTGGCATTGATTTTGATGAATCATTTGCACATGTGACTAGATTGGAAACAATTAGAATTTTACTTGCCTATGCTTGTTACAGGAACATGAAACTTTTTCAAATGGACGTGAAGAGTGCCTTCCTCAATGGAGTGATCAAGGAAGAAGTCTACGTGGAGCAACCACAGGGCTTTGAAGATGAAAGATTTCCCGACCACGTATTTAAATTGGACAAGGCACTATACGGTTTGAAAATAGGCTCCCTGGGCATGGTATGATAGATTAAGTTCATTTCTTATTGTAAACGGCTTCAAACGAGGTAACATAGATCAAACTTTGTGTTGGGTCCCGTAGTGCAGGAACACGGTTCTAGAGGGGGGGTGAATAGCACCCTCTACTAAAATTATGTCCAATTAGAACTATTTACTAGAGCACAACGGAATTAGCAAGATTAGCAAGAGTGAGGAATTTAAACTAATTGGAATAGACTCGATTCTTTCAATCTCACCGTACTCACTCGAACGGATAATTAGATATGAAAAATAAATCAAACCACCACAACACAAACCACAATGCAAGCCACAATGCACGAGGATTTTTAAGGCGGTTCGGGACCACGATGGGCTCCCTACGTCCACCCCTCACCAAACCGGTGAGGCTTCACTACTGTATAAAACAACCCGGGGATAAATCTCCACACACACATGGAGCCAAGCTCCAACACACACACGTAGGGCGAAGCCTACACAATCACACGGGAGTAAACTCCCAACCACACACGGGGAACACACCCCACAATATGCCTAAGCACACACGCGGATATGCTCCGCACCACACGACGCACATGCGTCAACACAAACCACTCGGAGAACCCCTTTCTCCGAACACCCACACACAATATTCCTTCAGAAATGTATGAAGCCTAGACAAATAGATACAATGAATCCCAAACAAAGTCTAAAGACTGAAATGAAGAAGATATAGCATGTAGAGAGCTCCCCCTTCTTCGATTCTTTCGGTTCCTCTTGGTTCGTTGTCGGATGATAGCGATTTTGGCATCCTCTTGTTCCTCTCTTCGAGACGCTTCTTTTCTTCTTCTACCACGAGCTCCAAATCTTCATGGATGTAGATGATAACCCTTCCTCAAGAGCTCCTTGGTTGCTTTGCCCCTTTTCTCCACCTACAAGATAGCACAAAATGCATTAGGGCTTCTCATCTTCTAAATTCGGAGTTCACATTCATATATATAGAGGAGTGGAAAAAAGACACATAAAACCCTCCCAATACATGTTAGAAACCCCCTAATAACATTAGAAACCAATGGGGGGCAGTTTGGTAAAGTTTAGACATGATTTCATTGGGTTTCGGATGCTCCCGAGAATCCCGTGCCGGAATGAGTCGACCCCTGGACAACCAGAGGGCGGGCAGAAAGAAAAGGAAACTCAGTTTCCAAGGGTCGACCCCATGGGTCGACCCATGGATGTGTGGGTCGACCCATGGGGTCGACCCATGCTCTGTGGGTTGACCCCATGGGTCGACCCCTACACACTGGGTCACAGCTTTGGTTCTGTCCGAACTATAAGCGTCACGGGTCGACCCCAAGGGTCGACCCATGTCAGTATGGGTTTCAAAAACTTATCAAATCACTTAAAATACATGGGAAAATAAATGTTTAGATGTTACCAAAGTCCCATGATGATCAAACATGATTTCTTAACCTGAAACACATGATGAAACAAGCGGTTAGATCATAATCAAAGTTCATGAATCAAGCATCAACAATTTCAACTTGTTCACATAAAAATGCATCATACAACCATTCAAACATGTGTTTGGATTTCCATTTACAACCCACAAAAATACATTCCACCACATGACAAGTGTTTGTTGTAATGAAATTGAATCTCTCAATTGTCCAAATACAAAGGTATGAAAGCTCAACCTCAACTACATCCATTTCAAGCACACAAGGTGGTTAGTGTATTACTATGATCCACTTGATAGGGGAGGGTATAAAAACCATCCTTGGACCTGCAAAAACACAAGAGTATCAGGTTACCACAGGTGTGAAAGTTAAGAGCTCATAAACTAGATTATTCCAAAAGAACCTCCATAGTAAGAGAACAAGTATGATTCAAGCACATGAGAACATGAAGTATCATTCAAGCACAAGGCCAAGCAACAAAGTCATTTTGTAATCATCAAAATCACATGCACAACAATCTCTCCCATTTTGATGATGACAAAATGTTATGCATTAATGCTCTCTCCCCCTTTGACATAATCAGAAATGGGGATCAAAGTTCATGAAAGAAGCACAAGGAACAGTTGCCAGTCTCTCCCCCTTTGTCATTGACAATGAATCGATGGACAACGAGGTTATTAAGAGAACCATATGCACACTATGTTCAAGAAGATGCAATTCAAATATGCATATGTGAATGCACTAAATGCCAAATATGCATGAACTAATTGCACATGTTTGAAATGTAAGTTATGGGCAATATGAACATGCAGAATGCAAGTATAATGATCAAGTATGATTGACTTCCAAGCAAGTAGATCTATATACATGCAATATAGCTTCCCCAATTTATTTATAGTGAGAGGATAGGTGTACGAAAAGTGCAGGTGAGTGAATGAAACTAGTTTGCTCAAGTGTACACCTAGGGGATTGTGCAATCATATAGGAGAATGAAGCAAAAGCCAATGCAATCAATCAATTTTATGAATACATATTAAATCAAATTTCCATATGTGTAAGTGAATAACATGAAAATAGATTGTTGAAATATGGATATTCAGATTTTAAGATCAACACATCGAGAAATTATATAAGCTACACTACAATCTGAGAACAGCGTATTGGAGGCTACGCTCTACCTCAATATTTTTCACATCAAAATTTTTCATTGATTTCACAAAGACAATCAAGATTTTTCTAAGAATTATCAGGTTCAAATAATTCCTTTTTATACGAGGAGACACATGGAGCTCATGCCAGACTCCCCGATTACTCAGAATACTTAACCATTTCACTTCATTTTGAACAGAGATACTTTAGTACAACACCTTTCTTAAATGAACCACATCACGTCTCAGGTGACATGTGCCCAATTTACTCAGTGAGACTAAACATTGCTCTGCCTTTCATTTCACATTCCTTTAACAAAGATAGGTAGGCAGCTTTTTCCACAACTGTCTCTTCAACATACATGCATCAAGTTTAATATCTGTAGAGTGTTGAAAAGAAATTCCTATATTCATATCTTTAACACTTATTTTCACATATTGTGCAAGAGGTGTGCGAATTTGATTTAGCATGTATATCGAAAACATTATGAGCACATAGCAATGCAACTCCCCCTATCTAGATACACTTATCAAATATTTACTCCCCCTGAGTGTATGACAAGAAACACACTTGTTAAGACTCAGATGTAATATTATTTATCAATGGAGTGTACGGTCTTAGAATTTACAAGGAAGGGGTTGTAGCATATATTAACATGCAAGCACACAGTGGAAACATGCAAAATGCAAATGTGGAATGCACCATGAATGTAGAATTTCAGATTTTATTTGAATGTTTCAATGCCCCTAATGCATGAACTCTTATGCATGCAACCTATAACAACTTAAGAATGCAATGCAATATGTAAAAGCAAAATCCAAGAGTTTGATTTTCAGACTATCATGATAAATTGCACATGAAAGCATTCACATTCAAATAATAAACAATAAACATTCTCCATGACATGGCCTTAAGGAACAAGGGTGCAAAAATGATCAAAATCAAGCAATGCAACCTGATTATTTTTAGAAGTTGTTCAAAAACAGATTTTCAGAGATTTTGCCTTCTTAAAACAAGAAAGATTTTCAGATTCAATTTGAAAGCACATGCAAATCAAGGCAAATTGATTTCATTCAAAAAGACATGTTTCAACATTATCCAAATAATTTAATTTTGATATAAGGTGGAGGACATTGATCCTAAGATCACCTCACACATAGTGATAGCTTCCTAACAGACTTGATCTGTCATTTCACATATCACCATTTGATATACCAAAAATTCATCCATTGAAGGCTTGTATGACTTGTGAGGAAATACAATTCAAGCATCATATGAAAACTATAACAGAATAACATACCAAACATCAAAATCATCAAGTTTAATAATGAAAAGGCAAAGTTGGGGTTTTACCTTATAAGTGTGCCTTGTTCCATTTTGTTAAAACCCCTTTCATTCTTTATTTACCTCAAAGCACACCTTCATAACAAACGACTCATTTGTCGGATCTTGACACCCAAGTCTTCTTGGGTCCTTGGATGTTAGTAGCATCTCTTCCAAATATTTTCTTTGACTTTTTTATTGCCACTATATCATCATCCTTAATGATCTTGCAATCATCAATGACATGTCCATGGTTTCCACAATAAAAGTATTGAGGGATGGCATTTCTAGCAAAGGATTTTCTTTTAAGAGCAAAGGTATTTTCAAAAGTTTTTCATCTCCTATTTCCAAAAGATCTAGGTCTAACAAAATTAAACCTAGCATTCATTCTAGAAGCATGGACATTATTAGTTTTCAAAAATCATCATTCTTTCATAACATGCATATACTTCCCACAATGATAGCAACACGGAGAAGTAGTTCTAACAAATGATTTATCATTATGAGCAAAAGTTTTTTCAAAGAACTTTTCCTTGTTAGATGAAAACCTTTGAGCACGAAAGGCATATTTATCACTGAATTTTCTTTGAAGATCAAACTTAGCATTCATGGCACAATAATTACCATTTTGTTTCACGAAGTAATTATCCATGACATGCCCAAGTTTATGACAATAGAAACAAGAAACATTTCTTTTTCTATTAAAAGCATTTTGTTCACTTTTCTACTTTGAAAAATAATTTTTCATCCTGTGGCCTAGAATACCACAATGAAGGCAAGAAATATTTCCTTTTGATTTGAAAACATGTTTATCTTTGCACGCATGTTTGTCATCCTCTTTCATGACAACACAATCATCTATCACATGTCCATTCAATCCACAATAGAAACATTCAACGTTTGATTTCATTTTTCGCCCACCTTGAACTTTTTGAAATTATTTTTCCATGCTGGGTTTTGTGTGAACATTTTTCTTTTTCTCAAAATATTTTTCAGAAATTTTTGTTTGTGTAGTAGGAGGAGGAGCTTTTGAAGTACTAGGGATATCAGAAGTATGAACAAAAGAGATTTTTAGTTTTGATTCAAAAGACTTTTTGTTGATTGGAGAATATCCAAGACCCTCTTTTTGAAAGTTGACCTTAACACCTAGCATTTTGTTTAAGTTCTCCTTCCCTCTGACAAATTTAGACAATGATGCATTTAAGTCTATAATTTCAGATTCAAGGGATGCAATGTGCAATTCATAGCTAGCTATCTCTTGTTCACTGCAAACAGTACTCTCATTCAATACTCTATTTACAGTTTTATAGCTCTCAATTTCTTGTTCTAGCACATGCACTTTTTCACATTCATCTTCATACAATTTGACATTAACGGATTTTACTTTTTCAAGAACTAGCAGTCTTTCAGACATGGCGTTGTTTAATTGTTTCAACTTTTCATTTTCAGATTTCAACAACGCATTTTCTTTTTCACTTTTATCAAAACTGTTCAATCTACCTTCAAGCAAAGCATTCTCGATTAGCATGGCACTATTTTTCTTTTTAAGTTCCTCATTTTCAAACATGATGCTCTTGCTATCAATTTCAGAATCAAGAAGTTTTTCAAGCATTTTATCATCGTCAGATAAGGAATCCAACTTGTTTCTAAGATATTTTTCAGTTTCTTCAAGCAATGAAATCTTAGACAACAAGAGTTTGTTCTGATCAAGCAAATCATCGGAATCATTTTCAATTTCAAGAGCAGTATTAGATTTTCTGAACATTTCAAGTTCTTCATTCATACAAGACATTTCATCTGAAAATAATTCAACTTTGGATTCTAGAAGTTCATTATCATTTTCTAGATTTTCAATTTTTGATTCTAACTAAATACATTTTTCACAGGAAACACTAGCATGCACATTCTCACTTGTTTTCTTTTTCAGATTTTTATTTTCAGATTTGATTTTCTTATATCGACTCGATAACTCCTCATAAGCATTAAGAAGTTCTTCAAATGACATTTCGTCTTCATCAGAGTCAGAGTTAGAATTTACCTCATTTGAAATTTCTTCACCATGAGCCATTAAGCATGGATCCATTACTTCTTCTTCATACTTCCGTGCCAATTCATCCCAAAGGTCTCTTGCCGACCTACACAAGGGAATTTGTGAAAGTATATTAGACTCAATCGCATTCAAGAGAAAATTCAATACTCTAAGATTCATTGCATTTTTCTTGACATGTATATCATCCCATTTGTTATGTTTAGTAGGAAGCTTGTATGGACCTTCACATATGACCTTCCAAACATTAGGCTCATGCAAACCAAGATAAACACACATAGCATTTCTCCAAGATATATAATCATGACTATTAAAAATAGGAAGGTAATTCATAGAGATTTGATCAACAGAAAAATTCATGATTGACAATGCACTAGGATCACTCTATAGATCGTTAGATCTAGGGACAACAGAGCCTCGCTCTGATACCAATTGTTGGGTCCCGTACTGCAGGAACACGATTCTAGAGGGGGGGTGAATAGAACCCTCTACTAAAATTATGTCCAATTAAAACTATTTACTAGCGCACATCGGAATTAGCAAGATTAGCAAGAGTGAGGAATTTAAACTAATTGGAATAGACTTGATTCTCTCAATCTCACCGTACTCACTCGAACGGATAATTAGATATGAACACAAAAGCAAACAACCACAACACAAACCACAATGCAAGCCACAATGCACGAGAATTTTTAAGGTGGTTCGGGACCACGATGGGCTGCCTACGTCCACCCCTCACCAAACCGGTGAGGCTTCACTGCTGTATAAAACAGCCCGGGGATAAATCCCCACACACACACGGAGCCAAGCTCCAACACACACACGTAGGGCGAAGCCTACACAATCACACGGGAGTAAACTCCCAACCACACACGGGGAACACACCCCACAATATGCCTAAGCACACACGCGGATATGCTCCGCACCACACGACGCACATGCGTCAACACAAACCACTCGGAGAACCCCTTTCTCCGAACACCCACACACAATATTCCTTCAGAAATGTATGAAGCCTAGACAAATAGATACAATGAATCCCAAACAAAGTCTAAAGACTGAAATGAAGAAGATATAGCATGTAGAGAGCTCCCCCTTCTTCGATTCTTTCGGTTCCTCTTGGTTCGCTGTCGGATGATGGTGATTTTGGCATCCTCTTGTTCCTCTCTTCGAGACGCTTCTTTTTATCTTCTACCACGAGCTCCAAATCTTCATGGATGTAGATGATAACCCTTCCTCAAGAGCTCCTTGGTTGCTTTGCCTCTTTTCCCCACCTATAAGATAGAACAAAATGCATTAGGGCTTCTCATCTTCCAAATTCGGAGTTCACATTCATATATATAGAGGAGTGGAAAAAAGACATATAAAACCCTCCCAATACATGTTAGAAACCCCCTAATAACATTAGAAACCAATGGGGGTAGTTTGGTAAAGTTTAGACATGATTTCATTGGGTTTCGGATGCTCTCGAGAATCCCGTGCCAGAATGGGTCGACCCCATGGGTCGATCCATGGATGTGTGGGTCGACCCAGGGGGTCGACCCATGCTGTGTGGGTCGACCCCATGGGTCGACCCCTACACACTGGGTCACAGCTTTGGTTCTGTCCAAACCAGAAGCTTCACGGGTCGACCCCAGGGGTCGACCCATGTCAGTATGGGTTTCAAAAACTTATCAAATCACTAAAAATACATGGGAAAATAAATGTTTAGATGTTACCAAAGTCCCATGATGATCAAACATGATTTCTTAACCTGAAACACATGATGAAACAAGCGGTTAGATCATAATCAAAGTTCATGAATCAAACATCAACAATTTCAACTTGTTCACATAAAAATGCATCATACAACCATTCAAACATGTGTTTGGCTTTTCATTTACAACCCATAAAAACACATTCCACCACATGACAAGTGTTTGTTGTAATGAAATTGAATCTCTCAATTGTCCAAATACAAAGGTATGAAAGCTCCACCTCAACTACCTCCATTTCAAGCACACAAGGTGATTAGTGTATTACCATGATCCACTTGATAGGGGAGGGTATAAAAACCATCCTTGGACCTGCAAAAACACAAGAGTATCGGGTTACCACAGGTGTGAAAGTTAAGAGCTCATAAACTAGATTCTTCCAAAAGAACCTCCATAGTAAGAGAACAAGTATGATTCAAGCACATGAGAACATGAAGTATCATTCAAGCACAAGGCCAAGCAAGGCCAAGCAACAAAGTCATTTTGTAATCATCAAAATCACATGCACAACACTTTGTTTACAAAAACTTGTGATGATCATTCACTAATTATTCAAGTTTATGTAGACGATATTATTTTTGGAGCCTCCAATTCAAAAATGAATGATAAATTTGCCCAACTTATGCAGGGGGAGTTCGAGATGAGCTTAATGGGAGAGCTCAACTTCTTCTTTGGATTACAGATAAAGCAAATGGATGATGACATTTTCATCAACCAGAAGAAGTATACACAAGAAATCGTGAAGAAATTTCAACTTGAGACTGCCAAGCCCTTTGCAACACCAATGTCCACCTCACAGAAAATGGAGGAAGAAAAAGGTAACAAAATTGATCAAAAACTTTTTAGGGGTATGATAGGATTTTTGCTTTATTTGACTGATAGTAGGCCTGATATACACTTCAGTGTTTATCTCTGTGCAAGATACCAATCTTGTCCTAGGGACTCTCATTTAGCGGCCGTGAAAAGGATCTTCAGGTATTTGAATGGAACTCTTGACCTTGGTTTGTGGTATCCAAGGAATAATTCATTTGATTTACATGCTTTCACTGACTCTGATTATGCTGGTTGCAAAATGGATCGAAAAAGCATAAGCGGTCACTGTCCGTTTCTTGGGGGTTGAATGGTTTTATGGGCCTCAAAGAAACAGTATTGTGTGGCTTTATCAACTACCAAAGCCGAGTATGTGACTGCCTGTAGTTGTACGGCTCAGGTGCTTATGATCCAACATCAGTTGCTAGATTTTGGTTTTTCTTTAAAGAAAACTCCCATAATGTGTGACAACACTTCTGCGATAAACTTGTCCAAGAATCATGTCCAACATTACCGCACTAAGCACATAGAAGTTAGACACAACTTTATAAGAGATCATATCAATAAAGGTGATTTTGAACTTATTTTTGTTGATACAAAACACCAACTTGCTGATATATTTACAAAACCTTTGAATTCTAAACAATTTTACTTTCTAAGAAGAGAATTAGGAGTGTGCATATTAGACACTTAGATATTTTGAGCTGAATTGTACAAACACTCTTTTCATCTTTTTCATAAAGAAACTGTTCATACTGTCTTTTGAATTGCACATAAAAGTTTTCATTGTTTTCACTCTTCAAACTTGGTCTTTTGTCCATATCACAGTGAATACCAACTTTGGTTATTATACATGCTTTCATCCTTTTGCATCCGCATGTACATAACTGCATATACTTCATCAATGTGTGCATGAATGCCATGATTTACGGGTATATCAAATAGTGTTAGTGGAAAGGTGGATCAAGTCCACCTGGAAGCTTTCATCATGTGTGAGTGTGGTCTTCGGACCTGAGTACTCCGCCACGTATCGGTAATCAAATTGCTTGAAAATATCATTTTGAAATGCTTGAGTGTATATATACTACACACCTTTCAATTGAAATCTTCTAAGACCTTACGCCCTTGCTAAATAAAATGCTTTGACTAGGACATGTTTTAACATGGCACATATTAAGGGGTAGGTTTCTGCTATAACGGTGCATACACTTAGGGGGAGACATCACCTTGAATAGGCTAATTCATCTCTTACATTCTACGCAATCTCTCACACAATTTGCACATGTGAGTTAATGAATCTAACTAATAAGGATTTCACTTATTTCACTTAACACATTTTAGGACTCTGGAACCCCTACATAGAAATCACGTGACTTGTGAGGAAAAAACTGTCAGCCCCGTCAAAAATAGTCAATAAGTGTGATTTGACATGAAGTAAATCGAGAATCCTCCCTGAGATAAAGGAGGAAACTCGCATTGAAAAGTGTCCTATCCATATTATTATAAGTGACGATGCCGAGTAACCGCGAAGTGCCCCTGAAACAAAGGGCATGACTCGTGTCAAAAGGTTAGTCATCTTGACTTTGAAAAATCAAAATAATCTTGGGGTTGTGCGAAGCTACCAAAAGTCGAGCACGTTGTATGAAAGTGTAGGGGAAAAAAGTTCCTATTTGTGTTCTTTAGAAAATCTAAAAATCCATGCTATCTAGATTTCATTGCTCATATTTCACATATTCACCTCGGGAGTGATTGTATGGATGTACACCTTGAATCAGCCATATTTCATGAGTCTTGCAGTACCACTTATTGTAAGCACTACCCTTTTACTATTGCATATGAAATTCTTATTCTTGGTCTATAGCATATTTCCTAACCAGTTCATAAAGAACATCTTTGCTATTTTATGGTATGCTGAGTGCATATGTGCTTGACTGGTCATAACTTGCGTTTCATATGCATCTCATTGAGTTCATTGTGCATATTGAGGCTTAACCTTCATCCTTTACCATTTTAATAATCCCCTATTTGACTCTTACAAAAGGGGGAGAAATAATTTGCATTGCTTGAATGAAGATTCATGACTTGCTTAGTCTTTGATTGATTATGCTTTTGACTTGATCTGGTTGTTTTGTCATCCATCATGCAAATATCATAGATCTATAAATGATTTTATCTTCGTCAAAAAGGGGGAGATTGTTGTGCCTCGGACTGTTTTGACGAAGATTCTGAATGAAATGTCATGATTTCGGGTTCAATGAATTTGCATGTATACAGGGTTTATGAATGATTGCCTTGAATGAAAACTTGCATGATTGATCTTCATTGATATACATATTTGATGAAAGGTAAGGTTGATGAATTTCAAACTTGAATGCTTGATTTGTAAGAATGCTCAATTTGAAAAAGGCTGATCCGAATCAACTTGATTGAATGTTGAATGTTGGCGTGAGCTATTGTTGATTGAGCTCGAACAATGGACATAACTAATGAGTGAATAGGTCATTCGGTGAATCGCAAAATGAATGAACGTTTCAAATGTGGAAGAATCTCAATTGTTAAATTGAGTTGTTAATTTGAATGGGAAATTAAATGCAGGACTATTGTGAAGCTTGTCACTCAATCTCTAAAGGCCAAGATATGAATACTTGACTATTTGGATCTTGTGTGAATGGACTGATCCGGGTAAAAATTCATGCTTAATCATGTTTATCTGAGTTGTATGAACTCCCTTGATCAACCTTGATATATGTATTTGATTCATGAAGGTTTCAATTACATTTACTGAAGTTTTGTTGCTGTCAGTAAAAGTGTCGACCTCAGGGTGATGGAGACATCACCTCCCATGCCCATGTTCACAGCTCGTCCCCTCGCCCCGGTTGCATCCGGCATGGTCTAGTTATTTAATTTTGAGTCCTATGTAATTTTTATTTGAGTCATTTGATGTATTTTCACTTTTATTTGAGTCATGTTCCTAGGTCTTGTGTTTATTTCCCTAAGTTTGAGTGTCATTAGGTTGTCTAGTTAGCTATTGGACCCAATTCATTGGGCTTGGCCCAAGGGCTCCCCCTTACCCCCTCAGTTATTTGTCATTGAGTCAATTGTCAGGGTCTTATTGTAAAATGTGGGTTGCCTATATATGGGGCCCCATTCCCCCCCATTTCAAGGTAATGAATCAATGAATGAAAAAAACTTGCCATTTTGAGAGTTTACACTTCTTATCTAGTGGAGAGATTCTATTTTTTGGGTGAGAAACCCTAGGGGAGAGATTCCCCACCCTTCCCTCTCTTAATCTGTCACGCCCCGAACAAGGCGGAAGTATCGGGACGTACAGTTAGGGACACGCTAGCAAGAGAGGGAACTAAGTCTAAAACAATACACAAGTGCTACAAGATGGAAATGCTAAATGATCATTAATAAACCACGACTAATACAATAATCCTCAAGTTCAACTTAATACAACTGGAATAACAACCACTAAGACTCAACAACAAACTGAAACTAAAAGATCTCCAAACACAACTAAAGAATAAACACACTACTAACACACTAGAACTGATACACTCAAGACATCACTCCTGCCCTTCCCCATCGGTAAGCGCGTCACCTGAAAAGCCTGTAAAAGGGGGAAACAACGGGGTGTGAGCTAACGCTCAGTAAGAAATAACAGACATGTATAAGTGATTAACAGTTTAATTACATTTTTCAAAATGTCATGCTACAAATGATAAAAACGATAAAAAGATAACGATGATGAAACGAAATTTAAAGATCTTGCAAGGTCAAGAAATATAATGAATAGAATAGTAAGACAAGAATTTACTACAGGAGATAACAATAAAAGTTGGCCATATCAAGTCGATTCAAGTCATGTCAAGCACGTATGTAATTTCATTTCCACGTCCAAGTAATGAGCAAGTACAGTAACCACAGGTAGAGTATAGAACAGTGACGAGTGGAAAGTGAAAAGTAGTAGAAAGTAATGTAGAGAGTAGTGGAGAGAGTAGTGGACAGTCCTAGATTTAACACATGTCAAGTACTGGTGCCAAATGCCACACCTAGTCATTCACCTCCCAGGGGTACACGTAGTGTTCGGGCGCTCTTCCCAGGACCAGACCGAGCCCTTAATTGTTTGCCAGGCATTGATTTCTTTGGATCAAAGATCCCACGAATCTAGACTTCCACAGTTTATGGCCAGAATTCCAAGGTTTAAACTAAGTAGCAATAAGAACTTCAAGTAGGAAGGAGATTCATTTCCAGAATTTCAAGGTAAGTATAATCATCAAGGAGATTGAAATCAAGTCACAACAAGAGTTAATCGTGCTGCGCTACTGTACAACAGCAGCAATCAAACAAGCTAATCAATATATTAATCCTAATCATCAAGTTAAGATATCATGATTTAACCATTATCATTTGCATTAAGACAATTGCCAAGAAGCTGATTCAAGATGATAAGGCAAAGAACAACTCCCACAGGAGTGAAATAGAATGCATTAACAGAGATTTAGTTACACCATTAACCACTAATTATGTGGGTTTCTATTTAATCTTGTATGCATGTAAAATGAAGATGATAAACGGTGTGTTTTTACACTAAGTTTGCATGTATGGACCAATGTTAATTGAAACTAAAAGGGTACATGAATAGGTCATTAGTTCCTCAAAAATGTAGTTTTCAAAGTGTTTAGGTTGAATGGTTTGATTCCCCGATGATCCGGATTGATCCCCGGGTCAAATCATCACTAAAAATGGGCTTACGGGGCATGGGTCGACCCTTTGGGTCGACCCCTGGAAAAATTCCAGGGATGGGACGACCCCTGGGTCGACCCCCTCAAAAACAGGCTTCATGGGTCAACCCATTGGGTCGACCCCCCTTCTCTGGGTGCATGGGTCGACCCATGGGTCGACCCCTGCAGGCCGTGGGTCGACCCATTGGGTCGACCCATGCAAGGCAGCATTGCTGCTGCTTGCAGGGTGGAAATGGGTCGACCCACGGGTCGACCCCTAGGTTTCCAGACCCAAAAAGCGATGAAAAACTCCAAGAATTTGGGGTCTAAATGTATTGGGATCTTAACCATAGACTCTAGGGTTATTAATATGCATCTTAGGGTCATAAAACACAATTTTAAATCATGAATTTCGATAGGAATCCAATGAAATAAATCCTATTCTATGAAGAACACAAGTAAAGTCTAGCTTGCTAGCATGCTTCTAATAACACACAAAATACTCTAGACATGATCTATAAAAATTGGGGATTTTGATGTCAAGAGAAAGCTAACAGGCTATTGATTACATTCATGTATGTTAATTAGAAATTGGGCTGTTATCACCTACCTCAAATTGAAGAAGGAACTCGAAACCTAGAATAAAGAACAACTTGACAGCACCTCACTAAAACTTCGATATCTCCACGGATACCTAATGAAAATTGGGGCTTTTGCCACCAATGGAAAGAGCTCGATGAGAGGTACAATTTGCTATACTCATGATCAAGATTTGGTTGAGAATTCCTACCTCAATCGATTGATCAAAGAAGGATGAAGGGAAGCCAACGGCCTGCTGACCGACCTCCACAAATCGAACTAGATCTCTCCAGATCCGAAATTTCAGCGAACCCCACAGCAGCCAAATGAAAGAAGACTCGTAGGGCTTCATTTTGATAGCTCATAGAGCTTCTGGAGCCTTCTGAATTGGGAGTATTTGCTGCTGCAAGCTACATGTTTAGAAACGGCGCCGAAATCCTTGACTTGACCTAACTATATCGGCAGCACGTTTTGGGGCTAAGTTTACCTCAAATTGATTGAGGGTAAATGTTCCTTTATGTAATACCTTTCATTTGCCTCTGGAATCACTCCATTTGGTTGAGAAACAAGCTCGAATTTGATGTTCAAAGTTTGGGTGAATAGTGAATACGAATTTGGGTTAGGTGGGTTATAAGTCAGGCTTAATCCACTGATTAGGCCTAGATAATGATTTAATTAGGCTTACTCCAAGAAGACAAAAGTGTTAGTCGAAGCATCTATTATTTAATTACTATTTTTATGAATTTTTATATGTTAGATAAAATTCCATTTCTACTATTCCATAATTAATTAAATATTAAGTTCGGAAGAATTAGTTCGCTAATTCGGCTTAATAAACGATTGTATTAGGCTTAATTGTAGAAGACAAAGTTGATAAACAAAATTAATTCTACAAGATGTGATTTTTGGGGATTTTTAGAAAATAGTAGAAAAATGACTTATTCTATTAATTAATTAATTAATCCAATTAATTTGGATAATTCTCATTAATTTCGAATAACTTCAAATAAATTCCAAGTAATTAAAAATAACTTTCTAAATAAATTTCTAAAGAATTTGGGGTCTTACACCCTCCCCTACTTAAAGGAATTTGGTCCTCCAAATTCACTGCACTAAAATTGAGAGTAGAAAAAGATCACTCACCTAGAATAGATCGGGATACCGCTTTCGCATAGTCTCTTCAGACTCCCATGTAGCTTCTTCGGTCCCACGCCGACTCCACTGAATCTTGACCATCGGTATCGAACGATTCCGGAGTTGCTGATGCTTCCGGTCCAGAATCTTGACAGGTCTTTCCTCATAGGTCAAATCTTCCTTCAGTTCAAAATCCACTTGTTGAATGATATGAGTGGGATCGTACACATATTTCCGTAACATAGACACATGGAAAACATTATGTACGCCAGACAAATGTGGTGGTAAAGCCAGTCTGTATGCCACCTCTCCCACTCTATCTAGAATCTCGAATGGACCAATGTACCTCGGACTCAGCTTGCCATGAATGCCAAATCTTTGGATCCCTCTCGTCGGAGAGACCTTTAAGAACACATGCTCGCCAACCTGAAATTCCAATGCCCTTCTCCTGTTGTCGGCATAACTCTTCTGCCTTGACTGGGCTACTTGTAACCGGTCTCGGATAACACGGATGTTCTGTGATGATTCCGAAACAAGATCTGGTCCAAGCCACTGTTTCACACCTACCTCGTCCCAACACAACGGGGAACGACAACTTCTACCATATAGTGCTTCAAAAGGAGTCATCTGAATGCTAGACTGATAGCTGTTATTGTAGGCGAATTCAATTAATGCCAAATGCTCACTCCAATTACCACCGAAATCAATCATGCAAGCTCGCAACATATCTTCCACTATCTGATTGGTTCTTTCAGTCTGTCCATCTGTCTGTGGATGAAAAGCAGTACTGAAATTCAGACGAGTACCCAAAGACTCTTGCAGTCCCTTCCAGAAATGTGAAGTAAATCTGGGGTCTCGATCAGATATTATATTCACTGGAATACCATGCAATCTCACCACTTCCTTTATATACAAAGCAGCCAATACATCAATCGTCCACTTGGACTTAATTGGTAAGAAATGAGCCGACTTTGTCAATCGATCGACAATCACCCATATCGCATCAAATCCACCACGAGTCCTAGGTAGACCCATAATGAAATACATGCCAATACTTTCCCACTTCCATTGGGGTATGCCGAGTGGTTTCAATTTCCCTGCTGGTCTGAAATGTTCGGCCTTAACTTGCTGACATACCAAACATCTGCTCACAAAACCTGCAACTTCTCTTTTCATATTCGGCCACCAAAAGGACCTTTTCAAATCTCGGTACATCTTAGTGCCTCCAGGATGAATGGTATATCTGGATCTATGAGCTTCCTCAAGAATGTTGTTCTTTATTGTAGCCTCATCCGGAACACAAGTTCTGCCTTTAAATAATAATCTACCATCATCGGCCAACATGAAATCAGGTCTGCTACTCAAGCTTCCCTTGATCTCTACCAACTCGGGATCATTATCTTGCAAGGACTTGATCTCTAACAATAATTCAGGTTTAAGTTGAATCTGAGCAATCAAGATCCGATCATTGTCAATATTGAGATCCAGACTAGATAATTGTTCCAACAATCTCCATTCTTGTAACATGAGACTTGACAATCTAGCTACCGGCTTCCGACTTAATGCATCTGCCACAACATTACCTTTGCCAGGATGATACTCAATCGAGAAGTCGAAGTCTTTCAAGTACTCCAACCATCTCCGCTGCCTCATGTTGAGTTCCTTTTGAGAGAATAAATACTTCAAACTCTTATGATCTGAGAACACTGTAAAGGTTTCTCCATATAAGTAATGCCTCCATATCTTCAAAGCAAACACGACTGCAGCAAGTTCCAAATCATGAACAGGATAATTATCTTCGTGCTTCCTCAACTGCCTAGAGGAATAGGCAATCACCTTCCCATGCTGCATGAGTACACAGCCTAAGCCAATACCTGAAGCATCAGTATAAACAACGAATCCTCCTTCACCAGAAGGTAGAGCCAAAACAGGTGCAGTAGTCAAACACTCCTTCAGAGTCTGAAAGCTTCGCTGACAATCATCTGACCAATCAAACTTGTTCTCCTTGCGGGTTAATCTTGTCATAGGTACTGCAATCTTGGAGAAATCTTGAATAAATCTTCGGTAATAGCCTGCCAGGCCTAGAAAACTTCTAACTTCAGTTGCACTAGTAGGCTGCTCCCAATTCTTCACTGCCTCAATCTTCGAAGGATCAACAGAAATACCTTCCTTGGTGATAATATGTCCGAGAAAGGACACTTATTGTAGCCAGAACTCACACTTACTGAACTTAGCATATAGCTGATGATCTCTCAACAATTGCAATGCCATTCTCAGATGTTCAGCATGTTCCTCCTCATTCTTAGAATAAATCAGGATGTGATCAATAAAGACCACGACCCATTGATCAAGATAGGGCCGAAATGCATCGTTCATCAACTGCATGAAAGCCGCTGGTGCATTCGTTAGACCAAAAGGCATAACGACAAACTCAAAATGACCATACCTGCTGCGGAAAGCCATTTTATAAATATCCTCTTCCTTAATCCGCAACTGGTGATATCCAGATCGAAGATCGATCTTAGAGAAATATTGAGCTCCCGCTATCTGGTCAAATAACTCGTCAATCCTCGGCAAGGGATATTTATTCTTAACAGTCTGCTGGTTTATTTGCCGATAATCAATGCACAACCTCATCGAACCATCTTTCTTCCTGACGAATAACACAGGGGCTCCCCACGGAGAAGTACTAGGACGAATAAAACCCTTCTCGAGTAATTCCATCAGTTGCTCTTCAGTTCCCTCAATTCTGCAGGAGACATACGATAAGGAGCCTTAGAAATAGGAGCTGTGCCAGGAATAAGATCAATAGAAAAGATAACTTCCCGCTCAGGCAGAAGTCCTGGTAGTTCTTCTGGAAAGACATCAGGAAAATCTTGGACAACAGGAATGTCCTTGATCTCAATCTGTTGCTCAGGGGTTGCACAAACAAAGGCTAGAAAAGCCTCACACCCATGCCTTAAAAGCTTATCAGCTCGAAGAGCCGAAATGAGTGGTACGGAGTTATGTTGCTTGACTCCCGTAAAAGATAAACCAGAATGTCCAGTAAAAGTCACTGAGCTAGAACTACAGTGAACATTGGCCTCATACTTAGTCAACCAATCTGCTCCTAGGATTACATCATAATCCTTCATATCCATGCAGACCAAATCTGCTGGAAAATTCTGTTCACCAATCATAACCTTACTAGAAGGATAGAAATACTGGATTGTTGATCTAGTGCCAATAGGGGTTGAAATCTCTAACGGAGTATTCATCAAAACAGGTTCCACAGCTAATGACTTAGCAAATCTCCGTGAAATAAAAGAATGTGTTGCACCAGTATCAAAGAGAGCAAACGCGGGCTTATCGATTATAGTAAGGGTACCTTCGACGAGTCCGCCATCATCAGAAATCCCAGTCTCCTCTGCATGTAAAGCTTGAAGCTTGCCTTGTGGTTTCTTGAAGACTAGAGGTTTTGCCGGTGTAGCTTGTTCCGATATGAGAGGGCAATTGGGGATACGGTGCTCCTTGCTTCCACATCGCAAACAGGCGCCTAGCTTGCGCCAGCACTCCTCTATCTTGTGACCCGGACGATCACAATAGTTGCACACGCCCTTGAATGGAACAATAGGGCCAGGCTTCTTGTCTTCATGCCTCGGCATCTTGCCCTTCCATGATCCGGACCCGCTCCACGAACCAGGTCCACTAATAGGCCTCTTCTTGGTATACCCGGGTTTGACACTCCCGGAACCCGTAGGTAATTCTTTCTTGGTGCCTTTCCCACGGATTCTCTCCGTCATTTCAAGAGTATCCTCTAGAACTTGTGCTTTCCTTACCATCTCGGAATAAGTGGAAATCTCCATCGGTGCCAATTGGTTGATATAATGAAGCTTCAAACCATTGAGAAAGCGCTTCGCCTTCATCTTCTCGGTGGAAATGAGATGTGTAGCATATCGAGAAAGCCGTGCGAATTGAGCCTCATACTCCGCCACGGACAAACCTCGCTGTTTCAAGGCCGCGAACTCTGCCGCTTTCTTCTCTTGCACTCTATCGAAAAATACTTGCTGTTGAAGAATTCCTCGAACTCTTCCCACATAACTTGCCGATCTCCGAGAGTTGCCTTGATAGAATCCCACCAAGTACGTGCATCATGTTCCAATTGAAATGTGGACAAAAGGACACGCTCCTGGTTGGTGCATTGCATAACTTCAAAGATTCTCCCCATCTCATCTAGCCAGTGCTCGGCTTGGTCAGGGTCAGTCGAACCAGCGAATCTAGGCGGATTCATTCCGCGAAAGTTCCGGTATAGATCACCGGTGCCATGCTGTGCCGCTCCTGCCTGAGCTACTTGCTGAAGGGCCTGAGTAAGGCCTTGAACCGTACGTTGCAGGTTCCTCCATTCAGCACGATCAGCTGCCATCTACACGAGAAATAGGTTACTTAGGTTCAAATAAGATAGATAATTACACGATTAAGAAACGAACTTAACCCAAGTTCTACCCAATCTCACCAGGTCAGGTCCTAGACTTTTACAAGGTTAGGGATCTAGTGCACCTAGACACGACCAAAAACTCGGTACCTGGCGGAGGTAATCGGTCCGAAGACCACTCGCGCAAGTGTGCGACCTTTCCGATAGGCATAGCCTAACGTTCGGGCAACACCTTTTTATATACCGGTTATTGGGATGCAAAGCAAGAAAACTTAAACTTAGGAAACCTAGGAATGTGAAACCTAGGGCTCTGATACCAACTAAACTGTCACGCCCCGAACAAGGCGGAAGTATCGGGACGTACAGTTAGGGACACGCTAGCAAGAGAGGGAACTAAGTCTAAAACAATACACAAGTGCTACAAGATGGAAATGCTAAATGATCATTAATAAACCACGACTAATACAATAATCCTCAAGTTCAACTTAATACAACTGGAATAACAACCACTAAGACTCAACAACAAACTGAAACTAAAAGATCTCCAAACACAACTAAAGAATAAACACACTACTAACACACTAGAACTGATACACTCAAGACATCACTCCTGCCCTTCCCCATCGGTAAGCGCGTCACCTGAAAAGCCTGTAAAAGGGGGAAACAACGGGGTGTGAGCTAACGCTCAGTAGGAAATAACAGACATGTATAAGTGATTAACAGTTTAATTACATTTTTCAAAATGTCATGCTACAAATGATAAAAACGATAAAAAGATAACGATGATGAAACGAAATTTAAAGATCTTGCAAGGTCAAGAAATATAATGAATAGAATAGTAAGACAAGAATTTACTACAGGAGATAACAATAAAAGTTGGCCATATCAAGTCGATTCAAGTCATGTCAAGCACGTATGTAATTTCATTTCCACGTCCAAGTAATGAGCAAGTACAGTAACCACAAGTAGAGTATAGAACAGTGACGAGTGGAAAGTGAAAAGTAGTAGAAAGTAATGTAGAGAGTAGTGGAGAGAGTAGTGGACAGTCCTAGATTTAACACATGTCAAGTACTGGTGCCAAATGCCACACCTAGTCATTCACCTCCCAGGGGTACACGTAGTGTTCGGGCGCTCTTCCCAGGACCAGACCGAGCCCTTAATTGTTTGCCAGGCATTGATTTCTTTGGATCAAAGATCCCACGAATCTAGACTTCCACAGTTTATGGCCAGAATTCCAAGGTTTAAACTAAGTAGCAATAAGAACTTCAAGTAGGAAGGAGATTCATTTCCAGAATTTCAAGGTAAGTATAATCATCAAGGAGATTGAAATCAAGTCACAACAAGAGTTAATCGTGCTGCGCTACTGTACAACAGCAGCAATCAAACAAGCTAATCAATATATTAATCCTAATCATCAAGTTAAGATATCATGATTTAACCATTATCATTTGCATTAAGACAATTGCCAAGAAGCTGATTCAAGATGATAAGGCAAAGAACAACTCCCACAGGAGTGAAATAGAATGCATTAACAGAGATTTAGTTACACCATTAACCACTAATTATGCGGGTTTCTATTTAATCTTGTATGCATTGAAAATGAAGATGATAAACGGTGTGTTTTTACACTAAGTTTGCATGTATGGACCAATGTTAATTGAAACTAAAAGGGTACATGAATAGGTCATTAGTTCCTCAAAAATGTAGTTTTCAAAGTGTTTAGGTTGAATGGTTTGATTCCCCGATGATCCGGATTGATCCCCGGGTCAAATCATCACTAAAAACGGGCTTACGGGGCATGGGTCGACCCTTTGGGTCGACCCCTGGAAAAATTCCAGGGATGGGTCGACCCCTGGGTCGACCCCCTCAAAAACAGGCTTCATGGGTCGACCCATTGGGTCGACCCCTGCAGGCCGTGGGTCGACCCATTGGGTCGACCCATGCAAGGCAGCATTGCTACTGCTTGCAGGGTGGAAATGGGTCGACCCACGGGTCGACCCCTGGGTTTCCAGACCCAAAATGGGATGAAAAACTCCAAGAATTTGGGGTCTAAATGTATTGGGATCTTAACCATAGACTCTAGGGTTATTAATATGCATCTTAGGGTCATAAAACACAATTTTAAATCACGAATTTTGATAGGAATCCAATGAAATAAATCCTATTCTATGAAGAACACAAGTAAAGTCTAGCTTGCTAGCATGCTTCTAATAACACACAAAATACTCTAGACATGATCTATAAAAATTTGGGATTTTGATGTCAAAAGAAAGCTAACAGGCTATTGATTACATTCATGTATGTTAATTAGAAATTGGGCTGTTATCACCTACCTCAAATTGAAGAAGGAACTCGAAACCTAGAATAAAGAACAACTTGACAGCACCTCACTAAAACTTCGATATCTCCACGGATACCTAATGAAAATTGGGACTTTTGCCACCAATGGAAAGAGCTCGATGAGAGGTACAATTTGCTATACTCATGATCAAGATTTGGTTGAGAATTTCTACCTCAATCGATTGATCAAAGAAGGATGAAGGGAAGCCAACGGCCTGCTGACCGACCTCCACAAATCGAACTAGATCTCTCCAGATCCAAAATTTCAGCGAACCCCACAGCAGCCAAATGAAAGAAGACTCGTAGGGCTTCATTTTGATAGCTCATAGAGCTTCTGGAGCCTTCTGAATTGGGAGTATTTGCTGCTGCAAGCTACGTGTTTAGAAACGGTGCCGAAATCCTTGACTTGACCTAACTATGTCGGCAGCACGTTTTGGGGCTAAGTTTACCTCAAATTGATTGAGGGTAAATGTTCCTTTATGTAATACCTTTCATTTGCCTCTGGAATCACTCCATTTGGTTGAGAAACAAGCTCGAATTTGATGTTCAAAATTTGGGTGAATAGTGAATACGAATTTGGGTTAGGTGGGTTATAAGTCACGCTTAATCCACTGATTAGGCCTAGATAATGATTTAATTAGGCTTACTCCAAGAAGACAAAAGTGTTAGTCGAAGCATCTATTATTTAATTACTATTTTTATGAATTTTTATATGTTAGATAAAATTCCATTTCTACTATTCCGTAATTAATTAAATATTAAGTTCGAAAAGAATTAGTTCGCTAATTCGGCTTAATAAACGATTGTATTATGTTTAATTGTAGAAGACAAAGTTGATAAACAAAATTAATTCTACAAGATGTGATTTTTGGGGATTTTTAGAAAATAGTAGAAAAATGACTTATTCTATTAATTAATTAATTAATCCAATTAATTTGGATAATTCTCATTAATTTCGAATAACTTCAAATAAATTCCAAGTAATTACAAATAACTTTCTAAATAAATTTCTAAAGAATTTGGGGTCTTACATAATCTCTCTTTTTCACTCCACTTTCTCTCTCCTCAACACCCAAATTCGAATTTTCTTCTCTCTCCTCCCTTCCCAACCACCTCCACTCCCCACCTACCCCATTTAAGCCACTTCCCATTCCCCACAACCCTCATCAATACTCCACCCCTTCCCAAGACCCCCTCCACCAATCCTCTCCTCACCATCCAACCCCCAACTACCCCTCCCACTTTCCCAAGCACCCTTCCCACTACCCCAAGCACCCCTTCCCTTCCCCAACACAACCCCCTCCATTCCCAAGAAAAAAAATTAACCCCACCCTTAAACCTATTTTCGAATATCCTTTCCCTCTCTCCATTCCAACCAAATTCGTAGCCCCCACTACCACCATCTATTGGACCCTCTTCCAGACCTTATTCTCCACCTCCCACACCTTAGAACACCCCCTCCAAGACCCCCTTACAACCAGGGGTCACTCCCACACTCATCTACCCCCTTCCCCTTCTTCTTTCTTGGTCATTGGAAGCTACTTCGAAGTTACAGTTTGCTGTCCAGAGGTTGCAGATGAACCAGCAACTTGCAGCAGCCACCACGACTTCTTCCGGATGAGTTTGAAGACCCAAGAGCCATCGTCGGAAGCGTCTACTAGTCTCCTTCGCAACAGAAGTGGTTTCATCTTCTTCTGATCTCCGACCCGTCTAGGAGGTCCATTCTCCCAAAACTGTGCAGTTCTGCCTCGGCTGAGGTCCTGAGCGAGATTAGAAGCTCTGCCACGATGAACCCCGAAAGAATCAGTCCATAAGCTCTTCTTCAAAGTTCTTCATCTCCCAGTCTACTTCCAGAATAAGGAAACAGAACTTCATTCGGCATTCGTGATCCAGAGTTCTCATTTTTCTCCCTCAGCTACTCAGATCTGCTACTCATAGTCTGCACCGACCAGTCGCCATTGTTCTGCATCCCCTAGTCTTCTCCGACATCGGTTGGCTTCCTCGTCAGTTTTTCTACGAAGAGGACTCATCCGCGATTCCAACGACTCTGATAGCACTTGATTCCGAGGTTGGGAACTGCCGGGGCATCCTCTGCAACCTGCTGTTGGAAACCAGGAGCTAGCTCTACAGAGATCCTAATCCGGAGAGAAAGCTTCACCACGACAAACCCTGGAGGAATCAGGCCATAAGCTCTTCTGCAAAGTTCTTCCTCTCCCTGTCTACTTTCAAAACCAAGAAGCGGAACTCCGTTCGGCATCTTGCAGCAGAAGTTACCAATTTTCTTCCTCAGGCGTTCGACTCTGCTACCCACTGTCTGCATCGACCACTCCTCACTTTTCTGAGTCCTCTAATCTTCACCGGCATCGTTTGGCATCTCTGTTTGTTCTGCTGTAAAGAGGACTCATCCACGGTTCCAACGGTTCCAACGGCGACTGATCGGAGTTTGAGAACGGTCGGGGGAGCCGCGTCTTCCTGCTGTTGATAGTCTATTGCAGACAGTCTGAGATTCAGCAACCCTGTTCGTACTCCCGCCTAGGCCGCCAGCGACCCCTGAAGAAATTGGTAAAATTCAGAGGCACTCCTGTTCCAGAGACGAAGAGATCCCCACTGGTCTCACCCTCAGCGAAATTCCAGAGAGAGTTCTGCGGCCTCGACACCCTCTATCTGTCAGCTATTACAGAGAGAAGGCTGATTCGGTGTCATCACTTCTTCATCACTCTTAGCACTAGTTTCCCCTCCCCGCTTGGCCGGCTGAAGGCCCCTCCCTGTGTGGAGGCAGTGTTTGGATGTAACTATCATCTTCCCTTCCCCATGATCCCCCCTTGCATGGGGTGTAGTGTTGTAATAGCTTAAACATGTCAAGCTACCCCGGCGCGGCGTGTGGGGAACCCACGCTTCCACGCTCGCCCTCGTCTCCGAGCGGGACCGGTTTCTTCAAACCGATCGAGTGAGTGCTCCAAAACTTTGCTCTAATTCATGCTTGTTCTTTCAATATTAGTTCATAAACTCCGCTAGCAGTGACGAGAGCCCGATCCTTTAGCTCATTTGCTATAACTGATCATCGTGGGAAGAGAGTGGAACCCGTGCCCTTTGGCACTTCGTCGGACCCTTGATTTGGGCAGCCGTACCCTTAGGGAATCAAACCTTGGCCTTGCTGGCCCTCTACCAGTAAGGGCCTAGCCCACACAACCTCCCCTTGGCATTGCCAAGTTACCCCGGGTCTTAGTGAGCATCGGGTGAGCGGTTGCTATTATCGGTCCATTTTTGAATGCTTAATTGTGCTTGCTTGTTGAGTCCTAGGTTGTGTCACATCAATTTGGTATCAGAGCAAGTTCACAACTTGTCTCTCCATAAGTTGGTCCTAGGGCATGTTTATGCATTTAGAGTCCTCGGTTGCATCTCCCATGTCCACTAGAATGGCCACTTCATACCCGTCATATCCATCCCCATCAACTTTCCCAAGAAGCCCAAATCCTCATGGAAGCTCCATTACCAACAAAGTGGGTAGCAACACCTCTATCATAGAAGCCCTACCTAATGTCCTTAATCGGCTTGAAGATATCATGTCTCGACTCGACCGACTTGAAGGAAATAGCCGTGCACCAAGAGTGAATGAGAGTGACCTTTGGGAAAATCTGGAAACCATATTTTTAGACCACTTGAAAATCAAAACCCCCGCCTTTGATGGATCCAACAGCCCAAGCCTTTACCTAGATTGGGAGATTTCCCTAGACCAATTCTTTAAAAGTTGCCCCTTGAACGAAGAAAGGAGAATGAGGTTAGTCAAGGCACACCTCTCTAAACAAGCTAAAACTCATTGGTTAGTTGTGGAAGGTTTAAGAAGGATCCGCAGGGAGGCCCCCATTAGCACTTGGGATGAGATGAAGATCGAGCTTAGGAAAACCTACACTCTCCAACCCTCTCCCTCCTACTCAAATCACAAAAGCCCAAGGAGCACTTCAACTCCTTCATCCCCACCCAGTCAATCCAAGACCCCAATCACCCATTCCCTACCACTTCCCATCTCTCCCACCCCAACCACTACATTTACACCTCACCTCCAAGTCCACACCACAACCATAGGTCCCCATACCCAATTGGGCCCCATGGCCAACTCTCCACCTAAGCCCATGGTAACCCCCACCACTACCTCTCCATCACCCCCCAAAAGGGACACTCCTCCCAAAACAAATCAACCCAAACCCCTTCAACCCACCCATCTTCCTCTCCCTACCCCAATCCAACTCCCACCAAAGCCTCCACTACTACCCTCACCTATCCTAACCCAAGTTTCCCACTACCTACCACCCCGGATACACCATGCCCCCAATCATCACCACACCCTCAAAAGCCCCTCTCACCTCCTTGGAAGAAGAACCCATACCCCACCCCATAGTGGTGAACACTCCAAACCCACTCTCCACCTTGGAGGAAACCCAAGCCCAAATTGAAGAAGAAACAACACATGAGGGTCTTCACCTTACATCACCATCTCTAGTTGGAGTTAATCTCATCTTAGGGGAAACCCTTGTTAGTTGGCTAAAGAAGAGCCCAATAAGAGAGATCACGGCCCACGATTTCCCACCCATGAAGGAAAACCATCCCATAGTGCCCATCTCCTCTTATAACACCACAATCCAAGCATCTTATCAAGTAGAGACCTTAGAGAATTTTCTTAGAGGCTTAGCATGGCAAATTGAGTTCACTAGCATGTTGACCCCTATGGCCGAACAACCTAGGAGCCTTGGCCTCCTACACCTATGCATCGGGTCAATCACCTCGGTCTATACCATTGGTTGCTACACTAGCGACCTCCTTTTCCTTCTCCCTATGGTATAAGAACCCATCTCGATCCACTCCCCTACCATTGAGATCCCAAATACTTTGATTAGTCAACCAACTAGAAACCTTGGCCCAATTACCTTAGAGGAAGATGACTCACAATTTGGGAACCTTGAAGACATAGAGTGCCTCCCTCTAGGAAGACCTTTCCACGACCCCTTTGATCCCTTCCTATGGGAGTCTAGTTCCCCACGTGATCCAACCACCTTATCCACCACCCACCATTCCCTATCCCAACCCACCATGTTAGACCTAATTCACCCCATCCTAGACCCGGGTTACACCTTGGGAACCATGACCTTGGGCCACATACCCCTAGGTAACAAAGTTGTGCCCCACCCCATGATGACCACCTTCTTAGATCCATTCGATCCTTTCCAATGGCAGTTAAAGGGTTGTGCCACACCTATACACATGAAAGTCACCTTTAGGAAAAACATGCATGTGTCTAGGCTTACCACACCGCTTGGAATGAACACTATGTTGGGTCCATTCATTCATATCACCCACATGTCAAGTAGAAAGCATGAGTGGTCCAAATTCGGATGTAGTGGTCCACCTTCACTCATCATGGGTCGTAGGCATGATAGGAGTATTCATTGATGTCCGGGTCCCCGAGCATTTGTCACCCCCATGCATGACCGGATCACCTATGGATGCCCTGGTCCTCCCCATTCCATCAAAGTCTTCCTGACGTCAAAGCATGATTGGTCTACTTTTGGTTGCCCAGGTCCACCCATCACCCCTAGAATGTCAACATTCACAAAATTGCATGAAAGTCTTTGCAAGCACATAAGCAAGGAAAATGAGATCTATAAGAGGCAGGCTGACTCCCTTCGGCGTCACCAAGAATTTCACGTGGGTGACTTTGTGATGGTGAGGAAGGAGAGGCTCTTCCCGGGAGTCATCTCCAAATTGAGGCTACGTGGGGCTGGTCCCTTCCAGGTCCTGAGGCGCATTGGCGCTAATGCCTGTCAGTTAGATCTCCCTGAGGAGTATGGAGTGAGTCCTACATTCAATGTAGCCGACCTAGTGCCATATAAGGGACCCACGGTGGTACCTAGTGAGGATATTGAGCCTATTCCCTCCGTTGAGAGAGCACCCACCCGTGAGGAGAGTCCACCAGCCAAGAGAGCCCAGCGTGAGCGCATTGAACGAATATTGGATGAACAGGCCACTACCACCAGGAGCAAGGTATACGAGCGCTATCTCGGCAGGTGGATGGATCGGTCTCGTTCGGAAGACTTGAGGGCAGTACCACTTCTACACCCTCCGAGGAGGGAAGGACACTTACTCGACGGATTCGAGTTCTCCGCACCCCGGGAGTATGATGGGGACATCACCTCCCATGCCCACGTTCATAGCTCGTCTCCTCGCCCCGGTTGCATCCGGCATGGTCTAGTTATTTAATTTTGAGTCCTATGTAATTTTTATTTGAGTCATTTGATGTATTTTCACTTTTATTTGAGTCATGTTCCTAGGTCTTGTGTTTATTTCCCTAAGTTTGAGTGTCATTAGGTTGTCTAGTTAGCTATTGGGCCCAATTCATTGGGCTTGGCCCAAGGACTCCCCCCTACCCCCTTGATTATTTGTCATTGAGTCAATTGTCAGGGTCTTATTGTAAAATGTGGGTTGCCTATATATAGGGCCCTATTCCCCCCATTTCAAGGTAATGAATCAATGAATGAAAAAAAATTGCCATTTTGAGAGTTTACACTTCTTATCTAGTGGAGAGATTCCATTTTTTGGGTGAGAAACCCTAGGGGAGAGATTCCCCACCCTTCCCTCTCTTAATCTCTCTTTTTCACTCCACTTTCTCTCTCCTCAACACCCAAATTTAAATTTTCTTCTCTCTCCTCCCTTCCCAACCACCTCCACTCCCCACCTACCCCATTTAAGCCACTTCCCATTCCCCACAACCCTCATCAATACTCCACCCCTTCCCAAGACCCCCTCCACCAATCCTCTCCTCACCATCCAACCCACAACTACCCCTCCCACTTTCCCAAGCACCCTTCCCACTACCCCAAGCACCCCTTCCCTTCCCCAACACAACCCCCCCCATTCCCAAGGCAAAAAATTAACCCCACCCTCAAACCTATTTTCGAATATCCTTTCCCTCTCTCCATTCCAACCAAATTCGCAGCCCCCACTACCACCATCTATTGGACCCTCTTCCAGACCTTATTCTCCACCTCCCACACCTTAGAACACCCCCTCCAAGACCCCCTTACAACTAGGGGTCACTCCCACACTCATCTACCCCCTTCCCCTTCTTCTTTCTTGGTCATTGGAAGCTACTTCGAAGTTGTAGTTTGCTATCCAGAGGTTGCAGATGAATCAGCAACTTGCAGCGGCCACCATGACTTCCTCCGGATGAGTTTGAAACTGAAGAGCCATCGTCGGACGCGTCTACCAATCTCCTTCGCAACTGAAGTGGTTTCATCTTCTTCCGATCTCCGAGCCGTCTAGGAGGTCCATTCTCCCACAACTGCGCAGTTCTGCCTTGGCTGAGGACCTGAGCCAGATTAGAAGCTCTGCCACGACGAACCCCGAAAGAATCAGTCCATGAGTTCTTCTTCAAAGTTCTTCATCGCCCAGTCTTCTTTCAGAATCAAGAAATAGAACTTCATTCGACGTTCGTGATCCAGAGTTCTCATTTTTCTTCTTCAGCTACGCAGATCTGCTACTCATAGTCTGCACCGACCAGTCGCCATTGTTCTGCATCCCCTAGTCTTCTCCGACATCGGTTGGCTTCGCTATCAGTTTTTCTGCGAAGAGGACTCGTCAACGATTCCAACAACTCTGACAGCGCTTGATTCTGAGGTTTGGAGCTGCCGGAGCATCCTCTGCAACCTGCTGTTGGAATCCAGGAGCTAGCTCTGCAGAGATCCTGATCCGGAGAGAAAGCTTCACCACGACAAATCCCGGGGGAATCAGGCCACGAGCTCTTCTGAAAAGTTCTTCCTCTCCTTGTCTACTTTCAGAACCAAGAAGCGTAACTCCGTTCGGCATCTTGCAGCAGAAGTTACCAATTTTTTTCCTCAGGCGTTCGACTCTGCTTCCCACTATCTACATCAACCACTCCTCACTTTTCTGAGTCCTCTGATCTTCACCGGCATCTTTTGGCATCCCCGTTTGTTCTGCTGTAAAGAGGACTCACTCACGGTTCCAAAGGTTCAACGGCGACTGATTTGGAGTTCGGGAACGGTCGGGGCAGCCACGTCTTCCTGCTGTTGATAGTTTATTGCAGATAGTCCGAGATTCAGCAACCCTGTTCGTACTCTCGCCCAGGCCGCCAGCGACCCCAGAAGAAATTGGCAAAATTTAGAGGCACTCCTGTTCCAGAGAAGAAGAGATCCCCACTGGTCTCACCCTCAGTAAAACTCTAGAGAGAGTTCTACGGCCTCGACACCCTCTGTCTGTCAGCTATTATAGAGAGAAGGCTGATTCGGTGTCATCACTTCTTCATCACTCTTAGCACTAGTTTCCCCTCCCCGCTTGGCCGACTGAAGGCCCCTCCCTATGTGGAGGTAGTGTTTGGATGTAAATATCATCTTCCCTTCCTCACGATCCCCCCCTTGCATGGGGTGTAGTGTTGTAATAGCTTAAACAGGTCAAGCTACCCCGGCGCGGCGTGTGGGGAACCCACGCTTCCCCGCTCGCCCTCGTCTCCGAGCGGGACCGGTTTCTTCAAACCGGTCGAGTGAGTGCTCCAAAACTTTACTCTAATTCATGCTTGTTCTTTCAATATTAGTTCATAAACTCCGTTGGCTGTGACGAGAGCCCGATCCTTAAGCTCATTTGCTATAAGTGATCATCGTGGGAAGAGAGTGGAACCCGTGCCCTTTGGCACTTCGTCGGACCCTTGATTTGGGCAGCCATACCCTTGGGGAATCAAACCTTGCCCTTGCTGGCCCTCTACCAGCAAGGGCCTAGCCCACACAACCTCCTCTTGGCATTGCCAAGTTACCCCGGGTCTTAGTGAGCATCGGGTGAGCGGTTGCTATTATCGGTCTGTTTTTGAATGCTTAATTGTGCTTGCTTGTTGAGTCCTAGGTTGTGTCACATCACAGGGGTCGACACTTATTTGTGGAGTCTCTGCCTTTGTTGAGATATAGGATGTTGGCAGATTATGTCGACCCCAGGGGTCGACACTTTCACTAGGAGTCTGTAATTTTGCTAAGGCAGAACTCTCGTGAAAATGTGTCGACCCTGAAGGTCGACACTATCAGGTAAAGTTTGTTCAATTCTGTGAAAACATAATGTTCGTGAAAAAGTGTCGACCTCGTGTGTCGACACTTTCCATCATGAATGTTTTGTTCTTTTAACAGGCCAGAACACTTTGTATGAAGTGTCGACCCCATGGGTCGACACTCGTGTCACGATTTTGCTTTTATATATATTCTGGCTGAACCTTCAGGAAAAAAGGTCGACCCCATGGGTCGACACTTTCTCTGAACTTTCGAACGGGCTTTCCAGATCTGTTTCGAACCCTAATAAGGTGGATCCAAATGGCATGGCTTTTGACCATAATGGCCTTAAGGCGACCTTTGCATCTTGTATGTGTTATGAAGGGGGTTTTGGAAGGGCTTTTAAGTCCCTTGGGGCTTCAAACCGGTTTAAATAGCCGCCCCTCTCTTCCGATCGAACCATTCCATAGAGCTTCTAACGTTGGACTCTTTGCCTTGCAGGAGAAGAAGGTGCTCCCATCTGGTGGAGGTGAAGGAGAGATGTGCCAAGGTCGTTTTCCATCGAGCCCGAGCCAAGATCTAGAGGTCGCGGACTGCATCCTCTTCATCCGGAGCCTTGGGCGACTACATCCTCTACATCGGCTTCATCCAACCTTCGGTTCATTTGTTCTAAGTGTTACCTTCTCTATTCCCCTAGCTTGTTTAAGGTTTTGTGGGGTAGATCATCTCGTTTATCATTCTCTTAGCAGTTTTGTGGGGTAGATCGTCTTGTTTATCTTTTTCATAGTGATTTATGCTTAGAACGATTCTCTTAGAACTGGGCTTGTAATTTCTACATTCTATTTCACATTTCTAGATGATTTCGGAGCTTGCTCTGAGTGTGTGTGGGTTGTCTCGTCGTCGTACGAGAACCCGCGTGTGTGGGCCGACGAGCCCGTGTGTGTGTGGTTGCTGCCATCGAGCAGTGTTTATAGTGAAATCCTCTCGAGGTGAGAGGGGTGGACGTAGGATGGCACTTGTTGCGTCCGAACCACCTAAAAATATTCTGCCGTGGTTTGCTTGTCTGGTGGTTATTGTTATCTATTTCTCCGTTCGCTATACGAGTGTGAGTCGGTGAGACGTGAGTGTTCTCAACTGTCTGTCAAAATATTGCTGTCCGAGTAAGTATATCTGTGCGCTGGAGAGTTGTGAGAGCTTGCTTGATTTAATTTCGGTTGTGTTAATCAAGCCTCTGTCTTAGATTTTTTCCTCATATCTGTGGCTTGTGTGGGTTGTTTTTATATTTGCAAAAAGGGTAGGCAATCAATTCACCCCCCTCTCAATTGCCTCCTAACCGGGCCAACACAAAGAGGTTTGTCGAGGACGGAAGGTCCGGATCGATGGCTTGTTCATCGATTTCACTGATGGTGACGAAAATCGAGGGTGGGTTTATTCATCGACATGGGTTAAATGCCGAAGCAAAGAGGTTTGTTACAACATAGGTGTAAGGGTTATGTCGGTGGGACGTGGTATGTTTATCACACACAGGGATTCCATTGGGACATGAATGATAATTCGGGTAGCAACATCATTTTCATCATGATTAATTCTCTTTTTTTTTGAACCACATTACTGACTTAAGTGCCCTTTCAGGTTTTCACCGAAGCCAACCCTCTCTTGCTTTTGCCCATGCGCCCTTTCGGGTTTTCATGTGGCGGGGTACCCAATTTTGCCTGCAACGCCCTTTCGGGTTTTCACCACAGTCGGGTTATAGCCATTTTTGCCCTTATCCAGAATATCCAGATAAGTCTGGCGAGGCACGTCTATTTTAAGCCTCATTTCATCATTTTTTTTGAAACATAACCTCTTGCTTTTGCCAAGGCTTTTGGCAATGAGTTGGTTTACAGAACTGATGCTAAGGCAAGCGGGGGTTTGTTCGTCGGCATTGGCCAAATGCCGAAGCAAAGACGGTTAATTTATTACCAAGCACGAAAGGTCCGGGTTAAGGGTTCATTGACTGATCTTGCCGATGATGACAAGGATTAGCGTTGATTTGCTCATCGACATTGGATAAATGCCAAAGCAAAAGATAGGTTTAGTCATCAATGAGGATGAAAAGTCTAGGTTAATGGTTCGTTGACTGATCTTGTCGATGATGATAAGAATCAGCGTTGGTTTGTTCATCGGTATTGGGTAAATACTGAAGCAAAAGATAGGTTTAGTCATTAATGAAGACGAAAGGTCCAGGTTAACGGTTCATTGACTGATTCTACCGATGATGACAAGAATCAACGTTGGTTTGTTCATCGGCATTGAATAAATGCTGAAGTAAAAGATAGGTTTAGTCATTAACGAGGACGAAAGGTCTGGGTTAATGGTTTATTGACTGATCCTGTCAATGATGACAAGAATCAGCGTTAGTTAGATCATCGGCATTGGATAAATGTCGAAGCAAGAGATAGGTTTAGTCATTAACGAGGATGAAAGGTCTGGGTTAATGGTTCATTGACTGATCCTGCTGATGATGACAAGAATTAGCGTTGGTTTATTCATCGGCATTGGGTAAATGCTGAAGCAAAAGATAGGTTTAGTCATTAACGAGGATGAAATGTCCGGGTTAATGGTTTGAGAGAAATAGGTCTCTGGTCGGACTAGTGATGAACGTCCTTTCCGGAGTTTCATAGGGATGAAGGTGAAGAGAAACTTTTGATTACCACATTTCTGACCCAAGTGCCCTTTCAAGTTTTCACCGGGGCCAGCCCCCTCTTTCTTTTGCCCACGCGCCCTTTCAGGTTTTCACGTGGTGGGGTACCCAATTTTGCCTGCAGTGCCCTTTTAGGTTTTCACCACAGCCCAGTTATAGCCATTTTTGCCCCTGTCCAGAATGTTTGAACAAGACTAGTGGGGCACCTCTATTTTAAGCCCCATTTCTCTCTTTTTTTTGAATGGAAATATCAGGCCGACGTATGGAGCTCGACCCTTATTGTTTGGTTCGTTCGTAGAGTAGCAACATATAGCTATTGGCTAGGACACAAAGCCTTGCACCAGAAAAGGTTTATTCGTCGGCAAGAAGATAATGCCAGCGCAAGAAAGGGAGTTTATTCGCCGATTTGGACGTAGGGTCCATAATGGCACTAATTTGCAGATGTCGACTAGGGCATAAAGCCTTGCGCCGAAAAAGGTTTATTCGTTGGCAAGAAGATAATGCCAACGCAACGGAAATGGTTTATGCATTGATGCGGACGTAAGGTCCAACATGGTGATGACATGTATAGTGGTAGCCCAGTGGGACTAAGTGGGGCTCTCAAGGAGCCCTGGGATTAGTGTGCACTGAGGGGGCTTCTACAATTGCGAGCCAACGGCCTCAAAATTGGTCTGAGCTGGGTGGGTATTTTGGAGAGCTTGGCCAGGGCGGAGTGCCACTAGACCAAGGTAAATTTCGGTCATTCTTCGAACGCTAGCAGGGCTGGATGGTACAGCTTTAGGTGTTTCCCATTGAGCGGGGAGAATTGCACTATCTCCTTATGGTCTACGAGAACGTAGGCACCACCTTCATAGACTCGGTGGACAACATATGGTCCAACCCAGTTTTCAACCAACTTCCCTTTGGGGTAGGAGGCCATTACTTCTCTTCTTTTCACCATCACTAGGTCACCTTTCTTGAATTCTCACTCTTTGACCAGCTTATCGAAAGCACGGGCCATGCGAGCTTGATACAGCTGGATGTTCTGTTGCGCCGGGAGGCCTCTTCCTTCGAGCTCAGCGAGTTCCTCTAATCTTCTTTCTATATTCATGTGTTCGCCGTTTGTCAAGCCATGCTGTATGGCGACTCACAGTGACGACACTTCCAGCTCTATTGGTACCACTACCTCGGACCCATATACTAGGCAGAATGGTGAACAGCTAGTTGGAGTTTTATAGACTGTACGATAAGCCCATAGTGCTTCGTACATCTTCTCTTCCCAGTCTCTCTTGCTAGAGTTGACGGTATTGGCTAGCAGGGTGCAGAGAGTTTTGTTAAATGCTTCAGTAAGTCTGTTGGCCTGTGGATTGTAGGGGGATGATGTCCTCCAATCAATTTTATACTTATCGGCTAACCTGTAAATCTTCTGATTTCTAAAATGGCTGCCATTATCGAAAATAATGCGGCTGGGGACCCCAAACCGGAATATTATGTTCTGACGGAAGAACCTAGCGATCTGCTCCCCTGTCACTTCTTGTAGTGCCACGGCCTCCGCCCATCTGGAGAAGTAATCTGTCGCTGCCAAAATATACTTGCACCCTCATGAAGATGCTGGTAAACGTCCCACTACATCCGTGCCCCATTGGGCAAACGGCCAACTTGGGACAGTGGGGTGTAATGGCACTGGGGGCCTCCTAGGCACGGTGGCGTGCTCTTGGCATTTTTGACATGACTTGGCAAACTAGCAACAATCATCAAATATAGTGGGCCAATAGTAGCCCAATTTCTTTATTTCGATCCTCATTTTCAGACCAGCCTGGTGAGCCCCGGCTGACCCGGCATGAACTTCTTTCATCACCGTCCATGCTTCTCCTGTAGACAGACAACAGAGCAAAATCTTCTTTTAGGCATCTGCCATTTTTGGAGCAATGTTTCATTTCTTAACCCGTAGGAGCCTTTTATTCTGAGCAATTTCATTCTCTGCTCTTTCTCTTTCGGGAGCTACTGGTGCTGGAACCAGCGTATGAGGTGCTCTCGCCAATCGGGCCATTGGATTTCTTCCACAGTCGCCACTTCATTTTCTTCTTCATTGGACAGGACCTCTATCATGCTGGGGACCTGACGTCTGTTGATGACGTTTATATTCAAGCTTGTGTCCGGCGGGACTGCCAGGGAACTAGCCAACTTTGCGAGGGCATCTGCCTGGGCATTCTGTCCTCGATTGATATGCTCCACTTTAATGAAGTAGAATTTCATCATCAGGTGCAGTGCCAGTTGGGGATAAAGGAGTAGTTCCTGCTTCCGCACATCAAACTCCCCTCCCACTTGTTTTACAACTAGCATGGAGTCCCTAATGCCTCAAGCATTCGAATCTCCCTAGATAGAGCAATTTGCAGCCCGATAACTAGGGCTTCGTACTCGGCTTCATTATTCGTGCAGGGCTTGTTTATTGAGTAGGAGGTATATGACCTCCCCCTCAGAAGACTTCAGGACTGTGAATGCGTCGCCTCTGACTCTAGCTGATCCAGTTGTCGGAGTATCAATTCTGGATGTGCCATCAAAATACAACTGCCACAGAGTGTGTTGCACATGGTCTGCCTCCACGGTCTCATCTTCAGGGAGTTCTGTCTCTAGCAGACAGTTTCAGGCACCGAGTGCGTGGCAAAGAAATATGCGATAGCCTGGCCTTTGATAGCTTTCTGCAAAACATAGGAGATGTCAAACTCCATGAGAATTACTGCCCATTTGCCTAAGCGGCCTTTGAGTGCCAGTTGGGATAGGACATACTTCAGCAGATCTGCCTTGGATATCAGCTTTATCACATGCGACAGCATATAGTGTCAGAGTTTCTTGACTGCGAAGACCAGTGCCAAGAAGACCTTCTCAATGAAGGTGTATTTCTCCTCGGTTCTGACCAGTCTTCGACTGAGATAGTAAAGAGCTTGTTCTTTTCCTTCTTCATTATTCTGGGGAAGCATTGCCCCCAGAGAGTAATGTGTGGCTGCTATGTACAGAATCAACAGCTGTCCCTTCACCGGTGCGCCAAGCACTGGAGGAGTTTTCAGGTAATCTTCAGCTTGTCCAGAGCTGTCTAGCATTCTTCATCCCAGTAAAAGGGAACATCTTTCATCATCAACTTGTGCAAGGGGTGGCCACGACCTGACAAGTTGGATATAAATCGCCGGATATAAGCCAGTCGGCCTTGAAGAGATCTAAGCTCGGAGATGTCCCTTGGCGGAGGCAACCCCTGAATTACCTTGATCTTTGCGGGGTCTATTTCAATCCCCCGGTATCTGACGATAAAGCCCAAGAATTTGCCGCTTGACGCTCCGAAGGCACACTTCTTGGGGTTCATTTTTAATTCATACTGCCTGAGCAAATAAAATATGACTCGGAGGTCCTGCAAATGGTCTTCTTTCCTTCTGGTCTTTACCACCAGATCATCTATGTAGCACTCGACCTTATGGTAGAGCAGCTCATCAAAAATTCTGGTCATCGCTCGCTGGTAAGTTGCACCAGAGTTCTTTAGACCGAACGGCATCCTCTTGTAATGGTAAATGCCCTTGGGGGTTCGGAAGGCAGTGTGGACCCGGTCATGTTCCGCGATCCATATCTGATTATATCCGGACGACCTGTCCATGAATGACAGGGCTTCGTGACTGGTTGTAGCATCGATCATAACCTCCGTTATTGGCACCGGAAAGTCATCCTTAGGACATGCCTTATTCAGATCTCGAAAGTCTACACATATCTGGATCTGCCCAGTCTTCTTCTTCACGGGCACAATATTGGCCAGCCACGTGGTATATTGATTCTATTCGACAGAACCCACATCAATGAGCTTGTCTACTTCATTGCACATTTGAGTGATGAGCTCGAGTCTCATGCGCCGTGGCGACTGCTTTACTGGCGCTGCTTCGGGATTTATGGCCAGCTCATGCCGATAGTTTGTACGTCCTGAAGTCTGAGTTCTGATGCACATAAAATCTTGAAAAACTGACTCAGCTCGATCAGTGCTCCCCATATAGGCTTTGACAACAAATCACAAAATGCAATGGGCACTTGCCTCTCCATGAACACATGACAGTCGTGACTTTTCAGACTATATATTTTTCCCTCATTAACATTCACACAACGGGCTATGTTGGATGCATATCCATCTGGGAATCTCAACTGATGGGAATCAACACCGGGCACTAACATTTTGTTTTTGCATTTGTATCCTATTGTTTGCATTTATATCCTTGGGCTAATTATGTTTACAATTGTATGGCAAGTATAAGCCAAAGTGTTAGTCTTAGAAGTCTTTGGGTTTCTTTACAAAAAGTCAGTAGGTCCAGCAGGGTCCCCCACCCTCTTTCCCATTGGTCCACCTAGGATCATGGGCCCTATGGGTTGGTCCATGGTCCAAGATTGGACTTGGACCAAGGAGACAAAGAAGGAAGAAAATTCAAACTTCTTACCCCCTTTTCAAAGGGGTGCCCCCCCTTTAATGTTTTTTATTCATGTTGTAATATTTTTATTTTTGGCCATTTAACCACATGGGGGATTAATATCCTATCCCTTATTTGCCCCTCCCTAACCCTAGATCTAGGGATAGTGTAGGTCTTTTATACATTTCTATATAAACCTTGTATTTCCACATTTCATAGAATTAATGAAGAAAATTCAGTTTTTTGTGGTGAAGCACCCAAGGGTGCAGCCCCTCTCTCTCCTTTCTCCCCCCTTGGAGCTATGAAAGCTCAGATCTTCAGAGGTGTGAAGCCTCCCTATCAACCCCTCTCTGAGTGAGAAGCTCAGCACCGCCGCCGCCGCCGCCATCGAGCCGCCATCGCACCACCACCGCCGCATCGTCGGAGTTCTATCCATCTCTGAATAGCAAGCTGAGGCCGAAATTCTATCTCCCAGTCTGTGGATCTGTTCGACCCCAAATTTTGAGGTTTTGTTCCTCCTGTCATCCCCCATTTCTAGTTTAAATTTCGTGTCATTCCGCCTTCATTTACTATTTTTTCCAGTAATTAAGTTTTCCCCCTAACAATCTGTAGTTTGCAGATCTGCGGGACAGTGTCTTGTTGTTGTATTTTTCCAGCCCTATTAGCCATCTCCAAACATTCCTAAATAATTCATACGTGATCCTCACATCCTCCCCTTCCACCCATAATTTTTCAAGAGTCTAGATCCATCGTTTTTATGTCGGTCAAAATTCATTTCAGGCAGATCCTATTCTGTCCGGACTATCTGGAATCCGAGCTAGTAGAAATACTTGGGGAACAATCATTTTCATTTCCAATCCGTTTGCTGGATGGTCTTGAAATAATTATATGTTGTATCCCTTTGAGTCCTTTATCCAACGGAGCTTATCTCGCCTCGATCCGCCTCCGGATCTGGGCACAATAATTCTTTTTGTCGGGTCGCGCAAACCTGTTCCGTGAACAGGCCAGCAAAGGCAGCAGAAAGTTAATTCTTGCAAAATTACTTCGGCATCGATTTAGCCGCTGCCGAGTTTAGAGATCAAAGAGGGGTCTTTCACCAACGTTCCAGCCAGCCGCCGTGATCAGAAGGTGACCGGAAGTCGCCGTCCCATAACCTGAGTTCGATTGCTGTCCAGCGAGTCGGAGCAACAGCCCGCCTACGGTCTGAGAGCCCTTCCGGCTTGCTGCCCGTCAACCCGAGACCGCTACTCCTGGGCCCCACTATAGCCCTTTACCTCCTTACGTGGAGTGGGCATAGAAATTCACTTCTGTAATTAATTACATTTACTGTACCGGGAGTTACAGTCTTGGCCGGGGTCGTCTTCCCCACGCACGGAGTGTGGAGGTACACTCGCCACCCTCCTACTTGGCATTTACTTTACTCGTATATATTTCTATATGCCGTTGCTTGCATGTGATAGGTCCTAGCTCAGTATAATTTTATCACCGCTGCGAGAGTGAGTGAGTGGAACCCGTCCCGTGACTCGATCCGAGCACACAAAAAGTTGATACCTGAGACTCATTGCCGGTTCTTCAACCGCGCAGATCCACATGTTTCCCTCGCTTAAGGACGTCCACGAGCTAGAGTCCCAGGTTCGCGTCCCATCCCACATCAAATTTGTATCATAGCTAAGTCGAGTCTAGGGTAGTTGGTTAGTCCATCCAAGGTGTCGCATTGCATTCCTATACCTGGTATATCAAAAGGTGTTCCCGGAATGATAGGTTACGCATATCGGGAAGGTTGCACACTTGCGTGAGTGTGATCGTCAGATCAAACCTCCGCCACGTATCGGATACTGGTTGAGTCTAGGTTTGTAGTCGAGTCTGCATTCCAACTTTGCATTATTGTTGTAGGGTCATGTCTAGTCGGTTTGTCTTGTCACCAAGTGTCAAAATTGCCATCCTATAGCTCCCCCGTGTCCCATGGATCTCCAAAAGCCCACGTCATATGAATGGTGGCGACACACCCAAGGATGGGTAATCCAACCCCACTACCTCCGTTGGCCCGAAGCCCTGGACTTCTATGGCTCCACGGTCCCGAGCGACTACCTAGAGTGGGAAGCTGCTATGGACAAATACTTTGAGTGTTACATTATGTCTGATGCCATGCAAGTCGACTTTGCCACAAGGCGGATTTTTTACGAAGCCGCCGAAATATGGAGGGACATAGAATGCTTGTGGAAAATTAGGAGGCAATGGCCTATAGAGTCATGGCGTGAGATGAAGGGCGAGCTTAGAAGGGTCTACCTACCCGACCCAGTCACCTCCAACCGACCCCACCCAATCACCTCCAACCAAGTGGGTCATAGTCAGAGACAAAGAGCCCCGCATGTAGACAAGGCTAAGCCCAATACTAGGCTGAGTGATTATGGGTGAGTCCATCACGATACCCCTACTCCAAACCCCACCATTATCAAACTTTTCAAAATCATTGTCAGATAAGGTGGATAGGGTGTGTACCTAGATTGACGGACTCCTGCCCGAGTATAGGGAGGTCGTAGCCGGTAGCCTCAACCCGGTGCCACCCCAAGAACCAATTTCCCTCAAGGAGGACACTCCTTCTCCGCCCGTGAGAGCTTCTATGCCCCCACCCTCACCTTACGATCTTTATTCGGAGCCACCTCATTTGGAGCCACATTAGCTAGAACCACATGTACTTCTAACAGGAAAGCTAATCATCACTGAGCCACTACTTAGCTAGCTCAAGATAGGCTTGGTCCCTAAAGCACCTTACTACCCATCCATGGACCCCGCACTACAACTAGTGTCTGTCAACTCATTCCACACCACTTTTCGGTTTTCTCACCATGTTGACACATTGGAAGACCTCATTAAGGGATTTGACTGGCAATTGAAGTTGACGTGTATGTTGGGCCGAGGCTTCGACCAACCCAATAGTCGTAGCTTCACACATCCAGCCTTAGGGTCCATTACCTCTGTGTGCACCATGGGTCATGTCACTATAGAGGTTCTCTTATTCCTCCCCATGCCGGCCGAGCCTAGCTTCATGCCACTTATCCCGAGGGAGGAACCATACCTTCTACACATGATCGTCGTCCCACTGATCACAATGCATGAAGGTGATTATTTATACCTTCCAGAATTTTAAACTTGGGACTGTGTCATGAGGGAACCCGTCTCAAGGGGTCGTAGTTTCATTGATCCCTTCGATCCCTTCCCTAGTTAACCCCTTGACCCACCACATCTACTCCACTTCTTCGCGGGAGTCCACTATCACACCCCTTCCCAACGGGCCAGGCCATCCACCCCCATTAAGCCCGTTCACTAGCGAGATATACATACATATAGGGGTGATGAGAAAGGTGCATTCAACTCTCCTGGCCCACCTAAACCTCCCAAACCTCCCCAGTCCAATAGGAAGTCCTTGCATGCATGATGCATTTTAGGATGTCTAGGAGTCCATGATTCTATCGACATTTGGTTGCGTCGTGTGTATGCATGGCAAACATTCGGATGTTTGGGTCCACCATTGCATATGTATGGGTCGGTCTAACAGTAGGTTTGTTTAGGATCTTGTGTGAGTCTGTGTCTTTGTTTATTTGTTCAGAGTCTGTACATGCATGTGTCGAGCATATTAGGAGTTGCATAGTCGGTCTAATGCAAGCTCGCGATGTCAGTCCCTTTCGAGTGTGAGGCAAGTCGGATCTCATGTGTACGTTGTAGACTTGTCGGAATTTGAGATCAGCTCTACCATTCTATGTCTCGGATCCAGTCACATACAGGGACCCAGTGGTGATTCCTAATGAGTCATTGAGCCGTCTCCTTCCTTTGAGAGTGACCCCACCCTAGAGTGTCCACCACTAGCCTCATTCCCACAACAGCATGTGCATATCGAATATATACGGGATGAGCAGGTGACGATTACTTGGAGTGGAGCATACTCCGCGCTACCAGGTGCGGTGATAGATCCGCGGGAGCCACACGAGCAGTCGCACCCCTTACTCGACAGGGTCGAGTTCTTCCCACCCGAGGAGAATTGATGGGAATCAACATCGGGCACTAACATTTTGTTTTCACGTTTGTATCCTTTTGTTTGCATTTATATCCTTGGGCTAATTGGGTTTTCAATTGTATGGCAACTATAAGCCAAAGTGTTAGTCCTTAGAAGTCTTTGGGTTTCTTTGCAAAAAGTCAGTAGGTCCAGCAGGGTTCCTCACCCTCTTTCTCATTGGTCCACCTAGGATCATGGGCCCAATGGGCTGGTCCATGGTCCAAGATTGGACTTGGACCATGGAGACAAAGAAGGAACAAAATTCAAACTTCTTACCCCATTTTCAAAGGGGCGCCCCCCCCCCCCTTTAATATTTTTTATTCATGTTGTAATATTTTTATTTTTGGCCATTTGACCACATGGGGGATTAATATCCGATCCCTTATTTGCCCCTCCCTAACCCTAGATCTAGGGATAGTATAGGTATTTTATACATTTCTATATAAACCTTGTATTTCAACATTTCATAGAATTAATGAAGAAAAATCAGTTTTTTGGGGTGAAGCACCCAAGGGCACAACCCCTCTCTCTCCTCTCTCCCCCCTTGGAGCTGTGAAAGCTCAGATCTTCAGAGGTGTGAAGTGTCCCTATCAACCCCTCTCTGAGTGAGAAGCTCAGCACCGCCGCCGCCGCCGCCATCGCACCACCACCGCCGCCTCATTGGAGTTCTGTCCATCTCTGGACAACAAGCTGAGGTCAAAATTCTATCTCCCAGTCCGTAGATCTATTCGACCCCAAATTTTGTGATTTTTTTCCACCTGTCATCCCCCATCTCCAGTTTAAATTTCGTGTCATTCTGCCTTCATTTACTATTTTTTCCAGAAATTAAGTTTTCCCCCAAGCAATCTGCCAGTTTGCAGATTTACGAGACAGTGTCTTGTTGTTGTATTTTTCCTACCCCCTTAGACATCTCCCAAAATTCCCAAAAACTTCATACATGATCCTCACATCCTCCCCTTCCACCCACAATTTTCCCAGAGTCTAGATGCATCATTTTTATGTTGGTCAAAATTCATTTTCAGGCAGATCATGTTCTGTCCTGACTATCTGTAATCCGAGCCAGCAGAAATACTTGGGGAATAGTCATTTTCATTTCCAATCCATTTGCTAGATGGTCTTGAAATAATTATATGTTGTAGCCCTTTGAGTCCTCTATCCAATGGCGCCAATCTCGCCTCGATCTGCCTCTGGATCTGGGCACAACAACTCTTTTCGCCGGGTCACACAAACATGTTCCGTGAATAGGCCAGCAAAGGCAGCAACAAGTTAATTCTTGCAAAATTACTTCTGCGTCGATTCAGCCACCGCCGAGTTCAAAGATCGAAGAGGGGTCTTCTACCGACGTCCCTGCCAGCCACCGTGATCAGAAGGTGACCGGAAGCCGCCATCCCACAAGCTAAGTTCGGTTGCTGTCCTGCGAGTTGGAAGAGTACTGAGTCGGACCAGCAGCCCGCCTTCTGTCCGAGAGCCCTTCCGGCTTGCTGCCCGTCAACCCGAGACCGCTACTCCTGGGCCCCACTTTAGCCCTTTACCTCCCTGCACGGAGTGGGCATAGAAATTCACTTCTGTAATTTATTACATTTACTGTACCGGGAGTTACGGTCTTGGCCAGGGTCATCTTCCCCACGCCCGGAGCGTAGAGGTACACTCGCCACTCTCCTACTTGGCATTTGCTTTACTCATATATATTTATATATGCCGCTGCTTGCATGTGATAGGTCCTAGCTCGGTATAATTTTATCACCGCTGCGAGAGTGAGTGAGTGGAACCCGTCCCATGACTCGATCCGAGCACGCGGAAAGTCGATACCTGAGACTCATTGCCGGTTCCTCAACTGCGCAGATCCACGCGTTTCCCTCGCTTAGGGACGTCCGCGAGCTAGAGTCCCAGGTTCGCGTCCCGTCCCGCATCATCAACTGTTTCAACCACTGACACACTTCCTTGATCTATGTATCATTAAGCACGTAAGTTGCTTTAGACTGCACAGTTTTTCCATTTACGTTTTGTAGTTCCAGTTTTGGACGTTTACAAAGCATCTTTAAGTCCATACGCGCTTTGGCGTCATCCTTTGTTTTATCTTTAACATTCATGATCGTATTGAACACATTATCAAAAAATTCTTCTCGGTATGAATGACATCCAGATTGTGTCGTACAAGAAGAGTTGACCAATAAGGTAATTCCCAAAAAATGCTTTTCTTGTTCCAGTTGTGATCCTTTCCAAAGCTAAAGAGTTGGCGTGTGCTACAAGATAATTGTACTACATCTGGTAAATTTCACACCCGTGTCGCCATATGTCGACCCGACACCCGTTGCAAGTCTGCTTCATCCATTTCAACAGTATTTTTTTTAAACGAGTCTTTTTGCCTTCGAAAAGGATAGTCACTTGGTAGCTACCGCCGATGGCAATCAAACCAACATGCTTTCCCACCATGTTTCAATACAAATGATTTGGTATCTTTCATACAGTAAGGACATGCTAACCTCCCATGTGTGTTCCAACCAGATAGCATTCCATATGTAGGGAAGTCACTTATTGTCCACATCAGTGCAGCCTTCATAATAAAATTTTGCTTCCTGCATGCATCATAAGTAACAACTCCATCAGTCCATAAAAATTTGAGCTCATCAGTCAACGGCCTGAGATATATGTCCAAATTTTTTTCGAGACTTTTTGGACTAGGAATTACTAAGGACAAAAATAGATTTTCTCGCTTCATGCACATGTCCGGCGGAAGGTTGTACGGTGTCATGAACACTGGCCAACAAGAATAAGATGCCACTAAACCACCGAACGGATTAAAACCATCTGTGCATAAATCCAACCTAACATTACGTGGCTCCTTTAAGAAAGCAAGATGAGTACGACTGAAGTGAGTCCAAGCTTCACCATCGACAGGATGACTAATTATATCATCGGCACGGCATACTCTTTCGGTGTGCCATGTCATATGCCGAGCCGTCTTTGAGGACGTATACAGCCACTACAGTCTAGGCACAAGAGGGAAGTATCACAATGCCTTGTAAGGTACATCTTTTTGGTTTAAATTTTCCCCTCTCTTAGGTTTGAATATGTCATGGTGACAAATAGAACATGATATCTTATCTGCATCGTCTTTGTAATATAACATACAGTGATTTGGGCATGCATCTATTTTCACATATCCAAGCCCTAGCTCATTGACCATCTTTGCACGGTAAAAAGTTTCTAGTAACTTCTCATCTCGAGGGAACATACTCTTGATCAAGAGGAGGAGACGGTCAAAACAAGTCTCACTGATGTGAAATTTAGATTTCAAATTCAATAACTGTGACACTGCAGACAACCGAGTGTGCTTTTCACAACCATCCCACAGTGGCTCATCAGCATCCCTAAGTAGTTCATAAAATCTTTTGGTTATCTTATTCGGCGCTTCTTCCATGTATGCATGTTCCTCATGAACATTAAAACTAGGACCAACAGCATCTACAACCATATCCACGTACCCACTTGTGCCTGCAATATTGTCGGGCTCATATCTCAAGAATTCCTCACCATGACACGTCCAATTCGTATAACCATCCACGAACCCTTTGTTGTACAAATGATGTTGCACATCCCATGGTGAATGCCACCTCAAGTTTCTACAACTTGAACAAGGTCATCGAATGTGACCGTCGCGGTCCATTGCTGCATTTGGATTCTCTCATACAAATTGAATGAAACTCTCAACTCCATGCTTAAAGTCATCCGACACCACCTGGTCAACCATTCTACGATACATCCATGAACGATCTGTCAACATTTTGCATGCACCCAATAAATGTTAATACACAAATAACTTTGAAATCATTACTCCTGAAAATAAACCCGACCCTTTCTCACATCGTTCGTCTTAGACCATTTGCAGTTGGAAGACGACTATTATTTAGATTATCACTTTTTAACCCATCCATGAAGGTTTGATCGCACAATCACTTATTATATGTGTTGCATGATTTGCTAAACATTTCGACAACATCTCCCCACACTTCTCCGATATACCAAAAATATTTATTGATTTTGAAGTTTTCTTAAACACTTACAAGTAAGTGGTTAAGAAAACACTCAAAATCAATAAAGATATATCAGAGAAGAGTGAGGAGACGCAACCAAAATTCTCAACAAACCATACAAACACATATAGTAAATGACTGCCTAAGTGCGATCAAACATTCACAGACTGTCTACACGGGATAATTTAAGACTTTGAGGTAGATATATACATTCTCGTAAAAAAATGAGAACATAGACATCAATCCCAAAGTCTTGAACAGGAAGGTTCATTGACACGGGTTTAACACGCTCTCCTGAGGTGTGTGTAATGTTAGGTCGCACCCACGCACCTCAGCTTACAAGGAATATCCCATGTATTTATATAACATAAAATTAAATAACATCTCACTTATCATTATGCATACATCAAATTAAATAACATCTAATTTATAAAAATATTCAAATGAAGAACATGAAAGCTAGATAATCCACATTTTTTAGTCAGATCAACATCAAATTACTATAATATGAAATCATAACCAATCCACATAAGAGCATGTATCCAATTCAATACACCGGACAAAACCAAGGCCAATGGTCCAAGTGCAACTTTCACCCCCCCACACACCTATGAGCATATAATATACACCACTTGCATGTGCGTCTCCTACTTTATTTTTTTGCCCTCTTGAGAATTGCCTGATGATGAGACCCTAGAGGCATTCCAAGCCCAACAAGTTACATGGCAGCTATATTATGACGGAGCCTCAAGAACCGAAATATCCTCAACTTGCCAGGCCATGGCCAGAGCAGGGGTAGGCATCGTCCTGAAATCACCAGAAGGGGAAGTTCTACATACCTCCTGCTTAATAAATAAGCCATGCACCAACAATGAAGCTGAATATGAAGCACTACTAATCGGCCTCCAAATCACCCTCAACATGGAGATTCAGATGCTGCAAGTATTTGGCGACACTATGTTGGTTATCAAGGAAATAAAAGGGGAGTTCGATGTCTGAAAGCCGGAGCTTACCCCTTATCACCAAGAGGCAATGTGCCTCATGGAGAATTTCTATTTCATTGAGCTCAATCATCTGGCCGAGAACAAAATGCTCAGGCTGATGCCCTGGCGAAGCTGGCTAGCTCTTTGGCAGTCCCACTAGATGAAACCCTAAATATTATGGTAATCAACCGACGACAAGTCCCTAGCATGCTAGATACACATCCGGATGAATATGAGGTTGTCACAACCGAAGAAACTCATGTGCTCGACTGCAGTGGTTCAGGCATCAGTAGTTGTCGAAGGAAAGGGAACAAAGACTGAAGCTGCTCAGAATTAAAGACTCTTACGAGGTCAGGAGCGGAACCTTGTTCCGAATTATGGCGGATGCCCGCAAAAAGATATTACTTTGCTGCCTATCTACAGAAGAGGCTTGGCAACTAATGTGGGAAGTGCATGTCGGAGTGGCCGGAGCACATCAGGGCAGGCCGAAGATGAAAATTAAGATTAAAAAGCTGGGTTATTATTGGCCCACCATGTTAGACGACTGTGGCAAGTTTGCAAAGTCATGTCAAAATGTCAAGAGCACGCCACCATGCCTAGAAGGCCTCCAGTGCCGCTTCATCCGACAATTCCTAGTTTGCCCTTTGCACAATGGGGAACCGATGTGGTCGGCCGTCTTTTGACATCCTCTTCTGGGTGCAAATATATCTTGACGACGATAGACTATTTCTCTATATGGGCGGAAGCCATAGCACTCAGGGAAGTAACTGGAGAGTTGGTTGCCAGATTTATTAAGCAAAATATTATATTCCAGTTTGGTGTGCCCAGTCAAATCATATCTAACAATGGTAGTCACTTCAAGAATCAAAAGATTTACCAGCAGTCTGAAAAGTACAAGATTGATTGGAGAACCTCCACCCCATATAACCCGCAAGCAAATGGGTTGGCAGAAGCTTTTAACAAGACTTTATGCACCCTCCTGTCCAAGATAGTTAGCTCCCACAAGAAAGATTGGGAAGAGAAGATGTACGAGGCTTTATGGGCATACAGAACCATTTACAAGACTCCTACGGGCTGCTCGCCCTTTTCTCTCATATACGGTTCAGAGGCGGTGGTCCCCATCGAGCTCGAAGTACCATCACTAAGGGTCACCATTCAATATGGTCTTGTCCGTGATGAACAAACAAACATTGAAAGAAGGCTGGAAGAGTTGGCCGACCGAGAGGGAAGGTGTCTTCAAGCGCCACAAAATATACAAGTGTACCAAACCCGTATGGTATGTGCCTTTAACAAGCTCGTCAAAGGGCGAGAGTTCAAAAAGGGCAACTTGGTCATGGTGAAGAAAGAGGAAGTCATGGCCTCCAACACTAAGGGAAAATTTGCCGAAAACTGGTTGGGTCCGTATGTGATGTAGCGAGTATATGAAGAAGGAGCCTATGTCATGGTTAACCACCGAGGAGAGGTGCAGTTCCCACCGCCCAATGGAAGACATTTGAAGCTATATCATGCGCCGCCACCCCCACTAGGTGAAATGGTGAATAGTTGAAGGAGCCTTCCAACTAACCTACTCAGTATGCCCTTTCCAGCAAACGGCTTCATTCCTTAGCCGCTATATGTGCATCTTCATCAATTTGGACCTTTCGTCTAAGTAGATGCTTAAACCTTTTCATCCTTGTGTTGACATTAACCCCACATCAACCAATACCCTTTCCGATGAATGGCTTCTGATGGGAGAGATGGTATCCTCTGATACCAATTGATGGGGTGCTAGACCCGGATTTAGAGGGGGGTGAATGAATCTCCCCTTTAAAACTTCACCCAATTAACACTTAAAGCAATCAGAGTTACGGAATAGAAATCAATTGAGCTCTTCCAAATAAGAGATTCAAAGAAGCACTTGATCAATCAGTTGGACTGCTAAAATGTAGACACATAACCAAGTCTAGTCCGTAGACAAAGTCAAATAAGAACAGCGTGTTCCTTAAAGCATTCAGACAGAATACTCACTTGAAACGCTCCTAGCCATTCATCTAGCGACAATCAGATAAGAAATCAAACCACAGAGACAAGAGATTTTTAGGTTGTTCGGTCCGCAAACCTACGTCCACCCGACACTCAAACTTGAGTGTGGATTCCGCTGATACACAGCTTAAACCGCTGGGCCTCACAGCTTGCCTACAACTGCTGAGCATCACAGCTTGCTTCCGCTGGGCAGTACAGCATAGCCATCCGCTGCCTAACAGCTTGACCCGCTGGGCAATACAGCTTAGCCGACCAGAGGAATCTTCCTCTGCAACCGCTGAGCAACACAGCTTGCTCCGCTGACTAACAGCTTGAATAAAGGTTCAAAAGAAAAATAAGAAGAACAAAGGAAACACAACAACTGAAAGCTATAAATGATAGCAACACAGATGTGGCTCTCATGGAGCTGACTGGATTGGATTTGATCCAGATTCTAGTAGGGACAGATCTACTGATGAAGCTTCTCTTCTTCTTCTTGAAATCTCTATCTCTCTCTCTATCCTTCTTTCTCTTCTACTTCTTCTTCTTCTGGCTCTCCTTTCTTTTCTTCTCTGGATCGTGCAAGATCTAGCTCGCTCTCTCTCTCTCCCTGCTTCAGCTCTCAATGGCAGACGCAGATCTTCTGGCACGATCGTCTTCTCTCTAAGGAGAAGCTTCCTTTTTATAGCAGCAGAGAGGTGGGGCATGTGCTCTCCACGATTCCCACCCAAACGCCTGGATTACGTGGCAGTCATCCCAACTTACTAGTTTATATGTGTCATGATCCAAACACCTCCTCTGATCTTGAATCTCATGCGATTCTTAATATCCACGAAGAAAACACCTGCCAAGGCATCAGACATACAATCTGCTTCAGACAGTTATATGTAAAGAGATTGCTCGGAGTAGATCATCTGTCATGACTGAGGTGCATAGACTCAATATTCGTGCACAGGCCGATGTACAGGCACGCCAATGAAGTGTGTCTGTACTACGTGTACTTAGTGAAAACATAGCACTGATTCAATGTGCATGAATACATACATTGCACCATCGTTGTCTATGAAGTCAGCATGAGAATTCACTGATGCCATTTTTCACAATAACGTGACATGCACAGATGTTATACAGACACAGTGGCACTGACGGAGCTTTGCATAGACACAGACTATATGTAAGTAAATGATATAGCACCGATGTTATTTTTCGGAATGCACTGTTTATGCACAGACTTGTTATGCAAATAACATTGGACTGCACTGATGTTGGGTATGCACCGGCTATGCGAATGTGAAGAAATGCACCGACTATATGGCGTGCAACTATAGTTAATGCACCGATGCAAACTACACTTGTTATGCATGAACTAAAATTGCACCGATGCAGAGAACAGACAATGCACCGACTATATGCACCAACTATATGCAAGTGTAAGACTAGTGGAATGCACCGATGACACAAGTATAGATTGCACAGACTCTATGTGGTCAGTGACGACCAATGCACCGATGCAATCCTTACAACGACTTGATGTAAACACAAGCAGACAGAACTTTGCACAGACTATTTTTAACATTCAACCAGCTTCAGACCCAAGTATTCAATAGATAAATGCACATACCACATTTCAATCTCACATGACTCAGAGATTGTCATTATCAAAACCAGGGTTCCAACAATCTCCCCCTTTTTGATTATGACAATTATGAGTCATGTATGATACAAAAGCATGAATTAACCCATCAACCAGACATATCATATCATAGACTAAAACATTCATTGACAATATGCACTATGTATACTTTCTGTGTACAAAAAGAAAAGCAAAACTGTTTGAGTTTGTTTCCATATAGACTGTTCCCCACCAAAATTGTCATACATGATGGACCAAGACCGCCATTTCTCCCCCTTTCTCATTATCAAAAAGGGCTACTGGAGCAACACCTCTGAAGCTGCCTCTTCCTCTGTGGGATGTGCTACTGGAGCTTCCACGTATAGGGCCAGCATTGGGAAAAGAGCGAGTAAGACTATCAACTTTAGTACCAAGAGCTGTAAATTTTGCCATGATCTTTGACTCATTCTGTTGAATAACACCACGAAGCTCTTTGACATGAGTTGTGATATCCACAAACCACTGCCGCATCATGATGTTCAAATTTTTGGACTGAGGCATCACTTGATTGTAAGTGTCAGCCATAAAAGTGGAAGAAGTAGTTGTTTGTGCTGTGATACATGTTTCACAACGATTCAGAAGATTCTCCACTTATTGCTGAACTGAGTTAAGTTTCTTGGTAAGCTCCTGCTGATCTTCTTTTAGAATATTCTACTGAGTCTTCATTAATTCAAGACTGATCCTAATATCATAGGAGTGATCAAGAACTTTGGTGAGGCTAACATAAGTTTCACCTTGAGTTTCTTGCAGCTTATTCATGATTTCCCCAGCCTTTTGACAAACTGCAACGAGGGATTCCAAAACACCATTTAGCTTGGAATCAGACTTGTACTTATCATAAGCAAATTTTATCCATTGACTGTCCTCAGTCTGTTCCAAATGAAGCACTCTGCTGTCCAAACGATCAATGGCCGAAAGTATACCAATAAATTGGTAGTTCATCATACTGGTTTGGGTCATTACCAAATTTGTCAGTACATTGAGCTTTTCCATCATTTGTGACTCTGAACTTGCTCCTGTGGATGTAGATGCCTGATAACCTTGGAAAATAGATTCTTGCACAGGAGATAGTGGAGTCAGTATCCCAAAGAGAGTTATAGGCCCGTGATATGGTCCATATAATGGAGCAGGACCTTGGAGTTGACCTTGTGGGGCCTCTTCCTCACCCTCTTGAGCTTCTTAAGGTTGTTGTTCCATTCTGTGCTCTTCAACAACAGTATCAGCAATTTCCTCTATGATTTTATGAGCTTCTTCTGTCATTATTTCAGTGACCATATAAATTAATGACTGTACATGTGAAGGAATTTCTTCTTGACCTGAACCATCTTCATGTTCCTCTGTAGAAACTATTTCATCGATTGTTTCTTCTTCAGTTGCCACTGGATGAGATTCTTGTTGAATTTCCTCTATTGTCTACTGTTGGACTGACTGTACTGATTGATCAGCTTCTTTTCTTTGAGCTTGCTGTCCAAATTTATCAAACAATTCATCAATGTGCTGATCCAGTTGCTGTGCTATTTGTTGTTCAGCCAAGTTCAACTCCTGAACCTCTTGTTCTAATTCTAGATTTTTAATATGTTGCAATTCTGATGCATCTAGAGTCAGCTGGGAAGACTTCTCTGCAGAGTCTACTTGTTCAACAGCTTTTTGTAGTTTCTCCCCCTGACTAATCTGAATCAGTTCAACCTGACATGACGGAGACTTTTCCACAATATCCATTCCTGCTACTGGGGTTTCTCTTTCTGCTACGATATGCACATGTCTGACAGTGGGTGCCTTCAAATTCATGAACTTATTGATGTAGTCCATATTATATATATTTACTTTCAAAATCTCTTTTGAGGTTTCCCCTTCCAATGGAATATGCATTCTCTTGAAAATTGTAGTCAAGTGGGCTGCATAGGGTAAATTTCTTCTGGCATGTTTGCATGTTCCCATAATCTGAATGATTATTTCTGGTAGACAGATTCTGACCTTCTTTAACAAACAGAAAAGAATGAATCTCTAAGATTCAATAAGTCTCCCTCTGCTTCCAACTTGTGGAGTTACCATAGTAGTGAGAATATGATGTAACAATCTCTTCAGAGGGCTAAACTTAATTGTATTAAACTGATTCAATTTTGACTGTTCTTTGTTCCTTGGATCACTAGGCAGCTCGGTAATGGTGGAGAAGGCGTCATGAAGGTCAAACCAAAATTCCTTTTCGATTGCACCGTCCTCCGGAATTCTAAGTATTTTATGAAGTGAGTGCCTAGAGATTTCAATATTCACACCTTTGACCAGAGACTGAATTTTTGATTCTTCAGGAAAATGCTTCAGATTAAAATAAAATTCAGCAACCATTCTTGGGTAATAAATTCTGTGCTTCCCCAAAAATTTTACCCACTTTTGAAACTTAAACACTTCTATCAATTCAGGATAAGCTAAACCCATCGGTTTATCATCAAAATCAACATACCGTGGTAACATGATCTTGGCTGATTCTAACAGCATCTCACTGTAAATCGATGATTTGGCCGAAATATCTTCTTCTTTAGGTTCATCAGCCATTCTTCGGCGCTTGGGAACTTTCTCCTTTTCCATTTTCTTTACTTTTCCTTGAGCAACAACATCAACTTCTGCAGATATAGACCCTTCCAGCTAAAGCTCCTCCGTGGCCTTCCTCTTCCCCTTACTCTCAGCAGATGGCGAGGACATGGTGGAAGATTAACAAGTGGAAGATAAGAGATAGAGGAATGTTGCAAGAATGGTGAGAGAAGAGACTTAGGAAGCCAAGGTCGTGTTCTGCACAGAGGCGAGATACTAAGAATCGCGAGAGCGGGAGAGGGTTTCGAGCTGGAAGGGATATGTTGCACAGTGGTGGTAAATAGGGTTTGAGAGTATTATCTAATATACTATCTACTTTAACAACCTCAACATATAATACGCAAAACACCCTTTACCTTACGGAAAAGGCCTTTCATCCCCTTTCGTGATTTTCAACGTATGGGACTATATCGAATAACATGAAGTCTTCACAAAATATCTTTTGAAGTGAAATCAATAGGAATAAAATAAGTCCATCCATGATTACCCTCAACAAGATATGCCGTTAATTCTTACTAAACATTTTCATTTGCCAGCATGAAGAAAAATCCATTTTTATATAGAGCTTAAATCAGTTTTAATTTTTCTTAAAGCCACACCAGAGTCAACCATATGAATATTAAACTTTTATTAAGGATTGAGCATTCTGGTAATACTGCACCTTTTTACTTAAGGAAGCATGTTGATTAGACACCAGAATCCCTGGTTACTCAGTGTGGCTTTACCTTACTGCTTCAAAATTTTTGAACAGAGATAGCACTTATCATCATGACATAACCTTTAAATTTCATTGAATCAGATAGTTAGTTTCTCAAATAATGTGCCATTGCTCTGCCTCCTTTTGACAAACAATTTTATTTGCTTATTTTCCTTTGATGGCGTATTCTCTGGTCTATCAACAGAATTATCTTAGAACATGTTTAAGAACCATATAAACATTAGGTTCTTCGCCAGGTTGACTTACTACTCATGATTTTCAAAATTTTCAGCAATCTTTTGAGATGTTCCATTTCAGACTATTTTCTGACCATTGAGTCTACATTCAGAGACAATTGTGGAAACTTTAAGATAGGATATAATATCCATAGGCAGAAAATCACGGTCCAGTTAAAATCAGCAATTTTGTTCTTAGTTAGGGGTGTTCTTAGTAGTTAAGTGTTGAGGATTAGAAAAGGTAATAGATATCAGATTTTAACTCCCCCTGGTTACCACATTCTATGGACTTGTCGAAAGGGAGATGAGAGCAAAGATGAGCATGAAGATGTGAAGGAAGTTTGCCAAAGAGCGAAGTTCAGAGTTCAGAGCCAATCAGTTACACAGCCTAAGAGGTTTGTTCCACAGCTTACACCCTCTTATGTACACAGTCAGCTTCTAATTTCTCAGCTTGAATAGGAATCAGTACATTCAAAAAGGACACTTCTCAATAGCTTTCCAATGAACATAGACTGTCTCAGCAACATCACATAATAACTCATATCACCACTTCAGGTCACTATCTAAGCAGTCATACATCTGAAAGCTCCAAACAATTGTAGCACTCAAAATCTGATCAGCTTTTCACAAACAGACAACCCATCATTCAAGCAGCTAGGCTCTCAAACACTTTGACTCCCCCTCAAGAATTGCTAGGATTCCACCCAAAAAATATTTATTTTTCTTAGAGTACATAGATTTAACATGACTATATGCATAGAAAATTCTACATGCAACTTGACCCCTGGTACCTGGCGAAGGCAAGCCTCTACGCATAGCGTGGGTTTCCAGATAGAAAACAACTGTCCTTCTCCCAACATACTATTTTATATACCATAGGGTCGTGCAAGCCTACTTATCTAATCATGAACATGATATCATCCATCATTGATTTATTTCAATTATTCATGGATCATTTGCTCATACAATTTTAGTGAAGAGATGCACAGATAATATGATGATATTAGCTATGACACTGTGGAATATCACATACAATGCAAACATGCATCATGATAACTCAAGAAGATGCAACTATAAAGCCAGAATTTAAGAAGATCAGACAACTAACCTGAAAGATGCAAAAATGGGGTTTTTCATGTTCTAGTGCCTTGGCTTATTTATCCCCTTTTATTTCCTCTGAGGCATACCTGCAAGATGAAGTTATTTTGCAAAATGTGGAACCCAAAAACTCTTGGGTTCTACTAAGTAAGTAACACCTTTAGCAGGTGTACTCCGAGAATTCCAAACTTTCCTATTGTCATATTTCATAGCATGGCAGTCATTCATGATATGTCCCATTCTCCCACAATAATGACAATGAATGAGAGATCTCAGATTTTTCTTGACACGATCATCATGGAATTTTTGTGGGTGGACATGAGTTAAGTAATTTCTGCCATAACGATCATTATTTCTTTTCACATACCAACATTCAGATGCACGGTGGCCAATTTTTCCATAAGCAAAGTTTTTACTACCAAAAACATTTTTATTTACAGGGAAGTTTTCAAATTTTGAATTGACTCTCTTTCTTTGAGCATGCCAGCAATGGGCTCCAATATGGCCCGACTTCCCACAGTGGTAACAGTGAATTTTCTTCTTCTGAACTGCATGGTGAGTGTCTTGAGTTTTCCCATCATGAAATTTCTTAGTAGCCTGCTCATCTAGCTCCATTGTCCTACACTCATGCATTTTATGACCAGTTTTTCCATAGTATTGATATGAAAAGATTTTTGTGTTTGCATGTGACTAAATGGGGGAAATTTTTCTATCATGCACTTGTTCAAGACAGTTTTTAGAAGTAGAAGAAACGTTAACAACATCGGATGAGATTTTGGTTTTATTTTTGTTTTCACTCTTTTTCTGATTTCCTCCAGTTTTAATATTTTTGCTTTGTTTCTCACTTCTTTTAGTCACGAACTGAAATACATGTAGACTTGAACTCGAGGCCACATATTTGTGATTTTTATCAACCAGATCCTTCTTACCAGCTAGGTTATATCCTAACCCTTCCTTTTGGAAATTTATTTTGGTACCTAAGATCTTGTTCAGGTTATCCTTTCCTTGGACAAATTTCGACAAATAGTTTTTAAGGTCCTGAATTTCTGAATTCAAAAAAGTAACGTTCAACTCATGACTAGTAATTTCAGTTTCGTAAGAGATTACTTGTTGGTGCAGTGCATCGTTGAGACTTGTTAGTCTTTCAATTTCCTGCTCTAGCTTTTGTTCCTTATCATTACCAGTTTCTCTTAAAACATATTTTCCTTTTTCGATTGATGTCCATTTCTCTGACATAACAACATTTAACACCATCAGTTGTTTATTTTGTTCTTTCAATTTGGAATTCTCTTCAATCAGAACATGTGAATCATCACTTTTCAATTTTTTAGTCAACTTTTGCTCTGACAATTCTAACTCCATATTTCTACTTCTCAGATTGTCTACCTTCTCTTTAAGAGACTCCACTTGATGCTCCTATAACCTGAGTTGAGACAGAAGATCATTGTTCAAGTTCTTAGCCGAATCACAATTCTTACATGTGTTCTCATAATTTTTCAAGCTACCTTTTAAGTTTGCGTTCTCACATTTCAACTCTCTTATATCATGCAGCAAGCTTTTCTTTTTCTTCTTCATTTCATGTTTTTCAGATTTATAACAATCAAGCAAATTGTTGTACATGTCAATCAACTCATCCAAAGAATTTTGTTCTGATTCAGAATTTACCTTTGATGAAGAGCTGTCTGACTTATCACTGCTGTAATCCTTGGTCATGAGGCACTTGTGGTTCTCCTTGCCTTATTTGAGATTCAGCTCGACCATCAATTCCTTAGCATTCCTGTACTTAGACATGCATGAGAGCACATCAGAATTTATCGCCCCTTTCAACATCTCCAGGGCTTTTCTATTTTCAGCACTCATCAACTCATGACTAATATTCCAGTCTAACTTATTTACTGGAATGTCATAAGGTCCATGCTCAATTAGAATCAGCAAATTCAAATCCATAGAATTTACGTAGTCTCTAAACTTCCTACCCCAATCAGAGAAACATGATCCATCAAACATTGGAATATCAGACTTTGACTCCATATCAGATACACAAGGCACTAGACACTCAACGGAGTCACTCAAAGTACCGATAGAAGGCAGGATCTACTGCAGATCGTGGGATCTGATGAATCAATAACCTGGCTCTGATACCAATTGATGGGACAGATGGTATGCTCTGATACCAATTGATGGGGTGCTAGACTCGGATTCAGAGGGGGGTGAATGAATCTCCCCTTTAAAACTTCACCCAATTAACACTTAAAGCAATCAGAGTTACGGAATAAAAATCAATTGAGCTCTTCCAAATAAGAGATTCAAAGAAGCACTTGATCAATTAGTTGGACTGCTAAAATGTAGACACCTAACCAAGTCTAGTCCGTAGATAGAGTCAACTAAGAACAGCATGTGCCTTAAAGCATTCAGATAGAATACTCACTTGAAACGCTCCTAGCCATTCATCTAGCGACAATCAGATAAGAAATCAAACCACGGAGACAAGAGATTTTTAGGTGGTTCGGTCCGCAAACCTACGTCCACCCGACACTCAAACTTGAGTGTGGATTCCGCTGATACACAGCTTAAACCGCTGGGCCTCACAGCTTGCCTACAACTGCTGAGCATCACAGCTTGCTTCCGCTGGGCAGTACAGCATAGCCATCCGCTGCCTAACAGCTTGACCCGCTGGGCAATACAGCTTAGCCGACCAGAGGAATCTTCCTCTGCAACCGCTACACAGCTTGCTCCGCTGACTAACAGCTTGAATAAAGGTTCAAAAGAAAAATAAGAAGAACAAAGGAAACACAACAACTGAAAGCTATAAATGATAGCAACACAGATGTGGCTCTCATGGAGCTGACTGGATTGGATTTGATCTAGATTCCAGTAGGGACAGATCTACTGATGAAGCTTCTCTTCTTCTTCTTGAAATCTCTATCTCTCTCTCTATCCTTCTTTCTCTTCTACTTCTTCTTCTTCTGGCTCTCCTTTCTTTTCTTCTCTGGATCGTGCAAGATCTAGCTCGCTCTCTCTCTCTCCCTGCTTCAGCTCTCAATGGCAGACGCAGATCTTCTGGCACGATCGTCTTCTCTCTAAGGAGAAGCTTCCTTTTTATAGCAGCAGAGAGGTGGGGCATGTGCTCTCCACGATTCCCGCCCAAACGCCTGGATTACGTGGCAGTCATCCCAACTTACTAGTTTATATGTGTCATGATCCAAACACCTCCTCTGATCTTGGATCTCATGCGATTCTTAATATCCACGAAGAAAACACCTGCCAAGGCATCAGACATACAGTCTGCTTCAGACAGTTATATGTCAAGAGATTGCTCGGAGTAGATCATCTGTCATGACTGAGGTGCATAGACTCAATATTCATGCACAGGCCGATGTACAGGCACGCCAATGAAGTGTGTCTGTACTACGTGTACTTAGTGAAAACATAGCACTGATTCAATGTGCATGAATACATACATTGCACCATCGTTGTCTATGAAGTCAGCATGAGAATTCACTGATGCCATTTTTCACAATAACGTGATATGCACAGATGTTATACAGACACAGAGGCACTGACGGAGCTTTGCATAGACACAGACTATATGTAAGTAAATGATATAGCACCGATGTTGTTTTTTGGAATGCACTGTTTATGCACAGACTTGATATGCAAATAACAGTGGACTACACTGATGTTGTGTATGCACCGGCTATGTAAATGTGAAGAAATGCACCGACTATATGGCGTGCAACTATAGTTAATGCACCGACGTAAACTACACTTGTTATGCATGAACTAGAATTGCACCGATGCAGAGAACAGACAATGCATCGACTATATGCACCAACTATATGCAAGTGTAAGACCAGTGGAATGCACCGATGACACAAGTATAGATTGCACAGACTCTATGTGGTCAGTGATGACCAATGCACCGATGCAATCCTTACAATGACTTGATGTAAACACAAGCAGACAAAACTTTGCATAGACTATTTTTAACATTCAACCAGCTTCAGACCCAAGTATTCAACAGATAAATGCACAGACCACATTTCAATCTCACATGACTCAGAGATTGTCATTATCAAAACCAGGGTTCCAACAGCTTTGCGCCCTAGCTGCTATGTGTGCATCTTCATCGATTTGGACCTTTCATCTAAGTCAATGTTTAAACACTTTTCATCCTTTGCGTTGACGTTAACCCTGCGTCAACGAATACCCTTTCCGGCGAATGGCTTCATGCCTTAGCCGCTATATGTGCATCTTCATTGATTTAGACCTTTCGTCTGAGTCGATGCTTAAACCTTGTTATCCTTTGCATTGACGTTATCCCCACATCAATGAATACCTGACGTGGGAGAGGTATGCACATGGGAGCTCGCTCACCCGACCAGCACGATGGCAGTGGCTTCAGATGCGAACCTGTGGCATAGCATTATGGCACTACGCTCCACGTAGGGAGGGGATCATGGGGTTGGGAATGATTAACACAAAACTTGTAATATCATGGATTCTTCGGGTCAGAATCAGAGAGCTATCGGATTGCTTTCGTGGGTCCTGATATGTGTTTTACGATCCACGCGGGTTTTTCCCTTGTATAACTTGCGGAACCCTGTGGAGAGTTGACCGTTGAGTTTTGATATTCATGGATGCTACAATGTGTTGTGCTAATTTCGAGGATCACGAAGGCTATGTTTTCGTATTTTTCTGAATTTATGAATTTTCGTGCCAAAAATCAGATTTTAGGAAAATTGCTAATTTCCTATTTTTCATCTTCTTCTTAACCCTTTTCCCTCCTCTCTCTCCCCTCACATCTCTCACTTTCTCTCCCTCCGTTCTCTCTCCTCTCTTCTTCTCTCCCCCGGGCGCGCGATCGGTGCGGAGCTGGGTGAAGTGGAGACGGTGTGGAGCTGACCTGGAGCATGATGGCGTGAAGACCGGAGCGTGGCGTTGGCGCGATCCCTCGGTGGATTCAAAGCCGGCGTGGGCGGGGTCGTGTGATGGTTTTTGACGTATTATGGTTGTCTCGGCTCGTGAGAACTTTGGTGGAGGTAGGGGGATAGATGCCCTACTCTTTTACTACGTTCCCTCGCGATTTGGAACCGAACGGTGTGAGTTTGAGCGGGTTTTGCCTTGATTAGGCGAAATGCATGTTTAGAGAGTGTGAGCCATGTTCATCGCTCCAGGCAACGATTTCTAGTTTAAATGGTTTCATTTGAACCCCTGGCATGTTGGGAATCTTTTCCCGCCAGTTTCATTGCATTTGGTTGAGAATCGGAGCCGGTATGAGCCCGACCATCCATGTGAATCATTCTGGGACAATTCATTGGAATCGCCCGTTTCTTGCTGTTTAGTAGTTGTTTTGATCCCTTCCGGCTTGTGGAAGGTGTATAACGTGCCTAGGAATGTTTCCCCGTCGTTTAGATGCGATTGGTGCGTGGAAATACCAAGTTTTCAGCTTCCCTACGGTTCTCCCGCCGTATCGGCTTAGCGGTTCTTCCAGAGACCATTTTTGGTCTTTGGCGGCCCATTGGAGACCGCTAGGTTGAGTGTATAAGTCAGTTTGGCTTTGCGGTCTCACGACCAACCGCAAGGTCGTTGCTTGCGGCCCTTAGAGGACCACTAAGCTTTGCATAGCGACCTGAGGAGGACCACTAGGCTCTAAGTGACGGCCCAAGGGTGACTGCTACTCTCCACATTGTGTTGGTTAAGTCGGTTCATTAGGTAACGGCCATGCGACTGACCGCCTCTGAGGTGTTGTGGCCCCATCTGTGACCGCCACCTGTCATTTTAGGTCGGTTCACGGTTAAAGTCCGTTCGGGCTAGCAGTCTAGCTCCAACCGCATGCGTGTCCTTGGCGGCCTTGGGGTGACCGCCAGGCTTCGTGTAACGCTCCTAGGTAGACCGTTAGGGGGTTGTGACCTGTTAAGTCAGTTAAACTATTTTGGAGTTTCACTGGGCATAGTGGCCATGTTGTGACCGCTAGGGTCAAGCTTGCGGCCCTGAGGAGACCGTCTGGTGGCAGTAGCAGCCTGAGGCAGACCGCAAGACTCCTACTTTTGTGGATTTTGTATCTGGGGTTTTTCTTGAAGGTAGTGGCCCTTTGGATGACCGCCAAGTTGGTCTAGCGGCCAGGGTGAGACCGCCACCTGCCCAGAGTGTTGTTCTGTGTTGGTTTGATTTCCGGTTGATGTGGCTTTGACCCCTTGGTTAGCCCACTGTTCTGTGGATGTCTTGGATGTCCTATGAGGGCTGTGACTATGTTATAGGGTGTCTGAGAGTGCCACTGTACCGAGTAATGTTTTGTGTTATATTGAGTGTCATTATGGTTTCTGGTCAACCCAATTGTGACCCAACGGTTGACACGTGACCTCGTGAGTGTCTCGTCTATCCTGTTAGGATTGAGACATGGCTTGGATGCTTGGAGGTATCATCATACCTCGATTTATGTGTCCATGTGGTTCTAGGGCTTTTGGTGATCCCTCATGTTCCGTGCTTCATGTTATGCGGAATTGTGAGTCCGCTGTGTGGCTCGAAGCCGAGTACTCATTGTTGTTATTATTATTGTTATGGATCCGGCTGTTCTGTGCCATCTTCTATAATGTGTTTACCGTAGTTTTTGGCTTAGGGACTAGTCTGATTAACAGCGTGTTGCTGTGATGTGCGACGATCTTGACCCGAGTCTTGTGACTCAAGGATCGTTGTCGACAGGTCTAGTTGACTGTCCTGAGTCTGGTAGTAGTTGTGTACTGCATTGTGCTCCGTAGTACGAGTGACAGGTGTGTGCTTACCCTGTTTGTACATTGGTGTTCGTTGTTTCGAGTCTCTGTGTCTAGTGAGCCTCCACTAGTCGTAGCCTGACGACACTTTCCTGTGTGTCGGCCCACCAGGGAGTGGTGGCGGGGTGAGTTCCCGACAGACGATTTTTAGGCTAGTTCCCGTGGGCCCCCTTGCTTTGCGGTAGCGTCCTACTGAGGGGGAAGCTAGCTAGAGGCCTGGCTCAAGGCCTTGGGCTTGTGTGCACACACGTGGTCAGGGGCAGTTGGATGAGCGCCGACAGGCGTGACCCTGACTAGTCACTTGTTACTGTTGTTCCTTGTACTTGGTTCTTTGTGAGTGTCTCAGTTACCACCGTGCTAGGCATGTGCGAGATACTTGAGGCGCGGTGTAAGACGTTAGTGGACGCATCTGGCTATTCTTCTAGTGAGGAGGTGCTTCTATCACATGACATAATGACTTGTGTTTTCGTGACTGGTTTCCGTCATGATTGACGTGACTTGTCGGGTAGTCTGCGTTGGCTTCACTTGCGGTCTAGTCTAGTGTAGCGTACACGACGGTGAGCTCGTGTATGTCTCGTGCCTTTGAGTGTGTAGGTCGTTGTAGGCTTTACCTATTTTGGTAGGCTTTTCACGATAGGGTTCCGTGATTCGACAATGGATCGGTAACACCTGACTTTGTAAGATCAAGGTTCACCTTTCTATTGCTGTCTGGAGTAGTTTAGAGGGTCGAGGTTCCTTCAGCTGCCGTGTTTCAATGTTACGGCTTTTCCTTTTTACTTTTATAGTTGTTACTCCTGTTGTTACTACTTTGCTTTATTGTACCATTGCTGTTACTACGTGTTTTATGGTAGGGTTCTACGGGATCCCTACTAAGCCAGTGACACGAGGTTCAGCCCTGACTTTTGAGGTGTAGCAGTTCTTCCTCCTACTGGGCGATACCTGCCGCGTGGTTCTTAGTTGCCAGTGTTGCCAGTGTCGGGTTTCCCACGACTTGAGAGTACGTTCTCTTTCCTATTAGACTGTACTTGTCTTTCTGTTGGACTGGACTCTGTTAGTTTTAATTGTTATAGAAGATGTAATTTTATTTCTGCTACTTTAGCAATCCTGATCATTGAAATTTAATTACTTACTGCTTTATCTGGAAGTTCAATGTACACACACCGTTCCTTCCCTTCGGAGCTTTTCTGCTCTTGGGAGGCCTCGTAGGCTCCAAGTGGTATCAAGTTTACCTGGTATCCGAAGTCTGGGTCATCACAAAACTACCCTCGCATAGGAGGGGGGAGCACGGGGAAGGGAAAATGGGCCTACTGCCTTGTGTCTGTTCTGCAGGACAGAACTAAAGTGCTTCGGCTGTCACGCCATGATCAGAAATCTGATAAAGGTGCCGTCAGCATCCACACGTTGCAGATGACATGCAGAAGTACTCCTGAGAATTTGATGGCGTTCCGAGGCTATTGGGAGGGGGTGGTGGCTGAGAGATCCGACTGCACAATTCTGTCCCGCAGGACAGGTCTACGTAGTCCGCTTGCAGAGGCAAGGGCGAACTCCAAAGATGTCAAAATGAAGCGAGACTAGTGGGAGGTGATGCCAGACAGATCCCTCTACTTATCGTAAAAAGGAGAGCATCGTATAAATACCGAACTAGGCATGGTCATCCATGAACTGGGGCTCTGGAAAATAGGTTCGCAGACAGGCGCGGTCCTACAGTGCGGGCCGGTATGGCCTGCTCGTGACTCTGAACACGTCCAAACCTGTTGGGATGCGTCAAGGATGAGGATAGGGTCATCACAAAGGAAGGACGCGGACAGCGACGCAGCAGGATGGACGTGGCGAACTCTGCAACTTGTGTTCGCGTTCTGTGCGAACTGGACTTCACAGATTCAGCGCAGTCCCACGGAAACGAGTGCCACGACCGTTGTCGACGTCAGATCAAGATGAGACTTGTCGTGTTGCGAAGTAGACTCGAAGAGGATCAAACCCAATGACCAAAATCACCCCGAGGACACCGGGAGGAAGTCTACGATAGGCGCTCAAGTTCTGCTCATGGATCTGCAGGACCAGCGGGTATAGATCTGCAACTCGGGGATGGTGGGTGATGGTGGTGGGTTCCCGGTGTGGCGTGGGACTTCCTGGAGGGTGGGAAGACGTGGGAGAGGGCTTGGAGAGGGGCAGAGGAGGCCTGGAATGTGGGGAAGAGGGAGTGGCGCGCTAGGGTTTGGCAGGTGAAAGGGGGTGTGCGACCTGGGTTGAGGGTGAGGAAGGGGTGCACCGACTGCTAGAATGGGGGAGGGAGTTTAGGAGATTCTCTTGATTTGGCTCAGGTGGCAGGGATTTTAGGAAGTAATGATTTAATTTGGTGGAAGGGGGGAGAGAAAATAGGAGAACTAATTTGAATTACAGTTGGATTAGGAAAGAGATTAAGAGAGAGGGAATGGGTGATGGCTTTTAGATTAGGTAAGAGGGAGAGATTCTTGGAGGGATTGGGGGAAGGGAGGCTGATGTGGCAAGGAGGCTAGGAGGGGGATGAGGGCCGCGGCCAAGAGAGAGGAAGGAGGGGAATTGCGATCCCAAGAGAGAGGAGAAAGAGAGAGGGGGGGATTTTTCGCAAGAGAGAGAGGGAGGGGAGATAAGCCAAGGGATTTTCCTTGAAATAACTTTTTTCATTCAATAATTCACTCTACCAAAATGAGGGCCCTTGGTCCCCTATTTATAGGAGAAGCCAGGGGGTTACAAAAGACATTAATTATCCCTAACAAATAAAAAAAGGCCCCGCTATCCCGGGGGTGACATTAAGCAACCTATGACCCTTAACTAGACCCACTAGCTAATGTAGTTTTTTGGGCCCAATTAGCTGACCCATTAAGAACTAAATGCTAAATAACAAGAAACCACATCATAATAAAAAGAGAAAAAAATGTAGCGTTGTCGGGCTCGACCCAATGGGCCAAGGGACGCGAGCGACCACTCCACCAAAAGGTTTGGGCCGCCGAGTCCCCACTTTGATGTCATCATCAAACCCCCCACCCCGGTTGGAAAAGATTCGACCTCGAATCTTAAAGTGGGGAAGCATGATTTAGACGATCGCCGAAGGATATGGGGAAGGTGGAGCACGGTCAAAGGCAAGAAGGATCTTTGGCTATTGCTTCTCGTATGTTGTGCAAAACTCGTCCCACACAACGTCCCCCTGGGGCAGCTCCAGAAGTCGGGGAAGAGCAGTGGGCATGTGACGCGGCGGCAACGTGCAAAAGATTGTCGGCACTCCGAAAACACCAATGGGACAGGATGTAGCACAGAAAGAGGGAATAACTACTGTCTCACGTAGCTCGGCCTCTCATCGGACGGTCTCTCACCGGGCAATCACTCAAATCTCACAAGGGATTTGGAGGGAAGGGAAGCAAGAGGAGAAAACTCTCTTACGTACATAACTCTATTCTTTTCTTCAATCCATCAATTAAAAGGGTACAACTGGCCTCTTTTATATAGGGATGGCCAAATTACACTAGGACACAAATATCCCTAGACAATTAAACTAAGGACCTTCATATCCTTTGACTATTGGCCTAATAAAACAAAAGCAAATCACTATTGGCCTAATAAAATAAAAGCAAATCATACATGTAGCCCAATACACACAATACAATCATAAAATACATAGAAAATGGACATGGGCTTCAGGACGTCGACTCTCATATCCACAAGCTCGGTGGTGTCGGGGCGGTGCGGCGTCGGCTCCGTGTATCTGGTCTGGTGTCCCCACCAACCCTCCCGGGGCAGTTGGAACTCGACTCCGTCGAGTAAGGTGGGCCACCGCTATGGTAGTGCTCCAGGAGGTCTGGATCGAGGAGCTGGAGATCTTCCCAGCTGATCTAGGAATCATCAGAAGGTGGGCGGCCCTGCCAGCGGACAAGGTAGCGCTGGTAACCCGACTCCGTGTCGCTGTCACCTACTCATCCAGTATACTCTCAATTTGCTCGCGCGGTACTCTCAAGGCTGGAGACGCACATGGGTGGGCTCACTCTTAATGGGAGGAGAAGGCTCGAAAGGGTCACTAGGAATCGCTGTGGGTTCCTTGTAGGCCACTAGATCTGCCACATTAAATGTAGAGCTAATCCTATATTCGGGAGGTAAGTCCACAACATATGCATTAGAGCCAATCTTATGTAGTATTTGGAAGGGACCATCACTACGGGCTTGCAACTTTTTAACGACTCCCGAGGGGAGTCGTTCGGGTCAAACCCGTACCATAACCAAGTCACCCTCTTGAAACTCGTGGTGACGCCTATGCGAATCAGCCAAACGTTTGTAGGTCTCATTACTGAGGCTTATTTGCTTGCTAATTGACTCATGCAGACTTTTGACATGATGTGCAAACTCTTCGACTAATTTGGAAGTTCTAGACTCGAGGGGAAGGGGAATGAGATCCACCGGTTTCCTTAGTATGTATCCATGCATGACCTCAAATGGACTCATACCTATAGATCGATTGACAGAGCTATTATATGCAAATTCTGCTTTGGGCAAGAAAAGATCCCAATTGCTAGAGTGATCCCCTACAAGACACCTCAAAAGGTTCTCTAAACTCCTATTGACGACCTCTATTTGCCCATCAGTTTGTGGGTGATAAGCAGTGGCGAATTTGAGCTTAGTGCCAACTAGGTGCCAAAGTGTCTTCCAAAAATAACTAGTGAATCAGACATCTCAATCAAACACTATGGTCCAGCAGAGACCATGCAGACGCACTACTTCATCAAAGAAAAGGTGGGCTTCTCTAGATGCATCAGATGTTTTGAAACATGCAATGAAATGGGCCATCTTAGAGAATCGATCAACTACAATAAAGATGGAGTCATGCTTGTGAGCAGTACGAGGTAAGCCAAGGATGAAATCCATGCTCACATCAACCCAAGATCTATCAAGAATGGGGATAGGAGTGTAGAGACCAGTATTTTGTTTGACCTGTTTGGCCATTGTGCATGTCCTACACTGAGCCACAATCTTGGCTACATCTTTCTTTAGGCCAGGCCAATAAAAGTGCTCCTCAACAGAATAGATGATCTTATTTCGTCCAAAATGACCAGCAAAACCTCCAGCATGCATTTCCTAGATCACAAAGTCCCGGACAGAAGTCTTCGGGACACAGAGTTGCTATCCTTGAAAAAGAAAACCATCTTGGAGTAGATAATCAGCAAATGCTGTCGAGGATCCAGCAAACAAGGCAGAGTAGGTAGGGCCAAAATCTAGACACTCTCCATAGAGTGCCTTTATACGGTCAAATCCGGTGACCTCTACCCGCACAATGGAAAGAAGGGAGGCCCTTCGACTCAAGACGTCGGCCACCTTATTCTCACTTCCAACCTTATGTTTTAGGACAAAGGTGAAGGACTAGAGGAATTCTACCCATCGACCGTGCCTAGGGTTTAAGCCCTTCTAGGAGCTAAGGAATTTCAAGGCCTCATGATCCGAGTATAAGACAAACTCTTGAGGTAAGACATAATGTCTCCAGTGTTTGAGCTTGGACCACAGCATAAAACTCTTTATCGTAGGTAGAGTAACGAAGGTTTGCATCAGTAAGCTTCTCACTGAAATAAGCCACAGGGTGGCTTTCCTGACTAAGCACTCCTATACCTACGCCAGATGCATCACAGGATATCTCAAAGAGTCTGGAAAAGTCTGGCAGGCGGAGGACATGGGCTTTGGTCATTAGCTCTTTTATAGTAGTAAAAGCCTGGAAGGTAGCTCTAGTCCACTCAAAATTTCCCTTACATATGCAATCTGTAATGGGTGCCATAATGGTGCTAAAACCTTTAATGAAGCGTCTGTAGAAAGTGGCTAACTCATGGAAACTGCGAACGTCATGGACATTCTGGGGCTCTGGCCAGTCTACTAAGGCTTGGACCATGGATTGGTCCACAGACATTCCTTGACTAGAAACCATAAATCCAAGGAAAGCGACTCGGTCTGTCATGAATTCACACTTCTTTAGGTTGGCATACAGGGTTTCTCTCCTCAAAGTCTCGTAGACTTCCCTCAAATGCTAGATGTGGTCCTGAGGGTTATGGCTATAGATCAAAATGTCGTCAAAGTAGACGACAACAAAGCGACCACTAAGTGGGTGGAGGACTTCAGTCATGAGCCTCATGAATGTGCTGGGGCATTGGATAGCCCAAATGACATGACGAGCCATTCATACAGAACTTCCTTTATTTTGAAGGTTGTCTTCCATTCATCCCCTGGACGGATCCTGACCTGGTGGTAGCCACTTTTCAAGTCAATCTTGGAAACGATGGTGGCTCCACTCATCATGTCAAGCATGTCATCGAGACGAGGAATGAGAAATCTATACTTGACAGTGATTTTGTTGATGGCACAGCTGTCAACACACATCCGCCAGGTGCCATCTTTTTTTGGTGTGAGCAAAGCAGGAACATCACAAGGACTCTTGCTCACTATGAGGAAACCTTTTTGAATAAGGTCCTCAACAATTCTTTGGAGCTCAGCATGCTCCTTGGGATTTATTATGTAATGGGAAAGGTTGGGTAGGGTGGACCCGGGGACAAGGTCAATTGCATGTTGTACATCACGGATGGGAGGGAGCCTAGAGGGCAAGTCCTCAGGGAAGATGTCTTGAAAGTCTTGCAGGATTGCTTGGACTTCAGTTGGGATTGAGACTTGGGACTCCTCGGGTGCGATGGTAACAATAACAGCCCAAACAGGGGCACCCTCAGCAACCTCTCTATTTAGCTCACGTACATTTATGAAGTTAAGGCGCCTAACTAGGTCATGACCAACCTTAGGGGCCTTAGGAATGGGTGTGATAGGTATAGGAGAAAAGGGAATGGGAGGTTTCCCTTCAGTGAGAGTCTGGGGATTCTCCTGAACCTTGGGGGTTCCAGTGGGGGTGGAGGTGGAGCTCCTTCCCGGGGTCACCTTTGGGGGTCCCGAGTATAGTTGAATCTTCTTCCCGTTGTGAGAGAAGGAACACTGATTGGATCGACCAAATGTAGTAAGGTCTACATCGTAGATCCATGGTCATCCTAAGATGATGCTCCCGACCTTCATAGGCACTATATTGCATAAGATCTGTCCTTCATAGGACTAGATTTGAATGGGAATGACGCATGTAGTGGTGACTGGGATAGAAGTGTCATCAACCCATGCCACGTTGTATGGCCTAGGATGAGGGTGTGTAGGTAGACCTAGACGGGAGACAATATCTGAAGAGACTGCATTGATATAGCTCTCGTTGTCAAAGACCACCTTGCAGGGTTTAGATTTTACCATGATGTAGGTTTGAAAGATGGAGGTTCAACGCCAGTCGTCCTCCTGGGGGTGTGCTAAGATGCAGCGAACTACACCCAATCTTCCCTGGCTAGAGCTCTCGGCAATATCTTCAACCAGCATGTACTCGACATGCGTGTCATCAAATCTCACGTCCATTTCCTCAAACTAGGCAATGAGGTCAAGATCGGCCTCATACCTCTCAATGTCTTCTCCTTCCTGAGGTGGAAGCTCCACACGCTGGGGGTCAGTGATGACCAAGGCTCGGGTGGGGCAATTGGTGGCAACATACCCTAACTTATGGCACCAAAAGCAGCGAATTCCCGAGGTAGGGACTGGTTGGGAGGTGCTAGGGATGGCTCCATTTCCCTTGTCATCCCTCCTATCGGTTGGTGGAGTGTACCCCAGCCTGGGCACAGCAGCAAGTGCAGGTAGGGGGTTCCTTATGACAAGAACAGCACGGGCAACGTGATGCGGGTCGACAAGGGACTTGTGACAAATTTGATGGGAATCTGGGACTCTAGGTGACAACGCGACTAATTTGACGACGTGAACACTCGGCACCAAAGAGTTCCAGAAGAGGAGAATGTGTCCTCAACAATAAATGCAAGCTCACGATCATCCCACGCGAGGGAAACGTGTGGATCTGCGCGGTTGAGAAACCGGCAGTGAGTCAAGGGTATTCGGCTCTTTTTACATGCTCGGGTCGAGTCACGGGATGGGTCACGCTCTCTCTCTCGCAGCGGTGATCAAAAAAATGATAACGAGCTAGAATCCTATCACTCAAGCAGCGACATTCAAACATATACGAATTAAGCAAATGCCAAATAAGAGGAGTGAAAACGTACCTCCACACTCCAGGCGTGGGGAAGATAACACCGGCCAAGAATCGTAACTCCCGATACAGTAAATGTAAATAATTACAGCAATGAATTTTATGGCCCACTCCACGCATGGAGGTAAAGGGATACAACATCAAATCAGGAACACCGATCTTGGGTTGACGGGCGGCAAGCCGGAGGGGCTCTTGGGCGGAGACGGGTTGCCGATCCAGATTTGTTCGGTTCTATCCGGCTGGATAGCAAGCACATTCAGCACGTGGGACGGTGGCTTTCGGTCACTTTCTGGCAGTGGCGGTTGGCTGGAACGTTGGTGGAATGTTCCTCTTCGATCTCTGAGGTCGGCGGCGGCTGAATCGGCATATTTTTAGAAGAATTAATCGGGGGCTGCTTCTGTGCGCTCCGACGAAAATAATCTCCACGCCTAGATCTGGTGTCGGATCGGGACGAAACTGGCGCCGTTGCGAAGTAGACTCAGAGAGCTATGGCATATATCAATTTCAAATCCATCCAACAATAGGATTAAAAATGAAAAACTCTGTGGCACTGTAGCTTTTCTGGCTCAGATTACAAAACAATCAAGATAGATTGGGATCTACCTGAAAATGACTTTTGACCAAGGAGAAAACGGTGGATCTGGATGATGAAATTAATTTGGGTGAAATAGGGGTATGTGGGGGACGTGCACAAATTTTTTTTGTAATTTTCTGAGATGAATAAAGGGGTGGGAAAAATAGTAGAACAGGGTACTGTCCCACAGATATGCAAACAGGTAGATTACGCGGGGGGAAAGAAATCACTGGGAGGCAGGGGAAATGATGGCGGATTGACATGAAATTTGAACTGGAGATTGATAACAAGAAGGGGAATGATATATCAAATTTTGAAGATCATCAGACAAACGGATTTTAAGAACCAACCTTTTCTTTGAGCTTCTATCTTGGATCTCAAAATCCTGGACAGCAAGGGAAAGATCGGGTTGTGGCGGCACGATGGCGGCTCGGATGGCGGCGGCGGTGGCTGAGAGTCACACCCAACAGAGGTGATAAACCTTGGAATCACACCAAGGGCAAGGCTTCACACCTTGGAATCAAGCAACCATCATAGCTGCAAGGGGAAGAGAGAGGGGCGCCCATGGCCTTCTTTGGAGAAATTCATATTTTTCATCATAAATTCTCATGAAATTAATGAAATACAAGAGTTTTATAACCCTAGCTAAATGACCTATACTAACCTCAGATCTAGGGTTAGGGAGGGGCACTTAGGGGATAGAAGATTCTTCTCCCATGTGGTCAAATTAAGATAATAATAAAAAAGGGTAAAATGGGGGGGGGGGGGCACCCTCCTTAAAGTGGCCAACTTTGAATTGTCTTGGTCCAAGTCCAACTTGGACCATGGACCAGCCCCTATGTGCTCTAGAAGCTAGGTGGCCCAATGGGAGAGAGGGTGGGGGGTTGTGGGAGATAGATATTATTAATAATATTTTATTATTGATTGATTTGGTTTATTTATTAAGGGTTTATTTACGTAGGGCGTGCCAATCACTGAGTGACGAGTTTATTATGCGCACCGTCTGACTAACCATACGATTATAGGTGATCGTGTCGGGACCCAAAACCCACCGTACCATAAAGGCTACGACGTTAATTACATCTCTCGAGAAGAGAGAAAATCCTTCATTAATCGTCAAAATAAAGAGGCTATGGGGCCCGTAGAATATATAAAAGATGTGATTGCATGCAAACACACAATAGGGTAGTATTGATTTATTAGGTCGTCCCCCGGTACAGGGCGGTGAACTTAGGTCCGAGGACCAGCATCACGCATAGTGAAAGCCTCCGGCCGGGCATGACCCGACTTTCCGCTAATCACCATTTGATATACCGGAGAGTCAGATCATGCAGACATGCATAATTGTAGCATTTATATTATTGCTTATTGTATGTTTGATCATTTATTAGTGATTTCGGGAGAGATCTCGGCAACGCCTCCCCCTAATTTTTTTTATGATGATTTACTAATTTTTATGATTTATTGAAAAATATTTATGATGATTTATTGTTATTTATGATTTATTGAATTTTTTATGATGATTTATTAATTTTCATGATTTATTGAATTTTTATTATGATTTATTAATTTTTTAAGATGATTTTTTATTTTTCATGATTTATTGAATTTTTATTATGATTTATTAATTTTTTATGATAATTTATTAATTTTCATGATTTATTAAATTTTTATTTTGATTTATTATTTTTTATGATGATTTACTTCTCTCATAACGATTTATTGTTACGTTTCTTCTTTTCTTTCTTTTTTATCTTTCCCCCTTTTATTATTATGAAGTCGGTGCACATTGGGCTGAAGTCCGAGCAACAATGGATAAGGTCTGTGCATGTCTGGATGAGGGTCTGAGCAGTTGGAGATGGAGGTATGAGCAGCTGGGAATGAAGTTGGTGCAGCCGGAGCAAGGTCCGTGTAGTTGGGGCTGAAGTCTGTGCAAGTGGCAGCTGAGGTCGGTGCACTTTTGAGGCTGACGGCTGAAAGTCGGTGCACAATGTGCCTCGACGCTAGAGGGAAGTCCATGCATAAATAGACGGGGGTGGCCTAAAATGGCGCGGGGTTAAGATGAGGTTAAAATGGCACGCTACCAAAGGGGTGTAAACGGCGCGCTCCAAAGGGGTGAAAATGGCGCGCGTTTAGGGCGAAAGGGATTGAATTGGTTTATGAGTGTAGGGTTAAAATGACGGGGGGGGGTACCGCGCCGGAAAATGGCACGCCGATTTAGGGGCGCACCGTATTAGGGCAGGTTTTATGATTTTGGGCTTTATGAGAAGCCAAATGATTTCTTTGAAACTTTGATGTTAATTGTGAGGGCAAATTAGTTAATTTAGGTCCCAATTACCCTGGAGACATGGCAAATCCAGACTTATGCGAGGTTCCTACTCGAGCATAGTCCAAAGTAGACTTATAGTTGAAAATTCATCCAATTCAGACTAAGTGTTGAGTCAAAAATTGGGCAGCACCTCCCCATGCCCAGAAGGTTGCGGGGGCGAAGTGGAGACAGTCCCACAACATCTGGGGTACGCTCCTTAAAGCCAGGAGTGCCAAACGGTGACCAGCAGACTTCAATGGAGGGAAAACCCTGAGGGCTAGCCTACGAGGGGCACCAACACTCCACGAGTCGAAAACATTGTTAAAGGGACGGCCGAGATGGGAGGATACGTCGAGGGCTAGCCTACAAGAGGTACCTTACCCACTGCCACCACCATTCCCTTCGGGATAGTGGGTTTAATGTTGGGTGATGAACCCCGTTGATATTCACCTCTGATGGCTCAGAAGGAAACATGCCATCAAGGACATGCCCTTATGATCCGATGGTGACACAGAAACATCGATGAGAATATTCCCCTCCCCTGGGCCACTAGACCATCACACATAGGGACAACAAAATACGGCATCTTACACGTAGTAAGAGATAGTAATGCAACCATTAGACCACTTAGGATCGGTTGTATACATAATAGAGTTAGCTAGTTAGCTGGTCAGTAGGTTAGCAAATTAGCATGTTAATTGGTTAGCACGCAGATTGAGAAATTGAAAGGGGCAAACAATCGAACAGTCTGGGGGTATCGTATGTGGCATAAACGACCATGACAAAAGACCCCCGCACACAGGCTATGGGGACGGCTCTGCTCTCCCTTGTCCATGACTGTGGACGGGGAGATAGTGAGGAGCCAATCCCAGGGCCAGAGGGAAACATATGTATACATGTACCTCCGGCGGAGAGAAACATGACGAGCACACGGTGACTAAAAATGCAATCTATATACTAGAGAAGACCCCGGTGAGAGGTGATATTACTATAGCCCTTCGGGGATACCCCAGGGCATGTTCGGCGCGTAACAAAGAGAAAATCCGATGCTAACACACACGATAGAAGACAATCGATCGGAGGGATTCGGAGAGAGGAGAGGAGACATCCAGAAGTATTGCCACATCCCATATCATCTATTTCGTTACCCAAGAGGGCTCAATACAACGCGATTACGGTGCGGCATGGCGTTGTCGCTCAGAGGCCGGCTACCAATTACACAGACGGGCATGAATCCCTGATTGTAGAGGAGGAAGAAAGCTAAGGAAGGTAGGAGGGAGACGGGCTCATATCATCGCCCCTCCATCCACATACATCCACAGAGATTTAAAAAAGAAAGCAGCGGGGGGGGGGGGGGGGGGGAGTCACCGGAACCCACATACAGAAACAGAGTATCGGAAATGGGTGCTTCTTCTCCGGCACCGGGCTCCTTCAGGCAGACGGACGGGAGGACGGGAGAGATGGCGGCTCTATGATTCTCTCTCAGAAATCCCCCTTTCTTGTTTCCCAATCTTCCCTCTCTTTTTCTCAGACGATTGGCCTCTCTCCCCCTTCTCTTCTTGGTCGAAAGCCCGGCGTGACCTCACTCGGCGCGCATATGGGCGTGCCGGTTTAGCGAATGTTGCCTCATGCGCGCCGAATTAAGCACTTTTAGAGCGCGCCGGATTAGGAGCTTTGGAGCGCGCCGAATTAGGGGCTTCTTCATCCCATCTCCAACATCCTTTGGCCCATTTAGTTTGTCTAGGCCCAATTGCGTTTACTTTCTTCTTTTGTGAAGGTTGGCCAAGCGTCCGGCTTGTACTCATTGTGCAGGCTTCTGCTTGTTTCCTCGGGGATGGTCCCGAATATTCTTCCAGGCTCTCGGGTCTTGATTTAGCGGTTGTCCATTGGAACCGAGCGTCTTTTTTTTTCTTCTTTTTCTTTGGTCTCTTCTTTTGTTCCGCTTCTGCCATTCTTTTCTCTTCATTTCTTTCTTTTCTTCTCTGTCGGCACGAGAGCACTCGATCAGAGCTTGAAACCTGCAGAAGCAGAAGTTAGGAAAAATTAGGAATATCTTCAGTGTCAACAAATGCCCCCCACCTGCGGGTGTCGCGACAGAGGGATGAAAGAGCGGGACATGCGGGTGTAGCCCATAGCCCATTTGAAAATATTGCATGTATCTTTTATTATTCATTCTTTTTATTAATTCCATTTTCATTTATCATCATTCATTCATTTTTTATTTCATCGTTCATCATCATCATTTTTCTTTAGCCTCATCCAAGCACGCAGACATTCATTGACCGCAAGCATAAAATAGATATATGTAGCATAGTTCCCCTATATCAGGGATAGGATAAGGACAGTGCCAACGATTCATGGATAGAGTGCGGCTCACGAAGCACAACTAAGGGAGATGTGCATACTTAAAGGGTATACCGCGTAGAACATATGCATAGCATGAACCATAATCTACACCTAGGACTATTCCTCCATAGTGTGAAAGTGTAATTATATGGGTAGTGAACCCTAGAGATAGGGACGTGCAGACGTTCTGAGTAACACTGGAGGATTACTTTATCGCCTACACATACATTCGGGGCTCTCGACTTTTGGTTGCTTCACACAACCCCCTTGTTTATTTCTTAATTTTGGATTTCACCGTTCGGCGAGAGCTTCCTCATGTGTCTCAATAGGAATTCTAGGCTACTAGGTTTCGTCCTTTATTATGATACTATTATAGATTTCACCGTTTGACGTGAGTCTCCTCATATGTCTCAATGGAGATTTCAGGCTAAGAGGATTCATCATATATTATGGTTTTATGATGGATTTCACTGTTTGACATGAGTCTCCTCATGTGTCTCAATGGGGATTCCCGGCTACTAGGATTCATCCTTATTTTAATTGTGGAGTTTGTTGCATCGTTTGCGCGCGAGTCTCCTCATTTATTTTAGTGGAGATTCCCGGCTACTTGGATTCACATTCCACTTATCATTATCATCATTATCATAATTTTTTCTTCTTTTTCTTCTTTTTTTAAAGGGGGTAGGTGACTTTTTCCTCACGGTCACCCTTTACGCGAGTGTAGAGATTTGAGCATCCATGAAGTGTTAAGAAGAATTTATGACGTCCCTATAGCTAAGGACCATTGCTCATATTGTGCACAAAGTGTGGGAGTTTCGCCTAGGGTGTATCATGTGAATTGTGCTAGCAACATAGCTACGACTCTTCCCCAGGCCGTATGCACTCACCGAGAATTGACTTTTCATCCTTAGTATGTGCCGTGACGCACACATATCCTGAACCAGGGCAGCGTTATTTAGCAAGAAATATGTGGTCTTAAAAATTTGAAGGAAGTGTATTAGTACTATATTACAAGCAAGCATGCATATGAGGGAAGCAATCAAGCAAACCATGTTATGCTCATTTTTTCTTTTTTTTTCTTTTCTCTCATTTTTTTCCTTTTCTTCTTTTTTTCTTCTTCTCTTTTTTTCTTTTTTTCTTTTTTTTTTCTTTTATTATTTTTTTCTATTATTTTTTTCTTTCTCTTTTTTTTCTCTTTTTTTTGCTCACTTTTTCTTTGTAGGGCTAAATAAGTACATCCGCAGGCCGACTATTTTGTAGGTGGGTAGCTGATGCCACGATAATGGAGAGAACGTGTCATATGTTATGGTGAATCCCTGGAGGGATCAGGGTTGGTGTGAAATCAAAGGGGGTCTTTTCGTTCATTGGTTCGGGTAGTAATTCCGGGCCAATGGTAAGAGGTTTGTTCGCTTAGACTGAAGCTCATGACGCCGAATGAGTTGGCTTAGACGTAAGGTCGTGACGCCAAGGGAGAATATTCAATGGCTTAGACGTAAAGTCATGACGCCAGACAAGAGTATTTAACGGCTTAGACATAAGGTCATGACGCCGTACAACTTGGCTTAGGCGGAAGGCCATGACGCCAAGGCAGAATATCTATCGGCTTAGGCGGAAAGCCGTGACGTCGGACAAGAATAGTTAACGGCTTAGACATAAAGTCATGACGCCGTACAACTTGGCTTAGGCGGAAGGCCATGACGTCAAGATAGAATATTTACCGACTTAGGCAGAAAGCCATGATACCGGACAAGAATATTTAACGGCTTAGACAAAGTCATGATGCCGTACAACTTGGCTTAGGCGGAAGGCCATGACGCCAAGGCAGAATATTTACCGGCTTAGGTGGAAAGCCATGACGCCGGACAATGATATTTAACGACTTAGATGTAAAGTCATGACGCCGTACAAAAATATTTAACGGCTTAGACATAAAGTCATGACGCCGTACAACTTGGCTTAGGCGGAAGGCCATGACGCCAAGGTAGAATATTTACCGGCTTAGGTGGAAAGCCATGACGTTGGACAACGATATTTAACGGCTTAGACGTAAAGTCATGATGCCATACAACTTGGCTTAGGCGGAAGGCCATGACACCAAGGTAGAATATTTACTGGCTTAGGCGGAACGCCATGACGCCGGACAAGAGTATTTAACGGCTTAGACATAAAGTCATGACACCATACAACTTGGCTTAGGCGGAAGGCCATGATGCCAAGGTAGATTGTTTACCGGCTTAGGCGGAAAGTCATGACGCCGGACAAGGATATTTAACGGCTTAGACATAAAGTCATGACGCCGTACAACTTGGCTTAGGCGGAAGGCCGTGACATCAAGATAGAATATTTACCGACTTAGGCCGAAAGCCATGACGCTGAACAAGAACATTTAACGGCTTAGACGTGAAGTCATGATGACGTAGATAGATGGAGTCTTTTTGTTCTTCAACTGGATGGAAGGGTAGAGTCACAAGTGAAGTCCTGCGATCAATGACACCTAAGAGGGGGGTGAATTGGGTGTTTACCAATTTTATGAAAACTTTTGACCTTTTTGAAACATGTGATATAATGCCAGTTAAGAGATTCAAAACTATATGATCACAAATCAAATTTATCAAACTATGTATGATAATGATATAGATTATGCAACATACACGAGGATAAATCGGAACAAACAATTTACACTAATACTCACAGAGAATGGAGGTAGAAGAAATGGACCAAACCACACAATGCGAACCACACTGCACAACAGTTTTTAAGGTGGTTCGGATGCAACGACGGCAGTCCTACGTCCACCCCTCACCAAACCCGATGAGACTTCACTCGGGGATAAATCCCCAAACGGAGACGACGCTCCAACCACACACGTAGGACGATGCCTGCCTACGCACACGGGGACGCACCCCAACACACACACGGAGATGAGATCTCCAACACGATCCGACAAAAGGATCAACAACACACACACACACACACACACTGCAATAGATGCAGCACTCCACACACTAAAAAGACCGGATCTAAATAGATCCACACACACGTAGATCTAGGAAGCTCTACGTACACACACACAAAAAGATCACAATGACCACATACGACCACGGATCCACAACGATCCACACACACAAATGTTTCCAGATTATAAAGAACACAAACATAAAGCCCAAAACACAAAAATAATGAAGCACGGTTTAGAAGACTCCTGATTTGGCTTCCACTGAGTGTATGATGTAGATTTTGAATGATGCTTCCTTCTTCACTTGAATGGAGCTTGAATGGCTTTAGATAAAGCTTGAAGAACTTGGAGATGGATGAATAAACCGTCCACGAATTTACTGTTCACGGAGCTACAATAGTTCTTTCTTCTCCCTTGGGTAGCCTTCCCTTGAATCCTTGATTGCTTGCTTGCTTCTACTCTTGATTGGAGCTTTGTTGGCTTCAAATTGAGCTTGAATGGCTTCAGATGGATGAAGGGATTGCTAGACGGAGTACTGTTCACGCAGCTCCTCTTGCTCTTGCAACAGCTCACTTTCCCCCTTTGATGGCCTCTTCTTTGATCTGTCTTTGTTGGTTGCTTGATTCTTCACTTCATAGATGCTTGTTGGCTTGAGAAGTACCTTGAATGGGTTGGAGATAGATGAAGAACTTGCTGCATGAAGTACTCTTCACGGATCTATAGTACTCTCTTCTTCCTCCTTGGACAGCACCCTCTTGATCTCCGTTGAAGCCCTCTTGGATGGTTAGGGTTATGGCTCCAAATGAGATGTTTTATAGCCCTTGAATGGTCCATGGATATCCCCCAGACCAGATGCACATTTTGTGGGTGATTTGGTGTCATTAGGATTAAAGAATTACAAGGAGAAAAGCTCTTCTCGAAGTGGAAAATAAAGTCAACATATGTTGGCTCAGGGCTGGCGGTCGACCTGTGGAAGCTGGCGGTCGACCGCTACTGAGAAAACTGTAGAAATTTGATCCCTGGTATTTTCGGTCGACCTGGGGCGGTCGACCGCTGCTGGCGGTCGACCTGGGGCGGTCGACCTACAGCTACAGTAAACTTCAGACTTTTAGGTTTCACCCCCGAACTCCATTGCAACCCATTTAAGTTTGAGGCTTCAAACTCCTTTGATCTTGGGGAATATATGTTGAGTGTTTTGACCTACAAAACCATAGAAAAAGGATTAGAACTTTGATCAATAATACATGTGGTAATTGTATGAAGTACATGTATGAAACCCCTTTGGCCATTTGGCAGTTTCAATCAATTAACAAGAGCTTATTGTAAACCGTTTGAGCAAGATATAAGTACTATTATTCCAATTTTCAAGCAAGTTTCTCATGAGTTGTTTCAACATAATGCAAGCTCAAAATGATATGTGAAATATGTATTAGAGTTCAAGAAGTGATTTACATTGAGACCCAATTTCACATATAAGATTGGAACACTTGTTGCTTTGACAAATGCATGTATGGTATGCGTAAAAATCAACCAAACAAGTTTCAAACTATTTGATCAGGATTTGAACAAAGTGTTCATCAAAGCTCAAGTCCATATGTTCAATCATATAAAGGCTTGAAACCTCTTGTAGAACCAACATATGCAAACCAAGTATTAAGACCATGTAACCGTTGCCATTTGCCATCTCAAACATACATAGATTACAAGAGCATGAGCAATCAACCACAAGTTTAGTTATCATCACTTAATCACACATTAAGTTTAGTTATCATCAAAACCATAACTCAACAACAAGTACAAAGGATCTTTTGTTTCTTGGCTAGGCGGAAGGCCCAAGCCAAAGGTGAAGGGGTCTTTTTGTTGTCTGGCTGGACAAAAGGTCTAAGCCAGAGGTAAAAGGGTCTTTTTTGTTGACTGACGGGACGAAAGGTCCGAGCCAGAGGTAGAATGGTCTTTTTGTTGTATGGTCAGACGAAAGGTCTGAGCTAGAGGTAGAATGGTCTTTTTGTTGTATGGTCAGACGAAAGGTCCGCGCCAGAGGTAAAAGGGTGTTTTTGTTGACTGACTGGACGAATGGTCCACTTCAGAGGTAAAAGTGTCTTTTTGTTGACTGACTGGACGAAAGGTCCGAGCCAGAGGTAAAATGGTCTTTTTGTTGACTGACTGGATGAAAAGGTCTGAGCCAGAGGTAGAAGGGTCTGTTTGTTGTACGGTCGGATGGAAGGTCCGGGCCAAAGGTGAAAGGGTCTTTTTGTTGACTGACTGGAAGAAAGGTCCGCGTCAGAGGTAAAAAGGGTCTTTTTGTTGACTGACTGGACGAAAGGTCCGAGCCAGAGGTGAAAGGGTCTTTTTGTTGACGGGTCAGACGGGAGGTCCAAGCCGAAGGTGAAAGGGTCTTTTTGTTGACGGGTCAGACAGAAGGTCCAAGCCGAAGGTGAAGGGGTCTTTTTGTTGACTGACTGGACGAAAGGTCCGAGCCATAGGTGAAAGGGTCTTTTTGTTGACGGGTCAGACAGAAGGTCCAAGCTGAAGGTGAAGCGGTCTTTTTGTTGACTGATTGGACGAAATGTTCACGTCAAAGGTAAAAGGGTCTTTTGTTGACTGACTGGACGAAAGGTCCGAGCCAGAGGTAGAATATGAATGTTAACCTGACGGGATGTCAGAGTCAACAAACCTTGCTTAGGCGGTATGTCTAGGAAAGGGTAGAAATAAAGCATTGTTGTCGTCTCGACGTCATGTCAAACACGACCAACCTGGAAGAGACGAAGGGTCTGGGCCAGGGCAGAATATGGTCATTGACTTGACAGACTTGCCAAAGTCAACCAACTTGGGAAAGGCGTGAGGCCTGAACCAAAGGCAGAATATAACATAGGTGTTGGCTTGACGTCCTGTCAAAGTCAACGAACTGGGCCAAGGCGTGAGACCTAAGCAAAGGACACAATGTGGGATAGGTGTTGACTCGACATCATGTCGAAGTCAACGAACTTGGCAGAGGCGTGAGGCCTAAGCCAAGTGAAGCACATAGGATAGGTGTTGACCCGACGTCATGTCGAAGTCAACGAACTTGGCAGAGGCGTGAGGCATAAGTGTTGACCCGACGTCATGTCGAAGTCAACGAACTTGGCAAAGACATGAGGCTTGATCCAAGGGCATATTGTAGGATAGGTGTTGACTCGACGTCAAGTCGAAGCCAATGAACTTGGCAGAGGCATGAGGCCTGAGCCAAGGGCAGCACATAGGATAGGTGTCAACCCGAAGGAACGTCGAAGCCAATGAACTTGGCAGAGGCGTGAGGCCTGAACCAAAGGCAGAATATAACATAGGTGTTGGCTTGACGTCCTATCAGAGTCAACGAACTTGGCAAAGGTGTGAGACATAAGCAAAGGACACAATGTGGGATAGGTGTTGACTCGACATCATGTCGAAGTCAATGAACTTGGCAGAGGCGTGAGGCCTAAGCCAAGTGAAGCACATAGGATAGGTGTTGACCTGACGTCATGTCGAAGTCAATGAACTTGGCAGAGGCGTGAGGCCTAAGCCAAGGGTATAATGTAGGATAAGTGTTGACCCGACGTCATGTCAAAGTCAACGAACTTGGCAAAGACATGAGACCTGAGCCAAGGGCATATTGTAGGATAGGTGTTGACTCGACGTCAAGTCGAAGCCAACGAACTTGGTAGAGGCATGAGGCCTGAGCCAAGGGCAGAACATAGGATAGGTGTCGACCCGATGGAATGTCGAAGCCAACAAAGTTGGCAGAGGCGTGAGGCCTAAGCCAAGGGTATGATGTAGGATAGGTGTTGACTCGATGTCAAGTCGAAGCCAACGAACTTGGCAGAGGCATGAGGCCTGATGATAAGTACAATATGAAGTGATCTAGAAGGGGAGGGGATGAATAGATCACTATTTTTCGTAGAATTAAAAAATACTGCAGAGTATATTGCTAAACGCAAATAACCTCAAGCTCTGACTATCGAAAATGATGCAGTGCAGTTAATAGCTCAAGCAAATAGAAGGCATACCACAATAATACCACAATCGATCACACAAGGACTCAGAGGATTTTAAGGTGGTTCGGTCCTTCAGACCTACATCCACCCCACACTCAAACCGAGTGTGGCTTCACTAAAGGCTGGGCAACACAGCTTGCCAGACAACTGCTGATACACAGCTTCCCAGGAGAACAACCTCTCCTCTTCCTCCTACCCGGAGGGAACCTCTAGCGACCAGCAGTCACTAGAACCTAGAGACTCACGTCTCTCTTCCTCTTTACCAAGAGGGAACCCCACTAGTAGCAGCCCTGCTACTAGTGAACCAGAGGTCGAAGACCCCTCTTCCTCCCAACCCGGAGGGAACCTACAAGCAGCTCACCTGCTGCTTGCAAACCGAAGAATGAATCTCCCTTCTCCTGATCTCACAGGAAGACCCCGACCTCAATCCAGAGGATCGGAAACACAAATAAGGACAGTAGAAGAAAGATAAGAACAATAAATGAAAAATACGAACGAAGAAAAACAAATGCCAGAAAATGGAAACAATGTAGCTCAACACAGAGCAATAGACTTCGGATTTGATCCGCAAGTCAGAACAACTCTTCTGATCACTCTTCTGCTCTCTCTCTCTCTTTTTCCCTCTGCTATTCTTTCTTCTTTCTTTTCTTTTCCTGGATCGAAGGGCTCTCAATTTTCCTATTTTTTCTTCTATGCCTCTCTTCTTCGATCACCTTCATCTGAGGACGAAGGATTCTATTTATAGCCGAACAGCAGGTGAATAGGGCATAAAACGCGTGTGCCTCCCACGCTCGATCCAGAATCTTCCTACCACGTGCCTTTATCAGATTGGTTCCTCTTGTCTCGGATCACGTGCAGCCCTGGAGTGTGGAATGTTCTTCCTCGGACCTGTAATGAGATTAAGTCCATTAATACGCTGCATGGCCATTAAAACCAAAACTGCATGAGGTATAGTAACACCACGACGTGACTATTACTCGAGATGACACAAGAACGACACGAGATACTCTGTAACAGGTCAGATACACAGAAGAAAATGACACGAGGTGAGGTTATAAGCAAAAGAGACACGAGGTCACAAATGCAAAAACAACACGAGGACAACACGGGCTAACGACAGAAACCGACATGAAGACTAAAGCGAGAAACCAACACGAGGACAGAATATAACGAAACGACTCGAGGTGAAAACAACACGAAGTGAAGTTTGACATGAAGTAAAAAGCAACGACACGAAGTATAGTGGTGACAAACACACACTATATAGAAAACGACACGAAGCCAGTAAGAACAACACGAGATGAAAACAGCATGGGCTGATAACGACACGAAGTTGAAACAGTAAATGACATGGGATCACACTGCACGAGGTAAAACTACACGAAGACTAAATAAGAAAAATGACACGAGGTGGCGATAAGGAGAACGACATGAAAACAACATGGACTAGCAACCGAAACCGACACGAAGTCAAACAGTACAACACGAGGTGTTGTAACCAAGAAGAAGTGCCAATCAACACGAAGACAGTATGCAAAGAAACGACTCGAAGTGAGATGAGAATAGAATGAAACAAAGAAGACGACACGGAGTGCATAAAACCAACACGAAGACGTGGACTATAGTAACCGTCACGAAGTGTGGTTACTAAGTAGGAACGACATGAGGTCTACAGGAAAACTACTCGAAGTTCATCAGAACTTTTAGAGCAGCTTCAGGAACACGACACGAAGTCGTGAGAAGAGAAAACAATCACAAAGTGAAACGAACACTTGAACTTAGACTGACTTAGAGACTCAACGAAAGGACTCGAAGACAGGAATACAAAGGATGACATGGAAACAACACAGTAAACAAATACTGCATGAGGTGAAAGACAACACTCAATCAGACGACAACATGGCTAACTCGACACGAGGTGAAAACGCGAAGCAAAAACTACATGAGGTTTGAAGAAAATAGCACGAAGACAGAACATGAACGAACACACGAATTGTTACCTCTTAGCAGCTATTTCATATAAGACCCTGGATAACTCAAGTGAAAGATATCTGATTAAAAATAACAAGAACAATTAACATAGTGTTGCTCATCATCAAAACACTTAGGGAAGACACACAAACCAACAATCTCCCCCTTTTTGATGATGGCAACACTATATTAAGTATGAGAGATAAGTTCAACAGAGATCAATTCAGGATATTTAATGCAGACAACTTAAAGCATACTTGCTTCCTTACTTCCCCTGAGAAACCTGAACACTCCCCCTGAACACAGCAACACTACTCAACAAACTAACTCCCCCTCAACACTACTCTGAACCCCCAACACAATTCTCTCCCCCTTTGACATCATCAAAACTAGGGGCAAATCTAAAGATACAGAGAAAGGAAAATTGCTGACTATAGAGAGAAAACAGGACAGAGTAAGGCAGATAAATGGAGACTATTGAGATGTTTAGTCAATTAAGAAAGCCATTAATTTTATGTGAGGATTTTTTAGGATCAGTTAGTCAGACTGTGCAAAAACTGTGAATAAGGATTCGCTCTATACACAGAACCAGATTCTAAGCAAGTGAGGTACAAGATACCAGTTTGATCAAAATAAGTCTTTACTGAGAGAGTATTATGTAAGACAGTCAGAAGACAAAGACCTGTGGTATTGAGAACAAACAAATCAAAAGCTATACTTCAAGTGAGCGGGATCTTTAAAGATGGTCAAGATCAAAGGTAAGTCTGTCAAGTACACCTTTGACATTAGGGAGACACCTTGTTTAGAGGCAAGAATCCCCAGTTACTCGGTGGCAGGACCACATTACCCCTTCTGATAAGAGGACAGAGATAATATTCTAGCTTGTGTTGACATTAAGGTGACACCTTTATCTGAGGCCAGACACCCCAGTTACTAACCAGATATGTACCATAGCTCTGTATGATCAAGACAACTACTAAGACCAGATAATTACTGCCATCTCATGACATGGGAAGCTTTCACTTCATTGATGAAAATCCCAGTTTCTCAATGAGCAGTTAACAAAGTTGATAACAATTTTATGAAATTTGTTTTTATTAACCAGCTCTTAAAACCTTGTTAATGAAGCTTGAGTCCGTTTGAGAACAATACACCAGATCCAAGGTGATTCAGACTAAAGCACAAAATACCTCATTTTGGACTCACCATTGACTAAGTAGGTATGCTGTACTGGCTAGATCAGAAGACAGTTACAGTGTATGAAGATTAATCTTGAATTCAGATTTTGATCTCAGTGGGACTAACAGCTGAAATTCCAACAAGAAATTAGATGATCAGCCTTAAAGAGTAAAGCATCCAACATTTTCTTTTATACACCTAATCAACATGATTCTCTTATGATGTCAGCAAAATGTCGTTCGGAGTATGTTCAAATTAGGTCAAAGATCAAAACACCTATTATAAATCAGCTCCCCCTGAGACCTTGACCCCAACACAGACTTAACCAAGACAACCCTCAAAACACTTCAAAGAGAACACCATGAAGTTTGGACAGACTATTCAATCAAAACGGAGTGAGTCACCAAACACTCATAATGAAGTTATTTCTTCAGCAACAGATGATGAATATGATAAGCATAATAACACATGACATGGTATTCAGAAATCAATTTTTCAATCATGAAATTCTGTAAATACCTAGTTCTCTGCGCAAAGTGTTAAATTTTTCAGTATCCAGTGGCTTAGTAAAGATATCTGCAATTTGTGAGTTAGTGCCAACATGGATCAACTCAAAAGTCCTCCTAGCTACTTCATCTCGAATAAAATGATGCCTGATTTCAATATGTTTGGTTCGGGAATGAAGTACAGGATTCTTTGCAATATTTATTGCACTAGTATTGTCACAAAAGATAGAAGTACAACCTAGCTCAACCGAGTAGTCCAGAAGCTGGTGTTTTATCCATATAACCTGTGTGCCACAGCTCCCTGCTGCCACATACTCAGCTTCAGCAGTAGAGAGAGCCACAGAGTGTTGCTTCTTGGATCCCCAAGAGACTAAGCACCCTCCTAGAAATTCGCAGTGACCACTAGTGCTCTTCCTGTCCAATTTACATCCTGCATAATCTGCATCAGTGTATGCAATGAGATCTAAACTACATGATGCAGGATACCATAGACCTAGATCATGGGTGGCAGATAAGTATCTAAAAATTCTCTTTACAGCTGCCAGATGCAATTCAGTAGGCCTAGCCTGGTATCTGGCACACATCCCTACACTAAATTGAATGTCAGGCCTGGATGCAGTTAAGTAGAGGAGTGAACCGATCATACCTCTATATAGTTTAGCATCCACCTCTTTACCTTTTTCGTCTGAATCCAGTGAGGAGCTGGTACCCATGGGTGTTGAGATTGTCTTGAGGTTGGTCATTCCAAACCTTTTCAGCATCTCCAGAGTATACTTGGTTTGATTTATGAAACAACCATCCTCCATTTGTTTGACCTGCAGCCCAAGAAAATATTTTAGTTCGCCAACTAGACTCATTTCAAATTCTTGGGACATAGACTCAGAAAAATCTTTACATAATTTTGAATTGTTAGATCCGAAAATGATATCATCAACATATACCTGGACCACAATTAACTCCTTTCTGAGACTTTTGGTGAAGAGGGTTTGGTCAACCTTACCTCGAATGTAGCCCTTGCTCACAAGGAACTCAGAAAGTCTCTCATACCAGGCTCGGGGAGCCTGCTTCAATCCATAGAGGGCTTTATTCAACCTAAAAACCATGTTAGGCTGAACAGAGAAATTAAACCCAGGAGGTTGTTCAACATATACCTCTTCCTTCAATAACCCATTTAAGAATGCACTTTTGACATCCATTTGCTATAGCCGAATGTTTCTAGAGCATGCAAATGCAAACAGAATTCTTATAGCTTCCATCCTAGCTACTGGTGCATAGGATTCATCAAAATCCACACCAAATTCCTGACTGTAGCCTTGAGCTACAAGTCTTGCTTTGTTTCTAGAGATAGCTCCATTTTCATCAATCTTATTTTTGAAAACCCATTTAGTGCCAATGACATGAGTGTTTTCAGGTCTAGGAACTAGTTTCCATACATTATTTTTCTCAAATTGATTTAATTCCTCACCCATGGAGGATACCCAAGAATCATGCTTTAAAGCCTCTTCCACAGTCTTGGGTTCTACCTGAGATGTCAAAGCAGCTAAGTCCTGTTCTTGGACAGTTCTAAAGTGAGACCTTGTCCTAGTGGGATCATGCACATTACCTATGACATTTTCACTAGGATGATCTTTGTGAAATATTACCTCACCTGAGGGTTCACCTACCTCAGTTGCTCCTTCTTGTTGTAAGTTTTCTGGTTGAGCAGTTTGCTGCATCTCTTCTTCTTCAATTTTCTCCAAGAAATCTCCCTCATCAGGTGACTCCCTATCATCATTTATCTTTTTGTCAGATAGAACATTTTCATCAAACACCACATGAGGTGTTTCTTCAACAGTTTGCTCATTTTTATTGAAGACTCTGTAAGCCCTAGAGGTTTCTGAATATCCGAGAAAAATTCCAGGAGAGCTTCTTGCTTCAAACTTATCCAAACCATTCTTACCATTATTGTGGATGAAACATTTGGAACCAAAGATTTTAAAGTAAGAAATGTTTGGCAGCTTACCCTTGAGGAGTTCATAAGGAGTCTTCTTATGAGTAGGTCTTACCAAGGCTCGATTTAAAATGTAGCATGCTGTATTTGCAGCTTCTGCCCAAAATCTCCTTGGAAGTCCACTCTCAATCAGCATAGTCCTGGCCATTTCAATTATTGACCTGTTTCTTCTCTCAACAATTCCATTCTGCTCCGGTGTCCTGGGAGAAGAAAATCTGTGAGTCACTCCCTCTCTTGAGCAAAATTCAGAGAATGAAGAGTTTTCAAACTCTCCTCCATGGTCAGACTGAATTGTAATGATATTATGTTCACCTTGCAGTTTGATTTTATTAAAAAGTTCTTCAAAGTGAACAAAAGCATCATTTTTATTTGCTAAACAGAACAACCAAGAAAATCTAGTGTAGTCATCAACTATGACTAGACCATATCTCTTACCTGACAGGCTTTGTATTCGAGTAGGACCAAAGAGATCCATGTGCAAGTGATGTAGTAGTTTAGATGAGAGACCCTCAGTTCTCAACTTAAAAACTGCACGAGTCTGTTTACCTTGAGCACAAGCATCACAGAGCTTGGACCCTAACTGGAATTTTATTTTGGGCAAACTTCTGACTAGGTTATAATTAGACAGTTTATTCAAAGTAGACACACTAGCGTGGCCTAGACGCCTATGCCAGTCAAAAGCAACCTGTTCAGAATTAGCAGACAGACACAAGTTTGTTTCAGAATTATCATCTAGATCAACGATGTACACATTATTTACTCTATGACCTTTGAACATGATGTTATCAGAATTCAGCTCAAAAACAGTGCACGAGTTGTGGTCAAAGAGTACCTTGTGTCCTTTGTCACAAAGTTGACTTATACTTACCAAGTTGTGCTGAAGTCCTTCTACAAGATACACATCTTCAATGGAGTTAGTGGAGGACTTACCAACCGTGCCAATTCCAATTATTCTTCCTCTGTTATTTCCTCCGAATTTGACCAAGCCCCCAGACTTCATTTTTAGTTTGCTGAATTTGGACCGGTCTCCTGTCATGTGCCTGCTACAGCCGCTGTCAAGATACCACTTGTTATGCTCAACTGCCAGGCTGACCTGCAAAAATTCAGACAGAGTAATGTGGGACCCAATTCAAATTGGGTCTAAAACCAGTTTTCAGATTATGCAAAAAGTACTTAGGAACCCACATTTGTTTTACTGTTCTCTTCAGTGGTTTCATGTGGGTTGATTCTTCCCTTTTGGCATTTCTTGGTGGGTGTTGAATGAACCTATTCTTATTAGAGCTATGCTGTTTCTGAGCAAAAACATTGTTGGTTGGCCTCTTAGAGGATGTGCGTGTGTGTTGAGCATAATTCATGTAAGCATTTTTACTCCAATAAAATTTGTGCTGAAACTGGTGAACGTTGCCATGCTCTACTTGATAATTAGCATGATGAGCTTTCTTAACAAAACTTTTCACTCTTTTTGTGACATCAATAGGACTGGTTCTGTGAGAACCTTTGTTCCCCACCTGTTGCACATGAGCAGTTCTTGTTTCAGGATTTCCCGACTTAGGTTGCTGACCAGTGGATTGAATGAATTTGCCGGTCGAAAACTTCATTGTAGAGACAGATTTGGAACTGGATGGTGTTTCCAGTTTCTCTTTACCTTTGGCGGGGCAGAACGTGGTAGTCTTAAATTCAAAGGGTTTTTTACTAGTAGGATTGTATCCTAATCCCTCCCTATTGAAGTTTACCCTCGACCCCAGAAGGACATTCAGGTTGTTTCTCCCCTCTGTAAACTTCTCAAGCACTTTTTCTTTGTCCTCAATCTCCTTCTGAAATTCATTGCATTGGTCCTGGAGTTCCTGATTAACTTTTCTAACTGCCTCATATTTTTCAGCCATCAGTCTAATCTGTCCTTTACACTCTTCAGCTTTACACTTCAGCTGATCCATTCTAGCTAGACTCTCCTCTCTTTCCATTCTCAACCTCTCAATCTCACCTTTAACCTGGTCTAGCTCAATGGCCATCTCCTTGGTTTTCATGCTATCAGTGACAATAGAAGAGTGTTCTTCAGACAGAGAATGAAACTTACGTCTAAGCATTCTGTGCTCCTTGTTTAAACAATTGTATTTACTTAACAGGTCGCCATAGGCGTCCTCCCAATCATCTAAAGTAAAATTCTCAAATAGGTTTGTTACCTCTTTCTCATGATCGGCCATGAGGCAGGTCTTATCTTCATTTTCACTAGACGGAGTGGCTTCTGGGTCCTCCTCCTCATCGCTCCATGTGCACAGCATGGCCTTCTTCTTCTTGTGCACCATGTTCTTCTGGTGTCCTGGAGCCTTAGCTTGTAGCTCTGGACATTCACTTTTCATGTGACCGGGTTTCTGACAATGATAGCAAGTGATCTTCTTAGCAAACCGGTTCTTCTCAAATCTTCGTTCAGGAGACTTCATTGCAGCATTAAATTTCTTCCTCCTGTAGAATTTTCCTTTAGTTCTTAGGAACTTTCTGAATTGCTTGGTGAGCATAGCTCGCTCGTCCTTGTCCAGGTCTGAGAATCCATCAGTGCCTTTGCTGCTATCATCACTGCTGCTGCTGCTGCTGTTGTTCTTCTTAGCATGTCGTGAGACCTTCAGAGCAACATTCTTTCCCTTTCTGTCATGCCCATCGTTTCCTTGTCTGAAATTCATTTCATGGGTCATGAGGGATCCAATCAGCTGAGTTACTGTCATGATGGATAAATTTCTTGATTCCTCTATTACAGTCACCTTGGTATCCCAGACGGGAGTTAGAGACCTAAGGATCTTCCTGACTATGTCTTCTTGTTGAACATCCTTTCCAAGGCCTTTCAGACTGTTGATGATCACAGATAATCTGGCATACATTTCTGTGATCGGCTCCTCTGGCTTCATCTTAAATAACTCATATTGAGTTGTAAGTATGTTGATCTTGGTAGCCTTCACCTGAGATGTTCCCTCATGAATTAACTACAAATCATCCCACATGTTCTTTGCAGTCTTGCACGCTGAGATCCTCGAATACTCTTCCGGGTGGATGGCGCACTGTATGATGTTAAGAGCTGTCCAATTCAGTGCGGAGAGTTTGACCTGATCTTCTGTCCACATATCATCATTCGGTGGAAGGGTGTATGGACCATCTATAATAACTTTCCATAGCTTGTTGCTTTGGGCCCTGATAAATACTTCCATCCTGTTCTTCCAGAAGAAGTAATTATTACCATCAAAGAAAGGGGGACGGGTGATAGACTGCCCATCAGCTATGAAACTACGAGGACCAGTGGATCCGTTTCCCTGGCCGTTGGACCACATTCTGGGAAAAACCTGCTCTGATACCAACTGATAAGTACAATATGAAGTGATCTAGAAGGGGTGGGGATGAATAGATCACTGTTTTTCGTAGAATTAAAAAATACTGCAGAGTATATTGCTAAACGCAAATAACCTCAAGCTCTGACTATCGAAAATGATGCAGTGCAGTTAATAGCTCAAGCAAATAGAAGGCATACCACAATAATACCACAATCGATCACACAAGGACTCAGAGGATCTTAAGGTGGTTCGGTCTATCAGACCTACATCCACCCCACACTCAAACCGAGTGTGGCTTCACTAAAGGCTGGGCAACACAGCTTGCCAGACAACTGCTGATACACAGCTTCCCAAGAGAACAACCTCTCCTCTTCCTCCTACCCGGAGGGAACCTCTAGCGACCAGCAGTCACTAGAACCTAGAGACTCACGTCTCTCTTCCTCTTTACCAAGAGGGAACCCCACTAGTAGCAGCCCTGCTACTAGTGAACCAGAGGTCGAAGACCCCTCTTCCTCCCAACCCGGAGGGAACCTACAAGCAGCTCACCTGCTGCTTGCAAACCGGAGAATGAATCTCCCTTCTCCTGATCTCACAGGAGGACCCCAACCTCAATCCAGAGGATCGGAAACACAAACAAGGACAGTAGAAGAAAGATAAGAACAATAAACGAAAAATACGAACGAAGAAAAACAAATGCCAGAAAATGGAAACAATGTAGCTCAACACAGAGCAATAGACTTCGGATTTGATCCGCAAGTCAAAACAACTCTTCTGATCACTCTTCTGCTCTCTCTCTCTTTTTCCCTCTGCTATTCTTTCTTCTTTCTTTTCTTTTCCTAGATCGAAGGGCTCTCAATTTTCCTATTTTTTCTTCTATGCCTCTCTTCTTCGATCACCTTCATCTGAGGACGAAGGATTCTATTTATAGCCGAACAGCAGGTGGATAGGGCACAAAACGCGTGTGCCTCCCACGCTCGATCCAGAATCTTCCTGCCACGTGCCTTTATCAGATTGGTTCCTCTTGTCTCGGATCACGTGCAGCCCTGGAGTGTGGAATGTTCTTCCTCGGACCTGTAATGAGATTAAGTCCATTAATACGCTGCATGGCCATTAAAACCAAAACTGCATTAGGTATAGTAACAACACGACGTGACTATTACTCGAGATGACACAAGAACGACACGAGATACTCTGTAACAGGTCAGATACATAGAATAAAATGACACGAGGTGAGGTTATAAGCAAAAGAGACACGAGGTCACGAATGCAAAAACAACACGAGGACAACACGGGCTAACGACAGAAACCGACATGAAGACTAAAGCGAGAAACCAACACGAGGACAGAATATAACGAAACGACTCGAGGTGAAAACAACACGAAGTGAAGTTTGACATGAAGTAAAAAGCAACGACACGAAGTATAGTGGTGACAAACACACACTATATAGAAAACGACACGAAGCTAGTAAGAACAGCATGAGATGAAAACAGCACGGGCTGATAACGACACGAAGTCGAAACAGTAAATGACACGGGATCACACTGCACGACGGTAAAACTACACGAAGACTAAATAAGAAAAACGACACGAGGTGGCGATAAGGAGAACGACATGAAAACAACATGGACTAGCAACCAAAACCGACACGAAGTCAAACAGTACAACACGAGGTGTTGTAACCAAGAAGAAGTGCCAATCAACACGAAGACAGTATGCAAAGAAACGACTCGAAGTGAGATGAGAACAGAATGAAACAAAGAAGATGACACGGAGTGCATAAAACCAACACGAAGACGTGGACTATAGTAACCGTCACGAAGTGTGGTTACTAAGTAGGAACGACACGAGGTCTACAGGAAAACTACTCGAAGTTCATCAGAACTTTTAGAGCAGCTTCAGGAACACGACACGAAGTCATGCGAAGAGAAAACAATCACAAAGTGAAACGAACACTTGAACTTAGACTGACTTAGAGACTCAGCGAAAGGACTCGAAGACAGGAATACAAAGGATGACATGGAAACAACACAGTAAACAAATACTGCACGAGGTGAAAGACAACACTCAATCAGACGACAACATGGCTAACTCGACACGAGGTGAAAACGCGAAGCAAAAACTACATGAGGTTTGAGGAAAATAGCACGAAGACAGAACATGAACGAACACACGAATTGTTACCTCTTAGCAGCTATTTCATATAAGACCATGGATAACTCAAGTGCAAGATATCTGATTAAAAATAACAAGAACAATTAACATAGTGTTGCTCATCATCAAAACACTTAGGGGAGACACACAAACCAACACCTGAGCCAAGGGCAGAACATAGGATAGGTGTCGACCGGACGGAACGTCGAAGCCAACGAACTTGGCAGAGGCGTGAGGCGTAAGCCAAGGGTATGATGTAGGATGGGTGTTGACCCGACGTCATGTTGAAGTCAACGAACTTGGCAAAGGCATGAGGCCTAAGTCAAGGGCATATTGTAGGATAGGTGTTGACTCGACTACATGTCGAAGTCAACAAACTTGGTGAAGGCGTGAGGCCTAAGCCAAGGGTATAATGTAGGATAAGTGTTGACTCGTCGTCATGTCGAAGCCAACGAACTTGGTAGAGGCATGAGGCCTGAGCCAAGGGCAGAACATAGGATAGGTGTCGACCCGACGGAACGTCGAAGCCAACGAACTTAGCAGAGGAGTGAGGCCTAAGCCAATGGTATAATGTAAGGTAGGTGTTGACTCGACATCATGTCGAAGCCAACGAAATTGGAAAAGGCATGAGGCCTAGGCTAAGGGCATATTGTAGGATAGGTGTTGACTCAACGTCAAGTCGAAGCCAACAAACTTGGCAGAGGCGTGAGGCCTAAGCCAAGGGTATAATGTAGGATAGGTGTTGACTCGGCGTCAAGTCGAAGCCAACGAACTTTGCAGAGGCATGAGGCCTAAGCCAAGGGTATAATGTAGGATAAGTGTTGACTCAACGTCATGTCAAAGTGAACAAACTTGGCAAAGGTGTGAGGCCTAGACCAAGGGCATATTGTAGGATAGGTGTTGATTCGACACCATGTCGAAGCCAACGATCTTGGCAGAGACGTGAGGCCCGAGCCAAGGGCAGAATACGAGATACGTGTTGACTCGACGTCATGTAGAAGCCAACGAACTTGGCAGAGGCCTGAGGCCTTAGCCAAGAGCAGAACAAAGGATAGGTGTTGACCCAACGGAACGTCGAAGTCAACGGGCCCTGCCCCGATAGAAGATTTGGGGCGAGGATTGACTAGAATGCAGACATATGAGAGGCCTAGACCCAAGGCTAGATATCAATGTCAATCCAACGAAATGTCAGAGTCAACCAAACTCGCTTAGATGGAAGGTCTGAAACAAGGGTAGAATGTGTAGGTGAAGATGTCAACCCGACGTCATGTCGAAGCTGACCAACTTGGTGAGGACGTGACGTCTAAGCCAGGATAGAATATGGATGTTGACCCATGGATATGTTGGGATCAACAGACTTTACTCAGATAGACAGTCTGAGACAAAGTGAAGCAATCTTTTTGTTGGTTTATTTGTTTGGACTGGTTGGGTTTATTGAATTTGTTAAGTTTATTGAGTTTATTGGTTTTATAGGATTTGTTGGTTTGGTTGAATTTGTTAAGTTCATTGGATTTATTGGTTAAGTTGAGCTTGTTGGGTTTATTAAGTTTGTTGCTTAAGTTCGTTAGGGTTTATTTGGTTTATTGGGTTTATTGATTTATTGAGTTTTAATTTTGATGGGTTTGTTGGATTTTGTTGATTCGATTAATTTCATTGGTTTTATTGAGTTTATTAGGTTTATTGGGTGCTTTGGGTTTATTGATTTATTGACTCTATTGGGTTCATTGGGTTTATTGGTTCATTGAGTTTATTTGGTTTGTTAGGTCTGTTGATTTATTGGGCTGATTAATTTTGCTTTGCTTATTAGGTTTATTTAATTTCGTTGGTTTTATTAGTATTATTATTATTGAGCTCATCGGATTGATTGATTTAATTGAATTTATTGATTTTGTTAGGTCTATTGAGTTTGTTGATTCATTAAGTTTATTTTAAATCATCATTTTCCTTTCTTCATTCATTTTCATCATTTTTTATTCATTTCTTTCTTCTTTTCATTTCTTTTTTTATTATTATTTTTTGTTATTTGTTTTTTTTTGTTGGGCTCCCTAACGCAGTCTTGTCGGCGATGCGGGATATTTTGTCCGGTGGGACTATTGATGAATTTGACTGTTTATTCTGCTAGGGGGGCTAGGGATCGATGTCCAAGAGCCCAGTGGGCCTGGCGAGGGAAGAATGTCTCAGGCCAGGGAAAAGGGTTTTATGAATTCTGCCCAGTGGGACAAAGGGTTGTTTTGGGGCTCGGCAAGGGCGGAGTGCCTCAGGCCAAGGAAAAGACTTTGTTGACCCAGCCCGATGGGATAGAAGGTAATTTTCAAGTTCGGCTAGGGCGGAGCGCCTCCGGCCAAGGGAAAGCTTTATGGACACAACCTGACAGGACTGATGGGTGAATTATTGAGCTCGACAAGGGCAGAGCGCCTTATGCCAATGAAAAGGATATTTTATTGGGCTGACATTGGGCAAGGAATCTGAACCGGCAGTGATAGGAGAGTCCCTTGGGACAAATATGGCATTGTCATGGCTGAATGTCGAAGGGCAATAAGAATGCATTGGCTGGGAGCGTAGGTCCCATATCAAGGGTGGAAGGTTGGTCCCAGTGGGACAAGTGGGGAGTGGCCCTGTAGGATGGGAAGGTGGCAAGGCACCATGAATCTCGGCGGGACCAAGGGGTACTGAGATAGGCCATTAAAAACCAAAAGGCATTTATTTTCTGGCTTGGTAAGGAGTCGAGGGTATAGCCGACTCAGTAAGGATGGTTCTTTTCATTCCCTTCAATGGGCATGGACCCGTATTCGAAACAGGCAGCCTAGTGGCCAATGAGGGATCTTTAGCGTCAGTGGGACAGTTGATCACATAGTCCCCCTGGGGATATTCAGTGACAACTATGCATCAGATCAACAGCTATCTTCTTTCATCATTGATTTCTTCAGGAGACGCTCCGAATAGCTTCGGTTCGGGCCTCCGGTGCTTCCGCCAAGTGTCATCCTCTTGGCCCATTTTTCTTAGAGGCTGCGGCTGTCGGGTCTTCCCACCTTCGCAGATGGCGTAGTCATTTTATTCTCCCTTGGGCATTCACCATGCAATGCTACTAGGGACCCTTTTACCTATCGGGGCGAATAGGGAGGCCTGTTGACCTCATAATTTTTCCTTTGCTTCTTTTATTTTGTATTCATTTTTTTGAACGGACAACTCGGATGGCACCGACAGTGCAGTGCAGAGCCGTCACCCTTCATCCATTTGTTTTTAAACAGACCCAGGTAGGTGCATAGGAGAGCGTTCACCCCCTCAGAGAGGGGATAAGTGGTTCACTCCACCATACCAACCCCACAATGGTAGTTTCCTATTTGGCACGGACCAAGACATGAGGGGAGTGATATCTCCCTTGGTAGGTACAACCATCAAGGCCTCCTTCAATTTATTTTATGTTTTTTCTCATTTTTTTGGAAGGATCCAACTTTATGAGAGATGACATCTCAAAGTCAATAGGCAGAGCCTTATGTCTATATATGCAAATTGCATTCACCCTCATTTTTGCTCATTTTTATTTCTTTTTTTTTGGTGCTTGCCCACAGAACAGGCCCTTTCCTTTCATTTTTTTTTGGCATATCTTGTGTCATTTGCCATTCTTCTTTTTGTTGGCAAGCATATGCATTCAAGCTATGCGAGCATGCTGGACATTGGCTTCAGCCGGATTGGTGAGGAGCAACTGGGGCGGTGACGCCGCGTAGAACAACTTTCTTCCAAACGGGCATCTGGTGAGGGCGCGGTGGGTCTACCTTGTACTCTCCCATCTGCAGTTCGCCTTTTTTGATCAGGCCTTCAATAACGTCCTTGAACACGTAGCAATCCTCAATGGGATGCCCCAACATTTGGTGATAAGGATAAAAGCGTGGATCATCTTTTCTTTCGGCATCGCCTGGTTTCTTCGGCTCCGAAAGCACCACTTTGCCGTATTCACGGGCCCACTCAAAAAGAGCCCCAGTCTTGTCCTTCGGAAAGGAGTATGGTTTCATCATTTTACCCCATAATGAGGGCCCTTGTTTTACTGGCTGGGCAGAAGATGCCTCTTTCATTTTCTTCCTTTGTTGCTCGGAGGCTTCAAAATTTGAGGCACAAATTTTTTCTTGGGCTAGGTGTTTGCCAGTTGGCTCATTCTGTTGGCTCGGGGCTATCGGAGCCGGGCAGAGCCTTGCAAGAACTGCTTCGGCATTGGCTGCGATGTCACCTAGTTGTTCAAAGGTCGTGACTTCAATGTCAATGACCCATCGTAGAATTTTTGTTCTCAAATTCTCTTTGCAGATTTGAACAGAATCCCCGTAGCTAGGAGGATGCCGACACTTTTCACGGAGATTCCTCCACCTTCTTATGTAGTCCATGACGGACTCATTATGATTTTGTTTGGCTGCTTGTAATTCGGCCTCGGTGACTTCCCCTTCGGCCATCTTTATAGTCATTGTTTGTTCTGGCCTTGGCTTGTCCAACTGCATGCACGGCCTCATTGGCACCATCTTCGAAGATGCTTTAATTGCCCCCTGACATGCCTGGGGGACTGTACGTTGGAGTGGTTGAGGGAGATGCCCCCTGTAAGTTCATGTACTATTCGGGGCATGGCTGGCCGCGTTGAAGCTTCAAGTGAGCTAGCACTACCTTGTGTCACCTCATGTAGATGTCCTGCCAATTGCGGCATAGTCGGACTTAGATTCATTTCATTTAGCTGCCTTTGCAGTATTTCAATCTCTTGCTGTTTCTGGTGCAGTAGTGCAACCATGGCCTGGTCTTGCGAGGAGGGGCCGGGAATGCTATCTGTAGTGCCCCAGAAATTTTAAATAATTTTCAAGAAATTATAAAAGCCTAAATAAATTTATGAATGGTTATTATGAGGCCAAGTGGTGCTAATCAATTAACCCAAACCACTTAATTAAAGTCCAAAAGGTTTTTAACTCAGGCCCATTAAGTTAGGCCCACATTCTAGAAGGTAATTAAGTCTATCCACGGATATTAAGGATAAATACTAATACTATAAGATAATGATTTGGATAATTAACAAGAGAGTTTTCATAAATTGAAACTCTAAGCTACGATGACTGTAACGGTCTATCGTAAGACCGCCACAGCCATGTAACGCATGGTCACTCGACCGTTACATTCCTGTTAGTTCCGTAAGTGAAGGGACTCATGAAAAGATTGGAACTTGATGTTCCTATCCACTATGGATCGACTTGGGAAGGATTGTAAAAACTCTAAGGACTCTTAGAGATTAGGATTTGATGAAATAAGGACTCTAAACTCGATCTAATCCTCAAACCCTAGCCTAAACTCTATAAATAGGGCATAGTTCTGAACTGTGCGACCCTTACTTTTTGGGCGTAAGGAAGCAAGGTAAGGAGTCATTATCTCAGGTAAGTTCTTTAGAATAATTTGTTTACAATACTTTAGACTAACTCCCCTCTGAATTTCACATCTTTAGGTCAAGAGGGCGTGGAGTTAGAGCCTAAAGAAGTTGCTGAAAAAGTCACAAGAGAAGGAAGGGATCTAGGGCACGGTTCTCAACCAAATTTAGAAATTACAGTCTAAGTAAGAGGTAGGTTATCTCATGAACGGTAAAAATAACATGATAGGACTAAAAGCCCTCTAGTTTGATTGAATTCCATGCATTATAGAGCATTGATTTCATGTTTTATTTGTTCTATGCACATCATGCACCTCTTAGCCAAATTAAGAAATTAAAACATGACTATTCATCCATTCATGATTACCTCTGCATGTAGATGGCCTTACTTCGTTAACATGACTAGAAACTCATCATGTTTTGATAAAAGACATGATGTGAGTTGATCTCTTGCTTTCTATGATTATTTTCTGTTAACAGATACTGTAACGCATTAGCATACGACCGTCGCTTCCAAGTAACGGCCCTACGACAGACCGTTACACACTCTGTGATATTTGAATTGCACTGTTGTTTCTAACGTGCTTGGACAGACGCGTTACAATCATGTAACGGCTGGGTCCTGACCGTCACTTTCACTGTGACGCCCCATCTCCAGACCGTTATATCATGTGTACTGTCAACCTTTGACAAATTATAACTTGCCAATATTACCATTGTTAAAGCCTAGTTATCTAAGTTATAACCTGATCTCATGTTTTAAGGTTATTTGATCGTTCATAACAGGTATTGCATGTTTTGATATCACTTTTATTTTTAAGCTATGCTAATTTCATGAAGCTAAAACCTATAGTTTTGTACTATTAAAGCATGATTATAAAAGCATGACTTGTTAGCATTGTATTGACGGAGTTTTCATCACGGTTTTCACATTTATTATACATGTCACTACCTGTCAATAGAGTCAATTCTATAAGTACATGGCACTTACTCCGATATGATGTCATTAGTTCACACATTGCATTATAGGAACACTATCTTGGACATGAGGACCTCTCTATTGGATAATCCTTCCAATGGACTAGGAAATCATTGTTTCAAGGCCTCCGTAATTCTCCGCGAGCCTGGGATTCTCACTAGGACACCAAGTTGGTTGTACCATTGAAAGCCCATTAATTAGAACACTCTATCATGCTTTTTGATTTTTGAAATGTAACGGACTTGAACTGGACCGTCAGGCTCATGTAACGGCCCAGTGTCAGACCGTCACATTCCTCTGGGTCTATTTTTATCCTTCTGGACTCGGATCACTGTAACGGCCTATTACTGACGCGTTACATAATGTAACGGCCCAGACAATGACCGTTACATAGCTTGTTTATGTTAACCCAAGGTTTGGCCAAGGGTTGATATTCCATTGATTCTAGACAAACCTTGATGATCTAGAACTTGTCATATTGCTTAAATGGATCTAAAAGAAATGGAAGTTAAGGAAAGTACCGTTATGCTGTCGATTTATTCAATAAGCATAACTTAGTTTAAATATCATTCTTGATCTCATATATTCAAAATTGAAGCATTCATTCATTGATTTTAGTTATCATGGAATTATTGGAAGTGCTATATTCTTGGCCATACGTTACTGTTATACTGCGTGGAAGTAGCTTAATTTATAACTGAAGATGCGATCGAGCACTGATTGTGTTCAAGGGCTCTATGCTAGTTCCCTCGGCTGATTGCCGGAAACATACTATTTTATAAACCATGGGGTATGATGCTACTGGCGTCGCATTGCGCTGGGAGTACTATTTCTATAAATAAGTGAAGATCCACGGCACAACATGACATTCTTGCTTGATATTCCACAGAAATTCACGAAGCACTTGCTCTTAAGCATAAGATGCTAAAGTGAGGAATATGTGGCTTGCTAGTACAATCTCGTTACATTCTTGTTCATGGAAGGCCAATATCATGTTCTTATTATATTCTTGCTAGTTCATTCTTGATCATTCTATCTTACATGGTTATCTTGTTTCTATTGATTTGATCGCATGATTGATTCACATTTGCATGATTTTACCTTATTTCTTTAGAGCTAAAATGATAATTACTTAAATAGTGCCTTCATGTTGATGCGAAGATACCTATTGGGCAAGTGTGCTCATGACCTATTTTCTAATGTTTTTCAGGAGATGGAAATAGTTCGGATTCGGATTCGGGCTATACTAGTAGCAGGTCCGGAAGCGAGTGAAAGTGTTATAAAGATGAGAGTGAAGACTTAGGAAGTTAAAGTGTCTAGATTGAGTCAATGTAATTTTTCTATTTCTTGAGTCTAGTAGAATGGAAATCAAATTAGTGATTGTATCTTGAATATTGAGCATTATGAAATAAAGTTGAAGTTTGATTAAATCTTGTGCAATTGCATTTACTTGTGTGATTGTCTTGTGCTCTGATTGATTCTTGCTTGCAAGAGACTTACCATGCCGACTGTTCGCACTCCCCGAGCGAGTCTTCCGCTGTAATTAAAGGCTCCGGGCGTGACAGTTAAGTTGGTATCAGAGCCTAAGTCTCAGGACTTAAGGAGAAGAGTCATGTCATAGGATAAGTCCAAGGTTAAGGACCCATACCTATGAACTAAGGAAAAATTCCACACCCATGTGAGGATTGGGTAGAACCCGGGATAAGATAGCTAATTAGTTTAAGAATTATTTTGCTTATTCCAATATTCATGAGAAATAACAAGTTGTTCGGGGAGTAGGGAGCATCGTGTTGTTGTAGATTGCCCCCTTATGAAAGACCAACCAAATAACGGAGGACGTATGAGGCAGGCTCGCCTCAATGCAGTTATAGATGAAGAAGAAGCACCCAGGGATCAAAATGATGGGCTCATGGAAGGTACTCTTCAAATCTGTTCTCGTCCTGCATTCGTGCTATTTGATACTAGTGCTTCTCATTCTTTTATCTCCACCACTTTTGCAAAAACCGTACCAACTGCATCAATTCCCCTACCTTCAGATCTCGCTATTACTACACCTTTAGGATCTAGAACTAAGCTTACCAACTATTATCCTGATTGTGAGGTAGAGGTAGAAGGACACAATCTCCCCGCAAACTTAGTATGCCTTGACATGAAAGAATACGATGCCATTTTAGGGGTAGACTGGCTTGTAGACCCTGATGCTTACATCAATTACCGAAATAGGATTATATCTTTCCGAAAACCCGGTCTTCCAAGATTTTCTTTTCTTGGCATCAAATACAAGAAGCATCCTACCATTGTATCTTCTCTACACGCTTGCAAACTTATCTCGAAAGGATGTGAAGTTTTTCTTGCTTCAGTCATTGTCACCGAATCTAAGGAAATTATCCTAGCAAACATTCCTATTGCAAATGAATTCCCGGACGTATTCCCATCTGAACTACCTAATTTACCGCCCGAGAGGGAAGTAAACTTTACCATTGAACTCATTCCAGGTGCAACACCTGTTTCTATAGCCCCTTACAGGATGTCTCCCACAGAGCTCAAGGAATTAAAGAAGCAATTATAGGAACTTCTAGATAAGGGTTTTATCAGACCTAGCACATCCCCTTGGGGTGCGCCGGTTCTATTTGTCAAGAAGAAGGATGGTTCTCTCAGGTTATGCATTGACTACCGGCGATTGAATCAACTTAAAATCAAGAACAAATACCCATTGCCGCGTATTGATGAGCTCTTCGATCAGCTTTCGGGAGCAGAATATTTTTCTAAGATTGACCTAAGATCAGGTTATCATCAGCTTAGAATCAAAGAAGAGGACATTTACAAATCGGCTTTTCGAAGTCGTTATGGCCACTATGAATTCGTGGTAATGCCGTTTGGGTTAACTAATGCCCCAGCAGCATTCATGCAACTTATGAACAGTGTCTTCCAGCCATATTTAGATTAGTTCATCGTCATCTTCATCGATGATATCCTGATATACTCCAAGACAAAAGAAGAACATGAAGAACATCTAAGGATAGCCTTGCAAACACTTAGAGAACACAAGCTATATGCCAAACTCAATAAGTGTGAATTCTGGCTCGAGGAAGTCTCATTCCTAGGCCACATTATTTCAAAAGAAGGAATTGATGTGGACCCTTCTAAGGTAGAAGCTGTCAGAGATTGTAGCCGACCAACGGCTATATCTGAAGTTAGAAGCTTTTTGGGTCTAGCAGGTTATTATAGAAGATTCATAAAGGACTTTTCAAAGATCGCGGTTCCTTTAACTAGACTTACCAGAAAAGAAAATCCTTTTATCTGGTCGAAGGACTGTGAAAAGAGTTTTCAAAATCTTAAGAATCATCTTACAACAGCCCATGTTTTGTCACTACCAATAGAGGGTGCTGGATTTGAAGTATATACGGATGCATCTGGAATTGGCTTAGGGTGTGTCCTTATGCAAGATGGAAAGGTGATTTGCTATTCTTCAAGACAATTGAAACATCACAAAGAAAATTATCCTGTACATGATTTGGAATTAGCAGCAGTTATTTTCGCCTTGAAAATTTGGCGTCATTATCTTTATGGAGAAAAGTTCACTATCTATTCGGACCATAAGAGTTTGAAATATTTATTTTCTCAAAAAGATCTTAACATGAGGCAGAGGAGATGGTTGGAATATCTTAAAGACTTCGATTTCGCTATTCAATATCACTCTGGCAAGGCAAATGCTGTAGCAGATGTACTTAGCAGAAAACCAATTGGTATGTTATCAAGTCTCATGATTAGTATGACTAACCTTGTTCCTCAATTTGCTCAATTAAATCTAGATGTTGACATTAAGGAAGATAATTGTTTCATGGCAAATATCCGAGCTCAACCAACATTGATTGAGGATTTGGCCAAGTTACAAGAGGATGACCCAATTTTACTGGAAATTATGGCCAATATTGAGCAAAGACCGGATTTTTCTATATCCGAAGATGGAAAAATGCTATTCAAGGGCCGAATGTGTATACCCGATCATGAAGATACAAAGAAATTGATCTTAGAAGAAGCACATAAATCAAAGTATACCATTCATCCAGGAGGTATAAAAATGTATCAGAACCTCAAAAGAAGCTTTTGGTGGCCCAATATGAAGAGGGAAGTAGCTGACTTCGTATCTCGGTGTCTCACATGTCAACAAGTGAAGGCGGAACATTTCAGACCCGCAGGTAAATTACATCCCTTAAGTATCCCGGAGTGGAAATGGGAGAGCATAGGAATGGATTTTATTATGGGACTACCTAAGACAAGAGGTGGACACGATGGAATATGGGTAATTATAGACCGATTGACTAAATCTGCACATTTCATATCAATAAAAAGTCGATGGTCTATAGATATTCTAGCAGCACTATACATAAAAGAAATTGTCAAGTTACATGGAGTCCCTATCGCTATTGTATCAGATAGAGATCCCCGATTCACATCACAATTCTGGAAGAGCCTACAACATTCACTTGGGACTAGATTAAATTTTAGCACCGCTTTCCATCCACAAACTGATGGTCAAACAGAAAGGACAAATCAAGTGGTAGAAGATATGCTCAGGGCTTGTGTCATTGATTTTGGAGGAAGTTGGCATGATCACTTGCCTTTGGTAGAATTTGCATATAACAACAGCTATCAAGCAAGCATACAAATGGCACCTTTCGAAGCTCTATATGGGAAAAGTTGTCGATCACCAATATGTTGGAATGAAATAGGGGAAAGGCAATTTCTAGGCCCCGATTTAATCAGAGATTCTACAGAGAAAATCAAGCTCATACAGGAAAGGATGAAAATGGCACAAGATAGGCAGAAATCTTATGCTGACAATCGAAGGCGCGACTTGGAATTTCAAGTAGGAGAACATGTATATCTAAAGGTTTCTCCAGGTCATGGTATTCAAAGATTTGGCATTAAAGGAAAGCTAACTCCAAGATTTATCGGTCCATTTGAAATCCTCGAAAGGATCGGTGAAGTGGCCTATAAATTGGCTTTGCCACCACAGTTAGCAGGAGTTCATGACGTATTTCACATCTCGATGTTGAAAAGGTATGTGTATGATCCAGATCACATCATCACTTATGACAATCTGGAGATTCAAAAAGACTTGACATACGAACAAACACCGATAAAGATTCATGATCGGGAAGTGCGTCAACTCAGAAATAAGGTCATTCCTATGGTTAAGATTCAATGAAAGAAAGCATGGCCTTATGAAGCAACATGGGAAATCGAATCAGCTATGAAGAAAAGATTCCCAGAGTTATTTAATTATAAATACACTCTCCTCAATACATGTTTTGAATTTGGGGACCAAATTCTTTCTAAGTGGGGGAGGGTGTAGTGCCCTAGAAAATTTAAATAATTCTCAAGAAATTATAAAAGCCTAAATAAATTTATAAATGGTTATTATGAGGCCAATTGGTGTTAATCAATTAACCCAAACCACTTAATTAAAGTCCAAAAGGTTTTTAACTCAGGTCTATTAAGTTAGGCCCACATTCTAGAAGGCAATTAAGTCTATCCACAGATATTAAGGATAAATACTAATACTATAAGATAATGATTTGGATAATTAACAAGAGAGTTTTCATAAATTGAAACTCTAAGCTACGATGATTGTAACGGTCTATCGTAAGACCGCCACAGCCATGTAACGCATGGTCACTCGACCGTTACATTCCTATTAGTTCCGTAAGTGAAGGGACTCATGAAAAGATTGGAACTTGATGTTCCTATCCACTATGGATCGACTTGGGAAGGATTGTAAAAACTCTAAGGACTCTTAGAGATTAGGATTTGATGAAATAAGGACTCTAAACTCGATCTAATCCTCAAACCCTGGCCTAAACTCTATAAATAGGGCATAGTTCTGAACAGTGCGACCCTTACTTTTTGGGCGTAAGGAAGCAAGGTAAGGAGTCATTATCTAAGGTAAGTTCTTTAGAATAATTTGTTTACAATACTTTAGACTAACTCCCCTCCGAATTTCACATCTTTAGGTCAAGAGGGCGTGGAGTTAGAGCCTAAAGAAGTTGCTGAAAAAGTCACAAGAGAAGGAAGGGATCTAGGGCACGGTTCTCAACCAAATTCAGAAATTTCAGTCTAAGTAAGAGGTAGGTTATCTCATGAACGGCAAAAATAGCATGATAGGACTAAAAGCCCTCTGGTTTGATTGAATTCCATGCATTGTAGAGCATTGATTTCATGTTTTATTTATTCTATGCACATCATGCACCTCTTAGCCAAATTAAGAAATTAAAACATGACTATTCATCTATTCATGATTACCTATGCATGTAGATGGCCTTACTTCGTTAACATGACTAGAAACTCATCATGTTTTGATAAAAGACATGATGTGAGTTGATCTCTTAGTTTCTATGGTTATTTTTTGTTAACATATACTGTAACGCATTAACATAGGACCGTCGCTTCCAAGTAACGACCCTACGACAGACCGTTACACACTCTGTGATATTTGAATTACACTGTTGTTTCTAACGCGCTTGGACAGACGCGTTACAATCATGTAATGGCTGGGTCCTGACCGTCACTTTCACTGTGACGCCCCATCTCCAGACCGTTATATCATGTGTACTGTCAACCTTTGACAAATTATAACTTGCCAATATTATCATTGTTAAAGCCTAGTTATCTAAGTTATAACCTGATCTCATGTTTTAAGGTTATTTGATCGTTCATAACAGGTATTGCATGTTTTGATATCACTTTTATTTTTAAGCTATGCTAATTTCATGAAGCTAAAACCTATAGTTTTGTACTATTAAAGCATGATTATAAAAGCATGACTTGTTAGCATTGTATTGACGGAGTTTTCATCACGGTTTTCACATTTATTATACATGTCACTACCTATCAATAGAGTCAATTCTATAAGTACATGGCACTTACTCCGGTATGATGTCATTAGTTCACACATTGCACTATAGGAACACTATCTTTGACATGAGGACCTCTCTATTGGATAATCCTTCTAATGGACTAGGAAATCATTGTTTCAAGGCCTCCGTAATTCTCCGCGAGCCTGGGATTCCCACTAGGACGCCGAGTTGGTTGTACCAATGAAAGCCCATTAATTAGAACACTCTATCGTGGTTTTTGATTTTTGAAATGTAACGGCCTTGAACTGGACCGTCAGGCTCATGTAATGGCCCAGTGCCAGACCGTCACATTCCTCTGGGTCTATTTTTATCCTTCTGGACTCGGATCACTGTAACGGCCTATTACTGGCACGTTACATAATGTAACGGCCCAGACAATGACCGTTACGTGGCTTGTTTATGTTAACCCAAGGTTTGACCAAGGGTTGATATTCCATTGATTCTAGACAAACCTTGATGATCTAGAACTTGTCATATTGCTTAAATGGATCTAAAAGAAATGGAAGTTAAGGAAAGTACCGTTATGCTGTCGATTTATTCAATAAGCATAACTTAGTTTAAATATCATTCTTGATCTCATATATTCAAAATTGAAGCATTCATTCATTGATTTTAGTTATCATGGAATTATTGGAAGTGTTATATTCTTGGCCATACGTTACTGTTATACTACGTGGAAGTAGCTTAATTTATAACTGAAGATGTGATCGAGCACTGATTGTGTTCAAGGGCTCTATGCTAGTCCCCTCGGCTGATTATCGGAAACATACTATTTTATAAACCATGGGGTATGATGCTACTGGCGTCACATTGCGTTGGGAGTACTATTTTTATAAATAAGTGAAGATCCACGGCACAACATGACATTCTTGCTTGATATTCCATAGAAATTCACGAAGCACTTGTTCTTAAGCATAAGATGCTAAAGTGAGGAATATGTGACTTGCTAGTACAATCTCGTTACATTCTTGTTCATGGAAGGCCAATATCATGTTCTTATTATATTCTTGCTAGTTCATTCTTGATCATTCTATCTTACATGGTTATCTTGTTTCTATTGATTTGATCGCATGATTGATTCGCATTCGCATGATTTTACCTTATTTCTTTAGAGATAAAATGATAATTACTTAAATAGTGCCTTCATGTTGATGCGAAGATACCTACTGGGCAAGTGTGCTCATGACCTATTTTCTAATGTTTTTCAGGAGATGGAAATAGTTCGGATTCGGATTCGGGCTATACTAGTAGCGGGTCCGGAAGCGAGTGAAAGTGTTATAAAGATGAGAGTGAAGACTTAGGAAGTTAAAGTGTCTAGATTGAGTCAATGTAATTTTCCTATTTCTTGAGTCTAGTAGAATGAAAATCAAATCAGTGATTGTATCTTGAATATTGAGCATTATGAAATAAAGTTGAAGTTTGATTAAATCTTGTGCAATTGCATTTACTTGTGTGATCGTCTTACGCTCTGATTGATTCTTGCTTGCAAGAGGCTTACCATGCCAGCTGTTCACGCTCCCCGAGCGAGTCTTCCGCTGTAATTAAAGGCTCGGGGCGTGACACTATCTTTCGCCCTCGGTTTGACTAGGGTGAGTGGCATCCCGTCATTGTTGCTGGACGCACCCAGTTTGTTCGAGATGAACTCCCTGGGTTCTATGCCTTCAAATGGAGGAGGAACGTAGTATTGCGCCTCCTTGCTGGCTGGCGAGTGTCTTGATATTCTCTCGAATCCAGCAGCATGATGGGAGATAGAAGCTTTAGCTTGATTTGCTCCTTTTGGTATAAAGCAAATTTCTTCATCTTCTTCATCAGTAGCTTGAGCCACACTGAACAATGCTGACAGCATGTTGCAGGAGAGAGCAACATATTTTATTTTAGCCTTTGTATTCTTCTTTTTCTTCCCCCTTGTGGCTGGCAACTATCCCCATAGTGGGTTGCTTGGTGCATTGAACACCCTTGCATTTTCTTTAGTTCTTTTTATTAGCTCGTGGGACTCATTGCGTCTTTGAGGGGCATGTATCTTGAGATGCATAGGTGGGCTCTTGGGTTGTTCATGCTTATTAGGCCCACTTATAATAGCTTTTGACCGCTCTATGGCTGAGCTAGCCTCTTCATGTACCCGTGACGGGGTCTGCTTCTTCTATTTATTGTTAGTTGACCTTCTGATATGATGTGACACGACCTCGGACTTAGGCAAACAAGCACAATTAAGCATTCAAATGGGCCTTAAGGGCCACCGCTCTCCCGTCGCACTCTATACCCGGAGTGACTTGGCGATGCCAAGTGTGAGGTATGGGAAAGGGCCCTTGCTGGTAGAGGGCCAGCAAGGCCAAGGTTTGACTCCCAAGGTTTGGATGCCCAATTCAATTGGGGCCGACAAAGTGCACAAGGGCACCGGTTCACACTATCCCACGGCGATCACTCTTAAGTCATGGACTTGAGGATCGGGCGCTCCCTCGCAAATTCAGCGACGCATGAAGTAAATATTGAAAGAGCAACACTAATGAGCTAGGATGAGGCACTTACTCGATCGGTTTGAAGAAACCGGTCCCGGTCGGAGACGAGGGCGAGCGGGGAGGCGGTGGTTCCCACACGCCGCGGCGGTGAAGCTTGACCTGCTCAAACCATGTACAAAACTACGCCTCTCGCAGGAGGGGAATCTTGGGGTGGGGGTTAATGTGAATACAACAATACTACCTCCCGCAGGTGTAGATCTCTTTAAAAATCCACTTAAATATAAAAAGCAATAGATATGATGAAAGCAATAAAATAGCACGAGGTGCTAAAAGGAGGTTGTGATCGCCAGAGACACGAGGCCTCAAAAATATAACAATAAAAGCATGGGAGAGATGATCGCGAAAAATACCTCAAAAGTGCGGTGATGTGAGTGCTTCCTTTCTCTTCAAATCGGCCGGCCGATGAAGAGAGTTCTTGCTTTTATTACCCTTGCAAAACAAACAAATACCACCAAAAGAATTGAATTAGAAACAAGGTGGGTGTAGCGTCAAATTCTTGAATAGATGAGCATGAAATATCATAGGATTAAGACACACCTTGTGGGTGGTTGGCCCTTAAACCCCTATGCAAAAGGGTGGGAGATATATGAATGATATGAAAAATAAAGAAAAGGATGTGCAAGGGATGCACTGTCGGAGGTTCTCAACGTGGTTGAGAAGAAAGGAATTAATAGGAGACGAACATGATGAAGGTATATGCATGCACGTATGTTTAAGATAATAAAAGGAAAGGAAAAAGAAGAGCCTGTGCTTTGGCCTTGGATGCTCGATGGGGAGATGCAGAGGCTCCTCCTTCGGCCAGCAGCAGCAACAGCAGCAGCGCCTGTGAGAAAACAAAGCAAAAGGAAAAAAAAACGGAGGGGAAGAAGGGGGTCCAACCGAACAACAGAGCAATCGGCCCTATTAAAAAGGCAGAAGAGAAGGTAAGAAGGAAAGAGTACAAGGTAAGGAAAGATAAGAACGGGCAAGAGCCCAAAGAGGGGAGGATAAGACTGGGTAAGAGCCCAAACGAAGCAGGGACTCTCTGGGGAAAGGCTGCGTTCATTCGGAACACAAAACTGAAACACGACTTGGACCAGGGCATCAATTAAAGAATTGACGACCTGCCAAAGGGCGTCTTTTAAAAACACGCCTTATCTAAGGGCGTTAATTAAAAAAATCAATTTTAGAATTTATTTGAAAAATAATGAAACACGTCTGATTCAAAGGCGTTAATTAAAACACGCCTTAACAAAGGACGTGAATTCAAAATATTTAAAATAGGGCCATTTTTCATTTCTCAATATTATTTTCTCATTTTTTAGGTGGAGGTGCATCTCGTCGCCCTGATTCCAACGACTATTTTTGCGAATTTTTCTGACACCCGGAAGGCCACCAAATCACCTCTGGAAGAGAGTGGAAAATAATATTAAAAAATCAATTTGAAAAAGTGACGACCGTGTGTAAGGGCGTGAATTCAATTTTTGATTTTTTTTATTCTTTTCAAATTCAAAGTAACGCCATGGTCAAGTCGTTAATTCTCAAAAAAATTCGAAAAATTCCCAGAAAAATCCAAAAAAATGGAAATTTGAAAGAATGGACGCCCTGCAGTATAGTCGTCAATTTTTTAAGAAACGTCCATGTATAAGTCGTTATTTAAAAGACGCCCCCAGTAAAGTCGTTATTTCTGAAAAATAGAGAAAAAATGCCCAGAAAATCCAGAAAAATCCAGAAAAATAGGAAAAAATAGGAAAAAATAGGAAAAGGGTGAAAAAAGGGAGAAATCTAAAAAAAGTGGGAAAAAACACTCAAATAGAACTAATTTGAGGGTCAAATTGGGACATTACAAGGCAATATGAGATGTACTCACAGTAACGTCAATTTTGGCGTGTCTACAGCTGCCCCGCCTTGGCGTCTGCTTTGCAAGGGAGCAGAGCAAACTGAAAAGTAGATGCCAAGGTGTGATGAGACACGCAATCAACATCACTTGATGAGAATGAAATCAAAAGCTCGAGATGAAGCAATCTCGGGAAATTCAATGAAATCAACAATGTTTGGATAAAATGGGGAGATGTGCACGCGGTGCACGAAGGAGATAAAAAATGATCAACTTCCAGCGCGGTGGAAGTACCCCAGGTCACAAACCTGTAGATTTCACCATTGGGGAGCGGTTACCAGCCATGTGGACGTGCTGCAGCCAAGGTGGATCAAAGGGGAAAGTTTTGAAAAATAAGATGATAAAAATCCAAACAGGGAGCTTTCGAGAAAATGACCCAGAACAGCGTCAAAACGAACTGAGGACTCAATTCGGCATGGAATATCTCACATTGAAGATCAAGATCAATTTGACCCTCAAAAACAGCTTATCAGAATGATTTTTTCAACAATTGTTTCAAATTCCTACATGAATGCATGCTGGGTTTAAAGGGAAAAATAAATCAAATGAAAAATATAGAATAATCAAGGATAATATTGTTAAACTGCCCAGACTGGGTCAAGAAACCGATTTCGCGAGCTGATACTAAGCCGAAGCCCGTTTATCCACGCACCAATTCGTAAAAAGGGAACCATCGTCCCCAATCTTGGACGGCTCAACGGCCTATCCGTGTGACTAAGACTCCTCTGGAATTATCATTGTTTTTGATGAAGGGGAACTCAAATTCCAGATTTACCAAAGCCACAAGGTCCTTGATATAATCTAGTAGCATATGTAACATATAGTAGAATGCATACAGGGAGATGGTGATATCAATAAGCATGGGAACTGAGAAATGAGCTGCAAGCACCGTGGGACTTTGAGTGATGATGCCCTACCGGCGGGACCAAGAGCCTCTTCCTGCGCTCAAAAATTCATTAGCCAAGATATAACAAGCAATGAATAAGGCATTTAATCATAGCATGCATAGCATGAATCAAAGCATCAATCATAGCATATATCATGAACAGCATAAGTCAAATCATGGCATAGCAAAGCATCATTATTTGTTGTTTGTCATGAGGATGACAATCTGGCTAATCAAGTTTTGGAGTTAAATAATCAGGATCTGATAATGCCCATCGGCGGAGTAATCAGATGAAACGAGCAGGAGTTGATTGAAAGATTTGGAGATGAATAATCATGAGATATGATAATCAGAATGATACAGGGAGATGATGCCCCTGGGTGGCATGTCATGAGAATATTGGGAAGAATCAATAGATTGATAGCAATAAGTAGAGAGAGGACCCATCCCGTGCTTTTGGTCTCTGCAAAGCTGTTCCTGCAAAACACCATCAGAAAATACAATGCAATTTTTGGATTTTAGAAATATGCAAATTTTTTATGGAGTTTTGGAATATGCAAATTTTTATGAGTTTTGAAAAAGATAAAAAATTTTATGAGTTTTGATCAATATGCAAATTTTTGTGAAGTTTTGTAAAAGATATTCAATTTTTTGTGAAGTTTTGAGAAAGGTATTCCATTTTTTATGGATTTTGGACAAGAAATATTCAATTTTTTGTTTGATTTTGGTTAGACATTGCTAAAGCAGCATCAAAGGGTGTTTTAAACCACTGGCTAGGGGTCCTCGTTCCTTCCCTTTTTGCTTAAAACTGTCCAAAGCTGGGCGTGCATTGTAAGGTGGCGCCCTATAACCGACTGCCTTTGATCAACGGTGCCCCTACTAAGGCCATACCCGAGAAACATTCGGTCTTGGAGGGAGAAGAGAAGAATAATTGTGGAGATAAGCTTAAAGCAGGATGGGAGATATCAAGATTTGAATTCCTTCCAAGGTTTTAACCCTCAAAGAGGTAGTCTGTTGTGCCGGGGCTTTGTGCCTTTAATTTTTAGACCCTCGACATGCATACGACCAGGGTTTTCCCTGCGGGGACTTTGCCACTCTTGTCATGCCATGATTCATAATTCAATTATCGAAAGTTTGACTTAATTCTTAATTGCCCTTTGTGGCGAGATGTATCATGAAATTCATATTGATTTTGGGTCAAGACTGCCCCTATTTGAGACTCCTCTCGTATTGGGATTTACCAAAGTTGGTTATCTTATCCGTCAACCTCTTGCACCTGCATTCGGCCGAGTAAAGAAGAGAAAAGACTTTCGGAAACTCATGGCATGGCCAAGGTAGCAACGATGTTTAAACAAAGGAGCCGGCTAAGGACGCCGTGAAGTGTGTGAAATGCCTAGCTAAGGGTTGCTCTTAAACAAGCAGGGAGAGAATGTTTGAATTCCCAGTGCGGGTTCTTTATCAACCAAAGTGCTGCCAAAGCAAGTCTAAAGACTCTTTTTGAAAATGATGTAATTAAACAAAAGCCTAAGATAAAGGTCTAAAACACAACTCTTAGTCTTGTTAAGAAGCACTTTATTTTGAAAATCACGCATGAAGTAAGGAGGCAATGATATCATGCAAATGCAAACTTACGCCAGTATATTACCTTGCAACCTTCATAGAAGCAGCTGCTGCTGGAGGTGATCATCATGGGATTTGTCCTCTTTTGCAGAAAAAAGATTGGAAGCAAAGGATTGAAAGTGGCTTAACAAGACAGAATGGTGCCCAGACCAGACTCAGACGAAATAAGGAGAAAAGGAAGAGAGGCGAGGGCTAGAACTCCCTCACTAAGGTGCGGAGACCCTGATCACATGGAACAGTCTACAGAAGAAGCGGAAAATCAAGAAGAGGGGTGAGGACTAAAGCCTCGGAAGCAGTGGGAGAAAGGGCAGATGCCCAAGGCAGTGGATGTGGAAGAAGTTGGGTCAGACCCAGAATTAGGAGGAATCAGAAGAAGAAATTGGTAGATGGAAAGAGGTGGATCTGGAGGGTCCGGAGGCAGAGGAGGAGAATCATGATAGGAGGAATCCGGAGGCTCCGGAGGAATATTGAAAGAAGGGATGCGATGCCCTGGGGAGAAATAGGGAAAAAGATGATGGAAAAGGAAGAAGAAAATGAAGGATGTGATGTTCCGGAGGAGTAGAAAGATGAATCGGAAGAAAGGTGGAGGGTCCGGAGGTTCCGGGGGAATGAAATCAGGAGGGTCACGATGCCCTGGAAGATGATAGAGAGAATAAGACGGAGAATTCGGAGGTTCCAGAGGAAGAATATAGAAAGGGGCGCGATACCCAAGAGAGAGGAATGAAGGAGGATCAGGAGGAAAATCCGGAGGTTTCGAAGGTAGCAAATGAGAAGGGGCGCGATGCCCAAGGGGAAAATCTGGAGGTTCCGGAGGAAGAAGGTGGAAAGGGGCGTGATGCCCGAGAGAAAGGTCCGGAGGTTCCGGAGGAGGAGAATGGAAAGGGGCGCGATGCCCGAGGGGAAAGTCCGGAGGTTCCGGAGGAGGAAAGTGGAAAGGGGCGCGATGCCCGAGAGAAAGGTCCGGAGGTTCCGGAGGAGGAAGATGAAAAGGGGCGCGATGCCCGAAGAGGAGGGATAAAATTCCTGGAGGTTCCAAGGAGATAGCAGGAAAAGGGATGCGATGCCCCAGGGATAGTGGATAAAAAGATGAAGATGAATAAGATGGGAAGTGCGGAATATCCGGAGGTGCCGGAAGGCGGGGAAGATACGGGTTTGGAAACCCGGGAAGCAGGAGGTGCAAATGTATGCAAAATGATGGATATAATGGATGCAATGAATGCATGAATGCAACAGAATGCATGAAATGCAAAGGATACGAAGAATGTGAAGGGCGAGAAGATGAGATCCTCCTCCTAACCCTGGGAATGGCCCATGAAAATGATGTGATAGAAATGGATGAATAAAAGGTGGAACAAATAGGGGACGGCCCCTTAGCACCAAGATAACTGCCCCTCCACGGCAGTGAAAGTGTATAGCCAATTGGCCCAATAAAAGGAGCTTCAATAAGTGGCAACCCCCTTTGAAGGCAAAGATCAACAATGTGAGGGAGTTGGAGAGTTGGAACGGGAAGCATCGTATTGCCCATTGAATGTGGTATATATGGAAAGTTGAGCAAAATGGGCATTCGCCCCTTGTAAGGAATAATGAATTCGGAATTCAGAAATTGGAACAAGGGGTGCCCTGCCCGGCTCTTAGATGGCATCAACGCCTGGCATGGCGGCGACTTGACTTCTTCGGCCGTGATTGGCACAATAACCCGGATTAGCATCCGGCAAACAAATTCTTGCGTCTTGAATAGCGCGGCCAAATCCTTGCTGCCCGGCTCTTGATCATTTTCGGCACAAATAGCTGCAGAAGCACGCCCCTTCCGAGTAGTAAAAGGAGGTGAAGCAGAGGCGGAAGGCTTTGTGAGTGGTGGAGGTATAATGGAAAGTGTTGGCGTAAGTGGAGACGGAGGTTCAAACACATCAAGTTTCTCCCTTTGCTTGCAAGCGGTCGGGGTTAGCTCGAGTGCAAAAAGTGGTGGGTCCTGCTCAGGATTAGCCATTGGTAAAGGTGGAGGGTTATGTGGTGGAATAGGCAAAGTGGGTTTTAAAGGGATAATGGAAGACCGAGGTGGCGGTAATGGGAGGTTAATTGGGGAAGGTTTAATGGTGTAATTAATGGAGGCCGATGGTGTGGAGGTAGATGGCTTAATGGGTGGTGGTTTAATAGTGGAAGGCTTGGGGGAGGCCAGTGTTGCGGAGGTTAATGGTGTAACTGGAGGAGGTGTAATGGGTGGAGGGTTAATGGGTGAAGGTTTGGTGCGTAGGAAATGCCGAATGGGGCGAGCGGTGTTTGGAGTGGTGAAAAACTCAAGATGCGTCGGCGCGGGTGATTGGAGTATCGACCCATCGTCGTAACACCAAGAAGTCTCGGAAATAGGGGTTGGATCGGGGATGGTGGCTTCATCCTGAGCGAGGGGTTCATCGAATGAAAGTGGGGGAAGTGGAAAGTTAAGGAAACTCGAAAGGGGTGCCTGCGGAGCTTCATCATCATACACCGGCTCGGATTCTTCAATTGCCGGTTCTTGCTCGCTTGGAATATCAACGCCGTAGTCGTCCATCCTATCCTTCCATTCTCTCTCCATTCTTGTAATGTCATCCAAAGCCGCATAGAGAGGATTGACCGGAGTAGGAGGAACCGTGACCCTCTTTAATTGTTCCTCCATGGAAGTAATCTTATCAAAAAGAGATTGTTGGAGGGGTGTGACTTGAACAATAGAGGGCTGGCAGGGCCTTGAAGGAGGAGGGGCCGCATAAAAAGGCCGTGGAGAGGAGTTGACGGTATGACCCGTAAAAGAACCCGGAAGGGCCGGATTGCAATGAATAAATGGGCCTCGGGGCCGTGAGGGAGGAGGAATAGAAGGAGGCGGGTGTCGGACCACCCGAGTAGAATGAATAGGGGGAGATGGGTAATGGGCTACCCGAATATGATTGGAAGGAGGAGGTGGGTGATGGTCCACCCGTGTAGAATTGGAGGGAGATGGGTGATGGGTCACCCGAATAGAATTGGAAGGAGGTAGGTGATGGGCCACCCGTATAGAATTGGAAAGAGGGGGAGATGCATGAGATGTACCCTCAACGGCAGCCTTAAGGGCTTGGATCTGTTGAGGGGTAAGATGATCTAATGCATGGATGATTCGAGAGACCTTCTCGTCATTGGGAGGAGACGGTCCCGAGGGAATAGTGGCCTGAAATTGAGTAGGTGGACCATGAGAATGGACATTGCCCATGGGTTGGGTATGACCATGAGAATAAGAACGTGGTCCCTTGAAAGAATGGTGAGAATGCTGATTAACATGTTGAAATTGAGGATATGAAGTGCTAGGTTGTGCATCCTCATGAATTGAATTGAACATGTTTCTATCATGGTAAGCCATTATATAATCAAAAATTCTCAATAATTATGCAAATAAGCACACAAGTTGGAATGGTTACCGTGATTTTTGATTGTTTTATCCTTGGTGAATTAAGGATTTTAATAAAGTTTGGAAAGATTCACACAAGGAGAGTCCTAGTTTCAAATGAGATTTGAACTCCAATGCCAACTAGGAACTCTCACTCACCACGTATTAGGCCAACTATATCGGGACTCCAAAAGGGTACAACCTGCCCGGCGTCCGTGAGGGAATCCACGGGTGCGGGGACTTACGGAGGCTTGGTTTAGGAATTTCCAATCCAAAGAGACGGAATGCTCAATGGAGGGTCGTTCCTTCACCAAGGGGGTGTGTGGATCCTAATGAAGAGGAGGGGGCTCCCAAACCAATGCAAATATGAATGAAACAGGGTAAACAGGCCAACCACAATAATATGATCAATCAACAAAGATAAGCATGAAATATCATGAAAAACCACAGCCGGGGGGGTTCTGGAAACCCACAGTAAAAACACGCCCTGGAAGGGGACGCTACTAAACAAGGACACGACGGTGTGACCGTCGTGAATCAACGTGAGGGGCCAAGGGGTAGGGTAAAACACGCCTTAGTGTGAGGCGCTATAAATAAAAGGACGCCCTATCCAGCGGACGTCAAATCCAAGAAAACGCCTTTAAGGGAGGCGCTAATAAAGATAAAGACGCCCTTGCAACGGGCGTGAATTCACCAAGCAAGCAGAGATAATTGGAGACAGCTAGCAAACGCCCTGTCAGAAGGCGTTAACTTCAAACAACACGCCCTAGGTTAGGGCGTGAAATCAAAAGGCGCCTCCGATAGAGGCGTTAATTCTCAATCCACGGCCAACAGTAACAACCACTCACAGTCACAGGCAATCAACAAATATAAGATATAAGCATGCTCATCAAAATTTCAAATAAGTGGAGATTTTAAAGAAAAATCAATAAATTGACAAATCACTTAGGGAAAAGGACAAAACCAATGGAGGGTGCCCGAGGGGCACAAAAGGGGGACGCACCGAGGGTGCAAATAAGGGAGATGGCACACGCGGGTGCCTAAGGGGAAACGGGTAATAGATGAAGAACACAAAGGGTCCCACCGTGATCGCCAATTTGTAGATCTCTTTAAAAATCCACTTAAATATAAAAAGCAATAGATATGATGAAAGCAATAAAATAGCACGAGGTGCTAAAAGGAGGTTGTGATCGCCAGAGACACGAGGCCTCAAAAATATAACAATAAAAGCATGGGAGAGATGATCGCGAAAAATACCTCAAAAGTGCGGTGATGTGAGTGCTTCCTTTCTCTTCAAATCGGCCGGCCGATGAAGAGAGTTCTTGCTTTTATTACCCTTGCAAAACAAACAAATACCACCAAAAGAATTGAATTAGAAACAAGGTGGGTGTAGCGTCAAATTCTTGAATAGATGAGCATGAAATATCATAGGATTAAGACACACCTTGTGGGTGGTTGGCCCTTAAACCCCTATGCAAAAGGGTGGGAGATATATGAATGATATGAAAAATAAAGAAAAGGATGTGCAAGGGATGCACTGTCGGAGGTTCTCAACGTGGTTGAGAAGAAAGGAATTAATAGGAGACGAACATGATGAAGGTATATGCATGCACGTATGTTTAAGATAATAAAAGGAAAGGAAAAAGAAGAGCCTGTGCTTTGGCCTTGGATGCTCGATGGGGAGATGCAGAGGCTCCTCCTTCGGCCAGCAGCAGCAACAGCAGCAGCGCCTGTGAGAAAACAAAGCAAAAGGAAAAAAAACGGAGGGGAAGAAGGGGGTCCAACCGAACAACAGAGCAATCGGCCCTATTAAAAAGGAAGAAGAGAAGGTAAGAAGGAAAGAGTACAAGGTAAGGAAAGATAAGAACGGGCAAGAGCCCAAAGAGGGGAGGATAAGACTGGGTAAGAGCCCAAACGAAGCAGGGACTCTCTGGGGAAAGGCTGCGTTCATTCGGAACACAAAACTGAAACACGACTTGGACCAGGGCGTCAATTAAAGAATTGACGACCTGCCAAAGGGCGTCTTTTAAAAACACGCCTTATCTAAGGGCGTTAATTAAAAAAATCAATTTTAGAATTTATTTGAAAAATAATGAAACACGTCTGATTCAAAGGCGTTAATTAAAACACGCCTTAACAAAGGACGTGAATTCAAAATATTCAAAATAGGGCCATTTTTCATTTCTCAATATTATTTTCTCATTTTTTAGGTGGAGGTGCATCTCGTCGCCCTGATTCCAACGACTATTTTTGCGAATTTTTCTGACACCCGGAAGGCCACCAAATCACCTCTGGAAGAGAGTGGAAAATAATATTAAAAAATCAATTTGAAAAAGTGACGACCGTGTGTAAGGCGTGAATTCAATTTTTGATTTTTTTTATTCTTTTCAAATTCAAAGTAACGCCCATGGTCAGTCGTTAATTCCCAAAAAAATTCGAAAAATTCCCAGAAAAATCCAAAAAAATGGAAATTTGAAAGAATGGACGCCCTGCAGTATAGTCGTCAATTTTTTAAGAAACGTCCATGTATAAGTCGTTATTTAAAAGACGCCCCCAGTAAAGTCGTTATTTCTGAAAAATAGAGAAAAAATGCCCAGAAAATCCAGAAAAATCCAGAAAAATAGGAAAAAATAGGAAAAAATAGGAAAAGGGTGAAAAAAGGGAGAAATCTAAAAAAAGTGAGAAAAAACACTCAAATAGAACTAATTTGAGGGTCAAATTGGGACATTACAAGGCAATATGAGATGTACTCACAGTAACGTCAATTTTGGCGTGTCTACAGCAGGGAGGGGCCTTCAGCCGGCCAAGCGGGGTGGGGAAAGTAAGGTAAAGAACGACGATTAAGCGAGGTTGCCGAATCTGCCGGTTGTCTACGAACAGGGACAGTGTGTTGGTGTGGTTGCTGTAGATCCTTCTCACGAATTTTTCCGATGGCGAGACCGGCGGCAAAAGCTTCGTAACAGGGACAGAAACGCTTCAGATTTTCTTAAATTTCTTCTGAGACCGTTGTTGACTGGGGCAGAGGTTGGAACAGGACATCAGGTTTTCTGACTCGCAGTTGCAGACTTCTGGCAGCAGGTTGCAGAGGACGCCACGCACCCTCCCGAACTCCGATCAGCATGAAACTGATGGCGTCGTCTTCGTGGTCGAAGTAGCTTTCAGCCAGAGGTCACGGGGCTGCAATCAGAGGTCGAGGGCAGTCGGTGTACCTTAAAGAGTGGGCACTGGTCGGAGCAGACTGTAGGAGACAAGACTGGAGAGCTCGGGGGAGAAAATTTGTAACTCCTTCCTCCGGAAGCCGAATGAGGTTCCGTTTCTTGATCCTGAACGAAGACTGGAGGAGGAAGATATTTGTAGAAGAGCTTCGGGGCTGGTTCGTCCAAGGTTTGTCGTGGCCGAGCTTTTAGTCCGGTTCAGATCCTCAGCCAGAGCAGAACTGCGCGGTCGGGGAAGAACGGACCTCCACAGCAGCACCAATCTCCGATGGGGATGAGACCTCGATCGTTGCGAAGAGGACAGGTAGCCGCTTCCGTGGATGCCTCTTGGGTCTTCAAACTCGTCGGGAGGAAGCCATGGTCGCCGCTGTAAGATGGTACACTTCTGTAGGTTGTCAGCTGAAACGGTAGGTTGAAGATGATGGGGGGAAATGGGGTATATGGGAGAGGAAATGGGGGTGGATGAGTGTGGGGAAAGCCCGGGCTGTGAGGGGGTCTAGGATGGGGTGTTTCAAGGTGAGGGAGGGATAGAATGGGAGCTGGAAGGGGGTGTTTTCTGTGGGTGAGAGAGGAGCTACGAATTTGGGGCTTGGAGGGAGAGGGGGGAAGGTTAGGGGGAACAAGTGGGTGGAGGGAGTGTGAATTTCAAATTTGAAATGGCCTTGGAAGGTGGGTGATTATGTGGGGAAGTGGAGAGTTTGTATTGGAATGGGGTAGATTTGGTGGGAAGGTGGTGAAAGGTGTTGGAATGGGGAAGATGCCACCTAGGGACTATGGGAGTGGAGTAATGGCAACTTGGGGAAGTGGAGGGGTATTAAATGAGGTGGGTAGCTAGTGGAGGTGGTTGGGAGGGGAGGAGAGAGAAGAAAATTTGAAATTGGGGTTGGAGGAGAGAGAAAGAGGGGTGAAATAGAGAGATTAAGAGGGGAATAGGTGGGGAATCTCTCCCCTAGGGTCTCTCACCCAAAAAACTAGAGGAATCACTCCAATTTGAACTCAAATGGTAATTTTAACTCATTCATTCATTGATTCATTCACTCATTCATTCATTCATTGACTTCAAATGGGGGAAATGGGGTCCTATATATAGGAAACCCACATTTCTACAAAAGTCCATGACAAAAGACTCAATAGCAAATAACCGAAGGTGGAAGGGGTGCACATGGGCCTAGTCCAATGAATTGGGCCCAATTAGCACATTACATCATCTAATGACACACAATCTTAGGAAAATAAATGCAAGACCTAGGGAAATGACTCAAATAAAATGAAAATACATCAAAATGACTCAAAGGAAAGCTACAAAATGGATAAGGGGCCTTAATAGAGTGAGGCCAAAACTCAACCAGCTCCCGAGTGTGAAGAAGTGGACCTGAGCCAAAGGGAATCGTGGGTGATGCCTCCATCAAATCCCCTGGGCCGCGAAGAGCTCGACTCCGTCAAGTAAGGGTCCATCCGGCTAAGGTACCGCTCGAGGAGGTCCGGATCCAACCGCTGGAGGTCCTCCCGACTCACCCATGAGTCTTCCGAAGGAGGCCGATCCTTCCACCTGACGAGATAGCGCTCATATACCTTGCTCCGGGTGGTAGTGACCTGCTCATCCAATATTCGTTCAATGCGTTCGCGCTGAGCTCTCTTGGCTAGTGGACTCTCCTCACGGGTGGGTGCTCTCTCAAAGGAAGAAGTAGGCTCAATCTCCTCACTAGGTACCACCGTGGGGCCCTTGTATGGCACTAAGTCGGCGACATTGAATGTTGGACTTACCCCATAGTCCTCAGGGAGATCTAACCAATAAGCATTTGCATCAATGCGCCTCAAAACCTGGAAGGGACCAGTCCCACGTGGCCTCAACTTGGAGTTGGCTCCTGGGGAGAGCCTCTCCATCCTTACCATCACAAAGTCACCCTCTTGGAACTCTAAGTGACGCCGGTGAGAGTCAGCCAACCTTTTATAAGCCTCATTTTTTATGCTAATGTGCTTGCGGATTTCCTCATGCAATTTTGTGAGTGCTGACCTTCTAGTGGTTATGGGTGGACCTGGACAACCATATATAGACCATTTATCCCATGATGCCATATGGACCTTGATGAGCCTTGGTGGGCCGGGGCAACCATATGTGGACTTATCATGCAATGTTGTCATGTAGACTTTGGTGGGCTTAGGTGGACTGGGGCAACCATATGTGAATCTATCATGCAAAGTGGTGATGCATGTCGGGGGATCCGGACATCCGTAGATGCCTTTGATATGCTTAAGACCCATGATGAATGAAGGTGGACCACTACATCCAAATTTGGACCACTCATGCTTTCTACTTGACATGTGGGTGATATGAATGAATGGACCCAACATAGTGTTCATGCCAAGGGGTGTGGAAAGCCTAGACACATGCATACTTTTCCCAAAAGTGACTTCCATGTGTATAGGGGTGGGACAACCTTTGAATTCCCATTGGAACGGATCGAATGGATCTAAGAAGGTGGTCATCATGGGGTGGGGCATAACCTTATTACCTAGGGATATGTGGCCCAAGGTCTTGGCTCCCAAGGTGTAACCCGGGTCATGGATGAGATTGGTTTGGCCCAATATGATGGGTGAGGGTAGGAAAGGGTGGGTGGTGGGTAAGATGGTTGGGTTACATGGGGAACTAGACTCCCATAGGAAGGGATCAAAGGGGTCGTAGAAAGGTCTTCCTAGAGGGAGGCACTCTATGTCTTCAAGGTTCCCAAATTGTGAGTCATCCTCCTCCAAGGTAAGTGGGCCAAGTTTTCTAGTGGGTTAGCCGAACAAAGTGTTTGGGATCTTAATGGGTGGGTATAGGAAGGGATCGAAGGGGTCATGGTAAGGGGCACCTAAGGAGAGGAACCCTAGGTCCTTTTGGTCCTCACAACCCCTTGATGGTGGATTCTCCTCCTCTAGTAAAGTGATCGGGTCAAAGTTTTTGGTGGGATGGTCGGCCATGAATGGAGGACTAGGCTTTCTACCCGAGATAAGAAGCTCTAAATCGAGGAGAAGGTTGGGCTCATCGGGTGTAGGGAGGAATAGAAGGAGGTCACTAGTGTAGCAACCAATGGTACAAATCGAGGTGATAGACCCTATGCATAGGTGTAGGAGGCCAAGGCTCCTAGGTGGTTTGGCCATAGGGGTCAACATGCTAGTGAACTCAATTTGCCATGCTACGCCCTTAAGAAGATCCTCTAAGGTTTCCACTTGGTAGGATGTTTGGATTATGGTGTGATAGGAGTTAATGGGTGCAATGGGAAGGTTTTTCTCCATGGGTGGGTAAACATAGGACACGATGGGGTGAAGTGGTCTCTCCTTTAGCCATCTAGCTAGGGGCCCATCTATGATTATGGTGCTATTTGTGAAGGCTTGTGGCTCTTGGGGGTCCAAGCTAGGGGACATTTATGATTCTTCCTTACCACGGATATGAACTTGGGTTTCCTCAATGATGGGGATGGGTTCATCTACTCCCATGTGGATGGTTGTGGTCTCCTTTCTCAAGGGAATGGGAAGGTCTATTGGGGGTGGGGTGATGATGGTTGGTGCATGGTGTACCCGGGGTGGTGGGTGATGGGAAACTTTGGCTTGGATAGGGAGGGGAAGTAGTGGAAGCCTAGGACTTTGGACTTTTGGGGTAGGGAGTGGGAGATGGGTTGGTTGGGGTGGCTTGGGTTGATTGGTTTTGGGGGGAATGTCCTTTTTTGGGGACAAGGGAGGGGTGGTGGTGGGGACCAAGGGGTTTTGTGGGGTAGGGGTTTGGTGGGAGCTTCTGGATTGGAGGGTGGTGACAATCATGGGCCTAGGTGGAGGGGTGGACACGGTGTCCACTTGGTTTTGAATGGTGAGGGTTGGTTGAGTGGTGGTCATCATGGAGGGGATTGGGTCGATTAGGGGTCTCTTGCCCTTAGGATCGTTTGGGGTGGAAGTGGGAGCTAAAGGGGCTTGACTAGCGTAGGTTAGGGAAGGGGGTTTTGGTTGGGGTATGGGGGCCCTCATGGGGTTAGGTGGAGCGGTGGATGTTTGGTTTATTAGGGTCTTAAGGGAGAGGACTTCGTTACGAAGTGTAGTTATGATGGTTGAGAGGTGATTTGTTGGGATTGGTGGGGGTGGAGACCAAAGGTCGGTCTCAAATTGGTCGGGTGAGGATGGAGGAGTGGTAGTGCTCCTCGGGCTTGGGGTGTTCGAGTAGGAGGGTTGGGAATATTTTGGGATGTAGATCTTCCTAAGTTCCTTCTTCATATCATCCCACGAAGAAATGGGCTCTTGCCTCCTAACCCTTCTTAATCCCTCTATGTTTGCCCATTTACTCTTGGCTTGACCCCGAAATCGTCCCTTGGCCTTGCGGACTCTCGCGGGTCCATATACCCAAGTCCGTTCAAAATATCTTTCCATGGTAGTTTCCCACCTAAGATAATCACTAGAATGTGATCCGTCAAAGGTAATGTCCCCATCTAGAATGAAATTCAAGGTTGGTGAGTAGGCTAAGTAGTTGGCCATGATGATCGGGGGGATCAATGCAAGGGTCGGATTGATGATGACTCTAATGCAAGAATGCCCTAGGACTTGACTTGATAGAGACAAGTCAAAGACTTGCTCTGATACCACTTGATGTGACACGACCTCGGACTTAGGCAAACAAGCACAATTAAGCATTCAAATGGGCCTTAAGGGCCACCGCTCTCCCGTCGCACTCTATACCCGGAGTGACTTGGCGATGCCAAGTGTGAGGTATGGGAAAGGGACCTTGCTGGTAGAGGGCCAGCAAGGCCAAGGTTTGACTCCCAAGGTTTGGATGCCCAATTCAATTGGGGCCGACAAAGTGCACAAGGGCACCGGTTCACACTATCCCACGGCGATCACTCTTAAGTCATGGACTTGAGGATCGGGCGCTCCCTCGCAAATTCAGCGGCGCATGAAGTAAATATTGAAAGAGCAACACTAATGAGCTAGGATGAGGCACTTACTCGACCGGTTTGAAGAAACCGGTCCCGGTCGGAGACGAGGGCGAGCGGGGAGGCGGTGGTTCCCCACACGCCGCGGCGGTGAAGCTTGACCTGCTCAAACCATGTACAAAACTACGCCTCTCGCAGGAGGGGAATCTTGGGGTGGGGGTTAATGTGAATACAACAATACTACCTCCCGCAGGGAGGGGCCTTCATCCGGCCAAGCGGGGTGGGGAAAGTAAGGTAAAGAACGACGATTAAGCGAGGTTGCCGAATCTGCCGGTTGTCTACGAACAGGGATAGTGTGTTGGTGTGGTTGCTATAGATCCTTCTCATGAATTTTTCCGATGGTGAGACCGGCGGAAAAAGCTTCGTAACAGGGACAGAAATGCTTCAGATTTTCTTAAATTTCTTCTGAGACCGTTGTTGACTGGGGCAGAGGTTGGAACAGGACATCAGGTTTTCTGACTCGCAGTTGCAGACTTCTGGCAGCAGGTTGCAGAGGACGCCACGCACCCTCCCGAACTCCGATCAGCATGAAACTGATGGCGACGTCTTCGTGGTCGAAGTAGCTTTCAGCCAGAGGTCACGGGGCTACAATCAGAGGTCGAGGGCAGTCGGTGTACCCTAAAGAGTGGGCACTGGTCGGAGCAGACTGCAGGAGACAAGACTGGAGAGCTCGGGGGAGAAAATTTGTAACTCCTTCCTCCGGCAGCCGAATGAGGTTCCGTTTCTTGATACTGAACGAAGACTGGAGGAGGAAGATATTTGTAGAAGAGCTTCGGGGCTGGTTCGTCCAAGGTTTGTCGTGGCCGAGCTTTTAGTCCGGTTCAGATCCTCAGCCGGAGCAGAACTGCGCGGTCAGGGAAGAACGGACCTCCACAGCAGCACCGATCTCCGATGGGGATGAGACCTCGATCGTTGCGAAGAGGACAGGTAGCCGCTTCCGTGGATGCCTCTTGGGTCTTCAAACTCGTCGGGAGGAAGCCATGGTCGCTGCTGTAAGATGGTACACTTCTGCAGGTTGTCAGCTGAAACGGTAGGTTGAAGATGATGGGGGGAAATGGGGTATATGGGAGAGGAAATGGGGGTGGATGAGTGTGGGGAAAGCCCGGGCTGTGAGGGGGTCTAGGATGGGGGGTTTCAAGGTGAGGAAGGGATAGAATGGGAGCTGGAAGGGGGTGTTTTTTGTGGGTGAGAGAGGAGCTACGAATTTGGGGCTTGGAGGGAGAGGGGGGAAGGTGAGGGGGAACAAGTGGGTGGAGGGAGTGTGAATTTCAAATTTGAAATGGCCTTGGAAGGTGGGTGATTATGTGGGGAAGTGGAGAGTTTGTATTGGAATGGGGTAGATTTGGTGGGAAGGTGGAGAAAGGTGTTGGAATGGGGAGGATGCCACCTAGGGACTATGGGAGTGGAGTAATGGCAACTTGGGGAAGTGGAGGGGTATTAAATGAGGTGGGTAGCTAGTGGAGGTGGTTGGGAGGGGAGGAGAGAGAAGAAAATTTGAAATTGGGGTTGGAGGAGAGAGAAAGAGGGGTGAAATAGAGAGATTAAGAGGGGAATAGGTGGGGAATCTCTCCCCTAGGGTCTCTCACCCAAAAAACTAGAGGAATCACTCCAATTTGAACTCAAATGGCAATTTTAACTCATTCATTCATTGATTCATTCACTCATTCATTCATTCATTGACTTCAAATGGGGGAAATGGGGTCCTATATATAGGAAACCCACATTTCTACAAAAGTCCATGACAAAAGACTCAATAGCAAATAACCGAAGGTGGAAGGGGTGCACATGGGCCTAGTCCAATGAATTGGGCCCAATTAGCACATTACATCATCTAATGACACACAATCTTAGGAAAATAAATGCAAGACCTAGGGAAATGACTCAAATAAAATGAAAATACATCAAAATGACTCAAAGGAAAGCTACAAAATGGATAAGGGGCCTTAATAGAGTGAGGCCAAAACTCAACCAGCTCCCGAGTGTGAAGAAGTGGACCCGAGCCAAAGGGAATCGTGGGTGATGCCTCCATCATGATAGCCATTGGAGAGGCTGTTTGAAAGAGGGTAGAGACTGCAAGAGGCAGAGTAGGCCGGTCCATGGCGCCAGGAATTTGGGTCCCCAGCGCCGGGCGAGAAGTTGATTCTGTTCCTTTCTTTGTTGGCGATGCTCGCCAATTCTCTTGCTCCCTTTCATGCGATGGGATATAGTCTTCATGAGTGTGCCAGGCACATCCCTCTGGCATCTCTTCAGGTAGCTGTTGGCATATAGATATCATGTTAATCGATGCCCCCATAGCAGGCACTTCATGAGGGCGTGGAGGATCGACTCTGTCCTCCCCCATTTATAGCTCCCCTCTTTTTATTAAGCCTTGGGTGATGTCTTTGAATATTTGGCAATCTTCAATAGGGTGCCCCAGGATTTGATGGTAGGGGCAGAAATAAGGATCATCTCTCCTTTTGACGTCATCTTGTCTCTTTGGCTTCGGAATGGGGACTTTGCTATATTTGACAGCCCACTCGAACAATGCTCGAGTCTTGTCCCGGGGGAAGGCATAGAGCTTCTTTGTTTTGTTTTGTGAAGGAGGCCTCCCCCGACGTCCAGCATGTTCATTGAGAGGAGGATTGTGCATCCATTTATGCCTTTTTGCCCCTAGGCTGATAGCATGGACCGCTTTCAGCATCGGTCGTTTGTTAACCGGCCTGGCTTGATGACTTGAGTCAGCAGAAATGGAGGGAAATCTTGTGAAGAAATCTTCAACCTCCGTGGCAATATCACTTAATCGGTCAAAAGACCGAATCTTTATTCCAATTATTTTATCTAGGATTTCTTTCTTTAGGTTCTGTTTGCATATTTGTATTGCATCTTCTGGATGCAGAGGACACCGACACCTCATGCTCAGATCCTCCCATCTCTTGATATATTCTGCAGTTGTTTCATCATCTTTTTACTTGGCCGCCAACAACTCAGCCACGGTCACCTCTGCCTCGATGACGTGGAATCTTTCACTAAATTTCTACTGCATGTCTGGCCAGTCGTTGATAGACCTGGCCGACAGGTCAGAGTACCATTCAAAGGCAGGTCCTGTCAATGAAGACCCAAAGAACTTTAGCAAGTACGACTCGTATGCTGCCAAGTCACCCATGATGTCATATAATGTGCAATATGCTCTTTCGGAGAGCCTTGCCCGTTGTATTTGTCAAATTTTGGGGGTTTAATGACGCCGGGTGGCAGTCTTTTGGCAGCATGGTAGGCTGGATATGGCATTTCATATATGTCGAAGGGGGCGTAATCATCACCACCCCTCCTTGCCAGTCTTGCCTCGATCATCTGCTCCACCATCAACTCATCCATCATAACTGGATCTGCTAGTTGAGGGCAGAGGTGGGTGGGCTGCATCAGTAACGCGGCCGACGTCATAGCATTGGGTGGCATAGGCTCTGACGGGGGAGCCTGCCACTACATCTGAAGGGGCATTAGCTGTGCTGGCTAGAAACACTGGGAATAATGCTGGGAAGTAGCCTGATTCTGTGCTGCAGTTTATAAAACAGCCAGTGAAGGAGCACCCATGGGGTTGGAACCTTCCCGTGACGGCTCAACTCGTGCCCCCGGTTCCTCGGGCGCCATAGCGTGCCGAGTCTTTTCATTCAATTTTCTCTTCAACAGTTATATCTCATGCTGGTATCTTTGCAGCGTCATCAGGACGGTAGAGTCCATAGCTGTTTTATTAATGATGCCCTCGAGTGTGTTACTAGAGGCATATTCAAATGGAGGAGACGAAAATGCTCCTTCTTGCTCAGATGCCACTGTTCTGGCTGTGACAGTAGTGATACTTTCATCAGCAACCTGCTTGCCCATTGCGGCTTGTAATAGCTCAGCCTCAGCTTTACCCGTCTTGTCATCGGGTCTTTTCTTCCAGCAATCTCGGCTGGCTCTTCTTGTTCATTTGACAGGGTGTTGGGTATGCCCATTACCCCTGTCATATTGTAGGTGAGAATTTACATTCTTCTTTTGTGCTTTCTGATTCCCCTTCGGGCCTGACTAGGGAAATTCAGCCTTTCATATATTAAAATTATTTTCATCTTTTCATTTAGTGGAGACTTTTCAAGGCTTCTAGCCCCGGTTTGCTTCTCATCTTCATTCGCCCCCCATGGGTGACATTTTATCTTTTTCTTCTTCTTCGACCCTATTGACACGAAGCAATCTTTGCTGGCCCAGGGAGGGGTCCTTCAAGTTACAGAAATATTCCCGGACCATCTTTGTCATGTCTTCTTGACTACACTCTGGAGAAATGGCAGGAGACAACACTTGGACTCGGACAGACGGCATATGTGAAAGCCATATCAGCTTGGCAGCTTGATTGAAATTTTTTTGAATATTTAGAAATATCATCCTACCTTGCACAGGCCCTAGCGGCAGGTGGAGGAGTTACAATCATGACGTCCTCCGCATACACAATCTCTTTGCCCCCTCTATTGGGCACATCCGCAGAAGTTTTGAAGCCTTGTGAGGCCGGTGCAGGGGTTGGCCTCCCTTGCTTGTTGTCATTAAAATTCACCCTCTGGCTTGCTAGCACTTGGAAGGTTTTGTAAGTGGGCACAGTCGGGATGATCCGATTTGGTAGAACTTTGGCGCCGCGGCCATTGAAGTAGACTCGGATACCCCGATGAACATGGACTTCCCAGAGGCTGAAAGTTGGCTCCGAGGAGCAACACCAATTCTTCCTCTGGAGCTCTTCTTGTTGCCCCCAACAGGCTTCTTCTCATGTGTCGTAGTTGGGTAAACAATATGATGGACGTGGCAGCTCACGATCACCAGAGTTTTCAGTAGAGTTTTGTAAATTTGGCCCTCACTTCGGTGGGCCATAACTTTGTTTTTCTTCAGCTTCGCAGGTTCAGAACTCTCCACATCCAGGAGACCCGCGAATGCAACTCCCAGGAAGTTGGGGAAGCCAGCGACCGGGGGAAAGTTACCGAAGGGAGAGGGTACGGCAAGGTAGCCATATGCAGCATGGTCGGCCACAATTTGGAGACCGAAGATAATTCCAGACAATCCACTCGCCATCATATCAACCTACAACGAGGAGAAACACGACGAATGAATAATTAGCATTTGAAATAGTTAAAGGGGGGCCCATGGTCCCAATATTTTGGCGAAAAGATGAAGGGAGGCTATCTCCCACCGGGCGTGCCAGCTTGTGGGAGATAGATTTTATTAATAATATTTTATTATTGATTGATTTGGTTTATTTATTAAGGGTTTATTTGCGTAAGACGTGCCAATCACTGAGTGACGAGTATATTATGCGCACCGTCTGACTAACCAGATGATTATAGGTGATCGTGTCGAGACCCAAAATCTGCCGTACCATAAAGGCTACGGCGTTAATTACATCTCTCCAGAAGAGAGAAAACCCTTGATTAATCTCCAAAATAAAGAGGCCATGGGGCCCGTAGAATATATAAAAGATGTGATTGCATGCAAACACACAATAGGGTAGTATTGATTTATTAGGTCGTCCCCCGGTACTGGGCGGAGCACTTAGGTCCGAGGACCATCATCACGCATAGCGAAAGTCTCCGGCCGGGCATGACCCGACTTTCCGCTAATCACCATTTGATATACTAGAGAGTCAGATCATGCAGACATGCAGAATAGTAGCATTTAATATTATTGCTTATTGTCTATTTGATCATTTATTAGTGATTTCAGGAGAGATCTCGGCAACGTCTCCCCCCAATTTTTTTATGATGATTTACTGATTTTTATGATTTATTGACAAATATTTATGATGATTTATTGTTTTTTATGATTTATTAAATTTTTTGTGACGATTTATTAATTTTCATGATTTATTAATTTTCATGATTTATTGAATTTTTAGTATGATTTATTAATTTTCATGATTTATTGAATTTTTATTATGATTTATTCATTTTCATGATTTATTAATTTTTTATGATGATTTATTAATTTTCATGATTTATTGAATTTTTATTATGATTTATTAATTTTTTATGATAATTTATTACTTTTCATGATTTATTAATTTTTATGATGATTTGTTTCTCTCGTAACGATTTATTGTTACGTTTCTTCTTTTCTTTCTTTTTTATCTTTCCCCCTTTTATTATTATGAAGTCAGTGCACATTGGGCTGAAGTCCGAGCAACAATGGATAAGGTCTGTGCATGTCTGGATGAGGGTCTGAGCAGCTGGAGATGGAGGTGTGAGCAGCTGGGAATGAAGTCGGTGCAGCCGGAGCAAGGTTCGTGCATCTGGGGTTGAAGTCTGTGCAAGTGACAGCTGAGGTCGGTGCACTTTTGAGGCTGAGGGCTGAAAGTCAGTGCACAATGTGCCTCGACGCTAGAGGGAAGTCCATGCATAAATAGATGGGGGTGGTCTAAAATGGCGCGGGGTTAAGATGAGGTTAAAACGGCACTGTCCCAAAGGGGTGTAAACGGCGCGCTCCAAAGGGGTGAAAACGGCGCGCTAAGGCCGCGTCGGTTTAGGGCCAAAGGGATTGAATTGGTTTATGAGTGTTGTGGACGCCAAAAAAAATGACGATGATGATCATTGCGACATTCGCGTCTACGCATTCGAGCGCGAGTCGAAGATGAAAATACCGAATAAACCTCATACCTCACCCGATCATGACGCGGACTCGCTTGGTGGTCCGCTAGCCGATGAGAGAGCCCCCCGGGCAGAAGATACGGCCACAACTCTACAGCCGGCCGTGCCGAGAGCTGAATCAAAGAAGAGTCGGGAACTCCGACACAGTCTCGGCATGCACCGGAAGGCACGCAAAGTCTTGGACCGAAGCCCAAAGACTGCGAATGAAACATCATGGATGCCATGCATCGCAACTAAAACATTCCGGGAGTGCCAACATTCATATAAACGGCCGCGACTTTGAAACGAATCCGTTCGATGCTTAAAGCGACGCAGAAGAGCCTTAAATCGGCGCGGCCTTCACCTAAACCGGCGCTGGTTAAACCGGCACGGGTGAAGTCGGCGCGCCCCCTTGCATGCCATTAAAACGGCGCGCTCCTCTCCCTTTGCTAATACGGCACGCCCTTGGTGTATTGCACTAAGACGGCGCGCTCACTGTTGAAGAGCCCACCTCTTTGATGCTTAAAACGGCGCCACCCATTTGCACAAGCTAAACTGGCGCGCTAAAGTTGAAGGACCCATGTTGCCCATCTTCAAAAGCTTCTTCTTTCAAACATTTAATATGGCGTGGCCCATTTGCAATCTTAAAACGACGCGCCAATTGCACTTGGGTTTAAACCGGCGCGATCACTGTTCCACCGCGCCGTTTTAACCCAATGCTATCCCATCAAAACTCCGATGCTCTGTTTTATTTAAATGCGGTGCACAGAGAGCATTCAATGTTCTGAAGCCGTGCCTCCGTCTCCACTCGATAGCGCATTAACATCATCGGCGAAGGCATGTCTTCGGACGAAGATCACCTCTCAAACCCGCAACCTTGCCGTCCTCGGACAAACGACAATGTACGGCACGAATCGCCGGATGCCAGCATAGAAACCAACCTTGTTCGTCTGGCAGACGAACGTAGTGGCAGGAGTTTCTTCCGTTCAGGAATGAAAAGGGCAACCCATTCCATATATACTCTGCATGTTCGACATAGCAAAAAGAAGAGATGCTGGCTTTCCCCCGGCTGGCCATTTTGGAGGAAAAGGCTCTCGGCTGTGTGCAGTTAAGAGAAGAAGAAGAAGAGGGAAGGAGTTTGGTCCCCCAGCGCCGGCAAGGTGAAGAAGAAAGAAAGAAAGAGTGTGTGAGAGAAGAGAGGCTGGCTTCTCCCCCCCTGGCTTCTCTCCCGGCGGGCCATTTTGGAGAAAAGGCTCTTGGCTGTGTTCAGCGAAGAGAAGAAGAATAAGAGAGAAGGAGTTTGGTCCCCCGGCGCCGGCAAGGTGAAGAAGAAGAAGAGAGTGAGTGTGAGAGAGGAGAGGTGAGTCGGAGGGGGAAGGGCATGCGCTCTCTCCCCCTCCCTCATCAATGTATTCTTTCCCCCCTCGCGATGTATTTCTTCTTTATCAAGAGATGAATCCCTTCTGTTTTAAAATCTTCCCCAGTTATGTGGATGAATAAAAAGAAAAGGGCCTTTTGCAATCTTAGTATCCTCTGCTTTAATCCCCGGTTCCTTCTTCTTCTCTCCTCATCCTCCTCATCCAAGACCCTTCGAAGCTTGCTTCTCCATAGCACGGCCTTCGAAAGAGTTCGTCATCGGATGAACATTCATGGCCCTCGTGGCAAACATCTGTCCCGCGCTGAACATTCATCGCCCGTGAGTCGTGGTCGCTCTTGAAGGCTAGCCCTCGAGCGCTCCACACTCACACATGGGTTCGGATCGCCGTGAGGCCACTCCGATTTTTTAGAGTCTACCCCGGAGCAATCCGATTGGTGACTTTCCTTTACCTCTGGAGAGTCCCGGTCCGTGGGAGGTGCTGCCGGATTTTCACCAGGGCTAAGAACGCCTGAGAACAAACGTACAAACCACCTCCGAGAACAATGAACAAACGCATCATAAAATCGGCTTCGGGTGAAAGAAAAAACAAGAAACACAATAAACGCTTTGAAACAAACTCTCGGGAGAGGCTAATCCGGCGCGGTTACTGTTCCACCGCGCCGGTTTAACCCTCCTCTCAAGAATCCCCTCTCCCCATTGAACCTTAATATGGCGAGCTCCTCCTCCTTGGAATCTACCCGACGCGCCCCCCTTGTTTAACCCTTAAAACGGCATGGCCAAAATCGGCGCACCCCCCCTTTTAACGTCCTAAACCGGCGCGCATCCGTCCTTCACTGTTCATCTTAAAACGGCGCGCCCCATTTCCTCCTTTGAACTCTAAAACGGCGCCATCCTCTTCCTTCGCTAAACCGGCGCGCCTCCTTAATACAAAAAGGGAATAAACAAGCAAAAATAATAATAAAAGGTCAATCATGTTAATAAAAAATTAAAAGAAACTCCATCACCCGTACCTTAATTAAAATTTTGCTCTGGGGGCGCTGGCCCCGGAAACCCCCGCGACCTGACCGCGCAGGTCGATCCGCGTGTGAGGGCGCACGATGGTGAGTTCGGGCTTTATACTTAATAAACCTCTCTCCCGGACTAGGTACAAAGAGAAAATCAATGATGCCTTGTGGTGTCGGACGTGGACCTCGGAGCCCCCGACATGGTCATGATCCGAACACATCTCGGGCCAATAGCTCGTTAACTCGACCCGCTTCTACCGGGATCTGAACACATCTCCGAACAATGAATGGTCCGTTAGTGACCGACATATATATCGTGATCTAATCCCGCACTTGCATTAAACTTGCCATACTCTTGGCATACATTTGTACGGGTTTATTTTCGTCTACACCGTACTTTCAATACGGACCTTCGTCCGAACATAAAGTTGTCCATTAGTGACCGACATATATACCGGGATCTAATCCTGCACTTGCATTAAACTTGCCGTACTCACGGTAGATATTTGTATGGTTTGTCACCGTCTTTTACGCTACAAACACGGACCTTTGTCCGGACATAAAGTGGTCCATGAGTGACCGACAAAATCTGAATGGAACGAGACGGCTCTCGTCCTCCCCGAACCCTACGTGTGGGAATATCAATAAGACCTTCGTGAGTCACATTTGGACCTCGGGTTCACCCCAACCATGGTCATTGCCTGACCCGCATCCTAGGCCTATAGCCAGCTATCTTTGTACACTTCTTTGTTTTGGGATCTAGTCCCGGGACACTTTCCCGCTGCCCTTCGGCACCTGAAACATTGACGATGCCCACGCGAGCCCGACTTCGACCGCTGGGGGCCCACCGCAGTATGGTCGTAGCTTGATCTTGCACCGGGCCGACAAACTCATCGGTTTCCGACCGCTCTAACCAGGATTTAATTCAACGTTTCCCGTTCCTTTGAACAATAAACTTGTCGTATCCCGACGTACACATGTTCCGGTCTTTCCGCGACGATTATGCTATTCTCAAGCTGGACATTCGTCCGAACATTGAATGGTCAACAGATGACCGACATGAGCTCAAATATTTTCTTCACACCCTCGTATGAGGACTTCAGCATTTCTTAATGGGTTTTAATGCAATCAATTTTCTGGCCATGAGGCCCTGATTCCCGGTGATTAATCAAGGGTGTTCCCCTCTCCAAGGGCATGTAAATGACACCGTGACCTTTATGGCGCGGCGGGTTCTGGTCCCGACACGAACCATACAATCATTTGATTAGTCAGATCGAGCACACAATAAATCGTCACCTAGGTGACTGGCACGCCCACGCACTTAATAAACGAATAAACCCACCGAATAAACCGACTTAAAGAAACAAACCAATGAGCGTGTCGAAAAGTGCGTCCACAAGTGTAGGTTTAAAACGGCGCGGGGGGGGGGGGTACTGCGCCAGAAAATGGCGCGCCAGTTTAGGGGCAAGCCGTATTAGGGCAGGTTTGATGATTTTGGGCTTTATGAGAAACCAAATGATTTCTTTGAAACTTAGATATTAATTGTGAGGGCAAATGAGTTAATTTAGGTCCCAATTACCCTACAGACATGGCAAATCCATACTTATGCGAGGTTCCTACTCGAACATAGTCCAAAGTAGACTTATAGTTGAAAATTCATCCAATTCAGACTAAGTGTTGAGTCAAAAATTGGGCAGCACCTCCCCATGCCCAAAGGGTTGCGGGGGCGAAGTAGAGACAGTCCCACACCAACTTGGGTACGCTCCTTAAAGTCGGGAGTGCCAAACGGTGACCGGCGGACTTCAATGGAGGGAAAACCCCGAGGGCTAGCCTACAAGGGGCACCAACACTCCACGAATCGAAAACATTGTTAAAGGGATGGCCGAGATGGGAGGATACCTCGAGGGCTAGCCTACGAGAGGTACCTTACCCACAGCCACCACCATTCCCTTCGGGATAGTGGGTTTAATGTTGGGTGATGAACCCCGTTGATATTCACCTCTGATGGCTCAGAAGGGAACATGGCATCAAGGACATGCCCTTATGATCCGATGGTGACACAGAAACATCGATGAGAATGCTCCCCTCCCCTGGGCCACTAGACCATCACACACAGGGACAACAAAACATGGCATCTCACACGTAGTAAGAGATAGTAATGCAACCATTAGACCACTTAGGATCGGTTGTATACATAATAGAGTTATCCAGTTAGCTGGTCAGTAGGTTAGCAAATTAGCATGTTAATTGGTTAGCACGCAGACTGAGAAATTGAAAGGGACAAACGATCGAACAGTCTGGGGGTATCGTATGTGGCATAAACGACCATGACAAAAGACCCTCGCACACAGGCTATGGGGACGGCTCTGCTCTCCCTTGTCCATGAATGTGGACGGGGAGATAGTGAGGAGCCAATCCCAGGGCCAGAGGGAAACATATGTATACATGTACCTCCGGCGGAGAGAAACATGATGAGCACAGGGTGCATAAAAATGCAATCTATAAACTGGAGAAGACCCCGGGGAGGGGTGATATTACTATAGCCCTTCGGGGATACCCCAGGGCATGTTCGACGCGTAACAAGGAGAAAATCTGATGCTAACACACACGACAGAAGACAATCGATCGGAGGGATTTGGAGAGAGGAGAGGAGACATCCAGAAGTATTGCCACATCTCATATCATCTATTTCCTTACCCAAGAGGGCTCAATACAACGCGATTACGGCGCGGCATGGCGTTGTCGCTTAGAGGTCGGCTACCGATTACACAGACGGGCATGAATCCCTGATTGCGAAAGAGGAAGAAAGCTAAGGAAGGTAAGAGGGAGACGGGCTCATATCATCGCCCCTCCATCCACATACATCCACAGAGATTTAAAAAAGAAAGCAGCGGGGGGGCGGGGGGCGATCGGGGAAGTCACCGGAACCCACCTACAGAAATAGAGTATCAGAAACAGGTGCTTCTTCTCCGGCACCGGGCTCCTTCAGGCAGACGGACGGGAGGACGGGAGAGATGGCGGCTCTCTGATTCTCTCTCAAAAATCCCCCTTTCTTGTTTCCCAATCTTCCCTCTCTTTTTCTCAGACAATTGGCATCTCTCCCCCTTCTCTTCTTGGTCGAAAGCCCCCTTTTATAGCCTTAACCGGCGTGACCTCACCCGGCGCGCATATGGGCGCGTCGGTTTAGCGAATGTTGCCTCACGCGCGTCGGATTAAGAGCTTTTAGAGCGCGCTGGATTAGGAGCTTTGGAGCGCACCGGATTAGGGGCTTCTTCATCCCATCTCCAACATCCTTTGGCCCATTTAGTTTATCTAGGCCCAATTGCGTTTACTTTCTTCTTTTGTGATGGTTGGCCAAGCGTCCGACTTGTACTCATTGTGCAGGCTTCTGCTTGTTTCTTCAGGGATGGTCCCGAATATTCTTCTGGGCTCTCGGGTCTTGATTTAGCGGTTGTCCATTGGAACCGAGCGTCTTTTCTTTTCTTCTTTTTCTTTGGTCTCTTCTTTTGTTCGGCTTCCACCATTCTTTTCTCTTCTTTTCTTTCTTTTCTTCTCTGTCGGCACGAGAGTACTCGATCAGAGCTTGAAACCCGCAGAAGCAGAAGTTAGGAAAAATTAGGAATATTTTCAGTGTCAGCAGGGGTCCACTGGGCCTAAGTGGCCTTTTTACAAAGAAACCCATTAATTCATAATGATTAGCCCATTGGCTTATAATTGCCTTACAATTGAATCCAAATGACTCAATGCAATAAAAAAAGTTAGATGCCTTGCTCCGATGTCCCATCAATTCTCCCCGTGTGGGAAGAACTCGACCCCTTCGAGTAAGGGGTGTAGTTGCTCATGTATCACTCCTGTGAATCTGGATCCATCCTTGGTAGCTCTGTCTGGGTGATCTGCGTGTCATCAGATGTGGACTATGCTCTCCACCGTACTAGGTAGCGCAGGTACGCTCCACTCCTAGTAGTCGTCACATCTTCATCCCGTATATGTTCTATATGCTCACGCTGCTGTGGGAATGAGGCTAGTGGTGGACACTCAGGGGAGATGTCACTCTCAAGGGGAGGAGACGGCTCGAAATGCTCATTGGGAATCACCGTTGGGTCCCTATAGGTGACTAGATCTGAGACGTTTGTAATGTGGAGCTGATCCCACAGTCTTCCGGCAAGTCTACAACGTACGCATTAGACCCGACTTGCCTCACACTCGAAAGGGACTGGCACTGCGAGTTTGTAATTTTCTTCACGGCTCTAGAGGGAAACCGTTCAGGTTTGACCCTGATCATGACATATTCATCCTCTCGAAACTCATGGTGGTGCCTTGAGCATAAAACAACTCATTACATCGTGTATTGCTGGCATTTGGCGACGACTATGCAACTCCCTATGCACTCGACAAATGCATGTATAGACTCCTAACAAATTGTACAAATAAAGAAAAGTAGACTCACACTAGACCCTAAACCCATACATGATGCAAGGGTGGTCCAGGACACCCATAGGTGTGACTTGCATACACATGACGTAACCAAATGTTGGTGGAATAATAGAATCCTAGACATCCTAATATGCACCATTCATGCAATTACTATTTTTTGGATTTGGGAGGTTTGGGTGAGCCAGGAGAGCCGAATTCACTTTCTTCATTACCCCAATGAACGGTCTCCTTGCTACGTGTGGGATGACTGGCCCGTGGGGTAGGGGTGTGATAGTGAACTTCTTTGAAGAAGTGGACTAGATAAGGTGGGCCAAGAGACTCACTAGGGAAGGGGTCAAAGGGATCAAAGAATGTATGACCCCTCATGGCAGGTTCCTTCTTTACACAGTCCCATGTTCGGAATTCTTTAAGGTGTAGATGGTCTCCTTCGTTTGTTATGCTCGATGGGACAGGGATCTCATGGAGATGACACGGTTCCTCCCTCGGGATAAGTGGAAAGGAGTTAAACTCGTCAGGAATGGGGAGGAACAAAAGAACCTCATTGGTGATATGACCCACGGTGCACACAGAGGTAATTGACCCCAAAGCAGGATGCATGAAGCTACGACTATTGGATTGGTCGAAGCCTGGGGCCAACATGTACCTCAACTTCCATTGCCAGTCTAATCCCTTAATAAGGTCTTCCAATGTATCAACATGGTGAAAAGACTGGAACGTTGTGTGGAATGAATTGACGGGCACTATTTGTAGTGCGGGGTCCATGGATGGATAGCAAGGTGTTCTGGGGACCAAGACTTTCTTAAGCTAGCTAAGTAGTGGCTCATGGATGATTAGATTCCCCGTTAGAAGCACGGGTGGCTCTGGCTGAGGTGGCTCCGAATAATGATCTGAAGGTGAGGTTGGTGGCAAAGGAGCTCTCACGGGTGGGGAAGGAATGTCCTCCCTTAGGGGGAGAGGTCCTTGGGGTGGCACCGGGTTGAGCCTACCGGCTATGCCCCCTTAAGCTCGGACAGGAGTTCGTCCTATCTCGGGGGTGGGCTAGGGGAGCTCGAAGGCCAAGATTGAGAACACATCCGATTCACTCGATCTGAAAAGATCTTCACGAGTTCGAAAAAAGTGGGGCTTGGACTAGGGGCATCATGGTGGATTTGCTCATATTCAACCGGCCTAGTCTTGGGTCGAGGCTCATCCACGTGCAAGACTCTTTGCCTCCGATTATGACCCACTTTGTTGGAGGTGACTGGGTGGGATAGGTAGACCCTTCTAAGCTCGCTCTTCATTTGGCACCATGACTCGATGGGCCTTTGTCTCCTAATGTCCCTCATGCGTTCGATGTTTTCCCATTTCTCGACAGCTTTGTGGAAAAGCCTCTCTTTGGTAAAACTGACCTCCATGGCTCCGGACATAGAGTAACACTCGAAATATTTGTTCATGGCGGATTCCCAATGCAGGTACTCGCTCGGGACATTGGAGCCATTAAAGTCTGAGGCTTCGGGCCTACGAAAGTAGAGGGGATGGTTGCCAAGCCCATGGGTACTATGCCACCATTCATATGGCCTAGGCGACTGGGAATCCATGGGAGATGGGGAGAACTTACAGGATGGACATGCAGACACAAAGATTGGAGTGCACGGACCAATGCGAAATGATGAACCTAGTCGAAACCAATATCCAGTACGTGGCGGAGATATGAGATCGAACTCACGCAAGTGTGCTACCTTCTCAATAGGCGTAACCTATAGTTCTGGGAACACCTTTTAATATACCGGATATAGGGATGAAATGTACACCTAGGACAAGATGACCCTAGACTCAAGCCATGCACTGACTACCCAAGGCTCAACCATGCTCTGATACCAATTTGATGCGGGATGACAAGGGACTCGTGACAAATTTGATGGGAATCTCGAACTCTAGGCGACAACACGACTAATTTGACGATGCGACCAGCAACTACGCGAACACTCGGCACCAAAGAGTTCCAGAAGAGGAGAATGTGTCCTCAACAAGAAATGCAAGCTCATGATAATCCCACGCGACGGAAACGTGTGGACCTGCGTGGTTGAGAAACTGGTTGTGAGTCAAGGGTATTCGGCTCTTTTCACGTGCTCAGGTCAAGTCACGGAATGGGTCACACTCACTCTCTCACGGCGGTGATCAAAAAAATGAGAACGAGCTAGAATCCGATCACTCAAGCAGCGGCATCCAAACATATACAAATTAAGCAAATGCCAAACAAGAGGAGCGAAAACGTACCTCTACGCTCCGGGTGTGGGGAAGACAACCCCGGCCAAGAATCATAACTCCCGGTACAATAAATGTAAATAATTACAGCAATGAATTTTACATCTCACTCCACGTAGGGAGGTAAAGGGATACAACATCAAACTAGGAGCACTGATCTTGGGTTGACGGGTGGCAAGCCGGAGGGGCTCTCGGGCGGAGACGGGTGTTGACACCTTGAAAATGAACAAGGGTGGAAGCAGATCATACCCACAGTGAAAGACCAATGATGAAGCTCGTCAACCATTTACCCGACTGAAGCCTTTGTCGGCCGAGCTGATGTCCGGTGCCGATGTCACTCAGATGGCAGCACTAACAAAGCAGTAGTCGCTTGACTAATGAGACTTCCTAGCACACTTTAATAGGAACTGTGTTACTGCCTCATCCAAGAATCCACAGATGACATGTCATGGTAAGTTAGATGTCGGCTTATTGACAGATGTGATGTACGATAAAGATGAAGCCGGTACCGGCAGATGAAGATTGTAAAGGCTTTTGCAAAGTCAGAACACAAGAAGAATCGTCTCCACAGATTATACACCCGGCTGAAGTCTTCCCAGACTAAAGCTGATGTCCGATCTCGTCACCATTCAGGTGCCGATATCGATAAAATGATGCCCGGTTTTGTCATCATTCAGATGGAAACACTGATGAAACCCCTGTCTGCGGACTGATGAAAACCCTACTAATGATCTCAATACAAAATATATTACCAACGGGGGACCCTCTTGGGTACTGATGTACGTGAGGGGCCTATGAAAGGCTTGGTCAGAGAGACCTAAATGGGCCTGTAATAGTGGCGCCGGGAGCCACCTTGTCAAAGCCCAATGGCTGCACCAAGAGGCTGGAGCCTGCGCGCCGGGAAGCCCTCAGTTGAGGCGCGCCGTGAGGTGCCTGCCGAGAAGGCAAAAAAGGGACGGCCATAAAGCCCCTTCCCTTCGAAGAGGGAGAGGAAGGAGAAGGAGGAGGAATAGTAGAAACGAAAACCAGATAGAAAAAAGCCAGAAGAGAGACCGAGAGGGAAAGAAAGAAGAAGCGGAGAGAAGAAGAAGAAAGGGAGATTCAGGTGGGTAGCCGGGGAGGGAGAGGAGTCAATGCTCCGCCCTCCCCCATGCTTTCCTTTTTTTTTCTTTATTTTCTTCTGATGTAATCTGGCGAGGCTTTCTCGATGTATCAATGTAGCCGGAGGATTTCAGTCTCGATTTCCATATCTCTGTCTTGCATTTACCTTCTACGATCTGTATAGGTTTGGGATGATGCAATGAAATGAAGGATCAACATGGCTCGTTTGAGCATTTGATTCATTGGAATGTCTGCTGTCTTTCTCCCCTTCTTGCATCGGTTGTTCTTCTGAATATCGGTTTGCCCAGATGCTACAGCTTTCCGATTCATGTTTCGACCGCCCCCTCCCTAGCCTGTTCTCTGGTGAAGGATGAAGACGGAACCTCAACCCTCGTTCAATGGGTTATGGGGCTCTGTCCCCCCTCTTCCTTCCCCTCGGATCATGATTTTCCCGGATATTATAGATGTCTGTCGAGCTCCCATCTCGTTCGGGGTCAGAGACATCATTCTCTTAACCGTCTGAGCAGCAGGTGAGTAGAGGAAATGCCATATGTCCCACGAGGATTCAATAATGGATGATCTTCCCTTCGACTGATGCTAACCCCCATGTAATCCCCTCCTGCAGCCCAGATCTTACCTCAATCCGAGCCAGAAATCCCAGAAATCTCCTGAGCAGAGTATCGCAACTAATCCATAAACCCTTTAGCCCCATCCCGGCGTGGTCATTTCCCCGCCGAGAACTACTCTGCCGAGAGATCCCCTTGCTTTAGCCCCTTTAGCAAGCCAGACAAAGCCTCTTACAATACAGCCTTCCCGGCCCGGGGGCCTCCCGGCGCCGGGTTCCTGGCGCGGTCATTACCGCGCCGAGAACCCCTGCACCGAGAGCTCCCCCCTTTGGCCAATGAAACCTACGCCGGGAACTACGCTTCCTGCCACCCTTTCTTTACGCTATGAATCCTCTATTCCTTGAACCCGAGATGAAAGCCTTCCTGCTACATGCCAAGGAACCACACAGATGCCCTTTGAAGCCTGATCAACCAAGCCTTGCATCCTGTCGAAGGATACCCCAGATCATCATATGTACCTAAGGGATAAACATCATTGGGGATAACTCCCCTACATAACCTTAAGAGCCAGAGAAACTCTGCCACTGCATAAGTTTCAATGGCCTCAAAGGGATATTAAGTTGGTGCTGTGATCACATACACGGGCTAGGGGTCCCACACCCCCCTTATTCTGGCTTTCATCCCGGCACTCCGTGGGAGATCGTCTATCACTCCCTGGCATACGCTAGGTACGGGGGAGGTGCTGCTGAAATCCTCCCAGGCCGATGAAAGATAATACTAAAGCCGTCCTCTGGACTCCGCATGGTAATGGTGAAAAGGACCTCTGTGTGAGGCTCTTCCCCTCCAATCCCTCTCAGCTCTCAGCCTCTTTTGAAGCATATACAGCTGAAGCCAGTTAAACCCCATCTCTAGTCCGCAGAGCCAATCTACTTTATATAATTCCCAAAAAACTCTCAAAATCCTAAAAATAGGGTACTGTAAAATCCTGAACTCCTCACGGCGCCCAAACACCCACCTTCTCGGCACCTGCCTCTCCGCGCCACCAGCTCCCAGCGCGGCCTTGAGCGCGCCGGGAACCCTCACGCCGAGAGATCCTCTTCCCCCTTTTAGCCTACGCCGAGAACCCCCTTGGAGAATCTTCAGCGCGCCGGGAAGTCGGCGCCGGGAGCTTCCTGGACTTTTCCCTTCGGCCACGCCGGGAACCTCCACCTTCTTGCCACTCACACCGGGAGCCTTAGCCTCCCATCTGTGGTCATGCCGAGAGCCTAAGTTGCCATCCTGTGAGCCCAAATGCCCAGAGCTAACCTACACAGAGATATTCGTGGATCACCAGATGTGTCCCGAGGATAAAGTTAAAGGGTGGTAGACTCCCTTATGTTCCATCGATTCGTGTCGAAGTCACAACGACGCGCCTCCCCCTTAGCTCCGGTGAGCCATGCCAATGCATGAGTGCCACCAGCTCCTGTGAGGGAAGAATCAAACATTGCCTTAGGGCATACATGTGTAACGTGGAGAGGCCCGACCTCTCTCTTTCTTTCGGCTTTCACCCCGGCACTCCGTGGGTGATAGCCTATTTCCCCTCTGGGCATGATCCAGACCATGGGGAAGTGCTGCCGAAATGTTAACCGATGCTTTAAACCTTCGTCATGATCGCGACTCATCCTGTCCGCGATTGATATCCTCTGTTTCACCTTTCCCCTAAGTCTGATTGTTTTTCAAGCCGTCGATTTAGCGATATCGTCTGTTTCTACAACCGATGCTATTATCTTGCCCGCCTTCCTGGCTCTGGTATGAGATTCAAACTGCGCACATAAAATGAATATCTTTTTTTATTATTGCCTCACGAGGCCTCCTATTTTGGCGTTTAATCAAGGGTTGTCCTTCCTTGGAAGGGCGTAATTAACGTCATAACCTTTATGCTATGACGGACTTCTGGTCCCGACTCGGACTTCACAATCGACTGACCAAGTCAGATCGAGCGCACAATGAAATTGTCACACACGTGACTGGCACGCCTAATAAACAAAACAAATAAATAAGTCAAATAAAATAAATAAAAATAAAATCATAAAATAAATACAGATAGACCCATCCCCACAAGCTGGCATGCCCGGTGGGACTTAACTAGTCTCCCTTCATCTCTACGCCAAAATAGGAGGCCCAGCGGGCTCCCCTCAAATTTCTGATCCTGTGCGCTTTCCTTATTCTCAGGAAGCTACAATGACTATTGGACTTATGTCTGTACGCTTCGGCCAACAACCGATCGATATGCATGTGCGAGAGGGTTACCTGGCGGTACCCCTGTCATTCGGAGCAATGCCCCCTGCTATCGGGCTGCCCAACTGTCTGGGCCTCGTCTTCACCGACGTTCTGCAGGTCAACAACGACGAGCAAGGCACCGCTGCAGGTGCCCCTATGAAGACTGCTGGTAAGAAGCCTGGCTTACCGGAGAAGACGACCTCGACGGCCGTCGCCTGCTATGTACACCAAGTTCAAAGGAGGGATACGGTTCCCACTGCTGCCCAGAGGGGAAAGAGAAATAACCGGAGAAGCCGGTATGCTGCTGCTGAGTGTCGTCTTTCCAACTCTGGGAAGACAATGATGATGGGAGATGTTAGGGTGAACCTCAACATTCGCCCCAGAGAAGTCCGGCCGGTCAGGATTGTCCCGACTGTCCAGACCGACAACAGGTTCCGCGTTCTGGCCGCTAGGAGGGCCAACTGGGAAGCTGATGAAAGGAAGCCGCTGGCGCCCAAGCCAGTAAAATATAAACAGGTCTGGCGACCAAAGAAGATTCAGAGCTGGGCCCCAGCTCGATATGAGAAGAAGGCTACTGGGGATACTGTTGCCCGCTTCAGGGCAGGAAGCAGAAGAGAAGAAAGAAACTACAGAAGAGATGATGTTGCTGCTTACACCAAAGCTCTGGGGAGGAGAGATGAAAAAAAATGATGAAGGAAGAAATCTGATTACTACTCGCCCCGTGATGAGGGGCAGAAGATATGAAAAGAATGAAGACCTTATTGTCACCCATCCCAGGACCAAAGGCAGAAGATGGGAAGGGAGGAATTATGCCGACACTGCCAACTGTTGCCAAGATGGCAATATGGGAATGAGTGAACCAGTCACGGTTGCCATTCCAAGAAGACCGAGAGCCTGTGCCATACAGGCTGATATATTCAGATATTCCAAAGCCGAGCATTTGAATGCTCATATGACAAGACTGGCTCATCAGCAGAAAAGCCAGGAAAGATTGATACTCCGACCAGAGCCGCAAAGGCACAATCCAGAGGAGATGAAACAAGTGGTCCAAGACTACTTCCATTACCTGGGGAACTCTGCCCTCGGTCAGCAAAGATTATCCCATGCTCTGGGCACCGTGGATGAAGAAGAAGGAGAAGCCCTTCAAGAAGTGATGCTCGGAGTCTCCTCCTCCGATTCAAATGATTATGAAGAAGGCCGTAAGGCCGGATATGATAAAGAAGACCTGTATAGGGAGGAAGCTGAAGAAAGAGTATCGGTCTTCGACCGACTCAAATACCCTGACCAGGCAAAAAGAAAAGTTTGCAAGCAGAAGGAAAGAATGCAAATCTTCGCCTGTAACATGGCTGGAATCGCCAGGGGACAGAATATGCTACCAACTCAGCCAGATGAACTGCTCAGGCTGGCTACCAGACCAGGCCCCGTCACAAGAAGAGGTCAGGCTGCAAAAGATAAGATAAAGAATGATGATGAAACCCGCAAGATCACCACCATGACAGTCAATGTGGTGACAGCAGAAGAAGGAGACAATCCCTTCGTTGATGATGCTGAAGGGACTTCAGAAGATATACAGATCCCATCGACTCTGGATCCCATGATCCAGATGATGTTTAGAAGATATCAACAGGAGATCAGTGCTCTTAAAAGACAGCTAAATGAGAGGCATGAAGCCACACCGATCTCCAAGCAAGCCGAACCTGTGGGGCAGACTTCCAGCTCAGCAGAAATGGCTGTCCCAACTAATCCCCTTCTAGCTGATAAGGGCAAAAGCCAGCCTGTTCTGCAGCAAGCAGCAGCTCAGCCCTCTGCATCTCAGACGCAGCCCGCCGCGCCCACCTTGCGCGCGACTGTGATGACGACTCCCTACAGCCAACAACAAGCTCACTTCTTCCCAGAAGAGATAGATCCAGCCCTAGCCCACAAGCTGATGATTGAAAGAATTGTGGAGATGAAGCTGTCTGAGAAGACCGGTGACGGTGTAAGTACCTATGATGTGTACAAAGTACCGTATCCTCCCCAGTATGCTGCTAAAAGACTACCCCCAGGCGTTAGTAAGTCGCCGAAATTTGAGAAATTCAACGGCCAGGGCTCTCCCAGGGAGCACATTGCTTACTATACCACAATTATGGGCGACCTGGCAGCTGATGAAGCCTATCTGCTTAAGTTCTTTGGCTCATCCCTCACTGGGATAGCCTTTGAATGGTATTCAAGCCTGCTCGCTGGATCAGTGATTGATTGGCCTGATATGCAAAGAAAGTTCCGCGACAGATTTCATGTCACGGAAAGAGAAATTACAATAGCGGAACTATATGCAACCAAGCAAAGGCAGGATGAAACAGCACTGGATTACATCAAAAGGTGGAGAAACTTAGCCATGTGATGCCGAAGACCTCCTCATCAGGAAGATGCAGTGCAGATATGTAAACAGAGCCTCAAGAGAGAGGTGCTAGAAAAGATGATCGGTGTAGATGTCAGAACATTTGACCGGCTGAACAATATAGTGGCGGAAGTCGAGACATTCTTGTCCAAGCGTCCGACCGCCAATGCTCCCACTATGCCGAAGGGTAAAACCAATGATCGACGGCCATCACATACTGAGGCTAACGCCGTCGATTTTAGAACCTTCGAGCAACAGAAAGGAAAAAAGGAGGCAAATGAAGCTCCCCCGCCTGAGGGTGCAACAGAAAGAAAAGATAAGGTCTCTCTGAGAGACAGAATGAGAAGGGCTTACTCTTTTCCCAAAGATAAGACATCAGCACTATTTAACTGGGCATATAAGTTCAACAAGGTAACGTTGCCTGAACCGAAGAGACCTGCAGATGCAACAAAGAAAGATGATCCGCTGTTCTGTCCATTTCACCGTGCGCTGGGGCACGCAATTGAAGATTGTTATGTCTTCAAGGATATTATGGAAGGAATGGTCAAAAAGGGTGAGCTACAGTTGGGTGATTACCAGGTGAAGCCACCTCATCCGCATGAGCCTCCGCCCTGGAGGATGGCCGCCAATGTGATTTCAGTCTATCAGCAGCTGCCTGAGGAAGCCGTTGAAGAATGTACCAGGCATACTTATGAAGCTTGCCTCCTCACCCCACTGAAAGATCAGGAAGGATGGCAGACGAAGCCCATAAAGAACAGGAAAAAGACTCTTGCAGCCAGCACCAGTGGGGCAACTATCCGGGGTGTCACCCCAAGGCCTGAGCCGCCTCCAGTAAGGCCAGTATGGCGTACAGCTGAGACCGGGCCAGTCATCCGGATCCCTACTCACAACCGGAGGAGACAAACTCCCCTACCTGCACATAAAGAAGTAAGTCCTGCAGCCAGGCGTCTATAGCAGTATATCAATGAGCTCGATGAATATGAGCAGAAAAAGCCCAAAAACCTGCTGATAAAAGACTGTATACTCTGGAAGCAGCTCGAAGAATTGAAAATGAAAGAGCAACCAGAGGCAGAACAAGAAAAAGCTCAAAATGAGCCCTTCTGGGGGCAGGAGCCAGCAAAGCCAAATTCCCAGAAGAAGAAGAGACGGCCCAAGTCCAAAAGGGGAAAGAAAGTCACGACAGTACAATGCAATACCCTGTCGGTACTCTTTTCCTTGCCCGGGGAGAATGATGAGGATGAAGCAGCAAATGCTCCGCTAGAAGCCAACCATGCTGAGGCCTCTACCTCAGCCCATGCAACACGTTCTGGGAAAAGATGGGGGCGCCCGCCACCAGCTAATCATAATATTATATTCAGAGGGGAGCAACCCTATCAGATCCCCGAGCCAGAAGTACGAGGTGTCCAGGTTCCTCCCCCTGCCAGCTTGTACCAAGAAAAAGAAGAGGCTCCTTCATTCCTGGAATTCTTGTCCAATTTGTAAAATGAGCAGCTGGCTCAGACGGCTCCAGCTAAAAATAATAAATGCCAGCAGACTGCAGTTAGGAAGCAGAAGCAGCATGAAGAAAATAAAGGAAGTAACCCTCTAGCAGAAACAGGGGTCGTTACTACAGAAGAAGTCTCCCGGGAAACCAATCAAGAGGGTAAAACCGGCACTGGGCAGCAAAGGCCACAGGCACCACATGAACCTCCAAGACCCCGTTGGGTGGAGGAGATGAGACTGTCTAACGTCCGGGTGGGCAGCCGGATCATGAAAATGCTGAAGAAGCTCCCTACCAGGTTCTCCATCTGGGAAATCCTCTCTCTGAGTGAAGAGGCTCGCCAAGCCATTATTGATGCCTTGCAGTCGCCGGCACAGTATGAAGCACTCTTGACAGAAGTGAATTCTGGTCCATCAGTCGCATTCACAGAGGATGATATGCTAATCCCAAATTCCGGCCATAACAGACCGCTGTATATGAGGGCTGAACTGTCAGCCGATAAGCAGAATACTGATAGATCCCGGGGCTGCTGTGAACATTCTCCCATACCGCATCTATCAGAAATATTACTTTGATCTGCAGCTCACCAAGGTCAGAGACATGAAGATTGCAGGATTCAACCAAAAGTGTGAGACACCTCTTGGGGTAGTTGATTTCAACCTCACATTGGGAGACCTCACTACAGTGGTACGATTCTATGTGATCGACTCCAACACCACGTATAAGGCCCTGCTGGGGAGACCGTGGCTGCATGAATATCAAATAGTGCCATCCACGCTACATCAGTGCATTAAATACTACCATGAAGGAAAAGAAGAAAGGGTGTTTGCGGATCTGCATCCCTTCGAAGTGTTCGAGTGCCATATGCTCGATGCATCCTACTACACCGAGGTGTCGCAAAAGTGCGAAAGGAAAGAGGCTGTGGTCAGCCAGAAAAAGCCTGAGACAGAGATAAGGAACTGGTCTCCACCGCCACCAAAGGGCTATGTTAAAAAGCATAATGTATCTCACATCTCTTATGCCGGTGACTTTGCTCGGGTTACCCCTCCTAGCGTCCACCCGGATAATGACGATGAAGAAATGAAGCAAAAGTACACTCAGGTGGAGGTGCCGCAGGGTTTATTTAAACCCATCGTCAGCCTAGAGTACCAAACGGTGCTACCACTGAAGACTATGGAAATCCCTCGCTTCCGCGAGCCTCCTATTATATTCTACACCGGGGAGCCAGTCGAAGAAGATGATCAAGACTGTATGGCCCCTGAAGAAGCTGCAAACCGGATGGTACCGATTACAGGCTTGGATTATACTACCCAACGGGTTTCACAAATGTTCTCCACGATGCAAATGCCATCAATGCAGCCTGCTGCTCAGAAGAAGGCATTCAAGGAACTGTGGGATCCGCCTCGAGATAGTAAAGAATTGAGGAAGATCACTCCACACCCAGGATTGGGTTATACCCTCCAAGAATACTATGAGGCTGAGGTAGACGTCATATCTGTCTCCTACCAGCATGATGATCCTCCCGAGGTAGGATATGACAAATACCCCTCGGAAGATGAAGAAATCATTTATCAATCCATAATGAGCAATGAAGCCCCAGACAACCTGCCAGAAACAGAGACATCTGATGAGACAAAGAAAGCTTGGTACTGGGAGGACCTATCTTCCAAAGAGGATCTGTTCCAGGCTGAAGCAAAATTTGATACGGGAACCCCGGATGAAGATCAAATAGCCAGAGAGCTGGAGGAGTGTCTGGAGTTCGGGCGCATCCTAGAAGAATTCCGGGCTCTACAGAATGATGACCTTTCAGGGGAGCCCACATTAGAAGAGCCTCTAAGGACGGAGGAGTCCACTTCTGAATTTCCTGCTGAACCAGTCTCGCCCTCGGAGCAGACTGAACAGGATCCGGTAATATTGGCCCTATATGATGCGCCAGCATCCGCTGATGACCAGTATGATGAAGCAGAGGAGCATGAAACTGAAGAAGATTATATCCCGGGAGGCTTTATTGATTTGCAAGAAGCCCCGCCCGAAGTCAAAGACGGAGGCCAAGCCACCGTCGATGAGCTGATAGAAATAAATTTGGGATCCGCAGATGAGCCAAGGCCGACATTCCTCAGCGCACTGCTGGAGCCAGATGTCAGGGAACAATATATACAGTTCTTGACAGAATTCCGAGATTGTTTTGCATGGACATATGATGAAATGCCAGGACTGAGCTCTGATGTGGCACAGCACCGATTGGCAATAAACCCAGAGGCTAACCCTGTAAAGCAGCCTTCCAGGAGAATGCGTCCCGAATTGATAAACCAGATTAACAAAGAAGTTGACAAGCTGATTGAGGTAGGCTTTGTCGAAGAAAACCAGTATACTACATGGCTGGCCAATATAGTGCCCGTAAAGAAGAAGAATGGGCAGATTAGAATATGTGTTAATTTTCGGGACCTTAATAAGGCTTGCCCGAAAAATGATTTCCCAGTGCCCATCACTGAAGTGATGATCGATGCGACTACTGGTCATGAAGCCCTGTCATTCATGAATGGGTCATCTGGATACAACCAGATCTGGATTGCTGAAGAAGACAGAGTGCACACTGCATTCTGCACTCCGAAGGGAATATTCCACTACAAAAGAATGTCGTTTGGCCTTAAGAACGCCGGCGCTACTTATCAAAGAGCTATGACAAAGATCTTTGATGACCTGCTCTTCAAAAAGGTAGAGTGCTACATTGATGATCTGGTGGTAAAAACCAGCAAAAGAGAAGATCATTTGCAAGACCTAAGGATAGTATTCCAGAGGTTGCGCAAATATGAACTCAAGATGAATCCTATGAAATGCGCCTTTGGCGTGTCCAGTGGAAAATTCCTCGGATTTATTGTCCGACATAGGGGTATTGAAATTGATCCATCCAAGATTAAAGCTATCCAGGAGCTTCGTCCACCAAGGAATCTGCACGAGCTGAGATCTCTGCAAGGGCGGGTGGCTTATGTCCGACGATTTATATCAAATCTGTCAAGACGATGTCATCCCTTTCACAAGCTCATGATGAAAGATGTATCGTTCCTCTGGGACAATGGATGTCAGGAGGCCTTTGAAAAGCTGAAAGAATATCTTAAAACCCCTCCAGTACTGGGGGCACCAGTTAAGGGCAGACCCTTGATATTGTATATCTCAGCCGCACACTGTTCCCTGGGGGCAATGCTGGCACAGATAAATGAAGAAGGCAAAGAGCAGGCCCTGTACTACCTAAGTCGGAGGCTGATTAGAACCGAAGAAAGCTACAGCTATATAGAAAAGACATGCTTGGCAATAGTCTTTGCCGTCAAAAAGCTCCGGCACTATATGCTGTCACATGAAATCAGATTGATATCTGCAGCAGATCCACTCAAATACATATTGACTCAGCCAGTACTGAAAGGTCGGTTGGGCAAATGGGTAGTAATTCTGATGGAATTCGATATCACATATATACCCCAGAGGGCAATAAAAGGACAGGCCGTGGCTGATTTCTTCGCGGAGCATCCTGTGCCGGAGAATGATATGTTGGGGACTGAATTACCCGATGATGAGACCCTCGAGGCCTGTCTTGCTCAGCCAGTTATGTGGCAACTATTCTTTGATGGAGCATCCAGAACGGAGACAGATTCCGATGGAAAGACCAGAATACGGGCTGGAGCTGGTATTGTGCTGAAATCACCAGAGGGGGAGGTTGTGCATACTTCCTGTTCTATAAACAAGCCATGCACCAATAATGAAGCCGAATATGAAGCTCTGATAATCGGACTCAATATCAGCCTCAACATGGGTATCCAAATTATTCAGGTATTCGGGGATTCGATGTTGATAATTAATAAAACAAGTCCAAGGGGAGTTTGAAGTGCGGAAGCCAGAACTAAATCCCTATCACCAGAAAGCTGTACGCCTCATGGCAAAGTTCTATCATATTGAACTCAAACATGTGGGCCGTGGACATAATGCCCAGGCTGATGCACTGGCAAAGCTGGCCAGCTCGCTAGCAGTCCCGCCAGATGAAACACTGAACATTGTTGTTATGAACCGGCGGCAAGTCCCCAGTATGCTAGAAGGGTGCCTCGAAGAGGAAGAAGTTGCCACTATCAGAACAGTACAGGCGTCTGATTGGAGACAGCATTTGCTACAGTGGTTTCTGCACCAACAGCTGCCACAGAAAAGGGAGGAAAAGATGAAACTCCTGAGACTCAAAGATTCCTATGAATTCAGAAATGGAACTTTATTCCGAATAATGGCGGATGCACGCAAAAAGATTCTACTCCGCTGCCTGTCCATTGAGGAAGCTTGGCAAGCGATGAAAGAAATACACGCTGGGACAGCAGGCGCCCACCAGGCTGGCCCCAAAATGAAGATAGAAATCAAGAAGCTGGGCTACTATTGGCCTACCATGTTTGAAGACTGCTGTAAATTTGCAAAGTCATGCCAGAAGTGTCAGGAGCATGCTACCGTGCCTAGAAGGCCACCTACAACTCTGCACCCTACAGTCCCTAGCTGGCCGTTTGCACAATGGGGAACTGATGTAGTCGGGCCACTGCCGACCTCCTCGGCCGGTCATAAGTACATATTGGCCATGACAGATTACTTCTCCCGATGGGCGGAAGCTGTAGCATTAAGAGAAGTGACTGGTGAACTGGTCGCCAGATTTATCAAGCAGAATATTATCTTCCGATTCGGGATCCCCAATCGAATAATATCTGATAATGGAAGTCATTTCAGAAATCAAAAAATCTATCGGCTTGCCGAGAAGTATAAGATTGAATGGAGAACCTCCACTCCCTACAATCCCCAGGCAAACGGATTGGCAGAAGCTTTTAACAAGACTTTGTGCACCTTGCTAGCCAAGGTTGTCAGTTCTAATAAGAAGGACTGGGAAGAAAAGATGTATGAAGCTCTGTGGGCATACCGCACCATCTTTAAGACACCTACAGGGTGCTCACCATACTCATTGGTATACGGCTCGGAGGTAGTGGTTCCACTAGAGCTGGAAGTCCCGTCACTCAGAGTGTCAATCCAATATGGCCTGGCCCGTGGCGAACAAACAAATGCTGAAAGAAGGTTAGAAGAACTGACTGAATTGGAAGGGAAGCGCCTCCAAGCTCAGAAGAATATCCAAATGTATCAGGCCCGCATGGCCACTACATTCAATAAACTCGTAAGAGGACGAGAATTCAAGAAAGGTGACCTCGTCATGGTCAAGAAAAAAGAAGTCATGGTGTCCAACCCAAAAGGAAAGCTGAATGCTAATTGGGAAGGTCCTTATGTGATACAAAGGGTCTACGAAGGAGGGCCTACGTAGTTTTTAACCATCGAGGGGAAATTCAGTTCTCGCCACTCAACGGTAAACACCTCAAGCTGTATCATGCTGCACAACCAATATTCCCCAAGTAATCGGGCAAAAACTACCTTTCCTTGGCTTAGTGGCATCCAGCCCTAGCCGAGATACACCCTTTCCTTGGCTTAGTGGCATCCCGCCCTAGCCGAGATACACCCTTTCCTTGGATTAGTGGCACTCCGCCCTAACCGAGCCACCCTTCCTTGGTCCAGTGGCACTCCGCCCTGATCGAGCTACACCCTTTCCTTGGATTAGTGGCACTCTGCCCTAACCAAGCTACCTTTCCTCGTCCTAGTGGCATCCCGCCTTAGCCGAGCTACACCCTTTCCTTGGATTAGTGGCACTCCGCCCTAACCAAGCTACCTTTCTTTGGCTTAGTGACATCCAGCCCTAGCCGAGATATACCCTTTCCTTGGTCTAGCAGCATCCGGCCCTAGCCGGGCTACACCCTTTCTTGGTATAGCGGCACTCCGCCCTAGCCAAGCCATCCCTCATCATGATCTAATGGCATTCTGACTTGTCACCCTCCTAAAAAAGAGGGGAAGAGAGAATAAAAGAATGAAAATAAATAAATAAAAAAGATGGGGTTAAAAATAGAGATAACCTGCCGGTCTTGTTCAGGTTTTCTGAGCAAGGGCAAAAATGGCTAAAACCCAGCTGTGGTGAAAACACGAAAGGGCACTTCAGGCAAAATCGGGTACCCCGCCACGTGAAAACCCGAAACGGCGCGTGGGCAAAAGTAAGAAGGGGCTGGCCCCGGCGAAAACCCGAAAGGGCGCTTGAGTCAGTAACGTGGTGATCCTAAAGAAGCCTCACCTCCCGCCATAAACCTCTCGTCGATCGACCGACACCTTGCCCGATCAACGATCAAACCCACCCAGTATAGACCCTACGTCTGTCCTGATAAAACCCTCATACCTTGTCCAAAGTCCCACCATGGTGAAGTTCACCGTTGATCGATCGGCATCCTGCCCGATCAATGATGAAACCTATCCAGTTTAGACCCTACGTCTATCCTGATGAAACATATGAAATCTTTGCATTGGTATAAACCCAATACCGATGATGAAACCTGCTGTTGATCGATTGGCGCACTGCCCGATCAATGATAAAACCTGTCCGGTTTAGACCTTACGTCTATCCTGACGAAACTTACGAAATCCTTGCATTGGTATAAACCCAATACCGATGATGAAACATGCTGTTGATCGGTCGGCATCCTGCCCGATCAATGATGAAACCTATCCAGTTTAGACCTTACGTCTATCCTGATGAAGCCTATGAAATCCTTGCATCGGTATATACCCAATACCGATGATAAGAGCAGCCACTGATGAAGTAGCACATCACCTGATCCGTGCTAAAATCCCAATTCAATATATATATATATATATATATATATATATATATATATATATATATATATATATGATGGGGTTAAAAATAGAGATACCCCGCCAGACTTGTTCGGACATTCTGAACAAGGGCAAAAATCGCTAAAACCCAGCTGTGGTGAAAACCCGAAAGGGCACTGTAGGCAAAATCGGGTACCCCGCCACGTGAAAATCTGAAAGGGCGCTTGGGCAAAAGCAAGAGGGGACTGGCTCTGGTGAAAACCCGAAAGGGCGCTTGGGTCAGTAATGTGGTAATTCGAAGTTCCATGCCAACCGGCACGCTGCCTTTATCTCCCCTTCACTGATGAAACCTTCCGTCGGTCAGTTGGCTCCATTCCCCACCGATGATAAAACCCTTCCGGGGTAGACCTTACGTTTACCCTGATGAAATCTACATACCCTCTTTCAAACGTCCCACCGACAATGAAACCCATCACCATTCTGCTAAAGCCTGTCCAGCTCGGACCTCACGTCTGTCCTGATGAAACCTACGCATTTCTTGGCAAGCCCCACCTGCGATAAAACCTGTTGGAATAGACCTTACGTCTGTCCTGACGAGACCTACACCTTCACGTACGTCCCACCGTTGATCGACCGGCACCTCGCCCGATCAATGATGAAATCCTCTGTCCGGTTTAGACCTTACGTCTATTCTGATGAAACTCATGAAATCCCTTTGCGTCGATATAAACCTAATATCGATGATGAAACCAACTGTTGATCGATTGGCACCTTGCCCGATCAATGATGAAACCCTATCCAGTTTAGACCTTACGTCTATTCTGATGAAACTTATAACACTTTCTTTGCATCGATATAAACCCAATATCGATGATGAAACCAACTGTTGATCGACCGGCACCTTGCCCGATCAATGATGAAACCCTATCCAGTTTAGACCTTACGTCTATTTTGATGAAACTCATGAAACCCCTTTGCGTCCATATAAACCCAATATCGATGATGAAACCAACTGTTGATCGACCGGCACCTTGCCCGATCAATGATGAAACCCTATCCAGTTTAGACCTTACATCTATTCTGATGAAACTCATGAAACCCCTTTGCGTCGATATAAACCCAATATCGATGATGAAACCAACTGTTGATCGACCGGCACCTTGCCCGATCAATGATGAAACCCTATCCAGTTTAGACCTTACGTCTATTCTGATGAAACTCATGAAATCCCTTTGCGTCGATATAAACCCAATATCGATGATGAAACCAACTGTTGATCGACCGGCACTTCGCCTGATCAATGATGAAACCCTATCCAGTTTAGACCTTACGTCTATTCTGATGAAACTCATGAAATCCCTTTGCGTCGATATAAACCCAATATCGATGATGAAACCAACTGTTGATCGATTGGCACCTTGCCCGATCAATGATAATACCCTATCCAGTTTAGACCTTACGTCTATTCTGATGAAACTCATGAAATCCCTTTGCGTCGATATAAACCCAATATCGATGATGAAACCAACTGTTGATCGATTGGCACCTTGCCCGATCAATGATAATACCCTATCCAGTTTAGACCTTACGTCTATTCTGATGAAACTCATGAAATCCCTTTGCGTCGATATAAACCCAATATCGATGATGAAACCAACTGTTGATCGATTGGCACCTTACCCGATCAATGATGAAACCCTATCCAGTTTAGACCTTACGTCTATTCTGATGAAACTTATAACACTTTCTTTGCATCGATATAAACCCAATATCGATGATGAAACCAACTGTTGATCGATTGGCACCTTGCCCGATCAATGATAATACCCTATCCAGTTTAGACCTTACGTCTATTCTGATGAAACTCATGAAATCCCTTTGCGTCGATATAAACCCAATATCGATGATGAAACCCGCTATTGATCGACCGGCACCTTGCCCGATCAATGATGAAACCCTACCCAGTTTAGACCTTACGTCTATTCTAAAATTCCCCTTACATCGATATAAGCTTAATATCGATGATGAAGTCAACCGTTGGCTGATCGGTACATCGCCCGGCCAATGATACAATCTGTCCAGTTCGTACTTTATGTCCGTTCTGATGAGAACCACATATCCTTTTCAATGTCCCACCTGCAATAGTCTCTACCCAGCCTAGACCATACGTCTACTTTGATGAGACCCCCTCATTTGCATTCCGGCAAATCGTCTCCCTTACGGCACACATGGCCAATAGGATGTTTGCTGCCACCAACAAAATTCGGTTCAAGCACCTCCTCGGATGCCGTCACGCGGTGGAGCGAGTTCCCCATCCTTTCTCTGAAGGGGTGGATGCTCTCCTGCCAAGGTACGAGCCATTCGCATGATGGATTGTCAAAACCGCTACCCCACCTTCCAAAGTGATAAAACCACATGCAGAATAAGATGGAGACGCATGAAGCCAAGAGATTCCTTTCCATTAAAATGGGAGTACATAAAGGCCCCCGAGGGGACACCATATCACAAAAGAGAACAAAAAGAAAAAGAAGGGATAGACAATTTATGGCCGCTGGAATATATCTTCGAAGGCCAGAAGACCCACATAAGGAGCGGCCCCCAGCTCATGAAGGCGCGCCTCCTCCTCCTGAAGTCCAATGGACATGTCCTGGAGAGACATCACTCGTCCCTCCAGCGAGGCTACCTCCTCTTCGGACCGCAGCCGGATAAAGGATAATTGCTGCAGTTCGGCTCGAAGTCCAGGGAGCTCCGTCTCCAGGATGGCCATCCGGTCCCGCACAGCTTCTTCCCGCTGAATAGCACCTTGTAGCTCAGCTCGGCGTTCATCAAGCATAAGCGTCAGCTTCCCCAGCTCAGATTTATATTCTGACCTCTGCAACTTCAACGTCGTTAGCTTATCAACCATAGTCCGTGCTAGGAAGTCTCTCCGATGCACGAATTTCAGTAGAAGTAGCACCCGCTGAACCCATATGTCCAAAGAGCAGCCCATGGCCTGCTAGCCAGTGGTGAAGCGATTGGCGATTTCCTTCAGTTGCAGATACGTCAAGCCAGGCTGGGATTCTACCAGCTGACGTAGCATGTCCAGATGCTGCCAGACAAAGTTGTCAGAGGAAGCGAAGCCGAAGGAGGCAGAGGGGACGACTTCAAAGGTCACCTCGCCATCGATATCTTCCCACAATGCAACGTCCGGCTGAGAGGACGAAGACGGCAGATCTGCTATAGGGGCTGGCCAGTCCTTCTCTGTGCTCTCCTGCTGAGCTGAAGATTCCTCCCCTATCGCTGTATCGAAAGCTATAGCTTGAACATCCATAGGGGGAGAATCGATGAAGGATAGAGCTGCCTCTTCATGAGTCTCTTGAATAGGGGCTTCATCTTTAGCTGCTCTTTCTGGTGATAGGGAGGAAGCTGCCATAGTCGGAGAAGGCAGAAGTCCAGTCTCTATAGCCACTATGACAGGGACTGCTGACTCGGGCGCAATTGACATTACTGCAGCCGGTATAAAAGCGGAGCTTCTAGATGGATCTGCTTCGGCTCTGAAATCTGAAGCCCTGATAGGAATGCAACTCTCTCCTGAGGCCCCTAAGTCCAACGATGCTAAATCTGTCGAAGACTGTATCCGCACTGGCACAGGGTGAATGATCTCAGGAACTCCCATGCAAGTTAAAGGCAGAAAAGGGACAATAGCCCAGTTTGTAGAAGAAATGTCCGTGATAGCTACGGTTGTGTCTGAGCTAGTAGTGACAATGCCCTAAGACCAAAGCAAAGCAACTTTCAGCACTAGATGAAAGAAATAGATGAAGCAACAAACATGAAAAGGAACCCACCTTTGAAGCAGGGTCCACACCCTCGAAGTGGGGTGAAAGAGGAGGAAGCTCCGTGGTCGGAATAACAAACGGTGGAGTTATGTCGATCTCGGTGTCGAGCCCGGCAAACTCCTCTTGCAACTCCTCCTCATAAGATAGCACCAGTAGCTTAGCAGGCTGAAAAGGTAGAACACCTTTTGCAAATACAAGCGGGGCCTCTGATTTAGGAGCATCCCCCTCACTGCCGTTGAAAGTCACTTCCTCCTCATCAGAGACGGTCTTAGAACTGCCTGAGGATATTTCCACACTAGCTATACGCTGTGGGGCCACCTCTAAAACATGTCGGGATGTAGACCGGGTAATTATGCGCCTGTCCGGAACAGTACTCTACTTCGACTGAGTCTTGTGACCCTCCTGCGGTTGAAGTAATTCTTCTGTCATCATAGCCTCAGTCTGCTCTTCGCCTGCCACTGCTGCAAAAAGGGGCCTCTGAGGAATATAGCAAAGAAGACAATGCAAGTGTGAAACAGATGAGAAAATACACTTACCCTCTGCCTCACTAACCGACGTGGGAGAAGGCAACCTGGTCTTCACCACATAAGGTGCTATAACTGGCTCTTGGGCTGTGCAAAAGGAAGGGGTCAGATTCAAGGACTTCTTTGAAATCCAGCGAAAGAGGATGAGGAATGCAATTGCAGATTATTGATGTTACCCTAAACCGATGTCTGAGCAGCCTCCCTTTCAGATTCGAACTCATCAAATGAGGGAATATCAGGGAGAGGGGTCCCGGTGTCCATAGCTACCAAAGCCGATTGCTGAGCATAAGTCTTCTTGGCCTTCCTGGCCTTCCCAACTGCAGCCTTAACTATGGAAGCCTTTCTCTTCTTGTCGGGAGGCAGGGGAGTAGTAGTCGGTGCTGCTGCAGGGATTTCAAAATAAGTAGGCTTCTCAACCTGCGCAATGATTTTTCTATAAAGCCCCTGTCACTTTATATCAGGCCTGTCTATTGAAGATGTCAGAGAGGTAATGTGATCAGTGGATGCAAAGTGTGAATACTGAGCAGAAATCACCGTAGTCAGAAAAGAAGAGATCATACCTGGCCGTCGTAAAAGATAGAGAGCGGCCAGTACAGATAAGCTACCTCCTTGGAGCGAGAAGCAGCCTCCTTGATAAGCCAGCATACATCTCCAAGTACCTGGCACTTCTCCACTAAAGCTGCCAGGTCACTATGACCATGAAGGTCAAGACACCGAAATAAGTCGAGGTGGTCCATACCCCAGCCGTCGACATAATGAAAAGAGATAAACAACGGCTTGTTCAATATGCTGGCTATCGGGCTTTCTGCAGATAACCCATGTAAATTCAGCAGAATAAACAGCCAAGACGTTTGCTTGTAGTACGTCTGGGTTCTATCTTCCCGGCGCACAAACGTCCTATAGGGATGAAATCTATCTGTCGGACCCCTCCAAGGGACTACTGCCGGGAGCGGCTCTTCGACAGGAAATGGGTATTGTGGCACCTCCAAACGAGCGCCCCCTACATGGCTCAGATGTTTCAAGCTCTGCATGAAAGTGTCCTCGTTGATAGCAGCGAAAACAAGAGCAGGCGGGTCGGAATTCTTTTCCTTCAAAGCCCGACGCTGGGCCAGATAGTTCTCCGCCTCCCTCTGGTGCTGTGAATAAAGCCTTTTCAGGTGGGCCTCGGGGATGTCAAACACTGGCCCGGGCTGTTGTTTCAGAAAGGAACGCTCGGCCATGTCCCAGAATGCACCTCTACTATCCCTGTAAAAGCTGGTTCGAATGTTCCACCATTTGCTATATTCTGATGTTACCCGGGGAACACGGTTAGAAACTGTGGGATCTCTGAAAACTGCACCGTCCTGGCGATGGTAAAAATCCCACCACAACCGGCCATCACCGACAATGGTGGACCCATGCTTATCCCGGCTATCCAGGGGAAATTGAGCAACCGTTGTGGGGATATGCTGGTCGTAACCAAAGTTCCGCCCAAAGCGGAATGGATAGTATGGTTCCAGAAGGAGCAGGCCACCCTTTCTGAAAACTAAGACACTAGGCCGGATGGCCATGACCCATCTGACCAGCTCCGGCTCCAGGATTGGCCGAGCAGTGTTAACCCCTGAGACAGGATGAATATAGGTCTCTACCTCTTCCAGCTTGCACTCTCTCTGAGAATGAATCAAAGGAGCTGAACCTGCCGCCAAGCTCCAGAAATGAATACTGCCAGGGGCATCCACCGGCACCTTTATCAGTCGACCCCTTATTTTGAACAGCTGATCATAGAAAGGACCAGGTTCAGCACTGGCAAACTCAATCATTCTGGGCAGTACTGTATCTGCCTGCAAAGTTCTGGGAGCCAACTCAGGAAATAAACTGCAGACCCAGGTGTTGAAGAAACGAAAAGGACCCATGGTCCTCAAAGAACGGGGAGTCCGATGCTTGTACAGATCCCCCAAAGACTTGTATATCAAACACAGGGCCACTGGGCAGAGCGACAGCCTCATTCCCCAGGCCATCTGACAGGCCGGATATATAGCTTCTGGCCGGATGATTGTCTCGTCCCCTTGAGGGAGAGCGAAAGTGCACAGCCAGAATGTGAAGTAAGCCGCACAATGTGTGATAGGGTCTACGCCTGCTAGGTTGGGACCACCGCTGCCTGCACGGCGCAATGAAGATGGCAGCGCCGACTTATAACGAGGAGCCCTTACCTGCTTGCTAGCAGTCGGACCCACGGAAGGGAAGTCAGCATATTTCAGGGGACCGTTAAAGAAGTACTGAATCCACTGCCCTACCCGGATCCTCAGCTTGCTGCCTTTCTCCCGGGGATGATAACCTTTGGAGGACCCTCTACTATACGCCAGACAGATGGAGCGATATGCCTTCATCAGGTACCGATATGAGAAGCCAATGGAATATCTGCCTTCACCATCAGAGCTATCCTTCTCAGAATCTGCCAAGCAGACTTCTTCATACGGCTCGCCGTCAATAGGCAGTCCGGAAAGCTGTGACAGACTCCAGAGGTCAAGAGATGACTCACCCTCTGCTGTATAAAATATGTTGAATAAGGGGTAGAAGACCTCGAACATCCCACAGCATAACCCTCGGGATATGGGATATCGAAATCTGGAAGTAGAGACACTATGATATACCCCGGCTCTGATCAGCAGAGGGGCATATTCCTTCAGAACAAACTCAGTAAATTCCACGGCTCCTGCTCGAAATAAGTGGGCGTCAGTGATCTTGGTATCCCCAAACCAACCAGCGGCCAAATGATACTTGAACTGAATGGCCGAACAATTCAACACAAAAGGCTCTTCGTTGTACCCCCACTTCACTGGCGCCAGGAAGAGACCGTAGCCGGGCTTCTCCCTATTGACTCGGCCACTGGCATTATCCCACCGAGCAGGTGTGAACTCCGGGGCCCGGGTCAGCATTTTCTTTTCCAGCTCCAGCTCCGATATGCCCAGAACTGCATCCCAGTCACGCTTCTCCCCGGGAAGATATATAGCCTTTCCGTGATATACTGAATCTTTCAGGCTGTCTCTCTCAACCAGAATTGCGGCTTCAACTGTACGAGCTATTCGGTAGTTCCGCATTCCACCCACGGTGAAGGTCCGGATAAACGGTAGCAAGTGTTTGTCCTTCGAGAAATCCGGGCGATAATCAGTGCCCCGTCTGAAGCATGTTTCCATGGCAGTGGAGTATACCCGGGATGTTGACACCGTATCGGTATCAGAATCGGATGATTCATCAACGGAAGCGATATTGTCGTATCCGAAGTCGAGGCTGTGCACATTCAGCCAGTTTACTGTGGCCCGTGATATATCTGGCTGGGCCGATGAACTGGCCCCGACACCTCCAGGGGATGCCACAGCAGAGCCTGAAGCCATTGCAGTGTCTGCAATCAAAGAAGAAAAGTGAATTAAAAGTCTTAGAACAATGGGCAGTCTTTTAAAGATTGTAACATGAGACCCTATGAAAATTTTGGCAGCATCTCCCCTTATTTGGGGTCTGCCCAAGAAGAATAGGGAGTCACCAACCAAGAGGGGGTGATCCCGGAAACAAAAGGGATTAAATCCCAAAGATTGTCATACCCGGGCGAAATCAAATAAGACGGGAAGAAGCCGGATGGTCGGAGGGGAGGAGCTGGCCGCCACCGCCGAGAGAGAAAAGAAAGTGAAGAGAGAGAAGGAGCTGTGAATAATGAGAAGCCAGGAGGCTTTCGGCGCCTCAAATAGAAGCCCGAAGCGAAGGGTTCTCGGCGCGGTAAAACGCGCGCCGAGAACCCCCAGGTCGAGAACCCCCCTTTGGCCAAAATGCGGGCCGAGAAGCCCTCCGCGCCGAGAAGCTTTCCGCACCAAGATGCCCTCCGCGCCGGGAAGCTAGGCACGCCGAGACCCCCGTCTCCACGCCGAGAGGTCTTCACGCGTCGAGAAGCCTATGGCCTCGTGTCGAGAAGCTCCAAAAAGCTGAAAATAAAGTCAAACAATATGAAGACAGAAAAGAAAGATACGTGTGCAGAATATTGTTGCAACGAGATGATCAGGTCTAAGGACCGGATTGAAAAGAAATTGAGGAAGATACCCTCGAATAATGAAAGTCACCTGCAGGCCACGTGCCGCTTATTCTGCGCTTACACGGCCCGCAGGTGGGGGGCATTTGTTGACACCTTGAAAATGAACAAGGGTGGAAGCATATCATACCCACAGTGAAAGACCAATGATGAAGCTCGTCAACCATTTACCCGGCTGAAGCCTTTGTCGGCCGAGCTGATGTCCGGTGCTGATGTCACTCAGATGGCAGCACTAACAAAGCAGTAGTCGCTTGACTAATGAGACTTCCTAGCACACTTTAATAGGAACTGTGTTACTGCCTCATTCAAGAATCCACAGATGACATGTCATGGTAAGTCAGATGTCGGCTTATTGACAGATGTGATGTAAGATAAAGATGAAGCCGGTACCGGCAGATGAAGATTGTAAAGGCTTTTGCAAAGTCAAAACACAAGAAGAATCGTCTCCACAGATTATACACCCGGCTGAAGTCTTCCCAGACTAAAGCTGATGTCCGATCTCGTCACCATTCAGGTGCCGATATCGATAAAATGATGCCCGGTTTTGTCATCATTCAGATGTCAATACTGATGAAACCCCTATCTGCGGACTGATGAAAACCCTACTAATGATCTCAATACAAAATATATTACCAACGGGGGACCCTCTTGGGTACTGATGTACGTGAGGGGCCTATGAAAGGCCTGGTCAGAGAGACCTAAATGGGCCTGTAATAGTGGCGCCGGGAGCCACCTTGTCAAAGCCCAATGGCTGCACCAAGAGGTTGGAGCCTGCGCGCCGGGAAGCCCTCAGCTGAGGCGCGCCGTGAGGTGCTTGCGGAGAAGGCAAAAAAGGGACAGCTATAAAGCCCCTTCCCTTCGAAGAGGGAGAGGAAGGAGAAGGAGGAGGAACAGTAGAAATGAAAACCAGATAGAAAAAAGCCAGAAGAGAGACCGAGAGGGAAAGAAAGAAGAAGCGGAGAGAAGAAGAAGAAAGGGAGATTCAGGTGGGTAGCTGGGGAGGGAGAGGAGTCAATGCTCCGCCCTCCCCCATGCTTTCCTTTTTTTTTTTCTTTTCTTCTGATGTAATCTGGCGAGGCTTTCTCGATGTATCAATGTAGCCGGAGGATTCCGGTCTCGATTTCCATATCTCTGTCTTTCATTTACCTTCTACGATCTGTATAGGTTTGGGATGATGCAATGAAATGAAGGATCAACATGGCTCGTTTGAGCATTCGATTGATTGGAATGTCTGCTGTCTTTCTCCCCTTCTTGCATCGGTTGTTCTTCTGAATATCGGTTTGCCCAGATGCTACAGCTTTCCGATTCATGTTTCGACCGCCCCCTCCCTAGCCTGTTCTCTGGTGAAGGATGAAGACGGAACCTCAACCCTCGTTCAATGGGTTATTGGGCTCTGTCCCCCCTCTTCCTTCCCCTCGGATCACGATTTTCCCGGATATTATAGATGTCTGTCGAGCTCCCATCTCGTTCGGGGTCAGATACATCAATCTCTTGACCGTCTGAGCAGCAGGTGAGTAGAGGAAATGCCATACGTCCCATGAGGATTCAATAATAGATGATCTGCCCTTCGACTGATGCTAACCCCCATGTAATCCCCTCCTGCAGCCCAGATCTTGCCTCAATCCGAGCCAGAAATCCCAGAAATCTCCTGAGCAGAGTATCGCAACGAAGCCATAAACCCTTTAGCCCCTTCCCGGCGTGATCATTTCCCCGCCGAGAACTACTCCGCCGAGAGATCCCCTTGCTTTAGCCCCTTTAGCAAGCCAGACAAAGCCTCTTACAATACAGCCTTCCCGGCGCCGGGTTCCCGGCGCGGTCATTACCGCACCGAGAACCCCTGCGCCGAGAGCTCCCCCCTTTGGCCAATGAAACCTACACCGGGAACTGCGCTTCCTGCCACCCTTTCTTTACGCTGTGAATCCTCTATTCCTTGAACCCCGGATGAAAGCCTTCCTGCTACAGGCCAAGGAACCACACAGATGCCCTTTGAAGCCCGATCAACCAAGCCTTGCATCCTGTCGAAGGATACCCCATATCGTCATATGTACCTAAGGGATAAACATCATTGGGGATAACTCCCCTACATAACCTTACGAGCCAGAGAAACTCTACCACTGCATAAGTTTCAATGGCCTCAAAGGGATATTAAGTTGGTGCTGTGATCGCATACACGGGCTAGGGGTCCCACACCCCCCTTATTCTGGCTTTCATCCCGACACTCCGTGGGTGATCGTCTATCACTCCCTGGCATACGCTAGGTACGGGGGAGGTGCTGCTGAAATCCTCCCAGGCTGATGAAAGATAATACTGAAGCCGTCCTCTGGACTCCGCATGGTAATGGTGAAAAGGACCTCTGTGTGAGGCTCTTCCCCTCCAATCCCTCTCAGCTCTCAGCCTCCTTTGAAGCATATACAGCTGAAGCCAGTTAAACCCCATCTCTAGTCCCCAGAGCCAATCTACTTTATATAATTCCCAGAAAACTCTCAAAATCCTAAAAATAGGGTACCGTAAAATCCTGAACTCCTCACGGTGCCCAAACACCCACCTTCTCGGCACTTGCCTCTCGGCGCCACCAGCTCCCGGCGCGGCCTTGAGCGCGCTGGGAACCCTCACGCCGAGAGCTCCTCTTCCCCCTTTTAGCCTACGCCGAGAACCCCCTTGGAGAATCTTCAGCGCGTCGGGAAGTCGGTGCAGGGAGCTTCCTGGACTTTTCCCTTCGGCCACGCCGGGAACCTCCACCTTCTTGCCACTCACGCCGGGAGCCTTAGCCTCCCATCTGTGGTCATGCCGAGAGCCTAAGTTGCCATCATGTGACCCCAAATGCCCAGAGCTAACCTACATAGAGATATTCATGGATCACCAGATGTGTCCCGAGGATAAAGTTAAAGGGAGGTAGACTCCCTTATGTTCCATCGACTCGTGTCGAAGTCACAACGACGCGCCTCCCCGTTAGCTCTGGTGAGCCATGCCAATGCATGAGTGCCACCAGCTCCTGTGAGGGAAGAATCAAACATTGCCTTAGGGCATACATGTGTAACGTGGAGAGGCCCGACCTCTCTCTTTCTTTCGGCTTTCACCCCGGCACTCCGTGGGTGATAGCCTATTTCCCCTCTGGGCATGATCCAGACCATGGGGAAGTGTTGCCGAAATGTTAACCGATGCTTTAAACCTCCATCATGATCACGGCTCATCTTGTCCGCGATTGATATCCTCTGTTTCACCTTTCCCCTGAGTCTGATTGTTTTTCAAGCCGTCGATTTAGCGATATCGTCTGTTTCTACAACCGATGCTATTATCTTGCCAGCCTTCCTGGCTCTGGTATGAGATTCAAACTGCGCACATAAAAAGAATATCATTTTTTATTATTGCCTCTCGAGGCCTCCTATTTTGGCGTTTAATCAAGGGTTGTCCTTCCTTGGAAGGGCGTAATTAACGTCATAGCCTTTATGATATGACGAACTTCTGGTCCCGACTCGGACTTCACAATCGACTGACCAAGTCAGATCGAGCGCACAATGAAATTGTCACACACGTGACTGGCACGCCTAATAAAGAAAACAAATAAATAAGTCAAATAAAATAAATAAAAATAAAATCATAAAATAAATACAGATAGACCCATCCCCACAACGGGTTGCCGATCCGGATTTGTTCGGTTTTGTCCGACTGGAAAGCAAGCACGTTCGGCAGGTGGGACGGCGGCTTCTGGTCACCTTCTGGCAGCGGTGGTTGGCTGGAACGTTGGTGGAAGGTTCCTTTTCAATCCCTGAGGTCGGCGGCTGCTGAATCAGAGTCGGCGTATTTTTAGAAGAATTAATCGGGGGCTACTTCTACTAGCCTGTCTCGGGACAGATCTGCGCGCTCCAACGAAAATAATCTCCACGCCCAGATTCGGTGTCGGATCGGGACGAAACTGGCGCCGTTGTGAAGTAGACTCAGAGATCTATGACATATATGAATTTCAGATCCATTCAACAATAGGATTGAAAATGAAAAACTCTGTGGCACTGCAACTTTTCTGGCTCGGATTATAGTGTACTGTCCTGCAGATCTACAAACAGGTAGATTGTGTGGGGGGAAATAAATCACTGGGAGGCAGGGCAAACGATGGCGAATTGACACAAAATTTGAACTGGAGATTGATAACAAGAAGGGGAATGATCTATCAAATTATGAAGATCATCAGACAAACAAACTTTGAGAACTAACCTTTTCTTTGAGCTTCTATCTTGGATCTTGAAATCCTGGACAGCAGGGGAAAGATCGGGTTGTGGCGGCACGATGGCTGCTCGAATGGCGGCAGCGGCGACGGTGGCTGAGAGTCACACCCTGGAGAGGTGATAAACCTTGGAATCACACCAAGGATATGGCTTCACACCTTGGAATCAAGCAACCATCACAGCTGCAAGGGAAAGAGAGAGGGACGCCCATGGCCTTCTTTGGAGAAATTCATATTTTTCTTCATAAATTATCATGAAATTAATGAAATATAATAGTTTTATAAACCTAGCTAAATGACCTACACTAACCTTAGATCTAGGGTTAGGGAGGGGCACTTAGGGGATAGAAGATTCTTCTCCCATGTGGTCAAATTAAGACAATAATAAAAAAGGGTAAAAGGGGGGGCGTGTTGTGCCCCTGTGGTTTTGATGATGGTTTTGATGATTGGCTTTGATGTGAGTTAATCATTGTGAGTCATCTTGCTGTGTGAGTTATCATTCTGTTATTCAGTCATTTACTGATCATAATGCAGTCTTTCAAATGTTCAGTCATCTTGCTGCTCAGATTAGTTTAACAGATCTAAAGCATTGCATATTTGATGTTCAGTCATGTTATCTGATGCATAAAGCATTCATTACTTTACTCTGCTTGTGGATGTCTGCTTGTGGAAGTCTGCACTATTGCATTGAGCATACTGTCTGCACTCTGGTTAAGCCATAAAGTCCATACATTTGTCTTCTCTTCAAAGTCAGTACATTGGCGTTGGGCATCCAAGTATATACGTCACCTTCTGCAAGCTTTATTTCAAGTCTGTACAGCCTACTGTCTTAATTTGCGTCTCATGCATCGTCTCTCAAGCATTCAAAGCCCATGCATTGAAGTCGAAGTCTGTACAGCCGACCGTCCCATTCAGCGTCTTTGCAAGTCTGTGTATTGCTTGCATTTAGACAAGTCTGTACATCAGACTGTTTCATGAGCAAGTCTAAACATTGGGCTGTAGCTTGCTTGAAGTGAAGTCTACACATTGATTCACTGTTCATGCCTTCACTCAGAGTCTGTACAGCCATTCCTTGAGTCCTAGTCTGTACATCGAATTCAAAGATTTCCAAGTTTGTACATTGGTCTTCATATTGGAAGTCTATACATTGGTCTTTACCTGAAGTCTGTACAGCCATTCTCTTATCAAAGTCCATACATCCTTCTGTTGGAATTCCAAGTCCATACATCGGACTGTTTGAGCAAAGTCTGTACAGCGTTTCATTCACACTGGAAGTCTGTACATCGCTGTTGTGTCAAAGTCTGTACAGCCGTTTGCTTGCCAAAGTCCATACACTCAACTGCCTTGTCTTAATCAAGTTTGTACATTGGTTCAGACTTTTCAAAGTCTGTACATTGGGCCTTCAAGTTTTTGAAGTCTATACACTGGCTTACTCTTCAAGTCTGTACAGCCTGCTTGGGCGTTCAAGTCCAAAGACTATACATCTGTTTGTGCCTTGTCCTGGCCATCGTCTCTCTGCAAGTCTATACAGTCATTGCTTGCATCGCCTTACAAGACCAAGTCTGTACAGAGTTGGCATTGCATCTCATTAAGTCTACACATCGTGTAGCTTGCTCGCATAGCCAAGTATATACATCGGGTGTTTATACACTGCCTGCAGTCTTGCTCGCACAACACTAAGTCCATACATTGTGCATTGTTCAAGCCAAAGTCTGTACATCAATGAGTTGCCTTTGTGCCGAACCAAGTCTATACATTGTGTGCACCTGCTGCTGAGTCTATACATCCGTTTGCTCCTTTAGCTTGCATGTACCTAGCAAGTCTATACATCGCCCCAATGCCTGCACGCAGAGTCTGTACACTACGCTGCCAGCCTGCACGTAGCAACTCTATACATTGCTGTCTGCCTGCAATGTAGAGTCTGTACATTGCATGGTCACTGCATCATCAAGTCTAGACATTGCCTCAGCTGAGCAAGTATATACATTGCATGTTCGTTCAATCAAGTCCATACACTGAGCAAGTATATACATTATCTGACTGTCGATTGAGGAGTCTATACATTGCCGTTTTGCCTTGTAAAGTCCATACAGTAATGTCTGCACGTTGGCTTTAAACTGAAGTCTATACAATGTGTTGTATTCTTCAGAGACTGTACAGGGTTTAGACTTAACTGATAATTTGTTCTTTGTCTAACATGGAATCTTCGTGAAGCCTAATGAAGGCATGTGATCCAAGAAAGGACGAGGTGCCCAGATGAGGACACGTGTATTGACAGCCTGTTGGATGCTGCCACGTGGTCCGAATTCTTAGGGCGGGAAATGTAGAAACCACACGCGCCCTGGCTGCTGCTACTGCTGCTATATATACGAGCCCTCTTCAACATAAGAAGACTGATCGAAGTGGCCAAGTATATACAGAGAGAATAGAAGCTAGTGAAAAAAGCAAAGAAGCAGAAGAAAGAGAGCAACGATCAAAAGAGCAGAAGAAGAAGAGAAAAGAAGAGATAGGGAGAGCCTGCGAAAGAGAAGAAAATAGAGAGTGAGAGCAGCAGAAGAAAGAGAGAAAGATTGTGTGAGCTGAGAAGAAGAAAGAAGAGGAAGAAAAGAAGAGAGGAGAGAGTTCTATTGAAGACTTGTTCAGTCTGTTCGTGGATCAAATCCAGAACGTCTATTGTGTTTCATTTCCAGCCTTTGTCGCTGTTCCTTTTATGTGTTTCTTATTTTTCTTTTGTTTTTCTGATTACCTTTGTTCTTCCGATCCTCTGGACTGAGGTCGGGTTCCTCCTGTTGGTTCAGGAGAAGGGAGATCTGATCTCCGAGTTGCAAGTGACAGGTTGTCACTTGTGGGTTCCCTCTGGTTAGAGGAAGGGAGGCTCGTCCTCCGGTTCTGGGCTTGTGGTTGCAAGTCCAGGGGTCCCTCCTGGTTTGGAGGAAGAGAGGTCTTCGACCTCTGGTTTCCATGTGGCTGGGAGTCACTTGGGGTGTCCCTCCGGTTGGGAGGAAGAGGGGAGGCTGTTCCCCTGGTCAAGCTGTGTGGCAGCAAGTGTTCGCAGACTGAGTCTACTTGTTTCTAGCGTTGGCTAGTAAAGCCTCACTCCGGTTGGGAGTGAGGGGTGGATGTAGGTCTTGGTGACCGAACCACCTAAAAATCTACTGTGCAGTGGTTTTGCTTTGTGCATTTGTTCCTTGCCTTCTACCTCCCATTCACAGGTTGTGCATGCTTGGCTAGTTGTATTATCTAGGGAGTTAACCTTGAGCATTATATTTTTGCTAGGTGTGATTGGTTTGCTTAGTTCTGTCTGCGTTTCTGGTTTGATCAGGTGGCTGCATTATTGCAGTCCAACTGTTTGATCTATTGTTGTCTTATCATCTCATCTTCGAAAGCTCATTAGTTTTTATTCCGCATATCTGAGCTCTAGAGATTTAATTTGGGCATAATTTCTGAAGGGGATACATTCACCCCCCTCTGTATCCGGGCCTAGCACCCTAACAATTGGTATCAGTGCGGTGTCTGCTCAGAAGGTCCAGCGACCTGCAGATCCGATCCTGCTGTCTTCGGTGCTAATTTGTTTTTAGTGCATCAATATTTCTGTTGCATTGTATTTTCTTGCTATTTGTTCTCATGGCCCATCCACCGATTTTCAGTGGTATGCATTTTAATGTATGGTTTGCTAGTCTGAAGAATTATGCTAATTCTGTTAATCCAGACCTGTGGAAAGTGATTTCACATGGTCCTCATGAACTACCAAAGAAAAAGTCCAAATGGACTGACAGTCAAAAATCACTACATGAAGAAAATCAGATAGCTATAAATCTGATGAAAGCTGCTACTGATAGAGCTTTTCATTCATGTTTCTTTGATTGCAGTTCTGCTAAAGATATTCTGGACATGCTGAAGTGAACTCAGATAAGAAATGAGGACAGCTGCATGATGGCTGACAGAAGCAATCAAAGTAGCAGTCAATGTGAAGAAGATGATGATGATGAGGTAAATCTCTTCGAGAATTTTTCTCTTGATGATTGGGAGAATGCATATACTGAATTGTTAGTGTCACATGAGAGCTTAAGAAAATAGTATAAAAAGTTGAAGAAGGGTACTGGGATAGATAGTTCTAGCTCTCCATGTGAAAACTGTTCAAGTACGAAGCAATTTCATGATGCATGTCTATCTGATAATCATATGTATAAAAATCAGAATGCAAAACTGAAGAAGGAACTTGAATGTGCTTACTCTGAACTAAACAAGCTAAAATCTGAAGATGACTCTCTCAGAAAACTCTCCAAAGAAGATGAAGAAAAATCAGAGAAACTTAAACAGGAGAACAAATTACGGATTGAAAAACTTAATGCCATAAAGTCTGTAAACATAGAATTACAGAAAGATCTTGAAAAACAGTAAAAAGATATGAAGGAAATTGAAAATGGAAGAAAGTATGAAGTCAGTTCAGAAGATCAGCTTCTAATAAATGAATTGGTTCAAAATGACAAACTTAAGGAAGAAAATGAGAAGTTAATAATGCTAAACTTCACCATGTCTGAGAGACTTCTAGCTTTAGAAAGAGGTAAAAGTGTTTGCGTTGAAGATTCTGATAAGCTGAGCAATCTGGAACAGGAAGTTGAAAAATACAAAACTGCTAACAATGTGTTAACTGAATGTGTGAATTGCAGTGAGCAAGAAATTACCAGTTACGAGTTGCATATTTCCTCTTTAGAAAATGAAATTCAGGATTTGAGAATATCTTTGTCTAAATTTGTTGATGGGCAAGAAAACCTAGACAAGCTGCTAGGTGTAAAAGTCAATGTCAAAAAGAGGGGTTGGGCTATAATAATCTAAATAAAAAGGCTCTGCAGAACAAAGTAACAACATCCTTTATAAATGCTTCAAATATAGCCACAACATCAAAAGACAAACAGCCCACTGTTCAGAAAAAGCTGGGAACAAAGATTAATTTTAAGAAAGAAGGATTGGGTTACAGTCCAGTCATGAGGAAGGTTGATGGAGCCAACCTGAAAACTATTTTTGTTAAATCTTCTGAATAGGAAAAACCTTCTACTTCATCTACAACTCAGTACAAGGCTAATAAAATAGGAAAACAAGATAAAAATCAGAAAAGGACTGTAAATCAGGAAATAAACAAACAGGGTTCATCACTGCATGTTAATTACAATCCTCACACACATTCACATGCATCCAAAAAGAAAATGATCTGTCATTACTGTCATAAATTTGGACATCTGATGCATGAGTGTAAGTTGATGGAGAAGGATGATAAGAATGCTAGGAGATCTCATGATAAAAATCCTTCACCTCAGAAAAGGAGTGTCACATGTTCTAATTGTGGCAAATTAGGACACTTAATTGCTCATTGCTGGTTTGCTAGTGGTAAGAAAACATTTTATTCATATAATGCTAAATTCCCTGCAAACCAACATATTTTTAGTAAAAACAAATCTGTTTCAATGAACCAGCACATCATCTGTTTTAACTGCAACATGATTGGTCACAAGACCTCTGAATGCTGGTCAGATTCTTTTAAGAGAAATTCTCTCAAATGCTCTCACTGTGGAAAGCATGGCCACAGGGCCATTGAATGCTGGCATGCTCAGGGTAGAAATGAGAATTTTAAACATGCTAAAATCCCTACAAATGGAAATGCTTTTGGAAGAAATATTTTTAGAGGCAAGCACAATGAGTGCTTCAAATGTGGGAAGTATGGCCATATAGTCAAGGACTGTTGGCACATTCAGAAGAATTCTTTTAACCCCCGGCTTATCAAATTCTCTCCCAGAAAATCTGTGAGCTTTTCATGCTATAACTGTGGGAAGCCAGGCCATAGAGCTGTTGAATGTTGGCTGGCCGGTTTTAGTAAACAGAATTTTAATTCTGTCAACAACAAAAAGTTTCATGCATATCCACATGGATTTCATGCTAACAAAAATGTGCATAGATCAAATCTGAAACCTGATGCATCTTACTATCATTATGGTAAACAGAACTCTCTCTCTGCCAATAAACTTCATGACAATAGTAATGTGCATAAGAGGAATTTGAAATATGCTAATTCATGCCATTGCTGTGGATAAATTGGTCATTTAATGAATAATTGCTACTTGATGAAATCTGATGACCAAGTAGCTAGAAAATTATTTAGAAAACCTGCTACGAATGTCATTGTCAATTCAGGACCCAAGACCTCTTGGGTACCTGTTTGTGCAAAATAACTTTGCTTTGCAGGTGTGCCTTGGAATGGAATAAAAAGGGGTATTAATCCAAGGCACTCAAGAATGAAAACCCCTTCTGAACTTTTCAGGTAAATTCTCTGCATTTTCTATTTTTGAAACTCATTGCATATGTGGTTTGATGTGTTCTTGCATATCTGTCATCTTTTGAACACTATGAGCATTTGTGTCTCTTAATGCTCATATGAATTGGCTGTTTAGATATTGAAATGAGAATAAACTTACAATTTATGAAAATCTGAACTGCATATGTATGTTGTTTGAAATCTGACTATTGCATTCTGAAAAATCTGATAAGCTGAAATTTGATCCATGCATGCTGCCCATGTTGAATTATGATGATTGACCTCAATGGTTTATCAAATGGTAAGCTACCAAAAGGCAGGGAAATCTGTCTGGAGGTTCTTGCTATGTGAGAGGTGGTCTTTTAGACCAAGTACTCCGCCTAGTACCATGGGTCACTTTGTTGGATAGGACAGTCTGAATGTGCACAAGTCACAATATCATTTGGAATCATATGTTCAGTTTTCAGTGCAAACATTGCATGTTTTCAGGGGGAGTAAATGGCATATCTTTGCATATCATTCAATGTTGAGTCTTTGCATGTCCTTGCATACATATAGTGCATTGCATTTCATTTCATTGAAAATGCCAAAAAGATTGACTGAATGCATGTTGTCAGGGGGAGTCAATGCATTGCATACAGGTTGTCAAATACATACTCTTGTGAGAATTCATTGCATACACTTTCTTATTGATTCTATTGACAAACCTTGATCACATTTTGAAAATACTGGGCTTCAAAATCTCTCTTATCAATTGGTATCATTTGATTTCAGAATTCTATCAGTCTTTCATGAAGATTTCAATGGGCTATCTCGATCATAAATCTGAAAACTCTTGAACTAGAAATCTTCTATTATACATTTTTATGAATGTCTGAAATAACTCATGTGGTTTAAGTTTAATGTTCATGGAGTTTGACTTTAAAATCTCTTAAAAATATCTGAAGCATGTTTAATAAACCTTAACCATCTATTTCATGCTGTGTCTTGTAAAATCTTCTGAAATCTGCATTATTGAATTCATGGCTTTAATTGGTTAAGTACATGAAATTATTATTGACTTGAAGCTAATGAATTAGTCTGAAATGTCTAAATGGTAAAGTGTTGTCAGAGCAATGACTTTGGTCACTGAGAAACCATGTCCAAAGGACTGTGTCATGAGGTGCCTTAGTTAACTCTGCAAAATAAAATTCATTGAAAATCAGGCAGAGTAATGGCATGCACACTGAGAAATACAACTCACTCATCCAGAAATGATTGGAGTGTGTCATGATGTGTAAATGCTATCTCTGTTCATATATAGCATGACAGTTAGTCACACTAAGTGCTTAGGGATATTGGCCTCTGATCAAGGTATATCCTCTAGTTACAAGGTGTACACTGAACTAGAGTGCTCGTAAAATTTGTAGCATAATTTTTTTTTTTTTGAACATATCTCAATATCTGAATATTGATGCTAAAATCAAATTGCTACAACCCTAGACAAAATCATATGACTTCATAATTACTTGATCTCAATACTAGTGCATGTAATTCTGAAAGAAGTCAATAGATTTGATTGTGTAAGAAAAAGGGAGATTAATAAAGATAAATATGAGGGCTTGGTTCATTCTTATTAAACCATGGTTTTAGATATCAATACAGAATTTTATTGATAAACTCTGTATACATTATGTTTAAACCATGATGAACAATAAAGTTCATTCATAAGCCCTTATAATGGAAGACTTTGAGAACTTATGTTTTGGATTTATGAGATTGATATCTCTCTGAAAATCTGACTGAATTTCTTGTGATTGGAGCTTCTGTGAAAATCTGCTACTTGAAACCATCTCTTCTGTGAAAATCTGCTACTTTGAAAATCTGCTACTTGTGATTGATATCTCTTCTGCTCAATGTCATTGATTCATTGACCTGAACTTCTCCTTGTTATCCATCTCATAAGATTTCACTTATTGAGGGGGAGCTTTCATGTCATATGCATCATGCTGCATAGAAACTCTTAAAGGGGGAGAATTGTGTTCTTGTATTCATATTTTTAGGGGGAGCCCTTGCATGTTAGTATCTACATCTGCATCTACATTCATATTGTTTATTGCAAGGGGGAGAAATTGACTGAATTTTTGAAACATGCTTCAACTTCTCAAACTACTTTCTTTTTGATGAAGTCAAAGGGGGAGAATAGTTTGTGCTCATCAGCATTACTCATAGTGTAGTGTTGCCATCATCAAAAAGGGGGAGATTGTTGTGCCCCTGTGGTTTTGATGATGGTTTTGATGATTGGCTTTGATGTGAGTTAATCACTATGAGTCATCTTGCTGTGTGAGTTATCATTCTGTTATTCAGTCATTTACTGATCATAATGCAGTCTTTCAAATGTTCAGTCATCTTGCTGCTCAGATTAGTTTAACAGATCTAAAGCATTGCATATTTGATGTTCAGTCATGTTATCTGATACATAAAGCATTCATTACTTTACTCTGCTTGTGGATGTCTGCTTGTGGAAGTCTGCACTATTGCATTGAGCATACTGTCTGCACTCTGGTTAAGCCATAAAGTCCATACATTTGTCTTCTCTTCAAAGTCAGTACATTGGTGTTGGGCATCCAAGTATATACATCACCTTCTGCAAGCTTTATTTCAAGTCTGTACAGCCTACTGTCTTAATTTGCGTCTCATGCATCGTCTCTCAAGCATTCAAAGCCCATGCATTGAAGTCGAAGTCTGTACAGCCTACTATCTTAATTTGCGTCTCATGCATCGTCTCTCAAGCATTCAAAGCCCATGCATTGAAGTCGAAGTCTGTACAGCCGACCGTCCCATTCAGCGTCTTTGCAAGTCTGTGTATTGCTTGCATTTAGACAAGTCTGTACATCAGACTGTTTCATGAGCAAGTCTAAACATTGGGCTGTAGCTTGCTTGAAGTGAAGTCTACACATTGATTCACTGTTCATGCCTTCACTCAGAGTCTGTACAGCCATTCCTTGAGTCCTAGTCTGTACATCGAATTCAAAGATTTCCAAGTCTGTACATTGGTCTTCATATTGGAAGTCTATACATTGGTCTTCACCTGAAGTCTGTACAACCATTCTCTTATCAAAGTCCATACATCCTTCTGTTGGAATTCCAAGTCCATACATCGGACTGTTTGAGCAAAGTCTGTACAGCGTTTCATTCACACTGGAAGTCTATTCATTAGACTGTGGCAAAGTCTATTCATTCGTTTCCAAAAGTTCAAGTCCATACATTGATCGTTTGGGTAACTAAGTCTGTACATCGCCTTCAAGGCATCAAGTCTATACACTAGATTGTGCTCATAAAGTCTGTACAACGTGAGCTTTGGCTCTTCAAGTCTATACATCCACAGTTGGACCCCAAGTCTGTACAGCCAAAGCCTGATCATGCTTTCACACAAAGTCTGTACAGCCACATCTCAAAGGCCAAGTCTATACATCACTATGGTTGCTCGAAGTGAAGCATAGTCTATACACTCCTCACCTTTCCCTACGTTTGGCCAAGTCTATACACTCATACCTTTCCCTACGTTTTCTGGCCAAGTCTACACATCGTTTGCCTGGCGTTTGCTTCAAAGTCTGTACATCGGTTTGATTAAGTCTGTACAGCGGTAGCTTTCATTGGAAGTCTGTACATCACTGTTGTGTCAAAGTCTGTACAGCCGTTTGCTTGCCAAAGTCCATACACTCAACTGCCTTGTCTTAATCAAGTCTGTACATTGGTTCAGACTTTTCAAAGTCTGCACATTGGGCCTTCAAGTTTTTGAAGTCTATACACTGGCTTACTCTTCAAGTCTGTACAGCCTGCTTGGGCGTTCAAGTCCAAAGACTATACATCCGTTTGTGCCTTGTCCTGGCCATCGTCTCTCTGCAAGTCTATACAGCCATTGCTTGCGTCGCCTAACATGACCAAGTCTGTACAGAGTTGGCATTGCATCTCATTAAGTCTACACATCGTGTAGCTTGCTCGCATAGCCAAGTCTATACATCGGTTGTTTATACACTGCCTGCAGTCTTGCTCGCACAACACTAAGTCCATACATTATGCATTGTTCAAGCCAAAGTCTATACATCAATGAGTTGCCTTTGTGCCGAACCAAGTCTATACATTGTATGCACCTGCTGCTAAGTCTATACATCCGTTTGCTCCTTTAGCTTGCACGTACCTAGCAAGTCTATACATCGCCCTAATGCCTGCATGCAGAGTCTGTACACTGCGCTGCCAGCCTGCACGTAGCAACTCTATACATTGCTGTCTGCCTGCAATGTAGAGTCTGTACATTGCATGGTCACTGCATCATCAAGTCTAGACATTGCCTCAGGCTGAGCAAGTATATACATTGCATGTTCGTTCAATCAAGTCCATACACTGAGCAAGTATATACATTATCTGACTGTCGATTGAAGAGTCTATACATTGCCGTTTTGTCTTGTAAAGTCCATACAGTAATGTCTGCACGTTGGCTTTAAACTGAAGTCTATACAATGTGTTGTATTCTTCAGAGACTGTACAGGGTTTAGACTTAACTGATAATTTGTTCTTTGTCTAACAGGGAATCTTTATGAAGCCTAATGAAGGCACGTGATCCAAGGAAGGATGAGGTGCCCAGATGAGGACACGTGTACTGACAGCCTGCTGGATGCTGTCACGTGGTCCGAATTCTTAGGGCGGGAAATGTAGAAACCACACGCGCCCTGGCTGCTGCTGCTGCTATATATACGAGCCCTCTTCCACATAAGAAGACTGATCGAAGTGGCCAAGTATATACAGAGAGAATAGAAGCTAGTGAAAAAAGCAGAGAAGCAGAAGAAAGAGAGCAACGATCAAAAGAGCAGAAGAAGAAGAGAAAAGAAGAGATAGGGAGAGCCTGCGAAAGAGAAGAAAATAGAGAGTGAGAGCAGCAGAAGAAAGAGAGAAAGATTGCGTGAGCTGAGAAGAAGAAAGAAGAGGAAGAAAAGAAGAGAGGAGAGAGTTCTATTGAAGACCTGTTCAGTGTGTTCGTGGATCAAATCCAGAACGACTATTGTGTTTCATTTCCAGCCTTTGTCGCTGTTCCTTTTATGTGTTTCTTATTTTTCTTTTGTTTTTCTGATTACCTTTGTTCTTCCGATCCTCTGGACTGAGGTCGGGTTCCTCCTGTTGGTTCAGGAGAAGGGAGATCTGATCTCCGGGTTGCAAGTGACATGTTGTCACTTGTGGGTTCCCTCTGGTTAGAGGAAGGGAGGCTCGTCCTCCGGTTCTGGGCTTGTGGTTGCAAGTCCAAGGGTCCCTCCTGGTCCGGAGGAAGAGAGGTCTTCGACCTCTGGTTTCCAAGTGGCTGGGAGTCACTTGGGGTGTCCCTCCGGTTGGGAGGAAGAGGGGAGGCTGTTCTCCTAGTCAAGCTGTGTGGCAGCAAGTGTTCGCAGACTGAGTCTGCTTGTTTCTAGCATTGGCTAGTGAAGCCTCACTCCGGTTGGGAGTGAGGGGTGGATGTAGGTCTTGGTGACTGAACCACCTAAAAATCTACTGTGCAGTGGTTTTGCTTTGTGTGTTTGTTCCTTGCCTTCTAACTCCCATTCACAGGTTGTGCATGCTTGGCTAGTTGTATTATCTAGGGAGTTAACCTTGAGCATTATATTTTTGCTAGGTGTGATTGGTTTGCTTAGTTCTGTCTGCTTTTCTGGTTTTATCAGGTGGCTGCATTGTTGCAGTCCAACTGTTTGATCTATTGTTGTCTTATCATCTCATCTTCGAAAGCTCATTAGTTTTTATTCCGCATATCTGAGCTCTAGAGATTTAATTTGGGCATAATTTCTGAAGGGGATACATTCACCCCCCTTTGTATCCGGGCCTAGCACCCTAACAGGGCGCCCTCCTTAAAGAGGCCAACTTTGAATTATCTTGGTCTAAGTCCAACTTGAACCATGGACCAGCCCCTATGGGCCCTAGAAGCTAGGTGGCCCAATGGGAGAGAGGGTGGGGGGCCTGCTGGGCCTAAGTTGCCTTTTTACAAAGAAACCCATTAATTCCTAATGATTGGTCCATTGGCTTATAATTGCCTTACAATTGAACCCAAATGACTCAATGCAATAAAAAAAGTTAGATGCCTTGCTTCGAGGTCCCATCACAACGGCTCAAAGTGGGGTAACAGTAGGGACATAAGAACTAGAGGGGCCAGGCCTCTCAGGGTAGCGGATCAGGGGGTTTTGGGGCTCAGGTTGGCAGTAGGTGGAAACCCGAAGTGGGGCCACCATTTGAAACCGCTCAACGTCTCGACCAACCTGATAGGCGTGCTCGAGGGTGTTAACCTCTCGCAAGAATAGCTCCCGCTGAATGCTCTCATGTAACTCAGCTCTAAATCGCGAGAGGGTGACAGAGGCATCCTGTACGACATGACTCTGAAGGAAGAATTCATCGAACTTGGCGATGTATTCATCTACAAACTTCCCATCTTGGGTGAGCTTCTGCCATTGGTCTAAAAGACACTGATAGTAGGAGGGTGGCAGATACTTCTCCCTCAATTTCTCCTTCATTTCTTCCCACGTGTTGATCACTCCTCTCATCTCCCTTCTAGGAGATTCTCAACATTGCACCAGTAGGTCTTGGCTTGACCTAGGAGCTTCATCTTGGCAAACCTCACCCTTTTAGCAGGGGTCATGCAGTGATGCCAATCAAAATACTGGTCCATCCCGGTCTCCCAATCAAGGTATGTGTTAGGATTTAGGGACCCATCAAAATTGGGAACGTCTATCTTGACGTTCCTCAGGATGATCTCATCATCTTCGTGGTCTGGTCTCTTCCTCGAGGCGCACGTTCATCTTGCTCTCAATCTCAAGGAGCCTAATTGAGGTGGGGTCGATCTCTCTCTTCTCTATGGTTGGCGATGGGATCTCCACGACCATTCAACCTTCCTTCCTCTCCTCTCACATGATTCTCTCAGGCTCGGATCCTTTCATCTAGCTCCGCTCACAATTGGCCGATAGATGCTTCGAATTGGGCCGTAAGATTCTGCTCGAGCTGGGCTGACATGGCATTCACGCTATCTTGAGCCATGGGTCGTTGTAGTGTTGAAACGCGCTCTAGACGGCCCAATGAATTCCTAGACCAATGTTGCATGCACGAGCTCGGACCTAATTGATGCAATCCTAGGACCGAAGTTTAACAAGGTGTACTCCTATTTGTTGGCTAATACTCAAAGGGTAATTTTGACTTGCGAAGGGACCGGCTAGGTAGAGTTGCTTGCCTATGGGTAAAGTAGTTGTGGAACTACCTCCTTACAATTATGGTGCCCTAATGTGATAGTTCTAGGGCTTAAGGATGGGATCATATAAGCTCTCTCTTTCTTCGTTCACAGCGATGCACTCAGGAGACAGGTTGCATGGATGGGGCTCTCTCTCACTTCGTCGCACGACAATTGATAAAGATACTAAATGACCAAATGAGTGGAGCACGCACCTGTGGACGTCAAAAAAATGTCGATGAGGATCATACGGCATGTACGTCTCGACACTCGAGAGCAAGCCGAAGATGGAAATGCCGAACAAACCTCATGCCTCGCCCGATCAGGATGAGAACTCGCTTAGTGGTCCGCTACCCGTTAAGGAAGCCCCCAAGGCGGAAGATACGGCTACAACTCTCCGACCGGCCATGCCGAAAGCTGAATCAAAGAAAAGTCGGGAACTCCAGCACAGTCTCGGCATGCATCGAAAGTCACGCAAAGTCTGGGACTAAGCCCCAGAGGCTACAAACAGAATATTATGAAGGCCATACATTGCAACTAGAACATTCTGGGAACGCCAACATTCGAATAAATGGCTACGACTTCGAAAAGAATCCATTTGATGCTTAAAACGGCGTGGAAGGCCTTAAACCGGCACGCTCTAAATCGGTGTGCCCCTTCAACATCCTAATCCGGCGCCCCTAAAACCAGCGCGCCCCATTTCCCATTCGCCCCTCCAACAGGCCTTAAACCGGCGCGCCCTCCTTACTATGGTTATCCGACGCACCCCTTGACCGCGCCGGTTTAACCCCATTCCGTCCCGTCTGTGCCCCGATACTCTGTTCTCCTATCAGATTCGAGGCAGGTTCTAGGGGGCATAACATTCAATGCTACCGAGCTCTATCTCCACATCTGTTCGACAGCGCAACGGTGAAGGCATGCATCGACGGTGGAAGCAGCAGAAGATCTCCCAGCAAAGCCGCGAACGTCGCGTCCTCAGATGAATGCCAGCGTACTGTGCAAATCAACGGACGACACCGCTGCATGTCAATCCTGCTCGTCCGGAAAACAAACGCAAGTGGCGGGAGTTTCTTCTGTTCGAGCGAAGAAAGGGCAACCCGTTCTATAAAAGGCATGCCCCACTGGAGAAAGAGAAGGGAGAAGCTCAAACCCCCCCCCAGAGGGCGACTGAAGAGAGAAGAGAAGGCCACCTGAAGAGAAGGAAGCTCCATCCATCCATGCCGGAGAGGTGAAGAGAAAAGAGTGAGGGTGAGAGGTGAGTTGGAGGGGAAAGAGCCTGTGCTCTCTTCCCCTCCTCCGTCAATGTATTCTCCACCCCCCCATCGATGTATTTCTTCCTCTCTCTCCGATGTAATCCCCCTTTTTTCTTGTATTTTGGTTTTTTCCCCTTTCGGTGGGTGAATAAACAGTGGGTCTTTCTCAAGCTCGGTGCTCTTCATGTAGCCTCCGCTCTCCTCTTCTTGTCTCTTGATCATCTAGGGTCCTCGAAGCCTGCCTCTTCGTGGCATGGCCTTCTAAGGAACCCGTCGAAGGGATGAACACTCATAGCCTCTCATGGCGTACATTCGTCCCCCCCCTTACGAAATAATCACCCGTGAGCTATGGGAGTTCTTGAAGGCTAGTCCTCGAACTTCATACACTCACTTATGGGTTATCGGACCGCCGTGAGGTCTGCATTTTGAGGTTCACCCCGGAGCAATCCGTTTGGTGTTCCCCTATTCTTCTCTGACAAGCTTCAGTCTGGGGGAGGTGCTGCCCAATTTTCGCCAGGAATAAATGAACTAGCTGGACTCCTTCCTGCCAAGAACTGCCCAACTCTGAAGCTGCCTCTGAAATGAATTGAACTGCCCTGCACAACAAACTCTTCTAATAAAACACTCGAATCTTCATGCTAATCCACCTTAATAAACAACTAAAACACTTAAACCTCCTTATTAATAATCCAATCCACTAGCTGAAGGAGCAACTGAACCATCAGATTAACTTGCAGGTGGAAAGAAAGAAGAAGTAGAGCACAAAAGATTGAAAGAAAGCCTTACAGAGTTTAATCCCGCGCCCCCTAATCCGGCGCGGGTTAATCCGGCGTGCTACCCCCCCGCGCCGGATTAGCTTCACACTCATAACTCCATAATTTTTCTTGGAATGAATAGTGCGCCCCTCTTCTTGGCCTTATCCGGCGCGCATCACTATTCATCTGGCAAAACCGGCGCGCCCCTCTTCTTGGCTTTATCCGGCGCGCCCCTCTCTTGTGCAACCCATTAAACCGGCGCGCGCCTCACTCCCTCTTTGCACCCTGAAACCGGCGCGCCCCCCCCTTGTGCTCCACTTGCCCGGCGCGCCCCTCCTCTTGCCCTCCTTAACTGGCGCGCCCCCTGGGTTTCCCTTAACCGGTGCGCCCCTTGGCATCTCCTCAACTGGCGCGCCCATTTGCTTCGTTAAACCGACGTGACTTCCATAAAAAGAAACCTAATTAACCAAATAAATAAAAGGGATAGGAAACCAATAATGAAAATTTTCCCCTGCTATAACTAAAATTTTTGTTCTGGGGGCTCCGCCCTCGGAGACCCCCGCAAGGGGTGCTGGCCCCTTGACCCCCGCGACCTGACCGGGCAGGTCGAACCCCGCGACCTGACCGCGCAGGTCGATCCGCGTGCGAGGGCGCACGATGGCATGTTCAGGATCTACATCGAACAGTTCGCTCCCTCGGACTGTGTATGAAGAGAAAAGCAACGATGCCCCATGGTATCAGATGTGGACCTCGGAATCCCCGACATGGCCATAGTCTGAAACCATCTCGGGCCAATAGTCCATCAACTTGACCACTTCTATCGAGATCCAATCCCGCAATCCCATTAAACTTGCCATACTCGCGGCAGACATTCGTACGGTTTATCGTCATCCTCGACGCTACTAATACGGACTTCCGTCCGAATAATGAATGGTCCGTTAGTGACTGACATATATACCGGGATCTAATCCTACACCCACATTAAACTTGCCGTACTTGCGGAAGACATTCGTACGGTTTTGTCGTCGTCTTCGATGCTTCAAATGCAGACTCTCGTCCGAACAGTGAATGGTCCGTTAGTGACCGACATACATATACCGGGATCTAATCCTGCATTTGCATTAAACTTACCATACTCACAGCAGACATTTACGCGGATTCACTCCCGTCACCATCTTATTTTCTATACAGACCTTTGTCCGAACGTAAAATGGTCCGTGTATGACCGACAAAATCCGAATGGAACGAGACGGCTCTCGTCTTCCCCGAACCCTACGTGTGGGAATATCAATAAGACCTTCGTGAGTCGCGTTCGGACCTTGGGTTCGCCCCAACCATGGTCATCGCCTGGCCCACATCCTAGGCCTATAGCCAGCTATCTCTGTACGCATCTTTGTTTTGGAATCTAGTCCCGGGACACTTTCTCGCTGCCCTTGGCACCAGAAATATTGACGACGCCCACGCGAGCCCGACTTCGACCGTGGGGGGCACACCGCAGTATGTTCGTAGCTTGATCTTGCACCGGGCCGATAAACTTATCGGTTTCCGACCGCTCTAACTGAGATTTAACTGAACGTTTCCCGTCCCTTTGAACAATAAATTTGCCGTACCCCGGCATATATATGCTCCAGTTTTCCCCGTGATGATCACGATTCTCTGAAGCCAGATGCTCGTCTGAATATCAAAATGGTCCCTTGAGTGACCGACATATTTTGAATGCTTGCCTACCTAGACATAGGGCTTTCCGACTGATTCGAGACCGCTATCGACCTGTTTCTCTCTATATAGTTTCTTGGCCATGAGGCCCTAATTCCCGGTGATTAATCAAGGGTGTTCCCCTCTCCGAGGGGATGTAAATAACGTCGTGACCTTTATGGCGTGGCGGGTTTTGGTCCCAACACGAACCACACAATCGTCTGATTAGTCAGATCGAGCACACAATAGATCGTCACTTTGTGACTGGCACGCCCACGCACTTAATAAACCCAATGAACAAATAAATAACGATTTTAAATAAAAAGTGCGTCCACAGCACCTAGCTAAACTGAAAAGTCTAGCTCCGACTGGAGACGAAGGCGAGTGGGGACGTGCATGTCCGCACGGCGTCGACGAAGCTTGAACAGTTACAACAAATTCACTCAACGCAGGGAGGGTGCAATTATTACAAAACCACTTAATAAAATTTCCCGCGCAAGGGAACAAACCAATTCAGAATTTCTCCACGCAGGGAGACTTAGGGTCACTCATGCTCCATAAATCACGGACCACCAGTCGACGACCACGCGATCCGGGCACTGCTCAAGTCGTCGTAGTGGACTCGGGTGTCACAGTCAATAATTTATTCAAATGATATATATACATAATATAGATATATATAATTACATAAATATATATATATATATATATATTACTATTGCTTTTCTGACTGCTACAACATTTTTTTTCAAACTTCTCTGTGCAAATCACACAGTCAGGCAGTCAACACACACAAACGTGGGCGGCGACCACGCTGAAGCGGGCAGGCAGCCACGTGGCTGCACGCGGGAGGCACCGGCGGCGAAGGCGAGTCGCCACGCGGTTGCACGTGGGTGGCCACGCGAGCGTTGGCGAGCCCTGGCGGCGCGGGCGTACGCGGGCACTGGCAAAGAGGGTTGCACGCTGGTGCGGGAGCGGGCACCAGCGCGGGCGCAGGCGGGTGACGCGGGCAGGTGGCAAGCGGCTGCTAGCGAGTGGCCAAGCGGGCGCGGCGCGGCGGCGGGGAAGGCCGTTGCGGTCGGGGGAGATATTCGAAATGGGAATGGGCAACGATGCCTCACCCGCGAACACACTTTTTTTTCAACTTCTCTCTCAGCCGAGATGGGAAACTGAAGAATCCATGCGAAAGAGATATCCAGAGCTATTTTAGATTGTAAGTATCTCTGCACCCTCCCTGTCTCCATACATGCAATTGAATTTGGGGACCACATTTTTTTAAGTGGGGGAGGGTGTAGCACCCCAGATAAAATAATAAGAAATTATGTTTTACTAGATAAATAAAACCTTTACAATTAAATAAGGAGGCCAAATGAAGAAATGCAAACTTATATCAACCCATATACATACATTAAGTGGGCCTAAACCCACACATATGGAGGGACCCATTAACTAATTTTCCATAATTAAATATACAAAACCTTAGCCCACTATGTAACCCACGTATATAATATGGGCCTTAAAACCATAAAGACGACCCATACCTATGACAAAAGCTATATACAAACTACATAGGGCATGGCCATGATAATAAAAACCCAACCCATGATATATATATATACATATAAACCCGTAAAACTTAAAAACCCATTTATACATACGTTTGGTGAAGGGCCCCATTCACAAATGGGCCATGACAAAGGTGAGGCCAACCCATGCTCGAACACACACACTGCATGGCTTTAGGGTTTCACCTGCAATCGAAGGAAGGTGGCTGTAGGAATTGGCAGGGCCTGTAACTTTTGAACAAAGCATGGAAGGGTATGAAACCTTTTCTATTGATGGCCTTCGATCCCTCTAGAAACCCCACTCCTCTATAAAAACACACCCCTATTGGACGAAACACCGTTTGTTGATGCTGCTGCGTTCGAATGAGACACCAACCTGCTGCTGTTGATACGTGAAGAGTCTTGGGTCCTTCCTCTTCCCCTATGAATGTAAAGAAGGCTTGGCTTCTTCCTCTACTTCCTTATCTTCCTCCTGCGTGAAGGAGCTTTGTTCTTGCTGCTATAGTTTCTCCTTCCTCTGTTAACTTCTTCCTGTTCGTCGTTATCAACCCCCAAAAGGTAGGTGTTCTCAAGATTAAGCCCAACTCGTAGTTAATATAAGGTGACATGCATGGATAGCACTAGTATAAATGCATCTTTTGGTACTATATAATCCCCTGCTACACTGGTTTTTATGAAGATCTGATGCATGTGTAAATGGCGACCAGGCCCCTATCTTCAATTAATGGGCAACCATGAGCAGGGCGCCAATTCTTGAGCCCTACTGTAATGGGCGCCTAGTCATACAATCACCAATTAATTGGAGACAGAGGGACAAGGTGCCAATTTCTTTTGCTATATTTAATAATCACCCATGTTTAGAAAAATTATATCTATGAAACCTGACTCTAGAAATTTTACATGAGCAACATTCTGAACTCCTCATATTTTTCTCTACATGATCATATTTTCATCTCCCTAAAATTCACTGTAAATGTCCTCGAGTTACTGTTCATGTAAAACCTGCAATTAAATGGGTGACTGATCTTCAACCATTTATTTTCAAAAAAAAGAGAGAAAATGAAAATTAATGGGAGCCGCTCCGAGAGGGCGCCCATTACTGATTGAATTTAATTAAACTGGTTAAATTTCTGGAATGGGCGCCCCTGTACAAGGGCGCCAATTACCTATAAATTTTGGGAATTAACTAATGGGCGCCCCTGCGGTTGGCTCCAATTACTGAATTAGTGGCCCCTATCTGGGCGCCAATTACCGTCTCACAGGTTTCCACCCTTGTTTTCTGGCCCACACCGCGGGTTATTCGGCACTGTTATCTCTGTCCGTAGATACAGTCCCACATTTCATGACGTTTCACGTATACCCCTCAACTCTCAGTGGTGTTTGAGCCCTCCGTGGGATACTCCTTCCTTCGGACTGGCGATTTCATCATTGGGACCTCCGTAAGTCTACGCTAGCCTTGGATTCCCTCAAGGTAGCCGAGTAGGTTGTAATATTAAAACCCGTGATCCCCTTTGAATGCCATGTCACTCTAAAGAAATATGGTAGCATAGCCCTCATAGTGTGTTGTTTTGGCATATGTGAGCAAGTTCTTCCTGTACTTCTGGAATGGGCGACCCTTTCAGAAGTCACCAATTGAATGGGCGCCCCTGTCATGGGCGCCAATTCTTCCCTGATAGAATGGGTGCCCCTTTCCAGGGTGCCAATTCTGAAAGAGATGGCACCTAGAAGGGTGCCAATTCCACCCAGATTTTTGACTTGTCATGTGTTTTGTGTAGTTTAATCATAGTCCATCTCTTCGTAATAATATATCCTTGAGCTCCTTAAATTTCGTGAATCTACCTTTTCATCCTGCATTAGCTTATTTCCTTGGAATTCTACTGGCTATAACTATAGCAGATGTCTAGATACTTAACATGAGTTAATGCCTAGCATTAATAGGGCCCGGTCTGGTCTTGAGAGGAGTGCCCGAAAGTACTTATGCCCATAGGAGTTGATTTACCATGGTGTGACATTGCATCGGAGTACTTGTCGTTCTAGATTTATGGCATCACACTCTCTCTTGAACTAGTGCTTGACTTGACTTGACTTGACGTGACTTGACTTGCGTGGCCCAGAGCGGGCGAGTACTTGTTTGATTGAAATAGCCAAACTCTAGTAACATGAACTTGATAATACATGCTTGACTCACTTGATGTTATCTCCCTTGAATATAGTGCAAACACTTGATAGTACCTTATTGTTACCTTGAAATCATGCGTAATTCATCTCTCAAGTTCTCGATATCTTGCTCGTTCATCATGCATAGCTATACCTGCATTGCACGTAACATGTAATTACTTAAAGAATTGCTTATTCTTGAGATATAATTCCTACTGAGCGTTCGCTCACCCAGTTTCATTCCAACATTTTTCAGGTAACTCAGATAGAGACAATCAATCGGATGGGAATGAGACCGAGTGAAGAGCGTAGAGCTTCCGAATGTCGAGCCGTTGCCAAGTCGTGTCTTGTCGTGTCTTGTCCTTTTATTGAGTCCTATGTCATTTTACCTTTTTGTCGTTTGGATCTAGTTGTGGAAACTTGTTAAGGCTTGTAGCCTTGTGGTTTAATTTGGATTGTTGACATTATGGATTGGGAATACTGTCGTTATGGTTAATCGGTTAAATTATGGAATTTAATTATGGATGTTATTATATTACCTTGTCTTCACGCACTCTGTCTTTGTGTCAAATTTCCTTGTGCTCTGATTGACATGATCGATATAAACTCGTCAAGTGTACCGGGTTCCTTCCGCGCTCGGGACATGACAATTTTTATCGTATCAGAGCCTATGATTTCAAATTCCTAGGAAACCCAAGTCCAAGGATAGGTTGACTCCTTATGCCCGGTGAGATGGGTAGAGCCATGGGATAAGTCCTAGGTTGACGTCGACTCCTTATGCCCGATAGAAGGTGGAATCGTGGAAGGTACACTAAATGTTTGTTCTAAGACTACTCAAGTTTTGTTTGATACCGGCGCAACTCATTCATTTGTTTCCAAGAAATTTGCTGCTTCATTTTCTAAGGAACCCGAATTCTTAGACTTGATGATGGGAATCAGCACCGGGCACTAACATTTTATTTTTACATTTGTGTCCTTTTGTTTGCATTTATATCCTTGGGTTAATTGGTTTACAATTGTAAGGCATTATAAGCCAATTTGTTAGTCTTTAGGAATCTTTGGGTTTCT